>CM057381.1:135917500-137117500 GCA_030015415.1 Cynopterus sphinx
TGGGACAATGTATGAAAGCCTGTGGGACAAGTGTCTGGAATGTAAGGAAGAACCCAATAAATGTTGACTTCCTTATTTCTTCTCTAGGTCTCAATTTTTCCTCAATAGAAAAACTGGGGAAGGGGGAGTGGGCGGGGTACAGGGAATGTGGGGAGGTTCTAGATTGTTTTCTTTTTATGAAATACAATGATTTTTTGAAATTACTCTATAATTTTGGCAATGATGAAGTTGGTGACAATCAACACATAGTTCATTATACTAGTGACGTTTTTTAGATTCTAACTTCATGAACATGAACTAGTTTGATGGCTTTTAGATGCAGAAAGAGCTAAAACAATTTTCTTCACTAAAGATTTAGCTCTGTTGGATGGCGAGTGTTGATAAGACTTAATTTTTGCTGAAAGACTGAGTTCAGCACAAATATTTTCAAACATGAAAACATTAAAAATAAACAATGACATATATACAATTTTATTTCAAACAACAATTGCATTTCTGTTTCATTAACAATGAAAACAGAAGTGATATATGTGGAATTCTTATTTTGGAATTAATAAATCTGTATACAATCTGCAAACTTTAGAATTTTTATCCTTTCTAGGAAATTAATTGTAACTTCCTTCATCTCATTTAATGCTATGGTTGTTTTGCTGCAATCTGTCCTCCAGATGTGAAAAACTTTTCTTCTGAAAGAAATTTCTCCATCTCTGCATTCCTCTTTTCTTTTTCTCTCCTTTGTTCTCTTTCTTCTTGTCTATGTTCCCCTCCTCCTCTTGTGTTTCATTACCTTTCTGTCTGTTTCTTCATTAGTCTTTGTCTCCTCCTTTCTGCGTCTTCTCCCCGTCTCTCATATTCTCTCTCTCTCTCTCTCTCTCATGCTGTCTCTCATTCCTTTTCTCTCTGTTTGTCATTCTCTCTGTCATGCTCTCTTAGAAATATTAATATGTACATATTCTATGAGAAAAAGGATGTCAGTGGCTAGATAAGATTGAAACTTTTCAGTCTTTTCCTTTGGTTTCCACTGAACACATAAACCTGTACCCTGTATCTTCAATGGCCTCAAGAGCATCCTTACAGCTTCATTTATTGTCTACATGGCCTAGTTAAGATCTTAAAGCCAGAAGGCTTGTAACACTTTGCCATTCTTTATACATTTTAAAAGACATAAAATAAGCACATGGAAGTTTATTCAGATTTTTAAATTATTTCCAGTGTGATGATGACAATGATTTCTTTTAAAAAATTATTAGATACACATATATTTGTACTATACTCAGAAATGTAATCACATCACAATATATATATGTGTATGTGTGTGTATGTACACACACACACACACACACACACACATATATAGTTATTGTTGTTAGGAAAACTATTTTCTCTCCTCCTTTGATATTTCCACTGTCTTATCCTCCAAATACACACCATTTCTACCAGTCCCTCCTCTTATCCAGCTTGGTGATTCATGTGAACAACTTTTCCATTACATTTTTTCTTCATATGCTTATACTCACAAACATAACCTTAGAAAATTGTAGTCTTTATCTTACCCAAACAATTTTCTGTTATTACACATTTTTATATCTTGCTTTTCCCATAAAATAGTACACTGAAATCTCTCTAATTGCTAGATATCTAATTCATTTTTCTAATGGTTGCTTTTGTTTCATGATTTAGACATAAAGCAATTGAATGATTTCTGTATTTTAGTCTCTCTTTTTTTTCCTTTACTTCATACAATGCTATAATAAACATCATTTTACATTTATTTTTCTATACTTGATTTCTATAGGATAGATCTTTGGGGAAAAAAAGGCATATTCTTAGTCTTAATTGATGTTGTCAAAGCTTTATAAAAGGCTGTGATGTTATGTATTTCCTCTGGCAATGGATGGAAGCATACTCATTGTACCCCATCTCTGCCAGTTGTGGTTATGGATAACTAGTAGAAAACACATCTGGTATCCTATCTCAAATCTTCAGGAATTTTTTTCTGTGCCTGGAATGGAAATTACTAGTAGACTTCAAATAACTTGAAGTTGATATCTTCTAACTACATGTGCTGTGTGTCTTTCCTTTCTTCCCTGGGTGATGATAAGTTTTCTGGGTTTGCACTTGTGTGTATGAGCAACTTAGAAGCGTTGGGACACCCTCAATTGATTAATCACTGAATAATGCCCTTGCCTCCTTTGGAGAGGAGCGATTTTGGGAGACACTCCCTTCACTTTTCAGGAAGTCTTGATGAAATTGAGCCTCCATGGGCCACAGGGGTGATATTTATAACCAAAGCAACCATTCTTCTCAGCTTTCCCTCCTTTGGCTCATTTCTCAACTCTTCATCAACTCTTGCTCCCTAGGATTATTTCCCAAGTAGACCACCTGCAAACAGATCTTCCTTGTTTTTTTTAGAGGAAACTAAAAAAAAAAAAAAAAAAGGTCTTTTTAGTATTTCTGACTCTGATAGCTAGAAAGTGATATTTTGTTGCTTTATTTTTCATTTCCCCAATTATTATGAGAACGATCATCTTTTTCTATGTTCACTGCCCATGCTGATTTCTACTGTTGTGGATTGTCTCTTCAACTGGGTTTTTGTGTGATTTTAATAATTTTAAGATTTTTTCCTAAGTATTCTCGTTATTAACATTTCTTTTTGTTATTTTTGCCTTTTGTATCTTTTGATTTAAAAAATTTAAAAAAATTATGTTGTCAAATATGTGTATTCTTTATTTAATGGAATCTGCTTTTCTAGTTTGGTTTAAGAGCTCTTAATTCACTCCTCTCATAACTTATTAAGATCTTAATCCTAGATTTTAATATATGATTTTGTTTTTATTTCTATTATTTTAAGGCTTTAAATCACCTGAAATTTATTTTTGTTTGATATAACATAAGTACCTAATTTTATTTTCATCCAGAGAGGTAGTCTCTAGTGCTAGCACCATTTTTTAAATAATCTATTATTTTCTCATTAAAATGAAATATTATCTTTGACATGTATTAATTTTTTATTGTGATTTTTCTTTCTCTTGGATTTTTTATTTGTTCCTCTGAATTATTATTTTTTTCCTGTGTTAATATCACATTGATTTGATCACGATGGCTTTATGTAGTATTTTCTCTTTTATTACCTATTTTTCATTATTTACAACCTAATCCAATTAATCCATTATTTATAACTTAATCCAATTTATAAAAAGAATTATATAAGATTCTAATTGGAAGTGCATTCAATTTTATATTAATTTGCAAAAATTTGACTTTTTAGGTTGTGAACATTTTCCATGTTACAAATTGACATTTCCTTTTGTTTGTTCCGTGTTTTACTACCCTTCAATAAGATTTTATAATTTTCTTCATATAGATTCTTTCTGGTTAAATATAATCTCAATTTTTTAAATTATTTCCAGTCCTCACCAAAGAATTTTTTGTCATTGCCCCTCATTTGCTAGAGCCTTAAGCACATGTTTAACTTGTCTTTCAGGTAACACAAAATTATCTCTTTTTAGGATAAGCACTTCTAAGAAAGTTCTTCCACTCTGCAGTTCCCCTGTGCAGCCTATCTTCCTTCTGAGGCTTATCAGAATAGATATGTATCTTTACCACACAAAGTAATGATGATGCTTCAAACAGTGTGGAGGGCAAACAGCTATGAGGCATAATCAATCCACAGGTCTATACCATTACACTGTCAACTAAACTGGGGCATGATCCCTTGCCTTGTGCTGGCTTCATAGATGCTGGCCTGTTTTTACAGTTGGGCCCCAATCCTGCTGTATTATACTAGGTAAACTTCCCTTTTGACGTTGATGAATGCCCACTTCCTTAATGACTGTATCTTATTTTCTGACCTTGTTTACTTGGACTTCACTTTTTCCTTTCACTTTCGGTTTTGACCTCATTTATAAATTTGTGGTATCTGAAGGAATTGTAAGTGTAATAGATTGATTTTCTGCAAAGCTGCCTCAGTTCCTCCCCTCCTTGTCTATGTATGCTGTATTTCCCATCAGAATGGAATTCTTTCCCCTCTCTTTGAATCTGAGATGGCCCTCTGACTAGCTTTGACCACTAGGACATAGAAGAAATGACTTTGTATGCCTTCTGGGCTTGGCCAAAGATTTGTAGTTACTGTTTTCACCTTCTTGTAATCCAGCCACTGCATAATGAAACTCAGTCTAGAATACTGAATGGTGCAAAACTACCTGGAGAAAGAGAGGCCCAACCAGCCTCCAGCTATTTTACCCATCTCAGGCACATTGTAATCCTGAGAGACCTTAGTTGATCACATATGACATAAGAACTTTCCAGTTGAGCCTAGCCAGCACTAGAATTGGGACATATAATGAAATGTTTTTAAGCTACTTTATTTTGAATTGGTTTATCTAGCATTTGGTAACTGAGCTAGTGAACATCAAAGAGAAATATGTAAAATTAATAAGATAAAGACAGGTAATTGCACAGTCAATGCCAACAAAAATTCCTAAGTGAGAGATTATCTTTAGTGGGAGAACAAACAAATAATCAGTAGTATATAAATAAGTGATAGGCTATAAACAGAACGTGTTCTTTTTAAAAGATCTACATTTTTTCTCAAAATTTTTCTCTATGTATATATATGAGAATAGAATGGAAATCAGTTTAGAAATTTTCATACAAATAAAAATATCATTGAGGGGCTATTTAATGTAGTAGTTCTGTTATTACATCATTTCTTAATGTTTTTATATTCCTGTAGATAGCAGTCCCTTTCTTTGTTCTCATTGACTCTGAGTTTGAAAATCTAATAACTGAATATGTTAGGTATTAAATGAAAGACTAAGGTACTCCTATTTGATAAATGTATCAAATAGTCACCAAAAGATAAATTTTATTTCTGAAAGGCTATTCTGTATTTGGTTTCTGAATCTTAGTGGATTCTGGGTAGGTAATGATGCTGGATGAATGTTCTGAAGCCAAGTTCTTACTGTACTTAGGAAACTCATTAGTAAACACGGTAACATTGTCATGTGTCTGTGAATACTGTCTCTTCCATATTCATATTCAATATAAACAGTAGCATTGTCAATATTATTATTCAAATAAGATAAATGACAAACATGCTATGTGCATATCTTTACAGTCAACAGTACACAGTAAGATGTTTGTTTCAAGGTGAAAGATATTACTAGGCCCTGCTGTGTAGGCTAGTTTCTCCTTGCTCTATATAACTGCATCACTAACACAGAGGTGAGCAGGTGCAGCTGTTGCTTTCCATATCATAATGACCACTATTAATTCCTCCTGGCAAATCTAGCCCTTGGGTATCAGTGGGTTAGGGAAGGAAGACTTGATTTGAAATACTGGAGGCAGTGAAGGGAGCACTTCCCAGAAAAAAAAGAAAAAGGTTATTTTTCTCTATTATTAAAGTTTTAAAACTGGACCTTCTGATTTGTCAACAATTTTGAGGTTACAGATGGTTTGAGACTATATTTACTTGGAGGGGGTGGGAAGAGAAAGATTTCATTTTGTATTTAATTGTACGAGGTGTCTTTTAACATCCTAGGAAGCATCAATTGGCAAAGGTGATTATGTAATCAATAGGGCAGAAGAAGAGCTCAAGGTTGCAATTAACATGTTATTGTACAAATCAAAGGGACAGTAAAAGATAATTTGTTCCACTTGTCACTGGTCCTGGACCATCAGTGTACAGACAATAAAGGAGTTGGAACATCAGAGTGGAAAAGCAAGTGAATCAAAATACTCAGGCTTTTGTTTTCTTTCTTTCCAATTCAATACTATCCAATGTACTCTTCTGACAGCTTTAAAGTGGGTGACAGAATCAATAATGCATTGTTTCTTGTTTTCATGAGTGACTTTTCAGAAAAAAATTAAACCTACTAAATTGTTTGGATTTTAGTTTTATAATGTTTGATAACTCATATTGCATCCTTAGTATAATAGTATTTAAGACAGCTAATAAAATAGCTCTATCTGGATAAAACATTTTCTAACAAATCTCCAAGCACAAAAATAAAGATTCATCTATTGGCCTTTGTAAAACTCACAGCAGGTTCAAAAGTGCGTAAAGACAAAGTTATAGAACATTCTAGAATGAAATCAATGGTCACCATACTTTAAATATTGGTAAAATTTAGGGTTGTTTGACTAAAAAAAAAAAAACTGAAACTAAAACAGTCTTTGATAAAATCCTTATTTATCTCATTGGCCAGGTATATAGAAAATAATTTGATGGAATTTCATTTTGTTCTTAAATAAACTACTTAAAGAATATATTATCACTTGATACTTATAAATCTTATGAAATAATTTGCATACCTGTTATCCTTTTATCACCATATAATATTAAGCAGATGAATAAATACTGTGAATTTCATGCTTTAGTTCTTAAAACAGAAGCCATACTTCCTAAATGGCTTAGTCTCCAGCTATAAATAAATATTATATATTTATAAAATATGTGTGCATATATGTGTGCATATTATATATTTATTATAAATATATAAGCCAATGTTATTAATTTCTTAAATAAGTATTAATATTATTTATTCATGAAATATGTAATGAATATCTACATTGGGCCAGGCATTGGGTTATATACTATGGTTTTTTTAACAAGATAAAAATATTTTCATCATTTTTTGTAGTCAAGATTGGTGGTAGGAAAGGGGTCTCAAACCAGACTGCCTGTTTTCAAAGTCTGCTTCTGTCATTTACCTGAATAAATTTGGGTGGGTTATTTCATTAGTAAAATAGAAATAACAGTATTTCTTTACAAGGTTTGTAATGATTAAATGAGTTAGTACATATAAAGAAATTAGAGTAGTGCCTGAGACAAATTTCTCTCTCTCTGCCCCCCCCTCTCTTATACACACACACACAATCATATTATTTTATTAGATATGGTTCTGACCTTAACTTGGCATTAGTGGATAAGACAGTTACCATATGTATTAGGGTTCTCTAGAAAAATAGAACCAATAAAATCTGTGTGTGTACATCTGTATGTGTGCATATTTATATATACTCCACACACACACACACATGCATACACTAATATGTACATACATATATGGGGATGTATATATACATATATGAAGACGTGTATATGCATATATGGTGTGTATGTGTACATAATATACCTGTGATCTACCTATCTATATGTGTATGTGTATATACATATATAGATAAATTTAAGGAATCAGCTCACCAAACTATAAGGGCTGGCAAGTCTAAAATCTCAGAGCAGACTGACAGATGCAAGGAAGAGTTGATGTTACAGTTCATGTCCGATGGCCTTCTGGAAGCAAAACTCTGTACATGTCTGTGTCCAAATTTCTCCTTATAGGAACATCAGTTATACTGGTTTAGGGCCCATCTTAATGATCTTATTTTAATTGCCTCTTTGAAAACCAAATCTCCAAATACGGACACACTCTGAGGTACCAGGGGTTAGGACTTTAACAAGTGAATTTCTGGAGGAACACAGTTCAGCCATAATACCATCCTAACTCTGGAATACAACAGATATGGTATCACAAGTCTGTGCACAATTTTCTGGAACCAGGTGAGAGCAGTTTTTCCTGGGCAGTGATGGTAGTAGTATTGGTGGCACTTGGAGGCATAGGGGTTTCAGTGAAGTTGGAATTTAAAACAGAATTTAAGGAAAAGTATTCCCCATGGAATACAAAGAAAGAAAACCTTTTAAGTAAGTAGAGGTTACAACATGAGTACAATCACTGATGTGCAAAAATGCCGGTGCCTTTGGGTTCTATTAGGACTTCAGAAGAGACCATGGGGAAGGGTGGGAGGCAGTGAGCCTTAAGTCCCGGCTAGACTGTAAAGAATTTTTAAAGCTAAACCTAAAATTTAAAATTTGTCTTGTGAACATGGGAAGTTATTGGATATTATTGATTAAGTTAGACTCACAAACAATATTTTTACTTATTTTAACTTAGAAAAACTACCCTGGCTGTACAGGAGTTATATTCAGTTGGGGAGAGACATGAGGCTGATGCAGTTCTGAGAAAATAAGTTGGCAAGAGCTTGAAATGATTTAGTAGCAGTGGGGATGAGAGAAGGATATGGATTTTGCTGATGGGTAGAATTGGCAGGGTTTGATTGAGGGAGCTGAGAGAGATGGAGAAATAAGAGAACATTCTGAATTTTCTGCCTTGGTTGGCTGGGTAGATGACACAAAATTGATGTTTGTGTTTGTGAGGCTGCTGTGCATGGCATTGTAGAAGGCTTTGGACGTACATTTTGGAGTTGATTTGAATTACTGTAACACCAAAATTTTTTTTTCACAAATATTTACAAATTCAAGGAAATATTAAAAACTCTAGAATAGTTACTTGAGGAAAGAAGGGTTTAAACCAAAAAAAAAGGTAGTAAAAAGAAATGTGTAAATAAATAAAACAAGACAGACCTTACATGGACCAATAAGGATGGCATGTATGAACTAATTAGTCTAATTACTAAACCCTTGAAACTTGTGCTATGAACTAATTAGTATGATTACTCAACCCTCTCCACTTGAGGCCCAAACAGGAGAATAATAAAATTCATTTAGCATATTTAATTTTGGACCATGTGAACTCTACTGCCTGATACCAAGTAGGGGGTAATAAATAAAATACATGTTCATTAATTCCCAGAATGTAAATCCAGTTCAGGCTATACAAAATCATTGATTTTTTTTAAAGCTGTTGGTATTCAAAAATCTTAAGAATGCTGTAGAATCAGTTGACATTCTATGTAGAATATACTAAAAATAGCTAATTTTTCTGAGGGTTTGTTTTAGACATATTTCAAGAACTTTGTGTGTATTAATTCAGTCTCCACAACAACCTAGTAAAGTGATTACTATAATTATTCCCATTTTATAAGTGAGGAAACTGAGACATTGAGAGAGCAAACAATTTGCCCAAGATCAAAGAGCTAGTAAAAATAAGAAAGCATTTCAGAATCTATGCTCTTAAACACTACTACTTCTCTGATCTTTTTCTATGTATCTCAACAGGAGGACAGAGGGGTTTGAATTGCACAATGAGCACTTTATTTTGAACAACTTCTTTGCAGGGATCCAATCAATTTTTTCCATGTCCAACACAATGTTTGGTGGATCTGTGTACTCAGTAAATGTTTGTTACACAAATGTATTAATAAATGCCCCACAGAGGCATAGTAGTCTGGGTTACTGGTGTCTGATAATGGCTGACTAGGAAATTTGGACTAACTTTCACTCTGAAAACAGCCAAAAATGGTCAATAAATGATAAAAATAAAATCTTTAAAGACATGGAAGAATGAGTAAGGTTGTAGAGATCACTAAGTAAAAGTTAAAGAGAATGTAGGATTCTAGAGAGGTAAAGAAATTGAGCATGGAAACTATTCTTTCCCTGAGAGTATATGCTGATTTGAGGAAATCAGGACTTTATTTTTGATGACTTTGATAGGTGAGAAAGATAGATTTTAAAGCCCCAAACTTGCGCACTGAGAAGAATCAAGTAGGAGACACTCTGTACAGTAAATTGCAAATAAGGAATACATCTCCCAGGTAAAAATAATGCATCTCTGTGAGGTTGTATAGCCTAGGTACATAGTCTTCATGATTCTGGAAATCTATGAATCAGTCCTAATTAAAGATGGTTGTTGATTGTCATCAAATTTGTCACAGTTGACTTGCAAAGGAAATTCTTATTATAGACTTCAGAAGAAAAATCATTCATGTTAAAGATCTGAGATATGAGAAGAAATGAAAACCAAAGTGGTATGTAGATATATCTAAGTTATGCCTGTATGAAAAAAACCCCTCCAAATATATATACATATATAGTTATGTTTATATATACACACACACAGACACACACAAACACAACATAACATATAACTCGAAAGAGAGTTAAAGTGTTCTACAGAACACATGTTGTCTTGGAGGAGGATGAAGTTATTGATTTACCATAGATCATAAGTTATAGATGCATGCAGTAATTTCTAGGGTAACCACTAAAAAAGGTTATAATTTTCAAACTAGTAACTAGGAAAAATAGAATTATAAAAACAATACCAAAACAGTACAAAAGAAGGTAAAAACAGATAAAAATTTCAAGTAGAAAGCATGAAAATAATTATAAATTAAAAGCAAAATGTATTAGTAATTATACTATATGTAAATGAATTGAATTTAGCAGAGAAAATGTTTTCTGAATTTAAAAGGTATCCAATTCTATGCCATTGAACAGTCATTTCTAAAATAGAATGATACAGAAAGTTTAAAAAGAATAAGAAATTATGTAAATTATAGTCTTTAAGGCAAAATTTGTTTTTCTATTGATGAGTTAGTTACTTGATAAAATATTTCAATATTTGAAAATGTTCAGTCATTATCTTAGAACAATTATTGTGTTCTTTTATGTATGTAGAACAAACTCAATTCAATAGTATTCTTTTTAATCTAAGTCACTACACATAGAAGTTTGATCTCTTGAGTTACAATCTCCAATTGTATTTAGACATACTTATACATAGAACCACTTGTCTGCAAAATTGTCTCTTTCCCCAACTGTGTCCCAGATAACCCTGTTCTATATGATATTAATAGAAATTTTGTGAAAACAATCTGTAATCAATTACATTTTGAAAACCACTGTATATTGTATCACTGTCTTGGAGTTCTATAATTTCATTAGTATCTTGAAGTGACTAAACTGTTCTGCAGTAGAAAACATTCTTATCTTTGATTAGACTTTCTTTTTCCAGATGTATTTGATTCCAAACTCCCTTTTCATGGGCTACTTTTAATATTTCACTAAGTTACTGTTCATTAGAAGATCCCTTAAAAATGGTATGGTAATTTGGAGTTGGCTTCTTAGTTCATTTTTATAATATTGCCTATACCACTATACTTTAATAAACCACTTAGGTTATTAGTGTCTCAATATAATGCCATTCATCATAGTACATCTCATCATTTTTTCCTGGGTTTTATATCCAAAAAAAGTTTAAGATATTTTCCCTTTAACTAATTTTAAGAACTAAAAATGTCCCAAAGTACTTTTTTTTTTTCTAATTTTTTTGAGAGCCGTACATCAAAGGATTTTACACTATATCAGACAATCACTGAGTGGTAAAGTATATTTTCAAGTACTGGAAATGAATGTGCTCTTGTAGAGTGACTCAGTCTAGAATATGGTATGATATTCCAATCAGAGGTACAATTGAAGAGCTCAATATTAGCACTGATTGGTCAAATAATGCATATTATTTCACCAAGCGTTTTTCTATAACGGTAACGTTGCTTTTTTCTAAAAATCACCAACTAGCTTTGGCAGATAAATGAAAAAAAAATTCTAAAAAGTTACCTTTCAGTGAGATAACAAGGTTAGAATTGGGAGATTTGGGCAAGAAATTAGGCTTTCATTTTTATTTTGCATTCTATATAGAATGCTACATGAAGAGAAATGGCACATGTATGTTTTCTGCTTTTGTCAGATTATAACCAACCAGGCTGTTGTTTTGGACACAGAATTTTACTTTGTGTCCAGCTGATATAATACTGTGGGGCTTTCTTTAGCCAAAACTTTAAGATCTGGTGTGTGGTTTTTCCACAGATATATGTGGTAAGGTGAAGCCTCCATTAGTCAGGTAACAACCATATACAGGGCCTCCCTTGCTATGACGTATGCGTAATATGAACAAAATTTACCCTTGGTCGTTTGAAGGCTCTGAGTTTTTCACCTTATTTGTTACTGCAGCAAAACTTAGCCTACTCTGACCAATACAATATTTCTTTCATGTCTGTTACTACTTGTTTAGACACTCTTCATATTCTCTAGCAAAAGTTTTTCAGTTTAAAATGATAATGTTGAATTAAACTATCTCTTTCCTTTCTAGTTCATACATTTTAGGGTGCTCATCCCCAAAAGGATTGAGTTTTCCACTCTGTAAAGCCAAATGAAAGAACACAAGACACAGGGAATCAGAATGCCTTTCTCCAGGGCTACCATGGCCATGTAGCCTCTTACATATTTCCTATTACACAGTGAATCATGAATGTGTCTGTGTTATGATGAGACTGTGAGTTCACCAAGAGCAGGAATGATACTGCATTCATCTCTAACTTCTCAATGCATCATCATGTATTTACTTAAACATTTTAAATGGCTAAGATCTGGAAAGCTGTATGCAGAAGTCTAACATGATTATCTCTTTTATTTTTGGAATTAGACACAGAACACTAATTGGGACCATTATTCCATGGTTAAGCATTGATTCATTGGCTTGGGACTTCCTGTACTCTAACCACTTAGACTAAAATATACACTATGACTAAATGGATATGCTTGAGAACGTCTGCTAAGGCTGGTTAATTATTCCTGTGTTCAGAGAAAATGAGGAAACATAGGCACATTGCAAAATCTTTACTTGATAAGAAATGGTCACCTGATGTTCAAATGCAATTCTACCCTTGAGACATTTTGTAACAAGCACTCAGTGGATCCCAAAGGACTTCCACGTTTAGTTCTTTACATCTGCTTAAGGCCTGTAATAAGCATCAAAAGTATATTTTTATATTTAATTTTTAAAGATCTTCACAGGGAGGGAAGTTGGGAGACAGGGACAGAAAGGAGAGAAAGAGAGAGAGAATGAGAATGTAATTCTGTATTCTGTAATTTTTGGGAGTATCTTGGTTTGCCACTTAATCACCTCTATCATTGAGAAATTCTTCCCTGTGTTAAATTGCACTCATGTTATAACTTAATCAGGCTGTTTCTGCCACTTTGGTCACAGCTGGCCAGTATTCTGTTACATTTTACACATTTGGAGGCAACTAATAAGTCAACTTAGCATGTATAAGCTACATCCTAGTTATAAGTAGTACATTAGCCTTCTCAGTGTCAGGTGTAGGTCTTCTAATTATGGATTTCCTACAAGTTGATCAGGGATGCTGATAGATATCTAAATGGGGTCCAGTGATGGGACGAAGTTAGGGTTTTCATTGTACATATAAAATTACATATTGCTCTCGTATACACACAAAAGGAGCAATCACTTAAGTATAGTTGACAATAGAAACTTGACAGTAAGAAGAGACAAATTTGGAGGTAAGGCAGACCCTTCCCTCATGATAGGATGCTCTCATGGTCCAAGGATTCTCCCTTAGGGTGATGAGCTGATGCTAGATGTAGGTTTAGAAACATCCTAGACCATACTTTGAAGGTGCTGGGTCCTGACTAAGGAAAAGTTAAATGTGTCAGGTTAGGTATCAGGGTATCATTGAATATCATTATTTTTTTATTCCTTATTGGGATTCAAGCATTCCTTGGTATTTGCCCTCCCTCTTTCCTATTCATTTTAAGGTAGGTCAGTTCTTCAACAGCCTAGTTATCTCAAGATTGTTATCTCAAGGATGGTAATTTGCTTTTTTTTTTCAATTGGCTTACATACTCCAGGAATATGCCTAGAGAAATGGAGGACCCAATTGTTATTGCTTCATAAGAAAATTTAGAAATGGTAGGCATCAGACTCTTCGGGCAAGAATCACTTGATAAACTTAAAACTGTGTCTAATGCATATATTCAAAGTAGTAAATTTTTAACATAGCTTGATTTTATGTTACCTTTCCCAATGCTGAGGTAACATCCTATTCTTTATACATGTCCCATACCCCTCTCTACCAACTCTTCACTAAATTATGATTTAAAAAAATCAATGGTAGAATATTGACTTTGTGCTGGCACTAGCCTGGCATGTAATAGTCAGATATGAGGTGGCTACATTGGGCTAAATATCAGCTTTTTTTCTGATGCCCGACCCAATAATAAGCCTACAGGTTGGATATGTTAGGCAGGTTAGGCAACTTAGGAAATGAGAGTTACTTCAGATAACCTATGCTCCCCACTCATCTTAAAGGAAAGTGAGACAATTAGAGTCACATGCTCTTCTGAATTTCCATAGCATTGATCTTTTATGGCTGTTCATTTTCCTTTTAATATTTCTATTTGCAACCTCTTAACACCACTTACATTTAACTTGACAGCTTCTACCACTATTATCAGCTTTGAATCCATTAGGATTTACTTCATTTTGCCCTTTATTTCTGTTTGTAAGTCCCAGACTCTCAACTCATCCCTCTTTATCAACATTCAATCATTATATGGTTTGGTGTATCATTATGTTTTATTTCCATCTATCTTCTGTCCCTAGCTCCTGAAACTCTTTTATTTTCCTTCCTGAAATTTGTGGTCCCATGTTAACACACTTTTCTGTGTATTCTACCTCTTATGTGAACACTGCTTTACTCTCTTGCTCTAATTGAACCTGGCTCCACTATGAGGATTACTTAGATTGTAAAAAGCCTAGTAACCAATGAGAGGACACTCTTGTTTTCTATGGCCACAAAAACGTATGTCTCTTAAATATAAAGATCTGCTCTGTTATTGATGAGTAGATTATGGTATGAATGGTAATTTTACCCACTGCTTCTTCTGTAGATCTCTCACGTGGTGGTCGCCTCTCCACTCTCAGTCTTTCACTGGGCCTCTTGTATCATTGTCCTGCCATTATCCCTAAAAATACCCAGCTTTGAACATCTTGTCATTGAGCTATAAATCACTCACTGCTCCTCATTGTTCTGTTTAACTTCCTGGCTCATTCCTTTTTATTTCTCTCTCTTTTTTTAAGCTCCCAGCATCTGTCTACATTACTATCTACGTTACTCCTGTTTATTTTAATTCAGTTGATTTTAATATATATAGATGACCCTTCCCAAACCTTTATATTCTTAATTTCTTAAACTCTTCTCTCCCCTATCTCAGCCACTCTGTGACCATGCCTTGAACTTTGCATTACTAACTACAAGTTCTCTATAATCTCAGCTTCATGTATCACCCTTCCTGATAACTACTTTTTGTCTTTCCAGCTCACTCTTAAGTATCCGAACTAAGACTCCTTCAATCTTATAGGAACTTCCACTTTACTTATTCTACTGATTTTCATCTTCCTTTACTCCTTTGAAGTCTTCATTTTTCTCTTTGTTTGGCTTCAATTTCATGGTTAATCATTACATTCAATTCCTATTCAGCAGGTCTAACTTATTTGCCATTTTCTCTCTTTTTAATCGTTTCCTGGCAAATTCACAATCCTGATTATATCTATTTCTCTATAGTCTATACCTGGACCTAAAGTAGCAGAACATATATGGAGAAAATTACATCTTCTTGATGGTCTGACTTAAATTTTATGGCCACAAGTCTCAGGTGGATTTTTAATGCTACTTAACAATAATTTTTTCTTAATCTATTTATTTTTTCCATTCTCTTAAATGAATTTTCACATCTCTTATTTCTTCTCAAACATTCAACTCTTCTCCAGATGAACTCTTTGTGTTCCTATCTAAGGCTGTTCCCTCCGTAGCTTCCATGTCTTCTTCTCTACTTAAGGACATCTCTCCTCCAATTCTTTTTCTACTTATGTCACTACTTCCCCCACCTCGTGACCGAATTATTTTCATCAGTACAGAGTTATTGTTACAATATCTATCTTAAAAAACATTGCTTTGTTCCCTTACTTCCTTTCTCGAGTTACTGCCCCATGACTTTGCTCCCCTTTGTAGCAAAACTCCTTGTAAGGGTTGTCTCCAATTCTTGTATTTCCACTTTCTCTTAAAACAACTTTTGCCACCACTGCTCCATAAAATTTTCTCTTTTAAGAGACCACAATCGACTTCCAAATTGCTAAACTCAGTGATCACAATTTATTCCCAAGTTATATGATCTTTCCATAGCAGTTTGACACTTTCTCCTCTTTAATACACTTAACTCACATGGCTTTTCAGTGAGAAAGTGTTGAACACTTTTGACTTTCTTCCTACATTATTGCTTAATCCTTCTGTTTTCCTCTGCTTATTCCTTCTCATCCTCCCAACCACTAATTATTGGAGTGCCCTAGGGCTGGGTCCATGGACTTTTCCCCCTTTTAATTTACTCTAAAATCCTTGAAAGTTTATCATTCTTATGAATTAAATTCTATATGTATTAATAACCCCCAAATTTATAGTTTTCTTTCCAAATATCTGCCTTAAATTAGAACTTTATTTCAAAGCCCTTTTCAGTATTTCCACTTTCACACTACCATTCAGATCCTAAATTTAACATAATTTTTAAAACTAAATTCCCACCTATATCTAAATTTATAAAAGCAAATGAACAAAACCATACTCTACTTATAGTTTTTCCCATCTTAGTTAATTGTAAAACTTATTTTTTTACTTATTTAGGCTTAAAGAGCCCTTCTAATTCTTCTGTTTTTCTTTCCCTCTCAAATTCTCTTCAGAAAATTTGTATAGGCCCTACCTTCAAATGTATTTATGTATTTAGAATCGGACTAGTCCATATCAGCCCAACCAAAGCCATTGTTACTTATTATCTTTTATCTGCTTCTCTTGCTTTCTCGCTTGGTATATATTTTGAGCCTGATAAAATCCTTCAAAGTCCCCCAGTTTTTTTCAAGAATCAAAGCTAAATGTTTAGGACAGCTAGGAAGTGCTATATATTTTGCTACTTCTCTAACCTTCTCTCTGCCATATCACCCCCCATTTACTTAGCTCCAGAAATGTTAGGCCTTCTTGTTGCCCCCATTTTAAGGCCTTAGACCTAGCTATTTCCTCTGCCTATCTCTCTCTTCCATCACATGTCTATGGATCTAATTCTCTTACATCCTTAAGATTTTTCTCAAATATTACTTATTCAATTAAAGCCTTCCTGATAACAACATTTAAAATTGCAAGCTTCTTTTTGACCCCAATCTGCTCTACACCTGTAGCTCTAATACTTTCAATACTTACTTAATTTTTTATTGTTGTTTTCCCAGCTGCCACAACAGTGCCTGGCACATAGTAGATACTCAGTAAATCTTTGCTTAATGTCAAATGAATTGTTTATGTGCCATATCTTATACTTTAAACTCTTTCCTTTTCTTCCACAGATATAACTTCAGGGCTTCCCATGAATATATAAGTGAGTATAAAGATGCATATGATAGCTCTGTCCAGAAAAAGCTTACAATCTTGTAAAGGAAGCAGGCTATGAAATTTATTGTAATTCAATACCATGCCAAATGTGTGAGAATAGTGGGAGTACAAGTTTGTCCAGGAAATTCAGGGACTTGATTAGAGGCATGTGACTATAATCGTTTCTTAGAGCTGCTATAACAAATTTTCACAAACTTGGTTGTTTAAAACAGCAGAAATTACTTTTTCACACAAGTATGAAGGCCAGAAGTCTGAAATCAAGGTGTTGGCAGGACTGGATCCTTCTGGAGGCTCTGAGGGAGAAGCCTCTCTCCCAGCTTCTGGTGTCTCTGGGGATTCTTAGCATTCTTTGACTGGTAGACACATTACTCCAACATCTAGCTCTATCTTCACATGGCTTCTCCCTGTGTCACTCATAGGACACTAGTCATTGGATTTAGAGGCTATCCAAAATAAAAAATGAGCTTATCTAAAAGTCCTTAGCTACATCTTCAAAAACCTTATTTCCAAATAAGATAACTTTCATTAAGTTCCAAGGGTTAAGACATGAACATACCTTTTTTTGAGTGACACAATTCAAACCACTACAGTGACATTATCAATAATAACACTTGCAAAGTTGAAAATGGAATTTCTACAATATGAATAAGAGGAAGCAGATTTTTATTACAGTAGAGAAAAGATCAAATTATCTTTCTATTAAAAATTGTACTTCTAAATTATTATATGAAGATATGTTTGAAGAGTATTCAGTCAAAAATTATAGAAGTGTAGGTTATATTAAATAGTTAAATAATAAATTCCCTCTCTTCTCCTTCTGGTATACCTATTATTCTTACATTGTTTTTTCTGATGAAGTCAGATAGTTCTTGTAGAGTTATTTATTTACTCTTAAGTCTCTCTCTTCTACATGTCATTTCTAGATTTCTATGTTTGATATCACTAATTCTTTCTTCCACCTTGTCAGCTCTTATTTCCTAAGCTTCATTTTTATTAATTTTATTGAGTTCTTCAGCTCTGGAATTTTTTTAAAGTTTCTTGTTGGTAAAGTATTTTTTTTGTTCATTGATTTTATTTCTGAGTTCACTTATCTGCTTATCTCATTTTTTTGTTACCTCGTTGAGTTTTTAAGAACTGTAATTTTGAATTTTCTGTCATTTAAATTACATATTTCCATGTCGTTAAGTTTAAAATAAAATAATTTTTATTTTCTTTCTGAGCTGTCTTGTTACCTTGAATATTCATGGTATTTGTTGGCATATTTCTCTACCTAAGCATTTATGGAAATTAAATCAGCTTTTTTCTTTTTTTTTTTTTAAGAATGGTGTTTATTGAACTGGTGGATAAGAAGAGGTCTTTCTTTTATTTTCCAGTAGGTGGAGCTGAAGTACAAGTTTTTAAAATTTTTTCTTGCACTGCTCTGGCTTCTTGGAAATCTGTGGGGGCAGTGAAAAATACCCTGAATTCCCTGGAGAAGTGACCATCTCCTCTGTGACCAGGTCACCTTGGTCTCAGGGCACCACCCCTGTGGGGGAATGTAGTGGGCAATGGGTTTCCTATCCGTGAAATTCCAGTGCTGCCCTGCAACCAGCAGGATTGCACTGCCTGTGGTGTACCAGGTACCCCGACTGGGATCAGCAGCAATGGGGAGCAATGGGCTGGGAGAGGCCAGCTCATGTGTTTATGGCTTTGATATCCTCCCAGTGATGGTGACTGCCAGACTTCAGCTGCCTCACCTCTCTATCTCCATTCCTGTCACTGGGGTTAGCTGAGGTTGCATCTGCTGCTCAGGGAAGAATGCCTGTGTCTCTCCGGGTCTCAGGCTGCAGATAGTGTGCTCTATTACCTGATATGTACTGCTTCAGCTTCTTTTGTAGCCTGCGGGCAGCTCTGGGAGGGTGAGGAGAGGTGGCCAGACTCCATGGCTTTGTTTTCTGCCTGGCCATGTAGCTGCTAGGCCATGGCTTCCACATCTCTGTGTTCTGTCTCTGCCCTGGTTACTGGGTTCAGGTGCAGTATATGCTGACCACTCAGGCATGAATGCTTATTCTACCTCTCAGCTCCTTAGGGCTCCAGAGAGTGCATGCTGCAACCTGATTCCTTCCCTCTCCTGAGACCTGCAGTGAGCTCTGGCTGCATCCATCCATGGCTCCTGTCTCTGTTCTCCCTTTTCTCTTCTTCTGTTCACTCAAATTCAGTTGGCCCACTTTCAGATGTTTTGATGTGCAGATCTCTCAGACATGTTTGTGTGTTGTGCAGGGAATCCTTTGTTGAATTATAGCTATTCAACTTGTAATTTCAAGGTGAGTGACCAGAGTGACCTTTCACCCTACCATTCTTCTTGGATACTCACTTTTATTATTCTAATAAATATTTACTTCTTATCTAATTATATATTTATAGTTTTGTACTGTTCTCAAAAAGGATATCCCAACTATATATACGTAAATTTCCACAAAACTAGGTTGGCTTCTGGATTTTTACATATAAAGCTCATTCACAATATGGACATCCTAGAATATATCTGTCTCATAATGGTCTCTCTCTTTTTAAAGTTCTGTTTTTAGTCTCTGTCCAGTCTCCATTAATTGGTTCACACAAGCATGCAAATATCTCCAAACCTAGACTCAGTTTGCCCATTTATGTAAATTACAGAATTGGTAAGTATTAGCAAGATTCCTTTGATTATTTTTTCTGAAAGGACAAGAAAGATTCTTTGTTGTGTTTACTATCACCCTAATAGGAAATGGTTACTTCAAAACTTTCACATGGATTGTTTACAGTATACTTGTTTTATTGTGGATTTTTCTGAGATCTTAAATGTTGCTTATAAATTGAAGCTTCCTCACAGCATCCAGGACATTGTAATAAATCAATCTCTCTCTCTCTCTCTCTCTCTCTCTCTCTCTCTCTCTCTCTCTCTCTCTCTCTCTCTCTCTCTGTATCAAGTGCATATATTGGAGGAACATTGATAGCACGACTCAAGAAAGAGGAGATGGTGCAGCTTTTGATAAACAGTTTCTTTTCTTTTTTTCTTTTTCTTTCTTTTTTTTTGCAAAGAAGCATGAGTTCTCCTTGTCTTGATATATAGCTCTTGTTCTTTATTTATTGCCAAAGAATCTGTTACCAAAGTGGGAAGTAGTTTTGGGAATTTAAAGTTGTCAGTGATCTTTAAATGTTGTATGCATATGTTTATAAGAAATTTCATCATCAAGAGAAATACTAAGAGAAACTACTCTCTTGATTCTTCAGAAAATGTTCCTCTATTTCTATGATAGGTAGAAGAGAAATAATTCATTCTGTCAGATACAATGCCAACATCTGCATTGTATTTAAGAGAACAGTTATTCAATAAGTAATTTTATTGATTGAAAGTGACAGGAGCAACTTTTTAAAGGGTGTATTAGATGTATCATCAAACTCAATTTTTGGAGAATGGGATTTAACATTTTGACTTTAAAATTTCATGGGAGTATATGATAGCCTCATTTTGCAGAATCTTTTTATTCTATATTTAATGATGAGTAGAAAAAAAGTTAAAACATTTTTAAGACTTAATTTTCATGAAAAATGTGATAGATTTGTTCAATTATGGAAGATCTCTTTCTTTTCCAGGCTTGAAAATTAAAATCTATGTTTCTATGTCAAAAACAGCTAGAGAGATTAAAGAATAAGTTAACTTCTTTTTCTTTAGCCATGCTAAATATGTATGGCTAAATATGTATGGATCTAATAAATAAAATTACATCAAAAGTTATAGAAGTTAAGAGGAAATTTCTATTTATGACCAGAGTCTAGTCATGAGTTCAAGTCAGTTTGTTGTATCTTTTATGCTCCCTGAAAGAGTGAACTACCCAAGAATGTTCTTTTCATGTTGTGTTAGTCCGTTCGTGATGCTATAACAAAATAACACAGACTGGGGTGGCTTATAAACAGCATGGCCACGTGAGGACCTTCTTCCAGGTTGCAGACTTTTTCTTCTACTCTCATATGGCAGAGGGGGCTAGAGATCATCATGGAATCTCTTTTGTAAGGGTATTAATACTATTCATGAGTGTTCCACTCTCATGACTTAAGTACCTGTCAAAAATCCTTCCTCCTAATACCGTCACCTTTGGGGGTTAAGATTTTAATATAAGGATTTGGGGGAAGGGCACAAACATTCAGGTCATAGCCCATGGCAATGGCAAAAACATGATTAGGCAAGTCCCACTACATAAGCATTTCTCAAGCCTTTGCTTTTATTATGTTTCCTAATGTCCCATTAATCAAAGCAAGTTGCATGGCCAAGCCCAATGTTACTGCGGTGGGAATGGACATTCTGCCAACTGCATAAAGAAGAAGGGAGGAAATATTTGGTGAACAATCATCTGACTTATGACAATTTGGAGTTTCATTTTTGAAACTTATGGTCTAAAATTCACTAGTAGGCAGAGTTTGTCTTAAAATCTGTCCCTGGAGGATTGGTTTTAGAAGAACCTCAAATATCCTGATGTAAGACAACCTCAAGTTATTTATTATTTGCCTAAAGAAAATATTCCACTGAAGCTCCACTGTACCTAAGGAGCAGTTTATTTCAGTGTAAAACAATAAGCTTAGCTCAGGTGGAAACTACAACATCCACAGAGAAAAATATCAGCAATCACACGCTTAAATGAACAGCATATGTGCAAATCAGTGACATTGGACATTATGCCTCTGCATATTTGTGAGCTCTTTGGAACCAAGGTAATATGTACTCAACAGAAAAGTCACTGTCAGACTTCTCAATTTCACCTCAAATGTTCCCTCTTTAACTTTTTTCATCTTTGTTCATGCCTCTTAGTCCTATGATTCATTTGGAAAAATTGTCTTAGAAAATAATATGCTATTTCTTAGATGAATGTATAGAAGAAAGAAAAAAATGGAGCTGTTTTTTGGGTGATAGGGATGTTCATTTTCACCAAGGCACGTTTTAGCAGAGGTTGTTGTTGAGCCTGTTTCAATAGACCACAGGTGGAAGACCTGGTCTACATGAGGAAAAACAGGTGTTTATTTTGGATGTTCCTTTGGAATATTTTGAATATTGAAGAAATGGAAAATTAAAATCACCTGCAGAACTCTGTCTTTTCTTTGCAAATTTGATGTGTCAGATCATCCTAAACCCCTCCCATCAGTTGGCCACTTGGCTACAAAATCTATTGCTTGAGAAATGTGAGAATAAAAGTGATGTCCACTTTTTGGTAGTGTAATAGTCAGGTGAATTACTTAATGTACTTTATACTCCCTTTCCCTTCTTATATACATACTATATTAAAAGTTCATTACCTAAGTAAAAGAAAGAGCCTGCCTTTAGCACAAATGAAAATTTAAAGTTATAAATGTCAATGTTTATTGCGAGGCATAATGCATGAAAGCTTTTGCAAGGTTGTTAAATGTCTCATTAAGTAACTTTTGTAAATCATGTTTCAAAGTAAACGTTGCATATAAAGAAAATAAAAATGTGAATCATGCCTTATGCTGGGGTATGTTCCTTGAAAGCATATAGATTATGTTTTAACTCTGTCAGTACATATGTATGCATAAAATGCATCACTTATGAGATGAATTTTCTAAAAGGAAAGTTAGTTCTCTAAGTTAGGATAATAGGTTTACTAAAGAAGAAAAAATCCTTTTGTATGGATTTTCTAGGACCAAGACAGATTATAATTTTTAGATTGCACTTGATGCTCTGTTTCAGGGGCCAGATACTTGATGATATTTTCAAGGAACTGAATCTGTATTTGAATGATTTGACACCAGCATTTGTGTAATAATACTGTGTATTATTAAAATAAGAAACCAAGCTAATCCTAATTCTTGTCTCTGAAAAATTTAAAATACTCTTAGAAATATTTTAAAAATTGAATGGTGTTTTAGTCGCTTCTGTACATACTTTCCAAAATGCAAGACCTGACACTTGGGAGAAACTGAATTGAAGTGAAATTATTTGAAAGTTGTTTGGATTTAGAGCTTAAAGTTCTAGATTTTAGTTATACTGGTACTGGTAATAATATAATTAATTACCCATGTGTTTGATTATTCACAATGTTCGGTGCCTCACAGCCTTTATCTATAAATGGGGATGATAATTTCTTAACCCAGAGGAAAGTGACAATGAAATGATTCAGCAAATATGAAATTATATTGGGACAAAAATAAAATCCACTACACATGTTTGGTAATACTATATAGTTTCTTATTGTGCTTTGAGCTTTTGGGTTAAAACTTTACCGTAAAAGTGACTTTTGGCTATAACTGCCTGGGGTTGTATTGTCTTAATACAATAGAATTCTAATAGACATTGTCCAACTTATGTTACTGAGGTCTTGTTTTTAATTTTACTTTTTTTTTTTAGGGGGAAGGGCAACTGTTCCAGCCACAATAGGATAATTTATATATTTTTTAAGATAACTATTATGTTTTAAATCTTATTGCAAATATAATACATGTTGTACAAAACAAAGGAAATGCAGGCACACACAAAAAATGCAGATAAACCAGAGGGAGAAAATTAAAATCACCTTTAATCCTACAACATAGTTTGAGGCATAGTCTTCCAGTTTTACTTTGAGTACATGTTTCTATGCACGTATATACAAAACATACTTTTTTAAAACAAAAAACTGTTTTGTGACTTACTTTAAAAAATTTTTATTGTTCCCTTGAACATTTTTCTAAGCCATGAAATGCTTTTATTTTTTATGACTGTTCATACTGTTACATGACTGTACCATACTTTATCTATTCCCTATTGTCAAATATTTAGTTGGTTTCCATTTTTATTATTATGATAAATAATGGTACAGTGAACACTTATACAGCAAGTTATTTACCAGGTACTTGGTATATTTTTACAATTATTCAAGTCATCTTTTTCATTTCTCAGTGAAGTTTTATAGCTTACATAGAACTTAAATAGTACTTACTGTTTTGTTTACTTTATTAAACTTTCTTATTTGTTGTTTCAAAAGTGGCATTTAGACCTTCCATGACTTTCCAGAGATTAAGCATGTCTAAATGAAATGGTAACTGTGTCTCTTTTTAATACTTTCACCCTTTATTATATTAGCTTACACTTACAGGACAATGTTGAATAGTGGTGATAGCAGACATTGTCAGGTTGTTTTGGCCTTTAATAATCATGCTTCTATTAAAATGTCAAATGCTATGTTGAGATTAGTATTATTTATCATGTTAAAGAAGTTTAACAATGAATTTTTTTTAAAGTACTACAAAATAGATGTTGAAATGTATCAAAATACCTTTTTTTTGCACCTCCATTGGGATAGTCATATAGCTTTTGTCTTCTGGCTTAATAGCATGATTAGCTTTAATTAGGGTTCTATAGTAGAGTTAGCTGTGAAATTGTGGAATAAAGACTACTATACTAAGAGACAGAAAAAAAATACTGAGAATGAGACAGAGTTCTGAAGCTTATTAAATTAACTTCCCTGAAAAAGTCATATATGTACTTGGAAATTTAGTGTCTTCTTAAAAATAGAAGTACTAAATCTCCCACAGAACTAATACGATGAATATGAAAGTACTTTAAACTATGCAAGTTTAAATATCAGGATGGTCTCTATAATTTTATTTAGCACACCTTAATGAGTTTTCAAAGTCCAAAGAGTAGTACAGAGTTAGTGCTTTGTTTTGAGGAGAGTCTTCTGATTTTTCTAGTTGTAAGGGTATTTTTTTTTTTCACTTTAGCTGAATTAAAACACACATGTAGACATATGTACACATCATAAATTAAAAGCTTGATGCATCATCACAGAGGAGGCACAATCGTGTATCTATCTTCCAGTTCAAAAAATAGAACATGACCAGAATCACAGAAGAATGGGGGATAATTATGCTTTTAAAATGTTAACAGTTCACCTGTTTTTTGTTTTGTTTTGTTTTTTTTTTGGACATCAGACTATTGGCTACTGCTCATCTGCATGATTAAGAAGGCAGAATTTTGTAAGAAGAAATTTTGATAGCAGCAATCTTTAGGCATTTCAAATAAAGATTTGAGGACTAATCAAATGCTAAGATGTCATGACCATTTCCACAATAAAGAGCAGTCTTCTCAAAAGTCAACATTTTTGTTCCTCAGCAGATTTATTGCCTTCATCTTAATTCTCTGATATTTGACATGCAAAAACAAAAGAAGTTGCAATATTGAAAAAAGAAAAAAGTCCAAGCTGGTAAATATGAGACTGTCCATTGTCATTTTCAGATTTAAAAAAGTTTCTGAATTTCTGATTCAGATCACTCCATGTGCTTGATAGTGTTATGAGATTTATCATATTCATTTCACTCTCATAAGAATCCTTTGTCTTAGCCAGATAAATATTAGCAAAAGAAAACAAGACCCAGAGAAACAGTTTACATGAAATCATATTGTTAGGTTCAATGGTCTAAACAAAATTCAAAGTCTTCCACATCTTATATGAACATCATTTACAGTGTAGGATCTCACTAACTCTTTAGAAAGTTTCATATTTCTAATATATAGTCCAATTTCTCTTTTAAACTTGACAAAAGGGTGCTGATGTCTTAATATGAAAAGCTGAGTGACAGAAACTTAGCAGATTTGATTCTCAAAGTTATTGCCTCATACTGTGCCCTCTAAGCACAGAAAATCTTGGGGTTGGGTTCAGTAAGATTCAGGGAAACTGGTTAGTGTATCTTAGGAAACTAAATTGTAAATCCACTATAATATACCTGAGTCCTACCAAGGCCTTTGAACTTCTAACATGTAAAATAAAGTACATCATTGTTATTGGGCAAAATGAACCAACGATTTCATCATACTGGTATAATAGTTACAAATTTCACATGGCCCTCAGTTTGCATGTACAAGAAAATGTAACTTTTTTTTTTCTGAACCGTCTAATTTCCTTAAGGCCTAAATACCATCTTAGCATAGCAGAGACCATCTGGTTTTTCTGGCTTTGCTTTTTCTATTGAGACAGTCCTCTCCAGAGGGTGGGGAGGGGTGGATTCTTCTGACAGCAAGGTGCACTCTATGGGTTATGAGAAGGGAATAGGGAGTGTTGGCATGGGAGCAAGGAACTGTGGGTGAGAAGAAGCCTTGGTCGTTACCTAAAATTATTATCCATCACACAGACATACAAGACCAAATTGCTATTCATAGGACTGTAGCATAGAGATTCTGCACCAAACTTTTGAAAGGAAAATGTTATTCTTTTCATTTTCTCTTTTCCTCAATCCCCACCCACTAACAGGTGAATAATTAGGCTCATTTCCATTTAATAATGTACTGCGTGGGAATAGATGTGCACTTGGGAGTGAGTAACAGAGAAATTTGACACTTAACTTCTAGAAAAATAAAGGCTGTGGATTTAGCAGACACACAGAAAACCACAAATATGCCAAATTCAGTTAGGAGCTCAAAAAATCCTCCTCTAGAACACAGAGCCTCAGCTTCTCTAATCAATCTCTTTTGGCAATATTAAATTCTCTTTCATAAAGGATTCCAGGCAGAATAGGTAGAAAACTACAATGGCTTAGAAAACTTGGAAGATGATAGATGTCCCTGGACCCTCATCTACTTTGGACTATTTTAAAAATCATTTCCCTGGATGGCAGAGGTTAATGGGCAGAGTTGCAGAGTTCAACATATTCATTATTTTGGACCCTGGGCAACTAACTGCATATTAAAACATCAGCAGATTTAAGACTAAACTGAATATTGAATTTAATAATTATTTGGATTTAATTGTGAAATTTGAAAATAGTAGGGCCTTTGGACATATAAAATAGCTTTCATGTTCTTAGTTCCTGCTGTATGATATTACATTTTCCCTTACAAGTTAGTACTGTTTAGTATATGTCCTTGTAATTGTTGACTTTGAAATTTCTCTCTAAAACCTCCTAATAACTTACTTTGTAAAAAGAAAAAAAAAAGCGGACAAAAAAGAAGAGGGCAAAATTTTAAGTAAGGTTGTATTGACTTTTCTTGAGATGGCATTTTTATTGGGATTTATGAATGCTTGTGGAGAAATCATTTTAGAGCTGAAAAAGAATTACAGAGATCATCAAATTCAAGTCCCTTATTTTATAAAAGCAGGTTCACACTACCCTATCTATCAATTAAACCAAAAAAATCAAAGCACAGTCTATCTCATATGAACATTTTTGTAGAGAAGTGTGATAGGCATGCTGTTTTCTATTTTTAGAAACCTTTAGACTGCATCAAAAAGATATCTCAGAGAAAAAGTCAATATCCCTTGATCATTGATGTTGAAGGTAAATGCCTTCCAGGCTGTTGCTTTTGGAGGTGGTTGAGGCTGTTCTTTACTGGGTTGCTGGTGTTTGCATGGCCCCTTGAATGCTTGCCGAATTGGCTCTCAAATATTTATTTCTGTAGCAGATGTTGAAGATTAAGTTTTAAGCTCTAAGGATAGCTTGGTTTGGTCATGAATTGCCATCGATTTCCTTTGGAGTCCTATTAGGACTTCATTACCAATTACATTTATAGAGTGAGATTTGGTAAATCAACACTCAGGACATTGAAACATTCTAGCAGAACGAATGGACTTCAATGTAACTGCTTACCTGTAACAGAGTCTGAAAGAAACATAACTTTGGCCTTTGACACATTTTATTAAGTTGGACAGATCAAGGAACTCTTTCTCCATAATGAAGGTACTTTCCATAAATAAACACAAATTTTTGTTTAAAGAGCTTGACTTATTGCCTTGGAAAGTCTAATGTGGATTATAAACATTTTGCTGTGAAGTGGCTATTACATGTTACGTCCAATGGTTCCTAATTTCTAATTATAAGCCAGTTTGTTCCACAAATACCCACTCAGGAAGATAATCTGTATCCAACTGCCTTCTCTCCTTCCCTGCCATGACCCTCCAAACAGTCATTTACTCATTCATTCAGTTGGTCAATCACTTATTCAAATGTGTAAATTAAGCTTCATTTTTGTCCCAAGCACTATATATGTTACTGTTGGGAAACAAAAGTGAATAAGACATAATCTTTTCTGTCAAGAACTTGCAGTCTTTGAACAAAAATATATACACAAGTAATCAATGCAAACTATTATATTGAGAAGTGTTAGAAAGCAGAGTTGAAAGGAGGGAGTGAGATCTTAACCTCCCCAAGGTATTTGTAGATTTTGCCTCTGTTTACATGTATGTATTACAAATACATATGTGAGATAAGTATGTAGATGCACACATATATAATGTGTATATATGCAGTGTGTGTGTGTGTACAGTTATCTCTGTATCTGAATAGGATTGTTTCTAGGAGCTGCCTTTCCTCCATACCAAAATCTACAAGATGCTCAGTCCCTCTTATATAACTTATGTGCTTCCTCTCCTATACTTTAAATCATCTCTAAATTACTTATAATACTTAATACAATGTAAAGTCTATGTAAATAGTTCTTATACTGTGTTTTAACAGAATAATGACAAGAAAAAAAGTCTGTACATATTCAGTATAGATGCAACCATCATAGGCTTCACTACATAGTATACATCAGCAACAATGTAAGTTTTTTGGAATATTTTTTATCCATAGTCAATTGAATCTGTAAATGTGGAACCCACAGATATAGAGGGCTGACTTACATATAGGTCTGAGTTAAATACACACACACACACACACACACATATACCCACATATACATGCATGTATAATGTGGGTAATATATACATGTATATATATATATTATATGGTGCAGGTGCTTCAGAGGTAATACTTTTTTTTTTTTTTTTGCTGTGTTAAAAAGCCTCTTCAGGTATGGTATTGTTAAGAGAAGTGACTGACTTAGAGACTTACCTGACCAATCAAATTCTTCTATCCAAAATTCCATTGCTTAACCCTACATGTGGAATTGACTTTCTCCTTTGTTCTCTTTGTATATAGTGAACACAAATATGGGGACAGTGCTCCCTTGTTGTTATGGAAAACTGTAAACTTTTTCTCTTTAGGACCTCAAACCTAATACATAGTCAGAAAATACTTGTTCAATGAATAAATTTGTTCAGCCCAGATAAATACCACCCCTCTATCAGTCAGAAGTCATTTTGAACACTATAATAAATATCCCAAATAATATTGACATAAGCAAGATATAAGTTTATTTTTCTTTCATGCAACAATCTGGTATAAATAGTTAAGGTTTATTTTTTGTCATTTCATGGTGTCAGGGACCCAACTTTCTTTTATTCTTTCACCAGCCATAGGATATTGCCTTTATTTATTAGGAGCAATTAATTCAGTATATTATCCAAAATGCTGCCAGCAGGAGGTAGGAAAGGGAGAATGCTTGCTTATTCATGTTAAGACTATTATCTTGGAAGTTTCACAGATTATTTCCACGCATATCCCATTGGTCATCATTTGTCATGTGGCTGCAGCTCATTGACAGTGTAGCCAGGAAGTGTAGGCATTAGTTGGGCAGCCATCTGCCTTAGATAATTGGATCCAGTTGGTAGTTTCTGCCGAAACCTCTTACATATGGTGTAAGCGTAATGTTTACTTCAATATAATTCCACTTCATGTTATATTTTCTTATAGAATTTGGCACCTCCAGTTTTGGAGTGTGTGAGATGAAGACCTCAATTTATTCTCTGGTAGTTTTTCTAGCTGAAGGAAGTTATTTCTGATGTTCACTGGATTATCAAAATTGTTTGTGGTTATTACAGGAACTAACATCATTTTAGAATTTCCATGTGTCTTCGCCAAAAAAAGTTTCTTTTTGTGATGGATTGACCTTCACCTCTCCTGTTTAGGGCAAGTATCCAAATAGAGTGGATCACTTATTTTCTTTACTAAGTGTTCCAGACTGTTTGTTGATTCATTGTCTAACAGGAACTCTGCCAGTTTGCTGAGGCCTGTTGAAGGCAAAGCTACATTCTTTTTTGTTGTTGTTGAAAACAGGCATCAGGAATCTCTTTTGTATACTTTGTTCTTCATTTTGGTAATCCTCATAATAGTTGACAGATTTAAAAAAAAATAAAATTATTAGCTTCATTTTGCACAAGGAGAAACATCAAAAGATAGTACAGATTGCCAAACATCATAGAGCAGATTTCTACAAAACTAGTTGCTTAGGCACCTGAATAAAACTGCATTCCTTTCTTTATTTGTCATAATTATTTCAATGTCAAAGAGTTGAGGGAGATTTCAGACATCTGGATTTTGTCAGATTCATGACATGACTGGACTGATTTGGAGTGATTTTGCAGTCATTTCATATAACAAGACAGAACAGAGTTACCCTTCTTTGGTTGTTCTGAGATCTAACCCTTTATTACAATAATTTTTCTTAGCAGGTGGTGATAGAGGGATGAGCTTTGCTGAACCACATATACATTTTCTGTAGATGATGAATTTATTCTTGGAGGTAAAAATACATGCTTATCTCTAATGTGAAATGACAGGGTTAGTTATTTTCCCACATAATTCAATAGTGTCACATTCTTAATGACATATGCTTACACCCTGATTTTCTGAATGATAAACATGGAATTGTAGATTCAACTTTTACTACAATTCAAATGTGAAGGAAAATGGAATGTATTTAGTTTATAATAAATCTTATCTTTCACTTTCATTATCATATCTCCACTTGGTAATTAGCTGGGAAAAAATAAATTTCAGTTCATTGCGTTTTTATTTTAGTTTAATCATGTAATGGGTGGTATACAGTCTTTCTTAGATGAAATTGCTCTGGTGCCCAGCCGGCCTTTCTCTCTTCCTGCTTTTCTTCTTAAGATGACATCTACCAGTATGAGGACGTATTTGACTTTGGTGGGAAAGTTACTCTTTGATATTCTGCTGGCCCTTCAGTGGGCACTGGCTGGCACCTCCCAGACTCACTTGGGTTTTCATTAGAATTAGATTTTTGAGTTCCTCTCCATGACTTGCCTTGAGCCCATTGGTTTAGTATTGCCTTAGTGTTGCATGGAGGGTACCACTGCAGCTCCCTGTGGCCTGACTGTAGCTCATGGAAATGAGAAAGTCTCAAGACCTAAACCTCAAGGCTTTAATTGCCTGACCACTTACATGTCTGTGGCAGCAGGAGGACAAGGGACATTAACTTCTCTTTGCCATGGGCAGGAAAGGCTTCAGTAGTGGACAGGGATGACTTATCTGTACTGTGGGAGATTGCCATGACCTGAAGTTTTGATAGTGAAGGAGGAGGCAAATATTTGGGAAATTCCTTCTCAAGATGCTTGATTTTATTTGAGCCATTCATTAACATTCTTTATGTAACAAATTCTAATGGCTGTATGTTGAGGACTCTAGCAAAAGTAGTGGCATCAGAAAAACAAAAGAAATGCAGATGAAATTATACGTATTTTTTGACCCTTATAGTGAATTATTTTCAGTGGGATTCCTGTGAGATTCCAGTGCCTGATCCAACTAGCCAACACTAGTTTGCATTATCAAATGAGAAATTAATTATCACTCTGCCAATATTGCAGCTATTGTAAGTTAAAAATATATTTGGTACACTCTTTCTCCAACTATCTTTCTGTCCTCCCTCTCATCTACATTCTTTGGGAAAAAAAGGCAACGTTACTTTGTTTTTGTTTTCATATGTCCAGTAATGGATATAGAGAGAAACCTAAGAAATTCTTTTTTGTTGTTGTTTAAAATTTAAATATACTCACTAAAATAAGCACCTTAGAAACCAATGACAAAAGCCACGTTCAGCTCTTTGGGAAGAAAGATACACTTGTATTTAATCAACTCCTACAAAGTGACTGTAGTACACTAGGCCTGAGCTGCAATCCACAGAAAACAGGCCATGTAGTCAAACGATTTTGGACGATTGTGCTTGTTATGTTCCCCTCTTGGAAACAGGCAGTACAAATTAGCATGTTATAGCATCCTGCAGTTAAGAAACCTAATTTTGCTCAACACACTGTTGCCCAGGGTTATTAGACCAGAGAAGTATTGTACTTTAATTAATATTTTGTAGGACACCTCAAAACATCTAAAATGTTGAAGTGTGGAACATATTTCAGGAAATGCTGATTTAGTACCCTCAAGAAATCATTCCCGCAAAAATGAAAAATATTTTAATGCTTGGCAAATAACAGTTTTATATTAGGAATGTTCTATGATTGAACATGTAGTATATGGTGGATGTAAATAGTGCCACTTTTCTGGCAGAAGAAATGTTTATTCTGATATTTTGTTGTTTATTCGAAGTTATATTATTCCAAGTTATTTGACAGCCAACAATTATTAATGTCATTTACATTTCTCTTTAAATAGGAAAAGCTACAGCCTCCCTGCCTTCTTAGATGGATCTGTGTGATTTTTCATGCACAAGAAAAATAACAGCATCTTCCAGCTGCCTGCTAGCCTACTGTTTAAAAGTCTCATTTCATTATTTTTAACATATTGTTTTAAAGGTTACTTAAAGAGAATACCTTATATTTTTTCTACACCACGGTTTTATTATTAAAGCCAATTGGAGAAGCTCTTTAAGAAAGTTAAAAAGATTCTTCTTTATTTTTTAAAATCTCAATCATATGGAGATTAATCCAAATTTTTCATGTTAATAGCTTTGCAATTTTTATTTTCTCTATCAATTCTGATATTTTTCCTGAGAGGTTACTGCTTATGTATTTTACCAGTGCTTGCCTTGATTTCATGGCAGGCTGCTTGAATTAGAAAATTTTGAGGCTTGGGCCCTTCTGAGGCTTTACCAGATGTGTTGAGTTTAGCCTTTGGCAAAACTGTATTAGACCTTCATCAGCATATGTCTCTTTGTCATTGAGAGCAGATGAGAGCCTGTAGAGTGGCTTGAATCCCAGTCATTTTCACTAAAGGCAGCAAATAATGGATATTAAATACTTAATTAGATAGGGAACATTCCAGATTGGAAGGGATTCAGCCACAACTTTGATGAAGCAAGTGTTCAGTTTACATCTCCAAGGGAAAAACACTATTAAGTGATTCTTCTGTGGATTATGCAGAAAAGCTATTTTAATCCATAAAACACCTTCTAGGCACTGTATCTGTAAGTGGACATGCTGGAGAAATTAATGCTCTTAACTTCAGATAAAATCATGAATGAATCTGACAGAATTTCCTTTTCATCAAATGCGGAAAAATGAAGTTTGGGTGCAATAGAAGTCATTTACAGTAGAAGTGACATTGCTTTATAAAGATGGAGAACCTCTGTTTTATATCAGCTCTAGCTCCAGTTAGCTGTGCCACCTTAGACAAACTGCAACTGTCTGGGCCTTAGTTTTCTCATTATGAAGGGGATGGAAAAAGTAATCTTGAAAACAAATGTCTTTTCTAATATTTTTGGATTTCAAGATTTTAAAAAACCTCACACATATTTCTGTAGTCTTCATGTTTTTTCCTCATTGTCCTCGGCAGGTTGGCCCAGAGCAATATATGTGGGCACCTGGATTTATAGCTTCATGATTTATTATATATAACAATCTGAAGCAAAATCCACAGAGCAACAGAGAAGCACTGAATGCAGAAGCTTTTTTTGAGTATGGTTTCAAATTAATCCTTTTATATGTAATTCAAAATATTTCGTTTATGGTACAACTTTATCTTAACTTATTACAGACCTTTTCCCAAATGTAAAGTATGGTTCTCTTTCTAATTACTTCTTAGTTAGTGTTCATGTGATGTTTTTATTATTATAATGTCAATACTTGAGGTCAACTCTCATAGGCAGAGCAACTGGCTAGGGTTTGTACACAATTTTGCCTCTTCCCTGGATTTTAATTTACCTCGGCTAACTGTCCTCTGCTCTTGGCTCACTTTTCTCCTCCAAAGCATACAAAGCATCTTCCTTTCGAGTCCTTTTAAATCTCATGCTAAAAGGCTGTACTACTTTGTATACTTGCTACTGAGTTTTACTGACATATTTTATTTCTAATAACTGTCAGTGACATTTCTCCTTCTTCTTAACAATGGATTCTTCTAAATTTCCCCCTTTTCAACCTCCCAACTTGACATTTTCCTATGCTTTTGAATATAGTTAGTTCTTAGAAGTATTTAATGGATGAATGTAAATGAAAGTTATTGGTGGTTTAGAAAAGGCATAAGAGCATTTTTAAAAGGATATTAAATATAATGGCACAGTGAAGCCAGGATATCTTGAGAAAGGCACACAAAATACAGGATATCTAGAATCTCTGGAAACATAAATATAAAATGCCATCAAAGATACCTTGAACAAATGAGTATTATCAGTGTTCCCAGGTTTAACGGACACCCTGCATACGGGATTCTGTGTTTTAAAGTATTGGCTAACTTAATAGAATATTTTCTGGAATTGATTATCCAGGTTTAGCTGTATATGGGAAAAAAAACAATAATGTTTTATTAAACTAGATAGAGACATACTTCTCTCTTACAGGTAAACCTGGAGATGGGCATTTCAGTGATAGATGTTGTCTCTATATTTTCAGGGTGGATTTTCATCTTTCTGCACTATTCTAGTGCATGCCTTCAATCTTTCAAATCACTTCATGTTAGAAAATGTCTGCTGAAAGAAGGGAGAAAGGGTGAAAAGCAAAAAGCAAAAAAGAAAAAAGAGACAAAAAAGACTTAAAAAAAAAAACAAAGCCATTAAAATTTGGTGAATGTTTTGCACTTATAGCACTTCTTAATCAGGTTCACTATATATATCAAGTGCTCGATGGCCGTATGTGGCCAGTGGCCACCTTACTACATATATGGGCCTGGATGATCTTTAAACTTTCTCCTAATTTTATTAAGAAATCATTTGATATTCATGCCACCATCATTTTAATTAAAGAAAATAAAGTAAATAAGAATAAAATAATATAGAATGGAAAATACAAAAGCACATTTGTTAAGGAGTACATGTGTATTGTAGTTTTGATATAAAATGTGTTTCTTATTGTATACCAAATTTAAGAGGTTTGGAAGCCTCGTCTATACTGATCTAATTTATTCCCTTGACAGGTTATTTCATAATCTAGACATGCTGTGTTCTACTTATCTGTTTCCCTACTGACAGATATTTAAATTGTTTTTCCTTTCTCTTTTACAGGAAATACTGCAACAAATATGTCTCCTTGTACACTTATCCTAAAGATTTTTTGGAGTAAATACCTAAAAGTATAACTGTTATGTTAAATGTTAGAGTAGGTGGATTTTCAGTTTTGTTTTAATAACACTAAAATGCTCTCCAGTATGTCTTCATTTATACCTTAAAAAGCAGTTTATGAGAATATATGTTTTCATGCATTTTCACCAGCACTTGATAATATCAAGTTTTTAATTTTGAAAATCTGATCAATGGAATAGTATCTTTTTTAAAATTGCCATTTTCCTCATTACTAAAAAGTTAGACCTTTACTCTTATTTTAAGCATTTTTAAAACTATACATGATCATAAAGAGCATAAGAAGTGTTACACACATCCTCATGTATAATCTTAAAAATCTACCACTTTACTTCCCACATTTTTCCTCCCTGACAGCAACCACTTGCAACCTTTTGTCTGTTTATTTTGGTATTTACCTTTATATACCTAAATAACATGTTTGAATTAAATTCTTGCATTAATGAGGATTTAGCTGTGCTTCATACCTTCACTCCCATGTCATAATTACATCCTTCACATTTTTACATTCTTTCAACATAATAATTTTGAATAGATCAATATTCAGTGCTTGTATTTTTTATTACTGCATAAGCACTATTTACGGCTGAATCATGTAATGTTATGAATTTTTTTCTTGTACGTTTTTCTTTACTGCACAAGGGTAAATATTGGCTTCTCTTTCCACTTATGTTAAGTTTTAATATTTATCATTAATTCAACCTGAACTCTCCAAAAGTTGTTGAGGTAGCAAGACTTTTAGATGCATCAGTGAGTTATTTAATTTATTTTCTGAGAAATATTTTCTAGAGTCTATCGACTGACTCTAATATCAAATGGTTCTCTCTGTATTTGAAGACAAAGATTATTATAGTTTATTAAATTCTTTTGGTTTTATTCAACTTATTTATTTTTTATATTTCCAACTTTAATTTCTTTCTAAAGTTTTCTATAATTTTCTCTTAAATTGCCTTTTTTCTTCTAAATTCTTGATTTGAAAGCTTATTTTGATTAAAAATAGAAGCATTTAAGACTATACATTTTCTTCCGGGAGCTGTTTTTGCTGTATCTTGCAGTGTTCTGTAGTTGGTTCTAGTGTTTATTATTTCTGAATAGTATAAGAGAGTATTTCTTCCTTGACCTAAGAGTTATTTGGAAATGAGATATATCATTTAAATATACCTAGATTTTGTTAGGGTTGGTGGAGGGCAGTTTTTAAAACAAACTTTATTTTAGAAGGGTTTTATGTGTACAGAAAATTTACAAAGGTAGTACAGAGAGTTCCAGTTTCTCCTATTGTTGACATTAGGTTCATTAGTGTGATACATTGTCAAAACTAAATAAAAAACAAAGATACATAATTATTTACTGAAGTCCAACTTTATTTGAATTTCTTTAGCTAAAGGCACTACCAAGCCTCTCCAGATCTAGGTTCCATCCTCAGATGTACCTGCCTGGAGGCATTTCCTGCTTGCTGTTGACTTGACCTAGGTGGGGAGTGACAGAGAGGGACTGAGCACCTGGCTACTCCTAATGAGGCACGCAAAACAATCCCTCTCACTGTGTCTAGGCAGAAACTATCTGGATGCTGCATTTATCTTTTGTAGTAGTCATCTTTCAGGCAGTGGTTTCCTCCAGTAGGATTTTTTTTTCTTTTTTCCTTCTTTCGGAGTTCCTCTCTCTGATTTATTGTGGACTCTCCTTGTTTTTCTGTGCAGTTGTGGGGATAATGATTTATTTTTATGTATTATCTGCCATTTCTAGAGATTTGAATTAGAAATGAGATGACTAAGATATACTGAAATTCTTCTGCCTTGAATATACCATATATTTCAAATTTGTGTTTGTCTATAATATGCCAATATTTAAAGATTCATTTTTAAGTTTTCCACAGAAATGAGAAATAATATAAATATTTAGTTTCTAGATCAGCTCATAGAAAACTAACAATAGCACTGAACACAAGCTATAAGTCTAGTTCTTATAAACCATTATAACTGTTTTTATTAGAAAAATAAATTTCATAGAATATGGCAATATTTAGAAACATTTTCATTTTTTTCCACTTCTCTGTTCTTTTTTCATATGGCTAAACATTATGATTTGCCTTATTTCCCCCAAATGAAACTTTCAAAGGGGTTAAATTTCTAAGATTTTAGGTGTTTCAAACCAGCAAAATGTCCAAAACAAATCTGAGGAATCATGAGAAATTATAACAAACTGGTATCATAATCATTTCATAAAGCTCGGGCAATTTAGCAGCAAATATAGAAAGAAAATAAAGGCAGAACATAGGGCATTTCTCCTAAAGTCCGTGAAAGCCTCATTGCAGACTGACACCTGTTCAGTTAGGAACCCTTGGTCTAGTACACATTGGGAGAAATTTTTCAGAGGTGAGGCGTAGCTGTAGGTCATTCATATTCGGAAGGAAGCCTTCTGTCCCTTTCCCTTCTTTCCTGCTGGCACTGACCTGGCTGTCCTGGGATAAAAAATGCTGGATTGCCACATTTCTCCCTCAAACTGTGATTAGATCTCATTCAGATTTGTGCTTGGAAGGAAAGAGGTCTCTTTGAACTTCACCTTAGATGGATGTCCTGGTATTTCTAGGCTTCTGTTCTCATTAGCACAAGATGGTCATTATGGTTTTTGAAAGAGGCCACTCAGGTGTCACATCTCTTCACTTCTCCTGTCTCCTCTAAAGAAGGAAGAAAATTAGTTTCTTTTCAGATAGGATGACCAACCCTCCCAGTAGGCCCAGGACTGAGGGGTTTCTCAGGATGTGGAAAGAACTAGGCAAAGAGGGACCAGTTGGTCACTCTATCCTGGTGTCTTACCAGATTGTGTAGAGAAAACATATCCTGGCTGGCCCATTCCTCCACCAACTTCCTTATTTGAGCCTGCATTTTTGCACTATCTCTTAGTATTAATCTTCATGTATAGGGCAGAGAAAGGAAATAGAAATAGTGGCAAAAGTATTTGATACTTACTATCGAAAACTACTTTCAATAACTTTCATTAACTTTTCATTTCTGGAATGCTTGGATCACTGAAAATCCAAGGTGCTTTGGAAAGGAGCAAGTTGGTAAAGACACTGTAGAGTTATATATCCTGAGCTGAATACCATCAGTAGCTACACAGCAGTGAAATCTGTAAGGTCAGAGCTGGTTTATTTCTTGGGACTTATTATAGGCTGATGAGCCTCTGTCCCCTTTTGCTGCCTCTCTCCTTCCTTTCCTTTTAGAATTTTCCAACCTTCCTTCCTTCCTTCCTTCCTTCCTTCCTTCCTTCCTTCCTTCCTTCCTTCCTTCCTTCCTTCCTTTCTTCCTTCCTTCTTTCCTTCCTTCCTTTCTTCTTTCCTTCTTCCCTTCTTTCTTCCTTCCTTTCTCTCCCTCTCCCTTTCTTCTTCTCTTAGTGTTTTCTTTCATGTCTTCCCCTCCTCTCCAGTTCTCTCCCCCTTTTTCTAAAGACCCACAGAGGAAAGAGATTCCTGAGTTTCTTTTCTTGTGGGCTGTTACTAACATCCCTGAAGGAATATCATAGGACCTTTTACATAAAAAGTCTCCAAGGAATATATATTTTAAGGTAAGAAAGTCAAAAAGTAATTAGCTGTGCTATTTTCTATGTATTTATGATTCTATCAGGGAAGGGTTTGGGGCTCCATCCCATAGGACCTGCTCCAGAGCTGAGTGCCAGCCTGGCTTACTTGAGATGCAGGGATTGTGTGGCCTGTTGTCATATCATTAACTCTCTCTTTCTCTTTTACCTTCTTTTCTTTTTCATGTGACTGGAATTTGCTCTATATCAGGGGAATAATCACATAGAGACCCAGAAATCTCCTCTGTGGAGATACCCGGAGACAACCTAATGCTCTTTCAAACATTATGGAGACACACCTGCCTGTCTTTCATTCTGGCTCAGAAACCAGCCTCCTGCCATAGCCTAGGTTGTCTAAATTCTCTACACTAACAGAAGCACCTACCTCTAAAGATTTGAAAGTATATGGCACATAATGGAGAGCATTTGCATTTATTATTGAGAAGAAATTGCTTTGTTAAATTTTTGGGTTTTTTTTCTGCTAAATATTTGCTTTTTATTCACTTTATCCACCCTTCACCTTTTTATTGAGCGTAGTCACTGCCTAAAACTGATGACTTGGAGTGAAATGTGTACTTCATCTCCATGCTCTGAGTTAGTCTGATTTTCATGTGCTTTACTTATCTATGTATTGGTATTTGGGAGGAATTTCAAAACTTGTAGCTTCTAAGTTCTCAGATTTCAGTGACACCCCCTCCCAACACCTCCTTTCCAGTTCTTTCATGTGGTTGCCTATCATTTCTTTTCAGATAGTTTTGGGCGTGTGGTATGGAAAAAGTGCAACTATTTTCAGAATTTTTTCAATATAATATTTATAAGAAACAACTGGGCATGTTACAGAATTTCTGAAGTCTGCTCTGAGGAGTTGGCTTCTGGGCCTTTGATCATGGATGAAACAGAGAAGTATAAAGTAGGACTGAAAGCGATTGTCATCAAAAGCAAAAAGGTCTTGGAAGAGATATATTTGGTTTAAGTCGTCAGGTTTTTAAGCTGAGGTGTGAGCTAGAATCCTAACCTAACTACAGAAGTATTCTTAAACTGTCTTATTCTATTTTGGGCTGTTTTTAAAAAATATATTATTATTAAATTTATTGAGGTAACTAGTCAGTAACATTACATAAATTTCAACTGTACAACATGATACTTTGACACGTGTACTCTATTGCATGCTCACCACCAACGTATAGTTTCCTTTCATTGGCATATATTTGACTCTCTTTTCTCAGTTTGCCCTTCTACCATCCTCTTCCCCTCTGGTCACCACTATTCTGTTGTCTGTAGCTATAAGTTCAGTTTTGTTTTGTTAGTTAAATTTTTGTTTTATATGCCACATATGAGTGAAATCATATGATTTTTGTCTTTTTCTGTCTGGCTTATTTCACTCACTGAAGATCCATCCAGAGATCCAGCCATGTCATCACAAATGGCAATATTTCATCTTTTTTTATGGCTGGATATTTTTTATACACACACACATACACACACACACACACACACACACACACCCCTTCTTTATTCATCAGGCAAAGGAGAAATGGAAACTCTCGTATACTGTTGGTGGGATTATAAATTGGTATAGTCACCATGGAAAACAGTATGGAGATTTCTTTAAAAATTAAGAATAGAACTATCATATGACCCAGCAATCCCTCTTCTGAGTATTTATTCAAAGAGTATGGTAGCACTAATTCCTAAAGATATATGTACCCCTATGTTCTTTGCAGCATTCTTTACAACAGCCAAGATGTGGGCCAAGTTATTTTGGGATGCTTTGTTATCTGTGTTTAACTCTGAAAGCATGTTTTGTCCTCACACCTCTTGATATTTTATAATTTTCTAATTATTGACACTTCTAGAGGGAATAAAATGCTGTACACCAGCCTGTCCAGTAAAAAGCAGATGGCACATTCAAAAAGGGTGATTAATTTAATGAAGAGCCTATTTAATTAGTTTACTATTTACAAGTATGGGCAGGGTGAAGGGAAGCCAATAAGAAATGATGAAATAATCCTGGTGGGCAATAAGAGGAGGTTACTATCCTAAGGATCGAAGGCCAAGGAAAGTAGTTGTTTTTAGTACCAGTGAAAGCTATGACTGGTGAGGTCAACTCCCTAGGGTGCAGGACAGGGTAGAGGGGGTGGGGAGTAGTTTAGAGAATATTCAGTACACAACCAAGAAGTAATGTTGGCAGAAACATCTCATTTCTCATCAGTGACTTTTTATTAGACTTATATCTTGATGTTCATTTACAAAGGAAACATTTTGATCAGGCTTAGAATTATGTGTTATAAGTTGAACAATTCTATGCCTACTCCTGGGACTTAGGAGGAAGTTCTTTTTTTTTTCACATTAATTTAATGAGGAAAAGTTGACGATAAAGTCAATGCAGGAGGGAGGGAAAGCTGGTTTGAGAACTAAAACAGCAACTTCATGGTCCTGTCAAGATGACAAGTTAGAGCTGGTTGCTTTCTCTCTCTTCCACAGTCAGCCTTGGCAGGCTACTGAAGGAGAGAATGAGGGAAATAGTGAACCAGCAATCACCATAACAATGCTGAAGGATGCCTTGATCTGGCGAATGTTTGTATGTATGTTGTGGAGGCTGTGGGTAGCTGAAGTCTGGAACATTAAATGGCTAAATACAGCAGAGAGAAGGTAGAATGGATGAAAGCTTTATATTTTTTGCTCTTCCCATATTCCTTGCATTGCCTTGGGGAACTTTGCTTGTCCCTTTGCTGATGACACTGGCTGAAACAGGCAAAGTCAGGAATAACATGGGTCCACAGCACCCTGTGGTGGTTAGGACATGAAGAAAACAGGTGTGAATTGACAAGCCACCCTCAAGCATTTACTTCTTAATTTTTTTCTTTTTTTAGCTTCAAAATAGGATTCTATCTTCTTTCAATCCTGCTTTTTCCTAAGCATTTAAAATGTGAAACTTTTAAGGTTGTCTAGAAGGGGGACAGCAAATGCAAGGGAATATTAGGGTTTGTATGGTATCTGTGACTCTCTTTTCATTCCTGCTCTCTCTTCAAACACATAGGGACTGATGTAGACTGGCGCCTTTCTTACTTCATGTTATAATACATGTCATTAGGTATTTGATACATCCCTGTGAACATGAGCTCACAGGTTAAACTAATTAGCCCTCTGGGGAGAACAGTAACTACAAAGAAAAACATATTGAATAATATATATAATCGGAACATAGTTGTTTGAGCAGAGTGGCAGAAGATTTAAAATTATAAGAATGTCTAAGAAAAATCCAGAAAGTGAATACTTTAGATATAAAAATTATGAGATGAAATAACACTATAATTAAAATAATAATGGCTGAGTACAGCTGAGTATTACTAAAGACTGAGTTAATGAATTGGAAGATCACATTGAGAAATATCCCCGAAAACATCAGAAAAGAAGAAAGTCATTGAACATGTAATAAATGCTAAAAACATAGAGGCTTTAAATAGATGTTCAACATCTAGATAATGATGTTCCAGAAGGAATTTAAAAAAATACAAAGTGGGAATAATCTTTTAAAATAAAGAAGAATAAAGACAATGAATTGAAATGGATTTTAGAATGCTCAGTAGGGTATGACGAAAACCTATACCTAGACACATTATATTGAAATTCAAGACTACCACAGATAAAGAGAAATTTCTAAAACTCCCAGAGAAGGAGAATATTGTCTACAAAAAGCAAGAATTATATGGCTATTAAATATTTCACCAAAAGCTCCATAGGCAAGAAAAAAAGGAATTATATTTTTAAAGTATTGAAGAAAAACTTTGATTAAGATCTTATAACAAATTAAATTTTCACTTAAACCTGAGAGCATAATAAAAATATTCTTGTATGAACTATGCCTCAGGGTGCTTGTTACTCAATCCCACATTGAAAACACTCTGTTAAGAAAAAGTCAAATAAGAAGGAAAAAATTTCAAGAGATTTTACAAATAAAGGGGGCAGTAAAGGAGATCAAATTACATAGATATATATGCATATCATGATATAATGGCAAGGAGAAAAGGACAGAAATACAGAAGTAAAGTTAGACATGATCAACGTATAAGCAGTAATCATAGGTCCTTGAGATATTCGCATTTGTGTTTTATTAGGGGAAATTATATATTAATAAGTTAAAGAATTCTGTATGTGTACATAAACATAAATGAGCACTTAAGTGCAACCACCATAAGAAAAAAAAAGTGATGCGTAACTTTCTAATAAGTAAAAGAAAAAATCTATCCAATGTAAGCAGAAATAAAAATATATAAGGGAAAGTACAGTAAATGGGAAATTGAAGATAGCAAAATTATTTTTATATGTCTCAGAGTAATAGCAACTCTAATAAAAATAGGTTAAATTAATCAATTCAATGATAGAAAATTTTTTTTATTGGAGTTTAAAAAACAGAACTCCAAAATATGTTGTCAAATTAAAAATGAATAGAAAACTTGGAAATAAAAGTAGAGAATAAAATATTATCAGTATTAGGCAATAAAAAGAAAGCTAATGTTCAATTGTTAGTAGAGGCTGGGGAAACTAATTTTTTTGGTGTAAGGTGATTATAATTTTAGATATTCCAGGAGAGAGCCCCCATGACTCATGGTTCTCACCATCCCCATTCAAGAAACTGATTCCTTCAAGGAATTGCATTTTAGTCAACCTTATATCAATATATTCTGTACTTAATTTGCAAACTAGTATTTCTGCTCATGGTGTGGCCCAATTAAGCTTGATGTTTTATGTTCTTTGGAAAAAAATAAAAATAATGTTCAATGAAGCATATCAATTTAACAAAAACTTGAATTCTTATATTACCATTACATTTCATCTTGATTCATCAAATTAACATTCTCATTCATATTCAGACACTAACATGATGAAATCCTAAAGTCTTTTTTGATAGCTACTCTGCAAGAAGTTTTACTGACTTAATGATTTTTTTTTAATTGATGGATTAATTTATTCAAATAATATCTGCCAGACATCTAAAATGGGTCAAAAAATATGTTAGCCATGGGGATTACAGTTGTGAACACAATAGTCACTTTTCCTGTCCTCATAGAAGTTACTATTTAAAGGAGAAAGACATTAAACAAATAGTCGCAAAAATCAATACAGAACAGCATACTGTGATAAAGCTAGAAGGAAAATGTGTGTGATGCATCTTACAGTACAGGGAATTGAATTATATAGTGGCTGAGGGAGGAGATTTGGTTTAAAGGGCTTCTTTGAAGGTACCCAAGATACTTAAGTTGAGTTCAGAAGGATGGGTAGGGTCTCTCTAGGTGAGGTAATGTAGAAGAGCTTTTCTCACTGATGGGCCAGCATGGGCGATGGCTCTGAGCTAGGAAAGTGTTGATTATTTCCAGAAACATAAAGAAAGTCAGAGATCCTGGAACCCAGAAAGTAAGTGTGATGCTAAGATTTGGTGGGAAAGCTAGATTAAAGACAAGTCAGAGGCCATGGTAAATACTTTGGATTCTATCATAAATAAAATGGGAAAACATGGCATCGTTTTAAAATCGGATGGAGACAGAATCAGGTTTGTATGTTAAGCAGAATATTCTCACTACAGGAGATTATGGGAGTGCAAGGGTGAAAGCAAATAATTCTGTTAGGAAGGTATTATAGATGTCCGTCAAAAGATTATGGTGACTTGGATAAAGTGTAAGCAGTGGAGATGGAGATAATTTGATGGATTGGAATATATTTTGGAGGTAGAGTTTACACAAATGAGTGATAGATTTGATGTGAGTGATGAGGATTAGGAGGAGGTAGGAATGGTTTTTGTGATTCTAATGAGCAATTAGGGGCTGAGATGTGAATCACCATACAGTTTGGGAAAGGAGAAGGCCAAAGATTCAGTTTAGTTCATGTTCAGTTTGAAATACCTTTAAGACTGTTAAGTGGTAATGTCAGTTAGATAATGAGAATATATGAGACCGGAGCTCGAGGAAATAGGCTTGGCTAGAGACATCACCTTGAAAGTCACTGGAATATACATAACTCATAGGAACATAGACATAGATGAGATATTTAAAAGAGTTTAGAGTAATGACAGAGGTGGTTTATCCATAGGGAACTCAAACATAAGTAAGGAAGAGGTGGCAAACAGAACTGAAGTGAGACAGGAAGCTAGAGAGAAGTTTCCTGTAGTCAAGAGAAGGAAATGTTCCAGGAGAAGAGAAAGGTCAGCTCAGTGGGATGTTGCTGAGAGGTCACATAAAGATGAAGACTGAAAAAAACATTTCTGGAATTTAGAGATATGGAAGACATTGGTGACTCATGCAGAAACCCATCATTTTAGTTTGCTTCTGGATTCTGTGGGCTAGGAATCAAAACAGAGTACAGTGGGAATGTTTGTCTCTGCTTCACCATGTCTGCTGGAAAGACTTGGAGGCTACAGTCACTTCATGACTGGAATCTGGAATCATCTTCAGGCTCTTACACTAACATTTCTACTGCAATGGCAGAGAGACTGGGAGACAGGACAGCTAACCACAGTGACTACACAATGACCTCTCCTTGTAGCTTGGCTTGGTAGCTCAGGTTCTAAGCTATGTTTTCAGAGAGCAAGGCAGAAGATGAACCTTTTCTGACCTCATCTTGGAAGTCACTGCATTTTGTTGGTTACAAGTGAGTCTGACTTGCTCAGATTCACAGGGAAAGGTCATAGACCTCACGTCATTACTAAAAGAGTACTGGAGTATAACTGGGCATAGTTTTAAGACCGTCATCAGTAGTTTAACATCAGCCTCAGGGAAGAGGAGGATTCAGATGAAAGGGGGTTGCAGAGTGAATAGAAAGTGACAGGTACGTGAGCAGAAATGAGTCATATAATTAAAGAAAACTTAAAATTTGTTTGAATCTGACATAAATGGGATACAGAGAATAGTAAGGGATTTTAATATCCCTCGAAATTGGGACAGCTGACTGGAGTCTGTATTTGGAAACTGCACACTCAGCCTTTGAATCAAGCATCTTAAAATATCTCCCTAGTTGGCTTTAAAAAATTAAACTGCAAACTCTTAGTATAGCAAGTAGAAATGACTATCACACCCATTTGACAGGGCACAGAAAGGGTAAATAGTATTTCTGTGGCTTTTCAGTTAGGTTCTGGAAGTTTGAAAAATAAGAGCAGTAGTTGTGATTGTTCTGTGTGCCTTTTATATATGAACAGATGTGCACATGGAAGGTGATCAAATCCTGCTCCCATAAACAGTATTATTCTAACTTCCTCAACAATTTTGACTTTCAATTCTTTTCTTACTTTTCTAACTTTAAATTCTGTTTCACTTGTGTAATAACCTTAAAAATTTGCATATATAAAATATACATTACACTTGTATCTATATATCATTGCAACTATGTGTTGATATAGTTATAAATATTCAGTTAATATCACATCTAAGTAGATGATAATAAGTAGAAATTTGCAAAGTTATAATTCCATCATTATTTTTAAAGCTCAGCTATTATTTTTCTTTCCATTCATTGTTTAGTTTAAGCTTCCAAAGCTCAATTAAATAAGCAAACTTTTTTTGTGTGTATTTTCCATAAGATTGATCACAAACTAATTTTGAACTACTGGTGACGTTAGCTAAAATTTGGACCTTAGCATTGTTCACTAATTTGTTCTTTTATTCATTCATTCATTTGTTCATTCACTCAACAGTTATAAGTTGCATATTTATTTTTAAAATCCCCCCCACCTTTTAAAAAGAAACTTTTAAAATTTTAGAATAGTTTTAGTTTTACAGATAGTTAATACTCATATGCCTCACACCCAGTTCCCCCATTGTTAACTTCTTACATTAGTAGGATTCATTTGTCATAAATAATGAACAAATATGGATGCATTATTATTAACTAAAGTCCAAACTTTATTAGGATTTTCAATTTTTACCTTGTGTTATTTTTTTTTTTTGGTCCCAGGATATCATATTACATTTAGTCATCATATCCTTTTAAGCTTCTCTATACTGTGACAGTTTCTCAGACTCTCCTTTTGACCTTGACACTTTTGACAAATCCTAGTCAGGTATCTTGTAGAATGTCTCTGACTTTGAATTTATCTGATGTTTTTTCTTATAACTAGAGTGGTTTTGGAGGGAGGAAGATGACAGAGGTGAAGTTCCATGTTTATCAAAGGTATATACTATCAATGTGACTTATCATTGATGAAGTTAACCTTGGTCACAAGGCTGGTCACATACTGTCCTCTTTAGAAGAAAGTCACTAGCACAGCCCATACTTGAGGAATGGAGAGTTATGCTTCACTTTCTTTAGGGGATAGTATCTACCTAAATCTTAACCCCGTTCTGTGCTCTAAGAAACTTAAGTTGACTCTAAAAATGAGGTAATTCATATAAAGCACTTAGTACTGTGGCTATCACATAGTAAATACTCAACACAATTCATTCCTTCTCTCTCCCAAGAAGCTTTCAATATAATAATAGGAAAAAATATGGTGTAGAATATAAAAGTACAGAATTATTTTTTACTTTATTATTAACCATTTCCAAATATAGGTAATGCTAAAATTTCATATATAATTTTTAGGCCAAAAAGTTTAGATCTTCACATTTTGCTATATATTCTTAAGATTATTTTTATTTTTAGAAATAAAATATTACTGTTGTGGAACTTCTAGAATTTCCTTCCTAACTCCTGAATATCACTGCTCTCTCTGTAAATAATCACTATAACAGATCATTTTAATTTTCATACATGCAGTTATAGTATTTCTACATATCATCTGTGGATTAAAATAATTTTGCTTTCTTTTCCATTCTTACAACTTTGAATTGTTTTTCTTTTCCTTCAAGAAGATAAATCTGGATTCAGTATTAAATTGATCAGAAAGGGAGAGACTAGTTAGAAATCAATCTTAAAATCCAGACACTGGATATATAAAGCTGGAAGTTAGTTTTCAAACTAGAAAAAAGAGCACAGACAGATCTGCTTTACATTCCCAGTTGTTTAGATTAGGATAAAAAGTTAATTAAAGTAATATAGTGATGACCACAAAAAGGAGCAGGAGATACAGCTAGACTGTGATGGATTTTTCATTGGCCAGTGGTTCCTTAAGGGCTGCATTGCTGGAACAGTGATAGGGGGAATAAAGAGCTAAGCTTCTCTCCAGGTAGGAGCCTGACACACCGAGTGAGAAGCTGAGTTAGTGCTATCCCCCAGCCTCATACGAGGGGGCTGACGTCGCTTTTCCTGAAGAACTTTTACTCACAGTCTAGATAAGTGGATCTCATATTGTGATATACTTCAGGGACATGGGGAAGGACAGGTAGGGGTTTGTGAAATTTCAGATTCCTGAGCCTTTCTTCCCAGAGAATTGGACAGTGTCATGTATAGCCCAAGTTCCTGTATTTGATTCTAATTCATGTGCTTGGAGGACCACACTTATCTAGGTGCTTCTGCTTGAGAGGATGCTTGCTTCATTGGGGCTGATTGGTTCTTGAGCTAAGCTTACTATGGGCAAGGCCACATTATTATCTTGAAAGAGAAGTTAGTCTGTGTCCAAGTGTTCTTGGACAATATTTCTGTTTTTAGTGTTCCCCATTCTTACAGAATACCTGTGTCTCTAAAAGGTAATGGGAATTAGGAGCTGAACAGAGGTAGTGGGACTAAGAAGAAAAAGCTGAAAAAATGACAGATGTTGTGGAGGTGAAATCTGCAGATCATCAAGGGAATGAGAAGACAAGCCACAACCTGGGAGAAAATATTTGCAAAACACACAACTGATAAAGGACTGTTATCTAAAATACTCTAAAGAACACTTTAATCTTAACATTAATAAAACAAACAGTGCATTTAAAAATAGGCCAAAGCTCTTAAGACAGCTCACCAAAGAAAATACATAGAGGGCAATCATATGAAAAGATGCTCTGCATCATATGTCATCAGACAAATGAAAGTTAAAACAACAATGAGATAGCACTACACACTTATTAGCTTGGCTAAAATCCAGAACACTGACAGCACTAAAAGGATGTGGGGCAGTAGGAGCTTTTGTTCATTGCTGGTATCAATGCAAAATAGTACAGCCATTTTGGAAGAAAGCAGTTTCTTACAAAACCAAGCATACTCTTACATATAATCCAGCAGTTGTGTACCTTGGTATTTTCCCAAATGAGTTGAAAACTTATGTCCACACAAAATCCTGCATATAAATATTTATAGCAGAATTATTCATAAATGCCAAAACTTAAAAGTGACCGAGATGTCCTTGGTAGGTGAATGGGTAAACAAATCGTGGTACATCCAGAGAATGGAATATTATTCAGCGCTAGACAGAAATGAGATATCAAGCCAAGAAAAGACACGGTAGTGACTTAAATGTATATTACTAAATAAAAGAAGCCAATCTGAAAAGGCTATAATACTGCATGATTCCAGCTGCATGACATTCTGGAAAAGGCAAAATTATGGAGAAAAGTAAAAAATCAGTTGTTTCCAGGGGTTAGTGAGAGGGAGGGATGAACAGGCAGAGCACAGAAGAATTTAGGGCAGTGAAAATGCTGTGTATGATACCATAATAATGGATACATGTCCTTATACATTAAACAACAACAACAACAACAACAACAACAACAACAACAACAACAAAACTACAGTCCTTAACAGCTTGGCAGCTGACTGACCACTCATGGGAACTGGAAGGCAAATATCAAAAGTGAGACTGAATTTTCTGGCCTTGTACTTGAAAGGGTGCTAGCCGACCAAAAGTAAAAATTTCTATATTTTGTAAATTTTAAAATGCTATGTAATGAAGGTATTATTTAGCTGTAAAATATGTAAGCATAAAACCCACTGCTATTGCTGCGAGATGAAATTTCCCGTAAGAGCAATTTCTTATCCCACTATTTGTTTTAAAGGGATTTCTGAGTCTCTTAGGGTGAAATATTAAATAACAATGAAATAAGATGAACTGAATTATAAGTTATTATATATGATTTTTAATTTACATTTTGAAACATGACTGACATCACTTTATTAACCTATTAACCAAGTAACAAAATCAGACTTAACATTTTCTTATGCCACTAAATATACATTTGATTTTCAAATAATGGGTGATTTAGAACTTAAGGAGGAGGAGAGGAAGAATGTGTCAGGGGTAGGAGTATTTATAGGGAGGGAATGACTTTTAAGATTTCTATTTATTTAGCTCTTAACAGATAACAATTTTAAGGTTCTCCTTAAAGATGGTAAATTAATGAAACAGCTAGCTGTCTTCAAGAACTTTAAGAAAGCCAGAAGGAAATACATTTTCACAGCTAAAATAGAAAGTAAATTCTGGTTTTTATTATTAATATTCACTCATTATCTTACCCCCTCCACTAGACTTCTTGATTAAAAGAAAAGCTATTTAGAATGTTGAAGAACCTTATAAATTGAATTCTACCAGTTACACAAGATCGTGGTTAAGGTGACATGCAGCAGTGACAAGAATGGCTAATTATGTCAAATTATAGCTTTTAAAATGCCAAATGAGAACTCATTTTAGTTGAGTCTTGTTCAGGCCGCAGCTGGATTTCTAGTAGAAAACCCACTCTTTAAATTAGATCTAAACTTTTAACTGGGAAAGAAAGAAAATAGACTGTGCTTCAAAAGAACGTGGCTTAATGTAAGATAATATGGTATAACCTGTTATAGACACCATGTGCCATCTCCAATTGTAAACATTTGTAGATGCCAAGAAATAACCGCAAAGTCATTTCACAAGAGGGGTTGATTTTATTCCTATATGGGGTGGCGGGAGGTGCCTAGTTTTTTCAAAAACTTTTGTAAGGCTGATTTACTATTTTTTTGGTAGATGCTATTTGTTAGTATTGCTGTGAAAATACTCCAAAACCGAGTGCCTTAAAACACCAATTATTCACTATTTCTCAAAATCTGGGTGGTTCTGCTATCTAGGCGAGGCTTGTTTGATATTGACAGGCCTCTGTCCTGTGTCCACAGCCATTGGTGGGAGCTGGCTGGACTAGGAGAGTCTTGGCTGGGGTGACTCAGTTTTGTTAGCTGTCATCCAGCAGGTGGCGTAAGCTTTTTCTGATGCCAAGAGAGCTAGAAAAACCAACAAGGCCTCTCCCAGGTCTTGGAATTGGCATGCGGTCACTTCTGCTTTTATTGACCATCACAGACAGAGCCAGCTCAATTCAAGGGCTAAGGATAAAAAAGACCATATCTTGATGGGTAGAGATACAAAGTCACATTTCAATGGATGGGCAGACAGGGAGGGGTGGAGAATTGGGATAATTTTTTTTTTTTAATTTTCCAAAAATACTTTTCTTCAAAAATCAAATTGCCCGCTATCATGTAAAGCCTTTATATGCATTCTTTAATTTTTTCATAGGCTGTTGGTTTTTTCAGCAAGCACACCTACTTTTTCATATTTCTTCCACAAATCCTATTTTTTCACAAATAATTTCAAGTACTTTTATTTCTCGCATTATTTTTACTATGATTATCAACATAAGCCCTCCACTTTCCATTGCCGTCATTTCAGATTGCACAAAACACTCTCTAGAATATGATGAACAATTCGTTTGACATTCTTAAGCAGGCTTACATTAATTTTAGTTCCCCATTGAATTTCAAACAGGAGCCTCCACATTGACATTAAAAAAATATTAACATTTGCAGTGGCAGCCCAATCTGCTGAGGCGTGGATTGTTGCTCCGACTCGCCACATCTTTCCTCTTGTTCTTTTTTTAGAAAGAGCAAAGCAGAGGGATTTGGCAGGGCAATTCAAGCTGCCACTCAGAGCAGCTCCAGAGACGGAAGGGCAGCCTGGACCATATTGCATTCTAACTGGCAGCAAATCCTTCGCTGAAGGTCTTTCTGAAGAAAGGCAGTGCTTGCTGGGCTCCTCTCCCTCACTGACGTCTGTCCTGTGTGTTGGAGATAACTTCCCAGCCATAAAACGGCAGCTACTTTCAGGTTTTCTGAATGCTTCTAAAAGGTTTCTCTTTAATCTGCTCTTTTGCCCCAAATAAGATTTTTCCCCTTTGTTGTTCACAATAATGCAGTCAGTGAAAAGAAGCCAAGCTTCTGATTGAGGTGTGTCAGGATAAGTTTGTTCATAACCTTGTTCTTTTTTTTTAATTGAAGCTTTTGTGTCCTTTATGGACAAGGCAATGTGCAGAAAGGAGAATTTTCTTCTGCAGCTATTGTCCACCTCTTCAGCCTTGCTTATTTTTATCATGTCTCATCACCATTATTACTCATTAGATTTATATCTGTGTTTAGCAGGCAGACTTGCTTGCTTGGTGTCTATAAAGGTGTAATGAGCAATTTGGGTTAATGACTTTCTGCAGCTGCTCAAAACAGTTGGTACTAACGTCATCGTTTACGCCTTCCAAAGAAATCTGAATGTGGCATCAGATATAGAACAAATTGGCCTTGCCTGTTGAATGGAGGAAGTAAAAGCATGGATGAGGTGGTGGGCAGGGGTTGAAGAATAGAAGTGCATGCATTTTATTTTCCTGTTGGATGGATGCTAGCAGTGGAGCCTCTCTCAAAAGAATCTTGGGCATTAGGAGAAAAAAAAATGAATCACAACAAATATATTTGTATTGCCATCTTGATTAAGGGGAGTTGCTTTAACAGAGTGGAGACTTAATTTTCACACAGTTGTGCAATCTCAGACAGTTCAAGATGAACTCAAAAACACATGAAACCAATGCCTTTTCATCTCCTTTTAGGGAGTAAAGGAGCTGGTACAGAAAAAAGGACATTGGATTGGAAATAGCAGTGTTTCTACTCAGCAGTGTTTTAGTGGTTGTGAACTTTAGCAATTAGTTTAACTTCTCTGAGACCCTCAGTGAAACAGGGAATACTGAATACCTCAGAGGACAGTTTCATGAAAAAGAGATTGAGGAGGGCATGAATGCATAGTGTGTAGTGAGTGGCACTCATGTGTTAGTTGTTACTGCTATATTATTTCCAGAGGTCTTTTCATTAGATCATGTGCCAAAATACAGATCAGAAAGTTTTTCCACATATATAATGGGCATTTGACTTCTTTTTATTTTCTCATCATATTGTCTATCTTAAAGGCCTCTGCTGATGTTAACTCACCCTTCCGGTCTTAACAGTTTCTTAATTCCTGGCTCCTCTCAGTATTATGGAAACAGTGTAACATAATGACTATTTTCGTAGTGTTGGTTATTTTCATAGGTTAGGAATCCAGAATTTGACAGGAAAGTAATTTAAATCTGGCAGCCTGTAGGCTTACATCAGGACAGTTCAAGTTAAATTTTTGAAAAATAAATGTGTTTTTAATTTCCTCCCAGCCCCGTCTACGCCTTTCAGATATACACCTATGATGAGTATGGATTTGTCAATACCCTCTCCTTCTGTGCCCTGCTCAATTTCCTTACACCATACGTCCATCTGTGTGCTCCCCAATGATGGGAATCATGCCTTCATCTCTAACTGACATCTGTAGTCCAGACCAGGAATATCGGGTTCATAATCATGGCTTATTAAATGGGTAGACATGACTATGAGGAGATAGCCATTCTGCTCAGTTAATTGGAGCTAAAGGGTTAATTAGTATAAATGATTTCATGAATTGTGTCTCCCAGACTTCAAATTTGCCTTCTGGCTGGCATCTTAAAAAGTCATAATCTGTGGAAGTGGCAGATGGTGGGGAAGCTTTATAACCCTGGGGCAGGCCTGGAGGGTGGGGGATATTGGGTGAACATTTCTGGGCATGTAACCTGAATATGCTATTCTCACAGTTTTGTTAGGGCTAAAGGACTAGTTCTTTGAAGAGATGGAAAATTTTGACACTACCATCAAACAAAAGGTTTCTTGGAACATATTTATTTCACAGTTTTATAAATGCTCTGAAAACTAATATGACTAGTATTTTTTAAGCCCTGATTTTAGCAGCTGCTAATGAAAGGGCTTGGCCTACATTATTTCATTAAATCCTAATGAACTATCCTATATGTGGGTGCTATTTTTTATTTCTCCTTTACAAATGGGGAAATAAAGATACAAAGAGATTAATAAGTTGCATAAAGTTTTTTATAGTCAATAAATGGAAGAGCCAGCAATCAAACTCAGATAGTTCGGCTCCAGATTCTATGTTATTAACTACACTATAATGGGTAAGAGCACAGAAAAATCTGCCTGTTTTTACATGATGCTGAGATAGACGTTTCCTAGAGACTTGGAACAGCAGTGAGTTCAACAAATTGCTGTAGGCCTTTATGGCAACTATGAGAAATATGCTTAGACCATAAAAATTGAGAGTGCTCAGGGTACACCTCAGCGGAGAAAGGAGTTGGAAATTACTAATGGCAGTTCCCTGGAGACAGTGGCTCTGCATTCTGTAGGAGAAAAATGTCAGAATATACATAAAAACATTTTTGGAGTGTAGTACAAGTATTTCAGATATGCCGTTTTCCCCATCAGGCAAACTGGTGACATTGTCATGAAAAAAGAGAGGTAAACAAGGTTGTATGCTTGAATAAAATACCCACTCTGTACCCCATGGAGGTAGGCTGAGAGTGTAATCTCACTTAGGATCAAGATTCCCCTCAAGAGGTAATTCTTGGTCTAACCTGGATCAGGTAAGAGTGATCAATAGAGCCCCCAGTTTCCTTGCCACTGGGTGTGACTGGAATATTCAGTTTCAGAAGACAGTTTCAGTTGCCATGGCTGTAATCAATTACTCCAAAACTCACTGGCTTAAAACAGCTATAATCATTTATCTCTCACATTTTCTGTGGGTCAGGAGTCCTGGAACAACTCAGGTAGGCAGTTATAGTGTGTAGCCTTTAATGGAGTTACACTCTAATTATGGCCAGAACCAGTTTTTTCACTTCTTCAGTCTCATGTCTGGTGTTGGGGTTGGCAGTACAAATAGCCAGAGACTCAACAGTGGCATGCTAGGGCCTATTGTTACATATTCAGGGATTTTTTTGTGAGCAGAATTTTAAGCTTTTGGTATCTTGAAATATACCATGGTGGGAATGTTTATGGAAATCAGCAAATAATATAAATTAGGGCTTTTTTTGGTTGGAGAATTATTTAACCTGCTCATCACCAGGCATCCTGGAGCCTCCCATGGCATCATTTTCTATCTTGATTTGGTTTCTCTGTGTAATAGCTCTAGCATGTGGCTACAGGGTAGTTGGACTTCTTATACATCAATTCTGTACTCCCAAGGTGCATGTCGTAAGGCTCATGACTCTCTATTTTGGAAAATTTATTGTATAGATATTCGAATTACATTTTCATAGAAGGTATATGGTGATAGAAAACTCTGAATTTGGAAAGAACTGTTTTTCTTTTTCGTGCAGGTAGATTTTAAAAAATGCTTTTGACCTTACTCATAAATGATTTCATCTTACCTAAAGGAAGTCAGTCTCAGTGACAATAGAAGGAGATATTTTTTACTTTCTGTACTAGCTACTTAGATGCAGTTCTCTTTTAAAAGTATGAAAAATAAGCTTAATCTTTTGATTTCATAATCAAATCCAAATTGACTACATGTCAAAAATTTTATTTTCTAGTTATAGATCTGCTATTATATGGTGTGTTTCATTTGGTAAGTCATTTAATGTTCATAGATCCTGGTTTCTTAATCATTTAAATTAGAAATGTAGTTCTGGATAATAAGTTTCTTGCAGTTTTTGAATTCCTATTCTATGAGCAAAATCTAATAACTTCAATTAATGAACAAATTTACAATTTTTCCATATCGTATTTAATGGAACGATTAACTTGAGACAAAATTTGTGTTTGCCCCATCTATTGTGTGTAGAAAACTTTTAGTGTCCTAAAACAGCAACCCTGTCATTATGCACACAGATTCTGTGGATCGGAAATTTAGACCAAGCCCCAGGGGAATAGCTTTTTGCTATTACATGATGTTTCAGGATGCCCTAGGTGGTTTTAGCTTCTCAGAGCATGATGACTGGGTCCCACAAAGGAACACTCCATGAGAGTGACCAGAGATCAAGGGTCTAAGACAATGAGGCAGAAATATAATGACTTTTTAATACTGAGCCTACAAAGACACATGGCATCACTATAGCAAAATTGATTTTTTGAAGCAGAAACAATCCTGCCCAGATTTAAGGGTTGGGGGTATAGACCTCATTCTTGAAGGAGAGAAATGTGAAAGAATTTGGGGCTATGCTTTGAAACTGCCACAGTTTAAAGCTATTTTCCATGAATTTTGTTTTTATTTTCAATGTATTTGAATTTTGGGGGTTAGGCATAAGGAGAATATAATGGTTTAGAGCATCTAATAACATTTTAGAGAAATAGAATAAAGTGCTTAATAATAGTTTAGAGTAATAAACTTTTACAGTAGTTAAGGGTTGGTTAATAAATGACCCAGTCTTTTCATTGCTGAGCTTGGCATCACAGTCTTTTAGTAGGCAATGTAACTAGGTAATTATTATACTTGGTCACAAAAATATAAGGTTATTAAGTATTGTCTTCAACATTTCATTTATTTAGGTTACCTCTCTGGACCCTAATGGGATATTAGAACTTTCTTCTGGACTCTGTAGTATACATGATACTTTTTGCAATAACATTTCAAATGTATACATTATTAAACCTACTTACAAAATGAGAAAACAACATTAAAGAATGTATCTTTTAGTTAAGGGTACCTTGGAGCTAAAACATAGTTTTTTTTTTTATGATAAGTTTAGTATTTGTTTCAGTTTGGATGCCTTTTTTGTAAGAAATAGAAAATAAAATTCAAAATGTATTAAAAATAAGTACAAATATTGCTATCAGATATATCAAATCTTCCAGAGGTGGGACAGCTTCAGGGTTGATTAATTCAGTTCCAGTGGCCTCCTAAAAAACCCAGTTTCTTTCTTTCCATGTATTTTCTTTGCTGTACTCAGTGGAATGGTTTTGTCACTAACACCACCTAATGTCATAATACAGTTTTACAATCAAAAGTGACAACTCCAGGGTTGTTTTCTTAAAGGTATATATATTTTTTAATATCAATAAAACCTTTTGCGATAAAGATGGAAGCTGAAAAAAATAGATGCCCTGAGACTTTTTCCTTTACAGATGGGCCTTGAGAGAGTTCTCTTCAGTTCCCTCTGGACTCATTAAGTGGAAAAGAATTATTCGTTTCCACTCTGTTGTTTTATGACTCACAAAGCAAACTAGATATTGAAGGTCCCCATTCTTTATGAGTTTTTAGGCATAAAATATTGACATAAACAGCAAGTTTATGGAAAATAACTAAATGAGCATGTATGTAAACATCTGTGTTTTGTTTTTTTCTTTCTCTTCCATTTAAGAGTGAGTCCTGTGCTGGCCATGTTGGGACATTGTGCTCATAGCACGGGCATCCTCAAGTCATGTTGTAGCTTTAGAAAACTGTAGTGATGGTGGAATCATGGCATTCTAGAGGCTTGGGAAGGAAATTTCTTAAAAAAGACCAAGGTAAATATATATATTAGTAAACCATCCTCTTGATGGATGTATACATCTTTCTGTTATTCCCATGGAAGTATTAAAACAATTTCTTAATGATATTGTATCGCATGTATCGTAAACATCAGGCAAAATAAAAAAGGAAGTGATGTCATGAATTAAGTGAATGATGGGCCATTATGAGTGTCATTGTGTCAAAAGCAAAACAATGTATAGGAAACTATTTCATGGTTTGGATATAATGATTGGTAAAAGGAAAAGGATAATAATTTTTTTTTTTTTTGGTGGTATGGGTCAGCTCTTCTTGACTCACTCATGTCAAATATTTTTTATTACTTATAACTTTTTCTCTGAATAAATGAAAGAGGAAAAATAATGGATTCCAAGTCCTCAGTCTTTGAATCACAGTATAGTTTGATTACTTGAAATTTTTATTTTTAACAGATTTAAATACAAATGTTCCAAAGATATGCTATTCTATTCTTTTAAAAGTTAAAATAAAAACACTTGCTAGACAAGTTGCTGTTGAAACATGCAACAAACATGTGAATATGCAAATATAGAACAACCAATGTAAATATTTTAAACAATGTGTTTTTAACTCATGCTTTGGTCTTTCTCACTGTTTGTGGAATCTTGACCTGACATGAGTATTTTTTAGTTTGGGCTTTTGTGTTTGTTGGACAGTTAATTTTGATCTTGAATTTCATTTTATCTCTCAACATAGCTTGGTTCGATGTTTGTTTCTCTCTCACTGCTGTTTCAGACTTGAGCTGTTAGAGAACATGTCCTGGTTATTTCCTGCCTGAGTGAGGCTTTGGGACCTCTGGTTGGCCTGGAACCAGGTCCAAATAATGCTATTTCCTGCTGCTTACTTAAGTCAGTGAGAGTGGTTTTTATGTTAGTGTTTTGGCTGCTTGCCTCTGGCTTTGTCCAAGGAGTTTAGATTTCTATTTTTGTTCAATTTGTGACTTATATTCTCTAGAGAGCTAAGATCCTCGTTGTTTTTGATTTCTGTGTTTTTGGTTAAAGTTACCAGCAGCACAACTTTTCATTTGTGATATCTCCACTCCACTTCCTTTCTCTTCATGTGGGTGGCCATTTTCAACTGCTTAGTCTTTCAGTTTCATCTCCTTTAGAATCTCTGTTTTGGCCAAGGTCCTACAAAAGCTGCAAATGCATATTGGGCATTATCTAGAGATTAAGGTGCTGAACATACATATTGATTATGAGCTACAACTCAAATTTTTCCCAGAGTTCTTCAGTGCTAGTACATCCATTCAATAAAAATTTAGTGAGTAAATACTATGTTCCAAGATGGCACTATATGAGGTTTTAAAAATGGAAAGAGGAGTAAGATAAGGTCCCAGTTTTTATGGGTTTCATAATTTGGTGTAAGATGGCAAAAACTGAGAGACAATAACAGCACAAGGTGCTTTATACTACAAGAGAGTAGAAGATGCCTTGAGTAAGACATGGTCCTTGAGAAGTGCAGCTTAATGGAAAGAGAAACAGTGGTGCCTGAAATATAATGAACAGTTACTACCTTTTTTAAATTAGTAAATAGGGTATAACATAGTGGCATATACAAGGTATTATGGTTTCTGTGGTGTATGATTTCTTCCTGTACTCACCCATTTTCCCATTTTCAGGAATTCCTTTGGAAAATGGATGCTTTTCCTTTCTCTCAGTCCATTGGGTTTATGTGGAACTGTCCCCACCCCTAAATTCAGTATTGAACTAATGAGAGTATTCCATTACACTGACCAGATCATGAACACACGACTTCAGTCAGGCCAATGAGCCTAAATCCTGGGACTTTTGTTGAGATTTTGGAGAAACATTTACTTTTTCACCGAACATCTGGGAGGAAGAATAAGACCCGAAGTTTCCTAAAACCATCTTTGCACATGAAGAAAACTCCTTTCTAAGAATGGATCTACAGAGTGGATGGGAGAAAAGAGAGGTAGAAATACCAAAATTGAATCCTGACAATCTCATTTGAGACCTTGCATTAAGCCAGTCCTCTTCTAGGATTTTAGTTTTGTGAGCCTGCCATTTGCTATTTTGCTTAAACCAGTTTAAGTATGTGTTCTGTTTCTTGCTACCAAAAGAAAAAAAACCTGCTTATTTATACAGAAATCTAAAGTCGAAATCATCTAACTTTGCCTGGGAGAACATTTCACAAAAGTAAATCTCCAGCGGACAGTCAGAGGATGAGTAGAAGTAGACCATGTAGATAAAGAAGGAAGGGCTTATGCCAGCAGAGGAATCAGCATTGGCCAAGTACAGAAGTGAAAAAAAACAATGCCATATTATTTCTGATCCATGAAGCAGAGTAAGTTATTATTTTTCCAATGTCTTATGGCCTAGGTCTTTATTCTCTCATTAACAACATTTTATATTTTTATAAAAGAAATAAAGATATGCTAAATTTATGTAAAAAGAGGCAAGTATCTCCAGAAGGCACAAGTAGAATTGATATGTGGGTATATTAGTTAGAGGATTTTAGCTATGAGTAACTGAAAATCTGACAAATATTAACTTAAAATAAGAGAACATTTAGTGATATGATTAACAACCCATTTGGATGCAGTGGCTCCCAAGCTGGTTGGGAAGATCAGTAATGTCATCAGGGACTCATTCTCCTTTCATCCTCTGACTCTGCTATTTTCATCATGTTTGCTTTTGATGGCTGCCTACTACAGTTCCAGACATCCCAGCAAACCCATGTTACCAAAGTAGGAAACATGAAAGGACACAAAAGAGTCATCTACATTTCTCTCTCTCTCTTTCTCTCCCTATCTCCGCCACTCTCTGTTCTTTTTAAATTGTGGAGGACAGAATTCTACATCCAGTAAATTTTTCCTTACATGGTCAGTACTAGATTATGTGTGATGCTGTAAGGAAAATGGGATTGCTGTGATGGCTTACACTGATGAGTTCATGTCATGGAGCTGAGCATATTGCCATTCAATATGAGATTGAGGGTCTGTTAGCTAGAGAAGAGTAGTTGCAGAGAATGTTTACTATAAAGGAAATCAACAGGTTCTGTTAGAAGGATTGTTATGGATAAGGTATCAATATAAATAATCCCCTTTATTGATTATAAGCTACTTCTTACAGGGAGCTGGTTCTCATAGTATTTTATGGGACAGTTTTAAAACCAACATCATTCTTGGCAAAACCTGTTTGAATCCGGCAAAATATTTAAAGTTTGAAAAGTACTTTTTTCTTTACCAGCAACTTAAACACATAATTGAGGGGACACACTGCCCAACACCTGGTAGAAAGCAACATAAATTATAAAAGTGTAAGAGTTAACAGTGAGCAGTGACATTATATATCTGTTTATTGGCTTTTCTTATCAAGATGCATTTATACAAATTCATCTTGTTTCATCTGTATAACCATGCCTAAGTGGTAGCTATTTTTTTATCTTACCAATGAAAAAGTTGAAATACAGAAAGTTTAAATTATTTTTCAAAGTTAAACACTAAGTCAGGGAAAGATCCAGGTCTAAAAAGAGCTTCTAACTTTAATGCCCTTTCTGTGATTTCCTAAAGCTTTCAGATGATAAATCTATTCTTGCTCTATTTATCCAAACTTTCTTCAGTGGGGACAAGGTGGTATTCATAAATATGGTGCTATGAAATACTTCTTCAAACAGTGATGATTTTAATATCTTGATGGTGAATAGACATTGTTATGTCATTTTGACTATGCTTTGGGTCTGGCGATGGGGCTCATTTCGTTTCTAGATCATTTACTCTCAGAGACACCTTGTATATACTCATTTGCACTAGAATTTTGGGGTTATAGAAATTCTTGAATCTGATTGCAAAACCTGAAAAGAGGCAAGTGTAAACAGCATGCAATTACCATTTCCAAAATGGAACTTCTTTCATTTCCACTCCTTCACAGAATACCAGGCATGAAGTGCCACGTGTGTTGCAGTTTTATTTTGTGAGGGGTGTGATAGAAATATACATGATACAGTGCGAAAAGCACTGGATTTACAGTCAGAAAATTTAGGTGTATATCTTTACTCTGATTTTTCCAAGTAACTTTGGCAAATCTTGGCCTCTAATAATTAGGCTTAGTTTCTTCATGGGGGAGATGGTGATGAGGAGGATGGTTTTTTACATTTCAGGTTTGTTGTGAAATTCAGAAGTATGTGAATGTGATTGTCAAATAATTTGATTTTCTTCACAGTTTTTATTGTATTTTATCCTTGGTATCTTATTCCTGAATTCATGAATTTGAGATCAAATTCTGGTTTTAAGTATCCAAGGCCATTGGTGGTATTTCTCTAAGAGGAAAACTTCTCGTCCCCCCTCTTCCTTAGTTCAGTTTTTCTGATTTGTATAACTCTGGGTTTCTCAGCTTTGGCACTGTTGACATTTTGGACTAGGTAAATTAGGTGTGGGGAGCTGTCCTGTGCATTGTAGGGAGTTTATCATTATTTTTAGCCTCTACCCATTTGATATCAACAGCAAATTATCCCTCTCTTAACACAGTTATGACAATCAAAAACATTTTCGGACATTGGCAAATATACTCAGGGACTGGGGGTGGTGCTGCTGGTGGTGGTAAAATTGCCTCCAGCTGAAATATGCTGATTAACTTTATAATCTATATTTTCCTCTCCCAGACTCAGAAGATGTGTATTTGTTTAATTCAACTTCAATAATGTAAAATATGTGTTATATTTGAACAGTGCTGTGTTCAATATTAATGAATGAGACTTTTAAATTATTTTATAATTTGAGACACTTTGTGACATTATGCACATTGTACTTTGGAAGTCTAATATAATTGAGTTTTAAAATAACTTATCAGAATTTTCAATCAGATAAGCCCTATACATTTAGTCAGAAGTTTTTATAAAGGAGTCTATGCTTTGGTAACCACAAAGAGATCTAAATTTTTTACATTGCAAAAAGGAAATCTTCCTTATGTAAACTTCACTAATATGACAGATGACATTAAACCATGACCACTTCTCTTTGTACTGCAGATGAGATTATGACAGGAAAGACATTTAAATGACACGTACATTCAATCTTAAAGTTTTTGAAAACTAAAATTAGTGTGGATTTAATACGAAAATGTACTTGAAAATCTAGATGTCCTGAAAAAGGCACTATAAAATATTCATGAGAAAAAGAATCAAACTAAATTAATTTAGTGGTTATCTTGACTTGCGTAGAGCAAAGAATTTTAGTACCCAGAGACTTAAATTCCCCTTGTCACAGTCATATGATAAATTTATTGTTTGACATGTTAAATAGGCCCACTCAGTTGATATATCTGAGGCTTTCAAGCTCTGACATTTGAGTTGCTTTTGAAAAACCTTCCCTCCTCCAACTTTATACAAATAGGAATAAAGTTCTGTTTAATATCAGAGAGGCCAAAATGGCTAAAGGAAGTGACTAGAAAAAGATTCAGTTTATGCAGCATCACCAGAAGGATCATTTGTGTTCAAAGCCTTCATGAAATATTCATTAGAGAATATTTTGAATAATATGGCTAGCAGGGCTATGTATGGGAATGTCTGAATACAGATATCTTGATTTGTCAGTTCTGGTTCTGTCTCTACATAACTTACTCTAAAAAAGGATTGTCATGTCATCAGTTTGTGCCTGTGACTCTGGCTTAAGTTTGACCAAAGTCATTTGAGTTTTGTTTCTAGAATCTTTTTCCCTCAGACTTGTAGAAATCAGTCAGTTGCCTTCTTTTAACCTTCTAGATATTAATTATGTAGGTTGGGATAATATAGATAAATAAGGGTAGAAAAAAGTGTACAGATCAAAATTCAAATTTGGGAATGGAACTGAAATGACATTTTCAGGTACAAGAGTCATTACTTACTAATCTTTCATGCTTAAGGTTTTCTGAAGTATTCTCTCATTTCTATGACATATATCTCAGCTGCTTGAAAATCCTTGCCATACTTTGTTTCTATAGGTGAGTTTCTTCATCAGGAAATTATCCATAAGTTCTTTTTCAACTTTTCCAGGAACTGGTTGCTCAACAAAGAATACTGGTGGGTCTTTAGTGGACCACTTAACTTTCTCAGTCTTTGAATATTTTAGTCAAGACTTTGTGTCCTTAGTTTCCTCTTACTATCAGAAAAAAGTTGGTTATCTGGAGGTGGGGGCTGCGGTTGAAACAAAGAGTAATTGCAAGAGCAATGGGGAGCCAGCAAAGTCCTCTAAAGTAATTCTGTGGGTTACAGTTTTATTAACAAATAAGGTAACTCTGGCTGCCACTTGGAGATGGATGTGAAAGTATCAGAACATGTGTTGGAAGACCTGTTAAACTATTTCAGTTGTCCAGGTAGAGATAATGGTGGGCAAGAATGATGATAATGAAATAGGAGAAAAATATTCAGGAAATATTTTGTAGATAAAGCCAGTAGGACCTGATAGATTCGATGCAGTGTGTATGAAATCTAAGAAGGCACCTGGGTTTTTGACTTAAACAACAGATGGGTCATGTACCATTTATTGACATAAGGAACCCTGAGGAAGGAACACACTTAAAAAAAAAGATAAAATAAAAACTTGAGTATTAGCTGTATTAATTTGGACCAGCCCGGAAGTCTTGACAAGTATGTAGTTGGATACTGGTCTGGAACTGTGGGGAGGAAATTACTGTAATTCAATGGGGTGATGTGTTCATTCCAGTGTAACTTTTTAGTACTCCTGTTGCGAATAGGGCAATTGGAGAAGGAAAGTTGGCACTTTAGTTCAATCTTCTTTTACCTTTCTGCTCACATGAGCTGCATCAAAAACAGAAATTCTTCTCTGATTGGCATTGGTGCTCATGTTCTATTGATGATAGCAGTATGTTTGTCTTCATGGTAAATGGGGTGTCAACCTGGTTATCTCGGATCAGAAGACTCTGTAGTTTAATCTCAAAGCTAAAAAAAAGATTAATGGGAAATGTCATAGTGATACATCCCATACTTAGAATCCAATAATTTCATTTTAATCAGTTGCACATTATTGGTAACACTGAATCATAACTTTGCTTGCTTTTCAGAGATACCATGACCTTGCACAGCTTATGGAGTGAATTAAAAAATCTGGATCTGTTTAGAACTATTGATATTTTCTTTTTATAAAATGACAATCTGTACCTTTAAATTATTCACAAACTATCACACTATAAAAGAAAACTTTACTTAAGGGGTTGTCTAAAAATCTGTTAGTTTTACACAATCTAGTGAATATGTGTGACTCCAGAACGCCATATTTAACTGTGTGTGTATGGGGGGGGGGTATAAAAGAAACCTGACTTTACCAGTTTGTATTTTCATTTTTTCTTCTCAAAATCCAATCTATATCAAGAGGTAGAATTTCATGTTGATTGCTCAATGTGAAATTATAATTCATTTTGAATAATTTAGAAATAAAATTAAAGAATATCATTAGCCCAGATAATTTATATTAAAAGATTTATTTTACATAATATATTTCTATGAGAATTTCAGAACGCAGAAGGGAAGATATTTGGCATTTTCTCCTGAGTAATATGTCATCTCTGAATATTTTCCTTAGTATGTTTTCCTTAGGCTTGGGAAGATTATTACTATAGAAGTAATTTTAACATTCTCATAGTAAAATGCAAAGGAAAAGAACACTCAGTCTACTGTCAGAACACACAGGTTAGAGAAATAAAAGGAAATTGACTTTCAAGCAGTTGGGAAGTGTCTTAGAACTCAATTAACCAAACATTTGCATTTTGCAAACTGCAGGTTTTTATGTGTTCTAAACAAGTGACAAATCTCACTACTATTTTGATAGATGCTGCTTGAAGTTCTGGCTTCTTTATTGTACCAGGAAGTAGGATATAATTTATATGAATAGAATATTGTCTCATAATTTGATAGAAAGAACATGAATGGAAAGAGAGCTTAGAATTTGCAAACTATTACTAATCTCTAACTTATCTCAAGGCTTGAAATAACTGTTTTTCCTTAACTATTTTTACTAGTTAATCACATTTTAAAATATATTATTAATAATAATAACATCTTTTGATGAAAGAGGATGATTTAACTGCTATCCAGAATCAGAGTAGGAAACAACCTTCATGTTTTCTTGTGGTAGAAATGCCAAAAGTAAGTTCTGTGTGTCTAAAACCCATGGGGTTTTCACTTTTTGTTAATGTGAAATTATCAAATTGATTTTTAAATATATTGGTGGAGACTGAAAAGGAGAGATGATGTTACATGAACAGAATCCAGTTTATTCCCTGAAAGGCAGTTATTATACACCGCTTCATAAAATCTGAATAGACTTGAGAAGTAGGTTAACACAGAAATGTGTGAATGTCTAAGTTTGACCTACTCCACAAATTCAGGTTGCAAATAATGTCATTCAGAGGAAAACTAGCTTTAGGACTCATTTGCCAGATTAGCAGAAGTCTAGTAATTCCCTCGCAGAGCTCCCTGATCCCCCACATACCCAAGAACCCCAGGAACTTACACAGCATGAAATAAAGGAGGTTCTGCCTACACACATATCTGAGCAGACCAAAGAGAACCTACAGTTCCATCAGTCTACCTTGCCCTTACTTCTGGCTGCCGAAAGGAGCCAATGTAGACAGGAGAATGTGAAATGGTCCAGCAGGTGCTGCTTGTCCTCTGTTGGTTCCAAATTACCAAGGGAGGACCATCCAAGGCCATAAGTCTTTAAGAGAGCCCCATCCCATTTTTTTATTTTCAACTTAGGCTCCAATGGGTGCTACCTTACCTTTGAAAGAAAGCAATTCTTCATGCTTAGCTCCCTGGGACCCTCAAGCAGCCATTCCCCAGGATGTCAGCTCCTCCAAGTGCAGATCTGTGGTTTTTCTTCCCCTCCTCCAGGATACACATAGCAGAAATGTCCCCCTCCATTTTCTCTTTTCAGTTCCAGAAACAAAAATAACATACTTCTGAGACACTAGAGTTATCCATTCATGCCTCAGTTATAGCTACCTCTGTTATGTCCAAGTGGCTCTGCATGGTTTCCTGTGGGGAGAGGACTAATTCCAGAGACACTCCCTCCTCTGGAGATAAAGGTGAATTTCTGGCTCCTTTCCTCAAACCAGGAGAAGGAAGAACGACATTGAACTTGGCACAAAGAAGACCCTTTTCAGTATTTTTTGAATAATTAGGTAAGAAAAATTAAATGTGAAGTCTGTATCAGGGCATCCAAGTGATGTTATAAAACCTAAAACTTTATTATGTTTATTATATATATTTGTCTATATATATATAGACAAATTTTAAGGGGTTCTTTTTTTGTCCAAGTCTTTGATTTTTCTCTAAGTGTGTGAGAAACTTGTCAGTGAATTGCAGTCTGATCCTTTTCTAAACTGAATTTCTAACTATATAATCTATATTATAAATGTAGTATATGTTTGTGTCTACATACATATGTGTGCATATATGTATATATGTATTTTATGAACATACACTATTTGGATTTCACAATGTTTTAGGGGGTTTGGGTTCTTGCAATGTATTTGTTTTGGCCACATTCATAAAAAAAATAAACACATATGCAAAATAAATCCATGAGTCTACCCATTATGCAGCTGTAGTTTTGAAACATGCTATAATTGACTAGGTTCCAGATTTGTTTTAACGACAGAGTCTCGTCTATGCAGCCAATTTGGATCATAATACAATTCCTATTTTAAATGTTTGGCCCATAAAGGGAATACGGTGATGGTTGTGGGTCACACTTAGTCACATTATTTCATTCTCTTGTCAGACAAATGGAGAATTGCCTAGAGGAGCTGATATATTCTCTCTAGACCTGTGCTTCACTAGAAAAAAAATGCTGCTGTTTGAAAGATTTATTTCAAGTAGAAGGCTGTATAACTGGAGTGTTCTTGTTATTATTATTACTATTATTATTTAGTTTGTATTTAGAGTTGGTATTGGAGGTGAGATGCAGGTGCAAATTGTCTCTGAATGGATGAAGATTAGAGATGATAATTTTCACAGACTTTCCTTGAACAAAGGAAAGATAGAGTTGACAAATATTTGTTCAAGGTCCATTTTAAGCTCAGAAACTCACAAACAAATGTGATCCTGAGAAAGACAGAAGCAGAATTTCTGTGAAACCAGGCCAAAATTCCAAACTTGTAGCGTCAACTTCTAGTGTGAGAGTTCTGTTGCATACTTTAGTATTCTCTTCAGTTAGATTTGAGTACTCAGGAATGTCTCCTGTGAAAATGTTTCATAATTTATTTTTAAAATGTATTTTTAAAACTACCTTAGAAATTTCAGGAATGCCTGAAGTTTGAAAAAAAATCTGTTAATTGAGGGTAGAACAGAATAATGACTAGAGAGCTATTTAGGATTATAGGTGCAATTTTGAAATATTTTTATATATAAAAAAAAGAGAAGCGAAAACAGCACCAATTTTATCGTGCAAGATGAGCTGGGGAATTAAGTTAGGGCCCAATTGCCACCCATTCTGATTCTGGTTCCTTGATGCTTGTCTATGTATGCTGTGTCTGAGAATTGCAGTTGAGATGTGAGAGAGGTGAGAAGGAGGATGCTTCTCATGGATCTCCAGATTTTGTCAGAGTTCTGCATTGATTAACAGTATCCTGTTGTGCAATCACAACCCAAGTAATATTTTGTATACTATTCTGCTATTGTGTTCATTATTTCTTAAAGAACACTCTTCTGGGAAAGCTGTACTTTGGCTTTAAGACAAAATTCAGGAATTTATAGGTCCCTAGATATTTCTTTGATATTGTCTCATTCTTAAATATTAATATTAATCTATTTTATTATGTTTATCTATTCTTTCTCATTAACTCCATATATGGCTCTACCCAATATCCCACTTTTTCTCATATTTTAATGTCTCCTTTCAAACTGGAATGTTTTCTCTACTAATATTTAAAGGTTTCTCATTCTTGAAAGTATTAATAACCTAATGTCTTTCATTTTACTTAGATGCCCTTCCTCTCCATTCTCATGTATGTTTTGTCCCTTAGCCACACTTCTCAAACAGGATTTCTCTAATGATGACCCTTTTCTTACCACTGGCTTTATTTTTACTAAGTCCTTTGTTCTGTCCTTTGCTCTACACACAATGAAATGGTGTGTCCGGGCTAGCTGCAGTGAAATGGATCCTTTGAGGTTTGAAGCAAATTGGTTATCTGGGAATTGTATGAATTTTATGAATCAAGAATAAAGTAAGCAGTCGTGACAAATTATGGGAGATTCTCATTTTTTTTTTAAACCAAAGCAAAGACTACAAATGACTGAGCCAGAATAACTGATATGTCTCTTTGCTGATGGTAGGGCAATATCTGTTGTAATCTTAGGTAAAAAGCAATTTGAAACAGGTAGACTAATGTTTTGGCATGGTAGACTCATTCCCTCTCAGGATAAGGTCTAAAGCATTGTTATTTTTCTTGCCTTGACAATTTATTAAGGCTTTTCTCATCTGTATTATCTGCTATGAGTATTTGATCGTTAGATATGGGAAAACCTGAAACAAACGAATGAGGTACAACTCACCTAGAAGAGATACCTGTGAAACTCTAGATGCCCCGGACATAAATAATTGTTTTATCCTATAATAAGAACTATGAGTGTGGTTCAATGGGGCAAAACTTGGTGGTTCAAGTTTCCTCTAGACTTTCTATTGCACATCAACTAGCACCTGGACAGGGATTTTCAAAGGCGAGTTTTAGGATAAAGTGGTGAAGGTTACGGAGCTCAACTTAAAGCTGAGCAGCCAATAAAGGCAGACTTAATACCTTCTAGAACAAGGGCTTTGCTTCAGAACAAGAAATGTTCTATTCATTTTAAATATCCAGAACCTTCCTGGTTCTTTGCCATCTGCATTCTTTTTTTTTTAATAAGAAGGGCATAAACTTTTAATTAGCACAATCTAGCCCTTGGAATCTGAGCTTGATTTTACTCCTTACTTGATGATGTATGACTTCAGGCACAGCATTTAAGCATTAAGATATTCAATTCCTTTATGTGTAAAATATGGATAATGTTAGTTTCTATGTCATGAGGTCTTCTGGGGATTAATAAGATAATGTACACAAAGCATCGCAATGTTTAGCATATATTAAGAGCTCAAAAGATGTGAAACCTTTTGTAATTATTATTTGTTAAACACCTTGTTGGGTAATTTACATTTTGTTTCCTTTAATCTCCATAACCATTTGGTGAGGTAAGAATCCTTATCCCCCTTTTGTGCATGAGAAAACAGAGGCTCAGAGAGATAAACTAATAATGACCCACATTGCTATATTTGAAGGCATGATCAAGTAGCATAAGTGGGTAAGAGCACAGAGTGAATTCTGGAGCTGTGATGGGAAAAGTTACAGGGCCTCTCTCTGCCTGTAAAAATAAGGAAAATAATTGTATCTACCTCAGATTTTCAGGAAGTTAATATTTATGAACATTTAAAACAGTGCCTGGAACATACTAAGTGCTACATACAACCCATTACATAAACATATTATGTTTTACATTTATCTCTGGCTTGCAAATGAGTAAAATTGCCTACGTTCTTCTAAATATTTCCTTTCGTTTTAGGTAAGAAATATAAAACAAAGCATTTCTCAGCCATTGTACTAGAGCTCAAATCTGCTTAGAGATACTTTAGCACAATCATTTTTATAATGATTCAGGTGAACAATAGTAACTCTATTTTTTGGTCTTCAAGCAGTGACAGCCTTTTGTAGACCATTGTAAACCTGAGATCATGCCTCTGTGACATTTCTCTTGCAAAATGCCGGCTTCCCCCTGTGGCTAGAATTCTTACTCCACATGACTGACGTCTAACACATGTACTGCTGCCAAATGTACTCTTTTCTTTTGGCTGGGCATCTGGGTTTGGCACCAGTTTTCATTACACTTGAGAAATGTGGTGTCAATCAAGACTGTATTGCTGGGTGAGATAAGTGGGCAAAGAGCACATTTTAGAAGCCAATTTGCAGAGCTTTAGGATTGTACCTAGGCTGAGAGATTTAGCAGAGAGATCTCAGGCTTTCCTTGGCTCTATGCTATGCCCATGTGATGTGTTGCAAGAAGTTTTTCTTTGCCTTTTAAATTATGACCTTTCTGAAGGTCAAAGCCTTATTCAGCCAGGCTGGCCAATATATATATCTATATATATATATATATATATATATATATATATATATATATATATATATATATATAAATTCTACACTATGCCTATTTTGAGAGAATTCCTTATAGGCTAAGATCATCCTAATACTAGATGCTTGTTCCTAGCAATGGGAAAAAAAGATTTATACTGAAATAATTATAAGCAAATTGAACTGTAAAGACCTGAAATTATCAACCACTGATTTAAGAAATTATAAAAAGGCAGTCTTCAGACTTTCAATATTTTTTAATAAACATCAAACTCTGCTTTAGAGGACATATTGTTATACTGCGAAGGGACTGACAAACTACAACCTGCAAGCCGAAACTGGCCTGTTGCCGGTTTTTTCTTTTTTTTTTTTTATGGTAAGTAGTTTTATTGGAGTACAGCCAGATTCATTCATTTAGGAATTATCTGTGCCTTTTTTGTATTACAATGACAGAGTAGAGTTTTCACCCAGACACCACATGGCTTGCAAAGACAAAAATATATATTAACTGGCCCTTTATATCTTCTCAATTCTGTCCTTGACAACATGTAAACAAATGTACATGACAGCTTGTCGATAAAATTTTATTCACAAAAATAGGAAGCAGGCCTATTGGACTGAGCCTTGGTAAATTGGAAAAAGAGGTTACTGTAGAGTCACATATCATCTATGTGACCTGGGAAACAATACTTCACCTCTCTGAACCTTAATTTTTATACTCATGAAACAGGAATATCAAGGTTTATCTTATCTCACATGATTATTTTGAGGATAAAATAAAAATATGTATGATCAGGAACTAATACATATAAGATCTTCTCTAAATGTTTGTTAATGCCTTTTCATTTAAAACCTTACACCCATAGGCTATCAGGAATTTACAATTAAAATGTAGAAAAATGTCACCTCTACTAACACCAAGGGAAGTGTTCATATCAGTAAACTGGGATAGAAAAAGATATTAAAATTTTTAAAAAACATGCTTGGTTTTATTTAAGGACTTTAGTTTGGCTTGTTTAAATATATATTGGGAAAGGGGGAGAAGAATAATATTTAAAAAGTCAGATCATTTGACATCACAGATATCTAATTTAATCCTTGGTTTTAAAAAATACACTGTTTTAGATACATTTCATGGTCTTAACTATTCAGGAATTTAGTGTAGTCTTATACTGTCTCATGTTTCTCAATATTCAGATATATTATATTATATCACATCAAAGAACCAACTATTCCTTGTAATCTCTTTTAAAAATTAAGCATCCAAGACCAAAAGCTGAAAAAGCATTTGTATGCATGTTTTAAACTAGTAGAAAATGAAAGTGTTATTAGCAAATGATGCCAGTGAGTTGTTGCAAGAATGCTGATGCTGAACATCATTTATCACAAAACTCTGAATGTGGTTTTGTGGGATATTCCAGTTATACTAGGCTTAAAAATAATAATGATAATGAAGAAGAGAGAAAGTCCTTTGCTTCTATTTATAATCTAATTTTCTTAGTACAGTCTACTTCCTTTACCTTCATTAAATCAAAAGCATCTGGTGCAAAGATAAAGCTCACATTGCAGCATCATGAGACAGATGGGAACTTCTGAGATAAACTCGTACTTCAGGGTTGGCTGAAATCCTTGTTCAGTTGTATAAATTTACACAAGAAACCTAATTTTTCTGGTTCTTCACTTCCTTCTCATTTACTGGGAATAAAATGCCCACTTAACAATATTACTGTAAATATTAATAATATAATAAGTATAAATGGCTACATAATGGTAACTGGGTCCTCAATACATTTAATCCCTTCCCAGTATTTATATTATTTTAGACTAAAGAGTGTAGAGCTTTGCTTCTCAAACTGGAATATGGGACAACTCAGAGAGTATACAATGATGTGCTGGGGGCAACTGAAGCCTAAGGTCAGATGATAGGCATCTTCTCAAGGTATCAATTTCACTCAAAATTTTAACTGGAAAGTTTAGTAACAGTTTAGAAGAAATTTTAAACACTTTCATGAAGAAACACATAGTCTTCTTTTGGAAGAACATGGGAAATGAATGGAAACTTGAAAGATAGTGTTTAAACTCCAAGAAAATTAATGATTTGTTTTGACTAGCTGGCAGACTCTCCTCTGTAGACAGGTTCTCTGGCAAAGATGATATGTGAAGCTGTGGGAGAAAGAATGTGAGATTCGGAGTTTGAAGATAAAAGTTTCAGCTCCCCCATCCCCTCTTCTGGCTTCTTGTTTCGAGACACTAAGTAAATTGCTCAATCTCTTTAACTCTCCATTTCTGCATCTGTAAAATGGGCATCACATACATCTAAAGGGGTGACTTGAGCATAAATAAGATTATGTAAATATGTAACAGGAGAATTTCTGAAAGTTTTGTGAGCAGTATAATCTTTTAAAGATTTAAGTTTTGTGGCTATCAGCCAGTAAAATGGAATAAGAAGCCAGTCTCAAGGGGAATACTCCTTTCTTTGAGGAGTCTGTTCTCTGCTTGAAATCATGTTTTAACTTTAAACACCTAAAGTTTTTTTTTATTTTAGCTAAGTATGGATCAAATTAAACCTCTCTTGATTTTGCCACCTGCAAAATGAAAAAAATAGAAATTACTTCAATGATTGTTCTGAGAATTGAAAGGACATAATGCATAATGAGATTATTCTGCAAGGGACTTAAAGCTTCCACTTCCAAAACTGTAAATCTCTTTCCTTCTTCCCCCTCTTCTATCTTTAAGTTGTCTCTTGCAAGTTTCTTCCAACTTGAAAAAATCCTAGAGCCTAAATTTCATTATAATAATTTTGGCTGCAGCCCAAGGAACTTCTTTCTGCATGTCACAGCCTTTAAAAAAATTTTTCTTGTTAAGAATTATATATTCATCAATTACTTTAGAGAATTTTCTCTGATTAGCTCTTTCATAAGGATGTAGAATAAGGAGATTATAAAAAGAGCACTAAATGATTCAATCCAAACTCTTCACAGTGCTAAGAAACAGATTATTTTTCTCTACTTGGAAACAGTGTTTACACTGTGCCAGTTTACAACTCCATCAGTTTTGGGGGTTTGTTTTAATTTTTTTTTAAATGACATCATGAATTTTTAGCAATCCTCAAATCTAGCATTTTCAAATTACCAATTAATAAAATACTTTCATTTGTTCTTTAATTTACATTACATTATGACTAGAGTTTAAATTTGCAAACAGCACCTGCTAACTTTTTGCAGGCCCAGTGGGATTATCGACCTTTTAGGTTTTTGTACAAAGCATACATTTCAATTAAAGACAATTGGGAATAGCTTCCATTACACTTATTTATAGAAGTGGTTCCTTCTTTTTTCTTCAGGCTAAAATGTGTTGAATTCTTACTAGATTCTAGATACTCTACTAAGAGTGTTACTTGTACTTTGTTGATTTCTCACAACCACCACTGAATAGATACTGGTTGTGTAATATTTTCTTTACAGTTTTACCAAAGGAAATTGAACCTCAGAAAAACAATGTTAAGGAATTATAACTTAGATAAGGTTACTCAATAAATCGTGTATCTCAGTTAAGATGGGTAACTACAATTTTCTGCTGTTCTCCAACTCTGCTTTTGGTCAAATTCTTCAGTAACTTCCATTATACTCCCCTCCTCTATTCCATAATTTTTAAATTTGAAATATGGAATTCCACTCACTTTCCAAAATAGTATGGCATACTAAGACAAGACACAAAACTGAGTTTTCAGGATTTTATAGGAGAAATCACATCTTTTTAGTCTGTGTTGCAGTGAAGGTTGGGAGCTATGCCATATCTATCTCCTACTATGTACATCTATTAACAAACATGTACGAGTTACACAATTGTGTAGCATTTACCACAACCAAAATTTATAATATTCCCATTAACCCCCAAAGTTTATTTTACCTTTTTATATTTAATCTCTGTCTTTGATCCCAGCCCCTGGAAACTACGGATATGATTTCTGTCCCTAGAATTTAGGTTTTTTTTTTGCAAAATGTTACATTAATGGAATCATATAGTATGTGTCCTTTTGTGTCAGGCTTCCATTTAGCAAAATCTTTTTGAAATTTATTTAAGTTGTTAAATCCAATTCTTTCTTTTTAACTGCTGTCATATTTCATCGTATAGATTTAAAACTATCCATTCACTAGTAAAATGCCCAGCTGGATTATCAATTTATTTATAGAGTGTTTATAAGAAAATGGCAAACAGTGTGTTAAAGTGATGAGACCTTTTTGCTCTTCTGCAGGCAGTGAATGAAAACTCCAGTTGGTCCACATTCTGATCAGCATTTGATACTGTTAGTTTTTTTTTTTTTCCAATCATTCTCATAGGTATGTAGTGGTAATTCATTGTGGTTTAAATTTGCATTCTCATAATAATGGGGATCATTTTTTTTATGTGCTTTTTTGCTTCTTTGATAAAATGTTTGTAAAATCTTCTGTTATTTATTTATTTATTTAATTAATTATTGACTTACTAGAGTACTTCACATATTCTGGATATAAGTTCTTTATAAAATATATTTCTTGAAAATATTTTCTCTTAGTTTCTGGATTATTTTTTAAAATTTTCCATAACAGTGTCTTTCAAAGAGCAGAGGTTCTTAATTTTGATATTGCATCATATACTGAGATTCCATTGAATCAATAGATTAATTTAGGGGAGTATTGATATCTTAATGTTGGCTGTTCAGATTCATAAATTTGGTGTATCATTTCATTTATTTAGGTTTTCATTGATTTCCCTCATAAATGTTTTGTACTTTTCATAGGTAAATATTGCACGTATTTATTTGATTTACCCTTAACATCTTCTTTTGATGGTATTGTAAATGGTTCCGGTTTTGACAAATCAATTTTAATTTCTAACTGTTCATTGACAGTATATAGCTATATATTGAATCTTTATATAGTAAACATGTGTCCTGGTTAATGTACTTTTTAGTTTTTATTTTCTTATAAATTATTTGAGATTTTCTATCTAAATAGTCATGTTGTCTATAAACACAGACAGTTTTATTTCTTCTTTTCCATCTACATGCCTTTTGTGCCTTTTTTTTTTCTGCCTTAATGTACTGGGTTGGACCTCAGTATGAGATTAAATAAAAGTGAGATTAGACATCTTTGACTTCTGATTTTATCTTAAATAATCCAGTCTTTAACCATTAAGAATGAAGTCAGATGTAGACTTTAAGTAATGCCTTTTATTGGGTTGAGTAATTTCTTTTCTGATCCTATTTTACTGAGAATTTTCACCATAAATAAATGTTAAATTTTGTTGAATGACTTTTCTGCATCTAATGAGATGATCAAATGATTATTTTTTAATATTGTATTGATAGGGTGATTTACATTTACAAATTTTCCAATTTTGAACCCTACTTGGTCATGATATATTATGCTTTTTATATGCTGTAAAATTTAATTTGCTAATTTTTTAAGGATTTTACATGATTTTGTCTTTGAAGGATATTTGCCTGTAGTTATCTTTTTTTTGTGATATCTTGGTCTATTTTTAGTGTTAGAGTAATGTTGGCCTTATAAAAAAGACTAAGGAGGTGTCTTATACTTTAAAAAAGCTAGAAAAAATAAGATTGAACTCAACTGACTTTAGTGTCTTTTTCCTATTTTTTTAGATTGATGGGTTATCATTTTTATTGCCTTTCTACCATAACCTAGATTATGAGTCAGGAGAAGAACCAAAAGATAAGAGCAAGGAGGTCTTTGCAAGGTAAATATTCCTGAACATCTGATAATATTTGTAAAGACAGGAAGAAGAAAACAGATAATGGAATGTTCTGATCTTTAGTTTTAAAGAAATAAAGAAGAATATACCCATTAGTGCATAGAATATACCCATTTTTGCTTTAGCAGTATGCGGCTGGAGGACTTCAAAGCTCTCATCAAAACCATTAACAAAAAGTATTTACTATAGTAAAGAGTGACATACTTATTGAATAAGATCTAGGGAATTTATTTAGATAAAATGATGTCTGTTTTTTAAAAATTTGCTTAGTTCTTAGGAAGGCTCAATATTGGAAGAAACTTGGGAGCTTGTCTATGACCTAATATCAGAAAATCCTTTGAAATATTATGACAGTCTTATCTTTAAATTTTAGGGAAAATTTTAATGTGGTCCTTGGGAATTAAATTATTTACAAAGACTTCTAAGTTAGTTTAATTCTCCCCAGAAAACTTAATTCTCCCCCAGAGAAGAAGGCAGAATTTCTGCAATTATAGGAGGAAGATATATTGCTGGCCACAATGGCCATTTATATGCAAGGATAACTAAGAAGTTGGTGCCAGGTGCTGGTAAATGATATGAAAATAAATAAAACAAAGTTAGTGGTCTACAGTACTGTAAAGGGTGGCACTAAGCTATATAAGGTGGTTAGGGAAAGCCTCTCTGATAAGGCGATGTTTGAGCAGAGATTTAAAAGAAAAGGAGCAAGCATTTGGATATCTGGAGGAAGAATATTTCAGGCAGAAAGGTTAGCAAGTCTGAAGTCTCTGAGTCTTACTTGAAGAGCACAATATACAGCAAGGCCTGAGGTAAAGGAGTGAAAATGAAGTGGCGGTAGCTAGGTCAGAGAAATACTAGGGACTAGATCATGGAAGGTCTTGTAGGATTTGCGATTCTATTCTAAATGAGATTGGAAATTTTTGAAGCAAATGAGTACTGACTTAAATTTTACAGGTTTAGATATTTCTGCTATGAACAGACAGATTATCAATAATCTGTGGGATCAGGGAGATGTGTTCGCAGGCTATTACAGTAGCCCAGACTAGATATGATTGTGGTCTAGGCCCAGGAAGAAGTGATGAAAAGTGCTTGGCATCTGGATTTATTTAAAAAATAGAACCAACTAGATTTAGATAATTTTCCATGGAATGAAAGAGGATGGGGAATAAACGATAACTCTAGGGTTTTTGTACTGATAAACTAGAAGAGAAGAACTACTAGTTATTGAAATGGGAATGACTGAGATAGGAACAGGTTTCTGGAAGGGGCATCGTGAGTTTGGTTTTGGATACATTAAGGTTGAGAAACCTATTAGACATATAGGCCTGCTCAATATCTAAGTATGAAAAGTAAAGGACAAGTTGGATTGAATATATGTATTTGGAAATCAGCATCATATAGATAGAACTGAAGAAGGGGAAAAAATAAGCATAATTATTAGTAAGAGCCCAAATTGTACTTCATTCATGCCTTCCTTGAGCCCTGAGATTTCAGTTGTGACTAAAAATCCCTGGTGAACATGAACTAGGTGAGGCTGACACAAACTAGTATTTGTTTCTCCTCCTTGAGTTTAGTTTCCTGTGTGGATTAGCAAAGTCACTCAATGACTTTGGGCTTCTTTTTAGCCGGCAATACAGATGCCTCTGGGAGATGTTGTGAATCTTGGTTTATTAATATTTGCAAAAGTGCTTTCAGGTCCTTTGTTAAGAGGCATTATAGAGAAGCAGAGGGTTATTATTAAGGATGACATTTGCTCATTGTGATTAAAAATGACAAAATGAAATTTCAAGTGCAGAAGTCAACACTGCAATTTAATGTATAAAGGTGTCTTTGCATATCAACATGCAGCCAAATGAGGTCCATCTGTAATACAGAGATTTTTCTAGTTTGCTTTCAAATGAGGATTGGTTTTCAAGTGGAGAATTGAATGTAAGCAGACATCATCAGAGGCCAAAAATATACCGTTTCAACTAATTGCATCCATTTGTACAATGGCTTTTTTTCCTCTTTAATTTATCACAGTCCGCAAATGGAGCCCAGAGAACTGTGCATTGAGGCTGCATCCACATGGTTTTATTTACCATTGCACACAGAATTTTATTGGGCTATAAAATAAATGGAATTCAGCTGAAGCAATTAGAACAGTACCTTCTAAGGCCACTGCACAAATTAGCACATACCCATGGGTCCTTTTCTGGAAGAAGATTATAATATACAAAGAAGAAATGGGGTAGGAACTTGAGGGGAGTGTTGAGAAGTTCTTACTTATATTTCTATTACTTTCTCAGAACATGTTGCTTGTGACACTACCTCCCTTACCCCCCCTCCCCAAAGCTAAATCACTTGGAGGCTATATTGTAATCAAGGACCACCTGACACACTTGAGCTGACAAAATGTACTTGGCAGACAGTGCTAAAAGGAAAATGAACTTGCTTTTTTAATGGCGACTGGGGAGAGAAACAGAAGACTTTAATAGAAAATTTATTTGCTGAATTTTGAGTGTCTCTCTCTTTTAACCTACCTAGGCAATTTTTCTAGTTTGTTATGATCCACAGTTTAGCATAAGTGAAAAAAGCTAGAAGAATTTTGTAAGTCTTCATTACTTCTTTCAGGATCACCACTTAATGTCCAAATAACCTTGAAAAAGTTTCTTCACTCTATTGCTCTTGACTCAATTTAATTGTGTAAACAGTGATTTTAGGGTATGACCTTTCTCTCTTAGTTTCCGTATGGTACCAACTGTATGTGTCTCAAGAGAATGGCATGAGTTGGTGATAGGAACCACCCCTCCTCACCTCCACATATAAGCAAAAGAAAATGACTATGGATCTGTTCAATAGTTTTTGAACCTCTTAGTCAGATTAAGAATTAAATACAGTGTTTCTAGAGATCTGAGACGAGATGTTTGAAAAACGGTTTTATTTGAAAACAGCTATTGCTGAGTCTGTAATTCTCACTGAGCCTTGGGGACAGCATGTCCCTGCTACTTTAGAACCATATGCCTCGTGAGGGAGCTCTCAAAGGGTCACTCAGAGGAAATAGACAGCTACATGTCTAGCCATTGCTGGATTTATGTCTGAAAGAACAAAAATGTATTGTGGGGTGGGATCTGACTGTATGCTGAATCTCTAAGGGAAGAGAGGGCTTTGGTGGAGGATCCAAGAGTTTTGTCGTGTTGTAGTTGTCCAGAATGTGTTTGGGCTAAGGATGTTTACATTTATGATGATTAAGGGGACGATGCAGGAGAGTCTACGGAGGACTGTATTAACTTCTTTCCAATATCATAGCTTTGGAGGGCTAAGGAGAGCTCAACAGAGATAATGAGGGTATATCACTGCATGCCCAATAATAGATGAGAAGAGAAATAGAGGCAAGAAAGATCTCATTTAAAAATTTCTTCAGAGATCCACTGCTGGACACCTCTTGCCTGTATTTTCCTAATTCCAGGCAAAAGACTACCCAAAATAGAGATTCCTGGTCCAGGAAAATGTATGAGTACCAAGAAATGCCATGTTTCTGCTGGAATTTTTTCATATAGAGGCGAGGTAGTTTTCCCCTACTGAATTTTAAGGAAATGAAGAGAGAAGTGAGTAAAGTTGGATTTTGTCACATTCCATTTGTCTTGCTTATTTGACACAAATGTTTTATGTGTGAAATGGGGTTGAAGTCAGTGCAACTCTGTGGAATCAAACAAACATATATTGAGTGCCTTTAATAAACAAAATCTTAGGAGATATAAAGATAAGGTAACCTTGAATACTTACTACCTATGGCCCTTGTGTGCCCAGTTTTCTTTCTGTGTAGACATCTTTTCCTTTTTTAGTCTTGGGCCTATTTTATTTTTTCCAGCTTTATAGTTTACCCTTCTCTTACTCCGTTCTATTTTATAACAGGCTGACTCTTACAAGTTGCATTTCTCAGGCTTCCCATTGGGTTTGATCAATGGCAGGCACTCTGAGAATGTTGTAGGAGATAGGATTGGGGAGAGAGAGACCACTAGAGCATTTTATATGAAACTTGCCTTTCTCATTCAATGGGAACTTATACTTTCCTTGAAAATGAAAACTGGCTTAGTCATATATTCAGGACTGGTTATATAACTATTGGGATGCAATGCAAAACAAAAATGTGGAGGTTTTTATTCAAAAAGCAGAAAACCAGCTTTTTCTTTTTTTCTACAATCTCATCTTGACTTGTCATGATGTTTATTTGCTAGTTAATATTGCATTTCCTCCAGTACAGGAATACTAAAAGAGTATTCCCTTGCAGGCACCAAGGGACCCCACCCTATGACTTCGCATGCACACAACATGCACTCATGAGGCCACAGGCTCAGTTCTCTTTTCTGATAGTTGCCAGGCCAATGCCTTTGGAGGTTGAGCCAGGCATCCACCCTCTCTTTGGTCTCAATGCTTCAACTTCCTGTGGACAGATGACCCTATCAAAGAGCACTGCAACACCTGTGCCCAGATGCAATGGATAGTCTGGCCTCCACCACGTTGCTCATCCAAAAGCATAATGGTGCTGACATCTCATGGGGCCACTGCCACACCCCACACTGGTATGGTTTGGGTTCCAGCACTGACCCTTTCTATGTTTGTGCCCAGGCCCTCATCAGTGATAGAGAGTGGCAGTAGAATGAGAAGGAGGCATCCTAGGATAATAGAGGACAGAAGGCAGGTGAACAAGAACCCATTCCAAGGAGGCAACTGGAGGCTGGACCACATGTGAGCTGAATCTCAGAGTCCCTAGTCCATGCTTTATCATTTAATTGGATTTATCTTATAAATACAAAACTAAAGATAAAATTATTAAGAATTTTAAAACAGTGATTGTAGAGCATGAAATCTCAACTCTAAGACCCTGTGTGACTACAACTGGTCACATGCCCATGAACTCAGCCCTTCATTTATGTATTCTCCACCATGCCTAACTCCTTAGTTTACAAATACTAGGTTATCAATAACTGGACAAATAGTCCAATAAGTCAACATAATGGCGAATGAATAATAATTGATTAAATGAATAAGGTAGCTAACCAATTAATCAGGATTACTCAATTATCTGTTGCTTCAGTTGAATACTAGAAATAATACACCAGTAATTAGCTAACATTTATTCAATATCTTTCACAATCAAAATACTTTTGATGGCCAGTGAGAGAAATGTTGAGGTGAAGGTAAAAATTTGTAGTATTTCTTCAGGGTCTAGGCTAGTGTTCCATAGCACTGGTGAAAACGAGGGAGAGGGAAATGAATGGCATAGATTCTTTTTGGTTTAGGACCTCTGAGGTATAGTTCTTACCTAAACATGGTCCTGAGGATTCTATCCTGCCTTTATATTTTACTGCAGAAAATCTGGGGGTCTGTTGGAGAGGCAGAAAGGACTAACATCTATTGTTATTTTTCTATATACCAGATACTATCTTGGGAGTTTTTATATATTGTCTTATTGTATCCTTACATCAGTCAAGCCTATGAAATAGCTGTTAATGTATTCATAAAATCAATGAGGAAATGGAGCCTAAGAGAAGTCAAGTATTTTGATTAAAATCTCACTTCTAAATGGAATATCAGGGATTCTAAACCTGGCATATTTTATTCCAAAGTCCTAAAATCTAGGCTCTTTCTACAAACAAATGAATGAGTAAGTAAATACTTTAAAATGTATTTATTTTTTGACACAGGCATACATAAAACTTCCAGGTTTTGAGTAGTTCCGTCTTTAAAAAATTAAGTAGGTTGCAGTGAAAGAATAAATGATGCAATGATAAAAATAACAAAAATCTAAAGTGTTTTTTGAAAGCCATCATTAATAGCACTATTTAACATGAACTGAACACTGAACTCCTTTAAACAAAGTATTTGAAAGAATCAGTAACCTTAATATGTGGCCCTCCCTCATTTCCTATTTGAATAGAATTAGAATTTCTTCCTTTACTAATTATTTTCTGTCTTTTATCTTCTGAAATCTAGGTGAATGGTACCTCCAGGGTGTTAAAAGCAAATTAGAATTACAAATAGCGATGAATAATTTTTCCTGTCATGTTTTCTGGGCTGTAAATTCTGCCTGAGATTTTATTGGGTGGATTAATTTCAACTAAATACAATTCCATTTGCTTTTATAAGAAAAGGAAGATCATTGCTTTCTTATCAATCCTGATCTCAGTTTTGGATTATATGTTATGAATGATTAAGTGCTGACACTTTTGGTCTTTGATGGAAAAATTATATGACACCTCTATATTGTTTTTAAACAGGCTATAACATTTATCAAGCCCTAGAAATATTAGAATAAAACTGTTAGAAAAATTTCAATCACAATATTTTTTTCTCCATTCACAGAATAGTTATTTATTTGGCATAGTTTCTGCACAGGGCTTTCTGATGGGTACAGAAGATGGAGTGTAGAAGTTGGAATTTCAGTTACAATGTGAACCTTCTCCTTAAGGAATCTACAGATGAGTGCATGAGATAAGTGGCTAAGAGGAGAGCTGTCATATGATAATACTATCTTTGTACATTGGAATTGTTATAACTAAATACCATAAAATATCTGGCTCATCCACAACAGAAATTTCTTACAGTTCTGGAGGCTAGACGCTGATCAGTTCACCAGCTTGCTTGGATTCTGGTGTTAGCCCTCTTCTGGGCTGCAGACTGCTGACTCTTTGCTGTAACTTCATATGGTGGAAGGTAGAGAGGGAACTCTCTGGGTCTCTTTTATAAGGGCACTGATCCTATTCATGAGGGTTTCACTCTTATGACCTAATCACCTCCCAAAAGCCTCACCTGCAAATATCATCATATTTGGGATAAGGATTTCAGCATATGAATTTTTGGGGGACACAAACATTCAGTCTATAGCAAATGCCTTCCCAAAGATAGGTACGGAGAGAGCCCTAGGAAAATTTAGAAGCAAGAAACTTTGTTTCCAGCTGGAAGATTGGGAGAGACTTTAAGGTAGTGGCTCCCAACCTTTTTGGCACCAGGAACTGGTGCTCCTATGAGAATCTGATGCCTGATATCTGAGGTGCTGCTGAGGCAGTGATGCTAGTGCTGGGGAGCAGCTGCAAATACAGATGAAGCTTTGCTTGCACACCTGCAGCTCATCTCCTCTGTGTGCACTGGTTCCTAACAGGACACCCAGCCTGGAGTGGGGGGGGGTGATATTGGAGACCCCCAGCTTTAAGAGGTTATGGAAAGGAAACAAAGTAAAAATGCTAGAATTAGGTCATTTCCTTGAGTCAAGGAAAATACCCTTGAAGATTCTGTAAAGTCCATTGTTTTAGGTAGAACATTAGCTATTATTTGTGTTTGTTTGGGTTATTGAATTTATGGAAGCACCTGAGATTGGTGAACAAAGAACCTGAGAGTTCCAAAGTATGTATTTCTCGTCTTCATTTGCTGACTTATGAGAGACTTGAGGAAATTGATTTATTTACAGGCTAGCAGGGCTCTATGTGATAAGAGAGTTGTTAGTTCATTCACTTATTTAGCCTCTAAAATATATTAATTGACCACCTATTATGTAAGAGGCACTGAACTCTACATATGGGATAGTGTGGGCAATGTGGCTGACCTAGTTGTTGTTTTAATAACATATAATCTAGATTTTTGATACTCTAAGTGTGACCAATGGGCCAGAAGTATCAGTAACATCTGAGAGTTTTTGGGAAATGCAGAATCTCTTACTGCCCTAGTTCCACTAACTCAGAATTTGCATTTTAACAAGATTCCCAGTTGATTCATACACATATTAAAAACAGAAAAAGTTGCATTTGTAGCTCTAAATTGAGTCAAGCAAATAGTCTGCAAGCTAAGATGTCTTGGTCAAATCCTCACAGAACAAGAAAAACATAGATATGCAAGGATTTTCTTTATTGAGAAGAAGCTATGGGTTTTAAAAGAAACTTTGCTTAAAATAACTAAATGAAGGGAAAAATTAAATCTCAAATGTAAAAAATTTGAACAGTATAGGGACTAACAAATCTAATGAGCTGAGATGTTTTTACTCTCAGCGATATTGGAGAGAACTCTTAGACCGTTCCCTAGCAGCCTAATACTTTGGGTCCCTTTAATTAAATATAATCAGCCTTTCTTTTCTTGCATAGAACTGTCCTTTGTCAATCTCAACTTGTGCAAATAATATTTATTCTTCAGTAACTGGTTGGAATGACACCCTCTCCTTAGAGTCTTTCTCAATTCCCCACCTAGACCCAATCTCTTTCTCTGAATATCCCCAGCAATCTATTTATACCTCTCTATGACATATGTACATTTCTGTCATCATTTGCATATGTACAAGTCCATGACTTATTTATATATATAGCATGATATCATCAACACAGTTGGTCAGCAGTTGTGCTTCTTGAATGAACTGAAACATACAATTCACTATTGCATTTTTATATATGTTAAAATAGAGATGCAAACACATCATGCTTAATCAAAGGCATTAAAAACCACCAATAACATTATTTAATCCAGAGTGCCTTTATTTGGTTAAGATTTATATTTAAAGAAGGGTTAAAGAAGTATAAATTAGTAGTTGATAGCTGGTCATGGGGATGGGGCGCTCAGCAGAGGGAATGCCGTTAGCATTAATATGATGGCTAAGCATAGGGCCAGAGGAAGGAGGAAGCAATTGGGGGGACCGTTTTATGAACTATGTAATGTATTATATACTTAAAACTAATTTAAATAAATTTTTAAAAACTGTTGTATGTAGTGGAATTAAAAATGAAGAATATAAGGTGTTTATTTTATTTTTAATTGAAGAAATTATTTTAATTTTTCCCCCTTCTACTTTCCCCCTAACCACTAATCCATTGTCCATGTTCATGAGTCTCTTGTTTGTTTTTTCTGTTCATTTGTTGCTTTTAGATTTATATCCCACATATAAGTGATATCGTGTGATTTTCAACCTGGCTTATTTTGCTTAGTATGATTATTTCAATGTCCATCCATGTTGTCGCAAATGGCAATATTTCACTTCTTCTTATCGCTGAGTAACATTCCATTGTACCACAGCTTCTTTAGCCAATCATCTATCGTAGGACACTTGGGTTGTTTCCATGTTCTGGCCACCGTGAATAATGCTGCTATGAACATCGGTGTGCAAATATCTTTTCAAATATGAGTTTTCAAGTCTTCAAAGTAAATACCCAGTAGAGGGATCACTGGATCATATGGTACATCAATTCTTAGTTTTGTGAGAAACTTCCATAATGGCTGTACCAATCTGCAGTCCCACCAGCAGTGTATGAGGGTTCTTATTTCTCCACATCCTCTCCAGCATTTGTTATTGCTTGTCCTGTTGATTATAGCTATTCTAACAGGTGTGAGATGGTATCTCATTGTGGTTTTGATTTGCATTTCCCTAATAGCTAGTGATGTTGAGCATTTCTTCAAACATTTGTTGGCCATTTGTATGCCCTCTAGGGAGAAGCATCTGTTCAGGTCCTCTGCCCATTTTTTGACTGAATCGTTTGTTTTTTGTTGTTGTTGTTATTGAGTTGTATGAGTTCTTTGTTTATTTTGGATATTAGGCCCTTATCGAAGGCATTGCTTGTAAATATATTTTCCCATTTGGATGGTTGTCTCTTTACCATGTTGATGGTTTCTTTTGCTGAGCAGAAGCTTTTTAGTTTGATGTAGTCCCATTCATTTATTTTAGCTTTTATGTTCCTTGCTTTTGAGGTCAAATTCATTAAATCCTCTTTAAGTCCAAGGTCCTTGAGTTTAGTTCCTATGCTTTCTTCTGTGCATTTTATTGTTTCAGGTCTTATATTCAGGTCCTTAATCCATTTTGAATTAATTTTGGTGTATGGTGATAGACAACAGTCTAGTTTCATTGTTTTGCAGGTGGCTTTCCAGTTTTCCCAGCACCATTTATTGAAGAGGCTTTCTTTTCCCCACTGTATGTTTTTGGCTTTTTTGTCGAAAATTATTTGCATGTATAAATACAGGTTTACTTCTGGACTCTTGATTCTGTTCCACTGGTTCATGTATCTATTTTGCTGCCAATACCATGCCATTTTGATTACTGTCACTAAGGTATTTTTTTTTAATATAAACTTTTAATAGATATCTAAATATATACAATATGGTTTTGAAATAAAATTATGCATAACAGTTGTATTAATAAATGAATCAAAAGCTATAGAACATTAACAGCAAATCCAAATACAAAAATAATTCTCTGAATTGCATGATTCATGGAGCATCAAAAACCACTAGCATTTTAGTCCTTATCTTATACATTATTCTATGTCCACATGCTCTGCGTTTGATTTGATCCCTGGATTTTATTTCATTTTTTGTGTGACATTCTTCACAAATACATGTCATTGGCTGCTGCTTTGAGGATTGACATCCTTCTTAGTGTCCACTGTCAGTCCTCACTTAGCATTGAGAAACTCTTCATTCTGTGCTTCCAAACATTGTGGCTTGTCACTATCTTTCTAAGGTATTTTGAATCTTCTTTGGAGAGGCAAGATGTTTTATTCTAAAGCACATTAAGTAGCACCAGAATGAAGAACATAATAAAGCTGCGAATTTAGCATAATTAAGTGCCAAAATGCAAAATAAGAACATGAGAATTCTGGGGTAAACAAGGATATGTCAGTGTTGGTGAGAGTTTCCCAAGAAGTGGGTCAGATAGCTGAGGCTTAAATTGGGCTTTTAAGGATAGTGCTGAGTTAAGGAAGAGAAATACATAAAGTCTTTATGCACAGAGATTCTAAGTGTTTGAAAAGTAGGGGAAAGAGGTTCTTTTTGAAGGACTCAAAATCTTGAAGGGAAGACTGTCAGATTAAGTTTTCCAGAGATGGTCACAGCAATGTTTCTCATTCCCCGTGCTCTTCTGAAATTTCATTTTGTCATTCTACCTTAAAAGGAGGGTTTGTGGCTCTTCCCGTTAAATCTAGACATGTTGGTAATTGCTTTGACCGATGGAGTAGAGTGAAAGTGATACTATGTGACTTCCAAGGTTAAGCCCTAAAAGGCCAGCTAGTTTCTGCTTAGGTTTTTCGGGATGCTCATTCTCTGATGCTTTCTTATGGGATGATCCTTCCTGTGATCCAGATGCCATGCTGTAGTAACCAAGCTAAATAGAGACGTGTAGGTGATCCGGTCAATAACCCAGCTGAGCCCAGTTTTCTAGTTATCTCAGTCTAGGTACCTGCAGATTATTCCAACATCTAGTCATATTACATCACTTGTATTCCTTTTAGTCTCCCCAGCTATAGCCTCAGAATGCTGAACAAATCAGTTTCAGAACTCCTTTCTTTATTTCAAAGATGGAGATGGTCATACCAACATTACAGAGTCATTGGCAAAATTTAGTGAGATAAAATATATAAGAGGCCAAATACAAAATAGGTACCCAGTATTGAAGGTATTATTACTAGTATTTCAAATCAAAAGTGGGCCTGCCATGGAGATCACCACCATTACATGGACTGGGTGTAGGAAGGATACAAGAGAAGAGTCCATGGAGACAACAGTTCCCTTGGAGGTGTTTGAGAACCCTTTTCCTTATAAGATTTTGCTCAAGTGTCTTTAATTTATAGTAACAACATTAGCAATAACTAAATTTAAATTCTATTTTACAGTTTATGTAGTGCTTTTGCAGATGTGACTATATTCAAATTTGGGGCAGCCTTGCATGGAAATGATTAAATTACACTATTTTGCAGATTGTTATAAGCAGCAGCTATAGATAAGTAGTTCAGCAATTGGGCCATAATGCCATATTTCCTGAATTCAAGCTTACCACTGATGTGACTTTGAGGAGATAAATCAAACTCTCTTAGCCTCAGTTTTACCATCTCTAAAATGGCAACGCTATATGATATTTGTGGTATTTTTCTGAGAGTTAAATGAGATACTACATGTAGAGCACTTAAAACAGTGCCTTGCATGGAACAAGGTATTCAATAACATGCTGTTATTACGGATTTGGCTCGGGGAGTTAGATTTTCTAGGTTTGCACAGGTATAAACAGTATCAAACTCAGGCCCTTTGCTCTAGATCTTATACTACAGTTATGTATTATCCTTTTCATTTTTGTGTAGATGCAAGCTGACTACTGTGTTTTTGGTGTTTAGCCACTATGTAAAAACGTTCCTTGCCTTTACACTCTATAAGTTCTCATGGGAACTGCTTGTGCAAAATCACTATAATACCAATTCCAAGTTTTGCCCAAAGATGATGTGTGCAGATAACTCTCGTGGTTTATGTGTTATTAGCAGGAATAGTTTCTCTGTAAAAACTATCTTGAATAAAAACTTATAACTAATAAGGTCTTGTCTTGGTAAAAAAACAGAATACCTTGTTTTTTCCCAAGGTGTTGGGACTGCCCTCCCTGGTCCTGCTATAGTCGGATATTGATGCTTTTTTAGGTATTCTAAGTGGAAAAGGTTCTCCTTGAAACACACTTTTTGTCAACTCTGATGTTTATTTAGATTTTTATCTTTTCCAGTCACTGGTTTGTTTTGTGACATTTGCTGCCCTAATGCATGGAACATACTAGTAAAACCTTGTTGGACTGCATCACCCTCACAAGCTCCTCTGAAAGGATATATCATCCCTTTTCTTATGTTTCCTTCACTCTTATTTTTTTGAGCCACCACTTAATTATCTCTTAGATTACATAGTTCCCAAATAGTGTGTCACTAGCCTTTTAATGTTCTCTATTTTGTAGTGTTTTCTAAAGTATACAGCTTCTCTATTCTTGTGCTTTCTTATTTGTAAGCTGTCACTTTACCTGTCTGTGGAATGATGTACAAATACTTAGCTGAAGGTGACTCATCTCAGACCTTACTTCTCCCACAGGGGGGAGAAAAAAAAATCAGTCTTTAATGAACTTCATGCTAAAGTAGATTAGCTGTTTTCTTCAGCTAAGATGGATGATGCTATCAACATTATTAAGTCACTAGGACTGAATTTCTCTCTGTGAAAATCCAATGTAATAAGTACTATTAAGACCCTTGTCAATCCATCTCACTGACATATTATAGTGTTTTGGCCAAAAACTAAAATGATATGAGAGTCCTGATTAAATAGTTTACTTTGTTATCTATTTGGTTTTCTTGCTTCCAAGTGGTTTGATCTTACCTACTGTCAGTTGACAATTGGTTTTATTTCTCAAAGAGTTCATAATATACTAGATGACGTAGGAATTGTCCAATTACTTAAAAAATTTGAAACCTCACTAGATTGAGAAAACTCTCTTATATAACCTAATTTTAAGAAGTTTGATAAGGTTTTTGTTTTTATACATATATGAAGTATCACTTAAGCATTTTTGTAACTGTCTCTACTGAGAGAACCTCTCAGGGTAGGAAACTATGATGAGTGTTCTGGCCTGTGATGGCAGGAATGGGTGGGGTGGCCATTCTGCCTGGAAGACATTGGGGCAATCTTTCTCACAACCATAGAACCTGTTGCTGAAAATCTCCAGAGAAAAATGAACAATCTACTAAATATAATTTATGCAAGATGGGGGGTAGGGGAACATAGATGGTTGGGAAGGATAGTTAAGGTAAAGTTTAAAAGGACTGTAATAATATCTTCTGCTGGAGGCTGATGGTTACTCACTTATAACAGCAGTCTCCTGCTGATAACTTGAGCAACCTATTTCATTCACCTTCTCTAAATCAATCAATCAATCAATCAATCAATCAATAAAATAAGTGAGAAATTAAGTGAAAATTTAGATAAAAACCCTTTAGAGTTTCACTGGCATTTCATCTCTCTGCAGATAGAGATATTTTAATAAGAGTGTAATATTTTTCTTTTTTCCTTTTAACATTATTCAGACAGACTCGTTAAAGTTAAATTTATTCCTAGGTGGTTCTGTGTACTTTTTAAGCAAATTTTGCATATATATATATATATATATATATATATATATATATATAATTTTTTTTTTATTTAAATCCACTTTAATAATTGGTGGGAGCCACTTGTGCCAGTGGGTAGTTACTGACCCTTATTTGCTGATTTGGTAAGTTAAGATGACCCCCAAATAATTGAAATTGGAATTTGCCTCTTCTGACTTCTAATGGGAGGTAGATGTTGAATATTTGCAACATAATGTCTTTTAATTCAGGAAAGAAATGTGCTTCTGTCAGTATTACATAGTGCAGAATTCTTTTGTTATTATTAGAAATGGGTTGAGAATTAGGAACAAAAAAAATAAATGGAAAGATAGAGAATTTTTCACTGACTTGCACCTAAATTTACTCGCAAGGAGAAAAAAATTAATGGAAATCAGTATTCTTTTATTGTGTTTCCATTCCTCAAATAAATGACGAGCTATGCAAAGAAAGAAAAAGTGCTTGCCTGTATTTTATCTGTCATTCATATACAAATAAGCTTCTGATTAAAATACATTGTGGTGGCTCTGACTGAGGAGAATTTATCTGTCAAGAAAAAACTTGAAAAGGATAATGTTTATTGTTTGATATTTTCAATGCTACTACTCTAATTCTTTATAGAGTTTCAGTCCTATACAGACTCTATAGAATTGCTAATGTTTCTGTCTGTATGTGGCTCACATCTTTACCAGGAAGCTTAATCTGAAGTTCTGCATGCTCTTTTCATCCATTTTTGTGTTTGTATATTACAAGTCCTTCTAACTGTTTCTCTTTTCCTCCCTCAGCAAGATTTTTTTTTTCTAAAGAATTTTAATCTCTTGAGGTCATAAAGCTTTTTGATGCCTTCTATTATACTTGAAGTAAATTCAGTGCAGCTTTTTTATTTTTATTTTTTTTAATGGGGGGAGTTGTGGGGAAGTTGTTCCTTATCAACTACTAGAGGGTGGGAAATTCGAAAGGACAGTCACACCAGTGCACATATGTCCATCTGATGTAATGGCCAGATGGCACTGTAGATTCAAAGCAGTCACCCCTAGTGCCATATTTGTGATGCTTATCTAAACAGTAAAAAAGATCAGAGTTGTTGCATTTGCTGTGGAAGTTTTTAGGGTCAGTAGATAGGTATAGTAGGTATGTAATCCAGAGCCTTGCTACTCAAAATGTTGTCTGTGGACCAACAGCACTGACATCACCTGAATGTATTAGAAATGCAGAATCCCTAGTTCCCCCCAAACTTCTAAATCAGAATGTGCATTTCAACAAGATCCTCTGGTGATTTATATATGCATTAAAGTTTGAGAAGCACTAGTCTTCCTTACTCCCTCAAGTTTTGCAATTATAATAGTTTTAGAATAACACTAGTGATAGCTATGTACCAAAAGTCATGCTAGAGCTTTATATTGCATTGTTTCATTTAATCTTCATATCATATCTGAAAGGTTATTTTTCCTATCATCGCCATTTGATAGTTATGGCACTTATGCTCGGAAAGTTGAGGTTACTTGTTCAAGGTCACACCGAGAAGCATTTATTCATGAAGTAGCTAAAAAACAGGGTCTTCTCCATGTTGGCTTTTGACTGTGACTTTTGAAAAAAATCAGTTTTTTAGTAGAGTCACACAAACTAGACTCTTTAGAAATAGGCTTATAAACAAAATTAGGCTTATCTCTTTATAATGAAGAAAGTAATTACCACGTAGGTTAGACCACTGTTTATGGGCATGCTCAGATAGGCTGTGTTGTTGGACATCCTGGTGGGAAGGCAGGGTAAACTCAGGAGGTTCTTGGTTAACCTGGAAATAGAGTGATGGAAGTTGACTGTTGGTAGGAGAGTTAATTGATAATGCTAATGTTTAATATTATTAAATAATGACAACTTTTGATGTAGCCATCTTTTCCATGGCCATGTAAATGCTGAGGATACTTGACTTTGATCAATGGGACTACTTCTCCTCAACAGTATTGGAGATTGAAAACACATCCTACCTCTCTGATGAATCATATTTTCAGGCAGATCATACCATTCTATTGTCATATTTCAGTGCTCTGACACATTTCTTTTCATCAGGGAAATCATAATCTAAACAACATTTGAACATAATATAAAGTAACTACTCCAAGTTCTTTTTATTCACTGAATTAGTCTGTATAGATTACATAATGTTATATGTCCTTTAGGAAACATAATTAAAGTATTTATTATGCAGTAATACTTTTTATCTTCCTTAATAAAGAGAAACGATTACACTCAAATTCAGTTGCTTAAAAAATACATGGATCTGCATTAACAGAACTCCCAATCTCTTAATAAAATATAAGATATATTAAAGTATTAATGAGAAATACTTATTCATACCTTCTGTGTGTCTGGTACTCTTTTAGACACATGGGATATTAGGTAAGCAAAATATTCAGGAACCACTGACCTCATAGAAACTAAATTCTTGTAAAAGTCTATAGAAAATGGGAAAAAAACATGCACAACTATGAAAATTATGAAATAGTTAAAATCAATAAGTGATATGGAAAAAATTTTTTTTAAAAGATCAGGGAAAGAAAGAGTAGTAATGCTTGTAGATTCAAGAGATGGTATTATATAGGCTAGTTTAAGTAGCCATCACCAAAAAGGGAAATATTAAATAAAGATTTGAAGAATAGAGAACTAACGAGGCAAACATCTGGGAAAGAGCATGTTGATCTTGCCATAACCAGACAAAGATCTGTGAAAGAGCATTCAAGGTAAAGGCAATAGCCTCAATGAAGGCCTAAAATGGGGGCAACAAACAGCTAAGAGGTCAATATGGTTGGAGTAGAGAGAAGGAGGAAGGGAGAATGTAACAGGAGACAAATTAGAACAAGGGGACAAATCATGTTGATCCTCATAGGGTCTTAGAAGTTTTTTCCTTTTACTCTGAGTAAAATAAAGGTTTATTTGTAGTTTTGAGCAGAAAAACAACAGAGTGTGGCTTATATTTAGAAAGATCACTCTGGATAATGTCTTGGAAATAGACTATATGGAAAGGCAAGAGAAAAATCAATAAAGCAATTATCATAATAATCCTTGACTGAATTAGTGGTGATTTGGATCAGAGACGGGGAGAAGCATTCAGATGATGGGTATATTTGAAGGTAGAGGCAAGATTTTCTGATGGATTGGATGTGAAGCATAAGAGATAGAAAGAGAACTGTCAAGATTGATGCCGAGGTTCTGGCCTGATTATTTTTAATGATGGAGTATTCATCAACTAAGCTGAGAATATCTGTGAATGTGAGATGTTGTTGCAGGGGAAGGAGATACAGAGATGATAAACCAAACTCTGAAGGCCAGTTAAAGGGCAGAAAGGCTGAGAAGGATTTTCCAAGGTGCAGGAAATTAGGGATCAGACTGGAGAGTAAAGAGAATTCCATGGGGCCCTCAAAGTTGGCAGTAGAAGATTTTTCTTTATTTGGAATGCTGTAAAGGAATAAGAGCTGTCTGGAATCTCACCAATGCCTCGCTAAAAGGAAAAGTCTTGATCTCACCAGTAAAATATAAAATATATACAAATATATATAAAAATATAATATATTTATATTATATGTATATATATACACACACATATATATACACACATTATATGTATATATATATATACACACACATACATACATATATGCATATATAAAGCTGCAACAAAAACCAGATCCAGCTTAACAGCAGTTAAGATCAGCTCAGCCACCCATGCTGACAGAAGAAATGATATGCCCCTTTCTGGAGGTGAATATCATTCAATTTAATTAGTCTCTAATGTTATTTTGTGAAAATATAATAGCATAAAATAAACTATGGGACATACTAACAAGCAAAAATATGCAGCCCATAGTCATGAGAGGAAGCAGTAAATAGAAGTATATACAGAAATAGTCCAGATATTATAATTATCAGAAAGGAACTTTAACATAACTCTGACAAAAATGTTCTAAGAATCTACTGGAAAAGATAGACAATGTGCATAAAGACATGAAGTGTTTTTCTAGAGATATCCAAACTATACAAAAGAATGAAGTAAAAGTGCTAGAATTGAAAAAAAGAAGATTAAAAAGTAAAGAATTCATCAGATGAGGCTAACAACAAATGGACTAGAGAGGATCAGTGAACTTAAAAAACAGGTCAATAGAACATATCCAAACAAGCACGCATTGGGGAAAAAGAGTAGAAAAAAATAGAACAACTCTGTGGGACAATATCAAATACTCTAACATGTAATTGAAGTCCCAGTAAGATACAAAAAAGAGAAAGGGGCAGGAAAAAAGTAATCTAATAGTCTAGAAAAAGGGAGTAACTTGGTTTTTTTTGTTTGTTTTTTGTTTTTGGATTATACAATTCTAGTCATATTCGAAGACTAAATCACGGACTACATATATATCCAATGGAGGCTCTCTTTAAGACCTTTTTACCCAGTTATAATGCTCTATCATGACATATCTTGGTTTCAAATTAATAACTATTAATAAAGGTAAACCTTAAGAAGAATATATATAGTCTAATGAGAGTCCTCCAAAGAGAATTGACACTCAAAAGTTTTGTCCTCTGACTAATGGACATATGATCAAAGCAACTGCTGCACAAAAAAGGCTGGGTATTTTGTTAACTAAAATGTATCATTTTAGTTGCACTTTTATATGGCTGTTTTCTGTTTTGTTTTTCCTCAGAGATTTGAAAAATTCTGCTTGGTATCTGGTAGGGAGGCAGTGTTCCTAATTCAAAATTCATAGTGGTGGTAGCATGTCCAAGGAGTACCCTGAAACCGAGTCAGCCTCCAGAGTGTTACAGAAGAGCTTCTTATTCTTCCATTTTCCATATCTGATATAATTTTGGCCTTGAGAGACCAAGTGTCAGAATTTTCACAGTGAATAAATTTCATGAGTGAAGCACACTGCTGTTGTAGTGATAAGTGGAATGCTGTGTTTGGACTGTGCCATCATTTCACTCTTTTCCCATGGGCCAATAAAAATGAGTCAGTTGAGAAAGAGGACCATCTGGTGACTGCACTCTGTAATGATGGGAAGGTCAATATAGATCAAGAGGGCAGGCTCATTTCTAAAAATTGAAAACAGAAAATAGGGATATTTTATTTTCTTATTGCAGGTATAACCTCTGGAAAAAAGAAAACATGTAAAAATTATATTTTATAACATGTAAGATGGGAAGAATACCCACCTCTAGTTGTGTTCTTGAAAATGAGACTCCAATCTTTGGATAACAGAAGTGTTTTCAATAGCTCCGTTTGTGGGAAAAGTTGCATGTGCACTTTGCAAATTGTATTACATTTTAAAATATTTTTCATGAAAACTATTTTTTTAATTGACTCCCGATGTTATAACTCCAGTGTACATGTTATATAAATAATTTTAATACCATCTGAACTCTTGGATTCATCAAGTGTTCAAGAATTCAGTATTTATGAGGATTTTCACCAAAATTGATAATGCACATTTTATCCTTTACTTTTTTTATTTAAAGTTGAAATAAATTATATAATACTGATCTTAATTATTTTCTAATTTAGCCACATCATTTTTTATACCTGTTCTGGCAATAAGGAATATGCCATCAAAGAAAATAAACATGTATTTAATTGAAATATATTAAAATACTAGCCTTTATCAAATGTTAACTCCGGGCCAGAAATATGCCAAATATTTGCAAACATACAATCATTTAATCCTCGTTACAATCCTGAGTTCTAAATTTAACCCATAAAGAAACTGAGGCTTGCAGAATTGAAGTTGTCAAAGGCACTTAGCTCTAAAAGGCCAGAAAGAGACTCAAAGCTTGGTTTATCTAATCTAAAGGCCATATTCCTAACCATTAAATCGTGGTGCTGAGTACCACAGTCACAGTTGCATCTGCCATATCTCCAGGATCAGAGTCTCTGATGTCCCTTGTAGGGAGTGAGTGCTCATGAATTCTTATTTTATTCAGTAAGTTACAATTCGTTTCCGTTATACCTTAATTTGATATTTAAAAGGTGATTTTAATGGGCAACAATGTTTGAGAAACCCAATACTAAAGTCAGTTATCCTTACTCATCTGTTTTCTTTTTCCAAAGTTTGCTTTTCAATTATAGTTTACTGTTGTCACCTCTCCCATTCTTAGAGAGGTTTCAGAAGGTGGTGGTAATAATGTTGTGTTTAACATGCCATTGTTACCCAGAGGTATTTTGAAATTTCAAAAAAATAAATGTTGACCATCTTGTCTGTGGAAAAACACATGTGCACCAATAATTTTAAGTTAATAAGCAAAGACGACAAGTGATTTACTTTACTACAAGTAAAGTAAATCTAGTAGACTTTATTAGTAGAGTATATATAGTATTTATTTTGCATTATACACACAGAGACATACATTTCTTTCTTTCTTTCTTTCTTTCTTTCTTTCTTTCTTTCTTTCTTTCTTTCTTTCTTTCTTTCTTTCTTTCTTTCTTTCTCTTGCTTGCTTGTTTGCTTGCTCGCTTGCTTGCTTGCTTATGTATTTATTTAACTTCCAGACTTTACGAGTTTACATCATTTCTTAACTAAAGCAGAGAAATTATTTTCTTAGTTTGAACTGTGTTAAGACCATATAGGGTAGATTCGCCTGCACTTATCTTGCTAATGAAAAGATTAATCCAAATTCCATTTGAGACTCTGGAGCTGATTAGCAATTCAGATCTGCTTTACAAATACTAGTAGTGACTCTCTGTCTGAAATTGAACAAGCTCAGCTCCCAGATGATGTCACCTGTTTATTACCACAATTCAGTATTTAAATAATTCAATTAAAAAAATTTTCAGAAATAACACAAAAGGGAAATAAATTACCCAGAAAATTCCAATAACAAACAAGCATAACTAGTCAAACTCTCTCCCTATAACTTTTTATAATTCAATTTCTTAACTTGAAATATTGGGCAACCTTATCTGCACATAATCACTATCAAATTTACAAATATAGAATTCTTGGTTGTCAAAAATATAGTTTTATATTTTGGAAGAGGATTCTAATGAGCTGAAGTGATTTTTCAGAGGTCAGCTTATGGTGTTTTGGTGGTAATGTAGAATCTCTCAACTTGAAAGTTAGTTGGCAAAATGCTGAGCTACAGAAAAATTCACATTGACTTTATGATGAATGGTTAAGTCTCCCAAAAGTTGAGTAAGCCAAGATATTCCCTACTGAGTGCTTGTTCAGACAATCCTTAGGCAAATTTTTTTTCTGAAATCAATGTCCTTTACGAACATAAGTCATCCTTATTTCTTGTCAAATTATCACTGACGATGTTTCCTTCCTGTAATGTGTGGTTCAGTTAGCTTTCTGAATACAATGTCCTTGTAGTTGATGCTTCCAAATAATTTTCTTCTGGTTACTAAATGGATACTTGAAAATCCTGTCTCTTCCTCCACTCCTCACTCCAGCTTTCTAACCCCCACCACTCCCTGCCCAACCCTGCGCTCAGCTTTCTAACTCCAACTGTTTGGAAAACATCTCCAAAGTGTCTCAAAGACCATCATTTTTTTTTCACAGAGGAGTCAAATAATAGTAGTTTGTTTTAAATTAAAATCTATATGCTATGAAAGAGAAGAACTAGATTGTGAATATAAAAGAAATTAAAAATAAATAGTAACACAGGTGATAATTCCAGGCATGGACTTATGCCTGTGAAGGAGTATGAGAGAGGCAAAACGATGCTCTTAGTCTCATTTTTCCTGACTTCTCACAGTGTGACAACAATTAAGTCTGAATTAGATGATACTTGCAAGGCTATCTTTGGAAAGTTCATATGAATGATTTTAAGGGGTTTTCAGCTATTAAAAAAAAACCTGAACAAGCAAGTGAAGACCTAGCTTGGGTAGATCTTTGAAGAAGAACTTATAAAATTAGATCCATAGAGAAATATAAGCCAACAAAGAGAGGAATTAATATTATCTTCATAATTATGTACATAAAATTATGTTCAATGCTCTGTATTAAAAAACTAAAATCAAAGACAATGAACAGGAAGATCTAACAAGTTATAAAGAAAAGTTTAAATTCTGAAATGAAACTTTTGGAATGAAATTTTAGACAGCTGAATTTTAAGGATGATTAAATACATTTTTAAAAGTAATTTTAATAATATACAATTTTCACTTATTATGCCTAATTTGCAATCAAACATCTTTTAAAAGAACAGTTTTATAAAAGAGTAAAATCATGACTATCATACAGATATTAAAATAAAAATGTGTTAAAGCTTTTATTTAACTCATCAACCAGGTACCAGTCAGATGTTATAATTTGTTCAAAGGAGAATCCAAAGGCTAGACACCTTTATAGAACAGGAATATTGAAACAAATGAACAAAAAGAGGCAAAACTAGTATTACTATGTGGAGTGGAAGACTGTGGGGAGAAGGTTCTCCCTTGACCAGACAGAATTTAGTTGCATATTTATAGACAAAATTATTTTGTATTGTTATGAGTTATTTATAACTTCTGAAGTTATAGAATAACTCCACTGGAATCAGAGTTAAATAATACAAAAATATATGCTTTTAAAGCAATTCAAATGAGATATACACACACACAAAAATGGTTTGTAAATTGAAAAGAGTTAACTAACTGCAAAGGGTTATTAATATAGTGTGCATATACATATCTAATGAAGGCTCATTTCTTATTTATTTTTGTTCCTCCTTATGGCTTTTCATTATACTTAAATCCCATCCAAAATCCTTAGCATAGTTGGAGTAAATTGTTTACTAAGGTGACCACAGCAATTCCTCCAATCCCTGTCCCTATACCCTTGCATATGTGAATTCATTGCTCCATCCATCAAGAGGGAGAGTCCGTTTTTCTCTCCTCAAATTTAGGGTTGCCTTTTAACTTACATTGACTAATAGAATATAGCTAGATTGACATCATGGAACTTCCCACCTTGCTTCAAGAGGCCTTGAAGCTTTTGCTCTTGCTCTCTTAAAACTATTTGGTAACATGCAAAGCAGCCTAACTTTGCCTGCTGGAGACACAGGAAATTACTGCCAGCCAGCACCAACCACCAGATATGTGAATGGAGCCATCTTAAACCATCAGGCTCCAATTGAGACTGCAGAGAAAGGAGTGACACCAGGTGAGTCCAAGAGAAAATACCACTTCGACAGCCCAGCCTCAAATGCTGAGCAAATAAACTAGCAGTGGCTTTAAGCCATTAATTTTGGAATGATATGTTTTATAGCCATAGGCAATTGAAGCATGGACTTCAAAATTTTGCCTACTCTAATCTAGGCCCGGCCTACACTTTCAAACTCATCTCTTGTCATTCTCCTCCTTGTATATTAAGGTCATCCACATCAAGTCATTTCCATGATCTTAAAGGTACCGGGTTTTATTTTTGATATCCTATATTCTTAATTTGCTCTTTTCCCTATGCTGCCTCAATGCTCCTTCCCACACATATATGTACATTCTTATTCATAATTAAGATTGCAAACTAAGTATCACCTTTTTAAAAAACACCTCTTCTACCCCAAAGGTAGTTGGGGTTCTCCATATTTCTCTTAGCACTCTTACTTTTCTCTTATAGCACTTATCAAAATTACAGTTGAGTTTTTTACAAACGTTTTTTTTCTCCAGTTGTCAGTGAGTTCCACAGAGCAAGGATCACATCTATATCATTCATTCTTTCATCCCTAGCACCTAGTACAATGCCTATAATATTGTTCTTTGTAGGTGTTATAAGTATTTATTGAATAAATAAATGCTTCACAAATATTTTCTGAATAAATATTTACTATTGCCATCATCATTTTTATTATATGAATTGGTTTTTAGTACTGGGCAAATTCATTGTGCCATAAATTGTGTGGTTCTATAAAGTCAATGATTAAACAACTGTCAATAGGTGAATTTTTTTATCCTAAAGTAATTGAAAATTCTATTCTATACATTGTTAAAAACATAAAACTGGAAAGAGGTGTTTTTTGGGTAGAAGGAAATAGTCATCAATATTATACAAAATATTGTATTTTATTCTCAAAGATAAAAGATAAATGTCTTAGAATATTAACCTGGATGAGAAAGAGAGCAGGGTTTTATTTTCCCCCCCAAGGAAATACCTTTCATCATGAGCGATTGTTAAGACTCAGACTTTAGAAAGAGGTTATCTTTTAGGATCTGTAACTGAAATATTCAGGTATGCCATAAATGTTTTTATTCCCAAACAGTGCTGCATGGCATGTCACTATTTTAGAGAGGGTGGCTCAGCTTAAATTTCTGCTATATTTAAGTAAAATGGGTGCAGAAGTGGAACTTCATAGCCCTCAAGTCCCCAGTGAATTGCCAAAGCAGCAGAGTCTTATTACTGTGCAACAGGACTGGTGGTTTTATGGCCTCGTGACAGCCATTTACGATTCTACAGAAAATATGGCAAGCATAGCTTTGCCTCAGGTCAAGGGCCTTAAGGCGTTTATATAATACTAAATGCTGAATAGATGTGTGTGTGTGTGTGTGTGTCTGTGTGTGTATACATATACATATATATATAAATACACATATATATGTATTTATATATATATACATATATATGTATTTATATATATAGATACACACATATGTGTGTGTGTGGTATGTGTGTGTGTATGTTTTTAAATGCGATCTTCCAAAATCTCCAGAGGAATGGAGGAAATCTAACCCTGACTGCTGACTTCTGTGATAACTGTGAGATAAGGCAGTTCATTCAAGCTTTCCTGTCCTCAGTTTATTCATCTCCAGACTCTGGGTGATTGTCTTAAGTGATGACTGAAGTCACTTATGCTCATAATAGCCATAGATGATATAGTGTGTAGCCATGGATTGTCTGGCACATCCGCATCTAATAGGGGGCAGGTATTAGCATGCAGATTCCTAGGCTGTTGCCCAGATCTAATAAAGCAGAATAGAAAAGGTGGAAGCGGTGGTGGTGGTGGTGGAATTTAGGAGTTAGAATTAAAAAAAGAAGAGAAATAAAAACCTATTCAGATTATTCAAAAGCACATTTATGTCAAAGAACCACCTCTTATATTATCAGTATTCTACAGTGTAGATATGAGGATATTTACTTCTTTTATAGACATGAGAAATATTATATAAAGGAAACATCAACACTTTAAAATATTAGCAGCAGAAGAGAGTTGGCTGACTTGCTCTGACCTTCTTTTTTAGATACTGAAGTTGAAATCATTATAGGCAAAACCTTACATAATTTTTATGAAGTTCAGACCTTATAGCATTTTAAGGTCTTGCAACCATTCAATCAATACCAGGAAACTTCACAGGAAATAACCAATTAAAATAACTACTCCACATCCACATTATTTTAGTATTTCTGTTCCTCATAGCTTCCTATTGTACATTATGAGAAGCAGAGCAGTGGCTGAACCAAACTATCTACCTACCTTCCTACCTACCTATTTATGTATACATACACACACATACACAAACCCACATAGTACCATGTAAAGATGTTTGGCTTGTTCCTCAGATTTGCAGTCATATTCCTTGGCTGCTCTCAGTGTTCATTTTTATCTAAGTTTATGGGCATAACATACACTAAGAAAGTTGAGAGATCCTGAGACCTTCCCCAGGAGAATCTCTGCAAAACATTTTGACATATCAAGTATTTTGACTTGATGTCTTTTAGATATTTTTATGAGTGGGCAGCACAGCCATTGCCATCACCATTTGGTCAACGAAGGATTTTGGTGACAACAGACTTGTCCAGTTCGATACCCTGATATCATAGCACTAAACCAAGAATCATTTTCAACCGTTTGGTTTTGAATCTCATGCTTTCTTCCACACCCTATCCATGCCACAGTTCAGATTTTTTTTCTGTATTTTTCTTACTTAAGTCTTGTAATCAAAAACATCGGTATACTCAGAGTGAGGGAAGCAGAGTTAACACAGAGAATATGTTGATAAAAATTTATTCAAACCTCCGCATTCTGATAGCTACTACAGTGACTACATGACATAAAATTACTGGTAGAAAATAGATGGCGGCAGAATATGGGCTGGGGCAAAATCCATTAAAGACATCCCAGGGAGAGGGACGCACATGATGAGAGCTATGTTTATTTAGAAAGGTGCCAGTTCTACTTCCAAAATAAATAGCTCATCGGCCTGGTCTCTGGTCTCCATTTCTTCTGCCACTACTTCAGTTTAGGCTCTGTTCAGTTTTTGTCTAACACATAGAAGGAACCAGAAAACAGAAATTTATTGAAAGAAGGAATGTCTCCTAATTGGTTTTCACCTCCTTTCTTTTTGAAAAAGGCTTGGAAGTAATAGCAAGAGGACTCAAACCACAGTTTGAGGGGTTCAGAGTACAAGCTTTCAACCGCCACAGATCATTAGTCACTTTTACAGCCTACCTAATAGACTTGAGAGGCTGAATTTCGCAGCATCAGCAAGGGGCTCTTTAGCAGGTTAGATTTATTATTTGTAAAGTTCAACTTTCTACGATCTCTGCACTCCATTTTGCTACCGTACTGAAACTTCTTGGACAAGAAAATTACCATATGCAATGAGGTTTTTAATCAGATCTTGGGGTACTTCCTCAATGTTTAGCTCCTCCTTCTTATTTTGTTTAGACCATGAGTTCACAAAGAGGAATATTTACAAACGGAAGAGTCAACTCCGTGAGGTTACTGGCACAGCCCTAGATATGGCATGACTCGCCAACCTGCTTTGTGCCAGGGTCTCTTTCAGAAACTCTTCAATTACTCCTTTGGGGGAAAGAAGGCTGTTTAAAATTCCTTCATAATCTGCAGCCTCTCTGCAGGAGAGCAACTTTAGGGAGATTGGTGAAAAGCAGAGCCAGTCAGGCTCCTTTTGCTTGCTTTATTCTGCTAGGTCACACACTAGCTGTGATTGGGAAGGGATGTTATGTAATTATAACAAGTCCCTAGAGAATCTTAGTATTAATATTAAAGACACTAGTATTCCACTGGACACTTGGCTGACCACTAACCATTCCCTCGCCAGAACTTTGGTTTCAAAATAGGGCTCAGAGTCATTTGGATTTGAAAAACAGCATTTTTAGTTACATGAATATAAAATATAAATATCACCCAATAAGCAGAAAGACATTGTGTGAGAATTTCCAGATTAATCCACCTAAATCAAGAAGAGAGAGACCTTTCTGAAAGTACTCTTTGTTCCTTGGTGTTCATTCACTGGTTTTTGTTAACTTGCTTCTTTGGTTTTATTTTCAGCAATACAAATCTCAATGAATCTTTGCAATGCCCTTAGGCACCCAGCTAGAGACTTAGTGAGGCTCATTTTGGTCATTCAATTAAATTTTGGCCAGTGAATTTTGAGTATAAGTAAAACATGCAACTTGCTTATCACTTCTTTAAAAAGGAAGCAGGTAGTTCTTTTTTATAATTTCTGTGAACTGATCTCAATATATGGTGCAGTTGAGCCAACTATAATCGTGAGGAGGAGGGCAAGACCCTAAGTTATAGTGGTGATTCAAGAAACCTGAGTGTCAGGACACCATGTATAGCAGAAGTTCTTGCCTTTTATGTTCTCATCTATTTCTCAACTATTATTTTGAGAGAGAATAAACTTATACTTTGTTAGAGATTCTGTAGCTTTGGGGCTTTTGGTATAGATATTTAGTTTTATCCAAACACAAAATCTTTCTCTATAGACCTAAATCCAGAGTACCTTTCACTGATTCAAGTTGGCCTTGGTCTGGGCATCTTAAAATATCCAGGGAGACAGCACATAGTCATAGTTGAATCAAAAGCTAGTGTATCTAAGGAAGTCAAAAGAAATCTTTGAAAGGTAGTGTGGCCAAATGGCACAATACATGTCACAGCACCAGAGGGATGTACTCCTTACATGTAGTCATACCCTGCATAGCAACAATTTGGTCAATGACAGACAGCATATATGATGGTTGTCCCATAGATTTAATAAAGCTGAAAAATTCCTATTGCCTTGTGATGTTGTAGCCATCGTAATGTCACAACATAATGCATTACAGTTGCCAACAGTATTCTGTATAGTAATTTGCTGTACAATTTGTAGCCTAGGAACAATAGGTTATACCATATAGCCCGAGTGTGTAGTAGGCTACACCATCTAGGTTTATGTAAGTGTAATGTCCACATAGTAACAAAATCACCTAACAACACATTTCTCAGAACATGTCCCTGTTGTTAAGCAATGCATAACTATACTACTGAACTTGAAATTTGGTTTTGTCATCCGTAAAAATAATGAAAATAGTACATGCTTTACAATATTGCTGTGGGAATTTTTAGCAATGATATATGAAGTATCTAGCAAAAAAATGTCTCTCAATAATGCTAGTTTTTTTTCTTCCAATTTTTTCTACTTATTTCAGCCTTGACTATTTTGGGGAGTACAGTCTTGTTATAGTTAGACCATAAATTTTTGTATAAAGAAGGAAGACTTTTTTTTCTTTTCCATATACTGTTAATTAATTGGAGATTTTCTGTGGTTTTAAGTCTGATAAAGAACGGATATGAGCTGAAGTAGACAATGGCCACTCACCCATTCCTTCTTCTCTCTCACTTTATAAATACCAAACTTTGGAGGAGTGTGGAAAGGGGGACGGAACTGGCAGTGTAAATAATCACACTCCTGAGGGTTGGCATCACTTTATCAAGAGTGCTTTTAATGGGACTCATCTCCAAAATGCCCAGAAGCAAATGAAAAATCACACAGACTCTAGAGCTCTGTCTGTGGCACAGTCTATTTCTTTCACCTTTATTGGCAGGATCTCCTCTACTTAAGGATTTGCTGTGTTGACAAGGGTACTCAATATTGATTAGGGTTAATGGTAGTCTAGTTGACATCTCAACTCCCTGCACTTTATTTTTTAATTGAAGAAAGCCTTTATAATCTAGTCACTTTCCATTTTCTCTTTGATCCAAGAATCCCTGGGGAAGGAAGGTCAACCTTGAATTAGCTTGAGGGAATATGGTTTATTTAGGGTTGGTCAGTGTCTTGTATAGAAAGAAAATAGGCAAATTATATGGAAGTGCATAACTTAAAATTTTTTTTTCAATTACAATTGACATGTAATATTTTATATTAGTTTTAGATGTATGGCATAGTGGTTAGATATCTATGTAACTTACAAAATGATCTCCTAATAATTCTAGAATCCACCTGGCACCATGCATAGTTATTACAATACTATTGACTATATTCCCTATGACTATATTCCCTATGCTGCACTTTACATTCCCATGACTATTTTGTAACTACCAATTTGTACTTTTTAATCCCTTTACCTTTTTTACCCAGCTTCCCAATCCTCCTCACCTCTGGCAACCATCAATTTGTTCTCTGTATCTATGAGTCTGTTTCTATTTTATTAATCTTGTTTTTTAGATTCCACGTACAAGTGAAATCATGTTATTTGTCTTTCTCTGTCTGACTTATTTGACTTAACATAATACCCTCTAGCTCCCTTCATGTTGTCATAAATAGTAAAATTTCATTTTTTATGGCCAAGGAATGTTCTATTATAAATATGTACCACAATTTCTTTATCCAACTGTCTGTTGATGGGCACTTAGGTTGCTTTCATATCTTGGCTATTGTAAATACTGCTTCAGTGAACATAGGAACACATATCTTTTCAAATTAATGTTATATATTTCAAATAAATACCCAGAAGTGGAATTGCTGAGTCATGTTTTTAAAAAAATTTTTTTGAGCAATCTCCATACTATTTTCCATATCTAGCGCCCAACTTTTGATAACACACTATAACATGATCCTTCTGTGTGAGGAAGAGCATGAAACATAATTGGATAACTGCACTCTGGGATGAAACCAAACTTAGTTCAAAGCTTTGCTCTCTCATTTACTAAGACTAAAAGTATTCAGAAAACTCTGAACCTTAGTTTTCTTATCTCTAAAATAGATGATGGTAATGTTTCTACATCAAAGATAATAATACTAACCTTGAGAATTAATGTAACATGCATTAACTGACAGTATATACAAGGCATCTAGAATATAGTAGATGATTCAGGGTAGCTATTATCTGTTCAAGCAATATATATTGAGACATTTCTTTTTAAAAAAATATTAGCAATGTCTTACAGAAGGTGAACTCTTGGCTCATTCTGAGCAAGTAAGGCTCTCCTATGCAAATATAAATTCAAGAAACTTTCCAAAATCAAATGTAAATGGCGAGTTTTATTGCCTTTAATTTTGAAGCATTTATGCTCCTGCTCTCTTTCATTGATATAAACATATATATCTACATTCTTTTCCAACCTATGGAGTTGTACTATATTGAAGATTCATTACCTACTATTCCCATGTAGTAGATGATGCTTTAAATTCTAATTCACTTATTTAAGTATAAATAATATGCAAGATCACAGAAATTTGTGGCATAAACCATATATTGTGCAACTCAAAATTCATTTCCAATTCCTCCTTAATTCCTGTGCTTACTAGGAAATTTAAACTGTACTAACAACCTCACTTGAAGTTAAGGATATCATATGACTCCCTTAGGAATAATGTATTCTGATGAATAAGATGTAAGTGGAAATCTGCAAAAAGTGTTTGGGGAAACAGTTATATTTAAGAAGAGAAAAAAAGGGTGGGATATAAAAAAACTTGTGAAGCTTTTGCTCTACAATCTTCTTCCTGACATGTGACTAATGCTTAAAAGTGGGGCAGGCATCCCCACTTTTGTGGAGCTAAAATATGGAAAAGACCAGAGTTTTGATGCCATCAGTGAACATTCAAATCAATGCTTGAGCCATTTATTTTATTTTGCAACAAGTACTTATTGGGCATTTGCAAGTTAAAAACATGCTCTTTTAGATTTTGGAGATGTAACAGTGAAAATAACAGACAAACATTCCTGTTTTTAGGACTCTCGTGTTATAGTGTGAGAAGAGGGATAAAAAACAAATTTCAAAGGGCGTATCAGAGTGGGTGTGTGTGTACAGAATGTCAAAATGATAAAAAAAAATCTTAAGAAGAAAAATAAATTAGAGAAAAGAGAGCGCTGAGAAGTACTAGGGTGTGGGTATGTTTTATTGCTGAAAGACTCATGAGAATTAGAATCTGGAAAGTGAGAGATGACGAGTTCTGGATTGTATGTTATAAAGTACAATTTAGGAGTGTGAAATTAAATGTGCACAGATGGTCACAAATCAGATAGTGAATATTGGCTTGAGAGGGGGCTTGTTAGGAGCAACTAGAATTTTAGTAACTCTCCTCTTACCTGATGATGGTGGTGTAGAGGCTGGGGAAGGGGTGTCTTTATTCAGAGCCTTAGACAAGGAGAGCTAATAGATCTTCTGACTCTGGCCAATGGATGTTAGAAAAAAGTCACCTACTTTTCCTTACTGCTGTACTGCTTGCTGAATAAGATAAATAGGCCAGCATTTGTTTAAGGCACTGCACATTGAGTGTTCTGTTACCTGCAGCTGGAAATATTCCTAACTGAAATAGATATAGCAGGAAGAATGAACCAACCACTTACTGAGTATGTACCATGTGTCAAACACTAGGCTATTCATTATACATGTGGTACTACATGTTGCTACTTTTGATTTTCACAGTAACACTGTGGGGTAGATAATTTTACTACTATTTTAAAGCTGAGGCGAGTCAAGAACTTACTCCAGTTTGTAAGTCAGTAAGTGGTAGCTTGGATTTAAATTTAGATATTTGTGTCTAAAAAGCATCCCTGCTCATTTTCTTATTTACTTAGTATAATAATAATAATAATGAAGTATTTTCTATGTGTCAAGCATTTTTCTAGAAATTTGAGTTAAGAATAGTATGGTAAATAAAACAGTTCTAGTTCTCAAGGAAATCTCTTAATGAGGAGGTCAGACATAAGCACATTTAAAAAATTAAGTTTAGTTAATTCAAATAGTTGCGGAGCACCTGTTGTGTTCCAGAACCTGGGTAAGGCATTGAACTGATTCATAATCTAACAGAGTCCTTGTCCATGACTCTTTTATCATCCATTAGAGTTAAGCCCTAAACAAGAACTGCTAGTCAGGTTCGAGGTATTTGTTACAGAGGGAGGTGCAAAGCATGAAGGGACCATAGGAGAGGGACTGGGTAGTGGAGAATGAATAGGCAGAGAAAGTACTGAAATTCCTGGCAGAGATAAGTCATGTGAGTAGTTTTTGAAGAATGAAAGGCCATGGAACCTTAGAGCTGAATGTTCCAAAATGAAAGATGGAAACTGAAGTTAGAAAGAAAGTTAGCTAGGCCCCCATAGTAAAGGTCATATGGGTCAATTTAAATGGTTTGGGTTTTTTCCTATAGGCAAAAGTTTTGAAGCAGGTGGGTGAAATCATCAGATCTGGTTTTAGGAAAGTAGCTCTAGCAGATGTGAAAGGGAGGAACACATGACCCTGTTTAACTTTATACTTTGAGGCCCCTCCTTTTTATGTAATTAATATTTAGATAGCCAATTTATTATCATCATCATCATCATCATTATTATCATTATCATTATCACTATCATTATCATTATATTCAAGAGACTAAAATTTCTCCATCATGGAATATAGTAAATTCTGCCCACTGTCAAGCATAGGTAAAATGGCATCTCACACTTAAAATTTCAAACTTATATCATCTCTGAAACCACTTATGTTATTTCATTTTTTCTGAGACAAAAATCCAATTATTAATTTCTAGACGAATAAAGGGACAATCACGAATGTTTAGAGAAAAAGACAAGAATCATTTATTTGTTGTGTACCAATGCTTTATGCTCAGTTTGAGCAGCTTCCTATATTATATTGTAGTTATTTTTTCCCAAATGTGAGAGTATAATGAGTACATGATGTGTTTGGCTACAATAATAAAACACAGTATGTTCAGAATATCTTGCCTTCTGTCATAAAAAAAATAAACAATATAAAAACAAAAAGCAAACGAATGCATTTGAAAATATCCAGGCTTCTGATGTCAGTTTTATCCTCACCAGGTAGTTTTCCCAGGGTCTGGCTCAGCTGAGGTTTGCCACCATCCGTCATCTCCTTTTATGAGTATCAAGATTGCTTTATTGTTGCAGCGCTTGGCAAAATACTTCTCTTTTACAAGTAATCTAGATCCGTCAAGCTGTCTAGTTCTACTACATCCGTCACCACTTTGTAGTTTATTTGGTGACAGTGACTGCCAATAAAATAATGCTATAAAATATTCCAGTGTGAGGAAGCTAATTCAGTGTAGGTTAATAAAGCTGCTGTGATTCATCTTGCCATGCAGCATGCTTTTTATGCTGGGCCTCTTTTAGGTGGATGTGCAAAATCACATTGAGTTTAGGTGGAATTTATGCTGTACATAAAGGGTTTACTTAATTTATATATTTACTTTCTTTTAGACTTACATTTGAAATAAAGTATATAGGTTCTCCCTGGGATGATGGAGTATATCCAGGGGTGAATTCTGAACATACTTGTGAACTCAGATAATAAAACAGAGGCAAAGAAGCAAAAATGACAGCCTTGGGGCTTGCTTTATTATGCCTTCTTCCTGAATCTATGCAAAGTAGAAGTGGTACCCAAATCCTTGTAGAGGTTTTTTGAGAGCCCTGCTCGCGAGTATTTTAATGACCTCAGTTCAAGCCAAGAGCAATAAACGTCTCTGAAAACGGCTGTTAATTGAAAAGACCCATGATTTCAGAGGGATTAATATCACTGTCAGAGCCGGCTTGCTTTCTTTTCCTTTTAATTTAGCCTTCTATTTTAATTTACAAACAACTATGCAGATTGGAGCTTTAAAAGGCAGAGGCAATGAGTGGCAGGTAGAATACATCTGGGGTACTGTGGACCAAAGTTATGATACTGGGTCTCAGCTCTGCCATTATTTTCCTCCTCTGTAAGCTGGGTATTCTAGATTGTCTTTCAAAACACTTATAATGTTACTGTGAAGATTCTTTGTCTAATTGATAGCAAAGTGCTGTGTACAGCGTGCATAAAATCAAAGTGATATGTCAATATAGGTAAATGTAAAAGAAAGATATAACAGGATGTTTTTATAAAAATTTAATATAGTACATAATATAGTAGATTTTTACCAGAGTCGGCACAAATGCATTAAGATCACTTTTGCTATTTTGATTAATTACTTGAGCCCCTACAAGCTCCATTAACAAATAGTTCAGTGCTTGAGACCCTCCTACCTCTCCCAATTCTAAAATGTTATTCAAACACTGGTTGCTAATTCAGCCAATTGGAACAGATGTGCCTACAGAATTGAAGAGTTTAAACAGATCTCCTCCTGCTGTGGCTTCTTTTGCTGCAGCACGTGGGGTCATTGTTGAAAATGCATCTTGCACAGTCCAGCGAATGACCACCACTGCAATAGTGCCTTGCTCATGCAGATCCTTGTAAGAGCTGCAATGGTGTTCACACTTGGACTACCAAGATACATGTGTTTCGGCTCTATGTCCACAGGCAAAGTCACTGTTTGCATGGGCACCATGAAAAGAACTCTGTCCAAATAAATGTCTACCTGCAGCTTGCATATTGTTCCCAAGGTACTCATTACTATATATGACACCAGAGCATCTTATCTAATGCTGATATCCTCTTTGGGGACATGCAACCTTTCAGGGCAAGAACCATCAAAGAGGCTCTACTGCCACTGATTCTCTGGATGGACTTATGATTCCTTTCCCTCCCAAAAGGCTTCTCAATCCCTATGTAGATGTGCACCTTACTATCCAGGAGTTTCTCTGGCTTCCCAAATTGTAGGTTGGAGGATCAGCCTTTGCTAGGTAGAAAGGTCCTGTTCCTCTTTCCCTCCATGGAGATGGGCATCTACTCTCCTTACATTTGCTGAACCAGCTACTGCCCATCAAGCATTCTTGGATAAATCAAAGATGATGTACACTGATAGGACATCTCTGTAGATAATAAGAACAGTTGGACCTTAATTCAGTAAAAGAAACTTCTGAGTTATGCCTCATGAAACCCCCTGCTACATAGCTAATTTTTTTATTTTTATTTTTATTTTACTATTACTACTATTACTGAGCTACCCCCTGAGTATTCTATCTCTGCTTTAAGATCTGATTTCAAAACCACCTTTCTCTTCAGATTTCTTTAGAAAAAATAGATGTGTCTCTAACCATTCACTCTTTACCTCAATGCTGGGGCATGATATGTTAATGTACTTATAAATTGGGGGAAACAAGTGTATTAATGAATGTGTACATATGGAGTTAAATGTAGCATAGTGTATCAGTTATGTTTCCTGAGTTAGAAATATGCAGTCTATACAAGAGGGATTCATAAGCCCTTACTTTCCTCTTCCATCATGGTGTTGGATTTCAGGCCCTATCACATCCTGACCTTGTTTCTTTGAGGAAAATATTTTACCTAATGGTGCTTACTTTTTCATCTATTTTTAGTCATTAAATACTGATTTTTGTTGTTATTGTTTCAAATATTTCTTAAATCTCTCCTTTTATCTCCAGCCTTAGTTCAACTGTCAAAGTTTAAGTCTTCATCATCTCTTGTCTGAATTACTACTATGCTCTGCTAAGTGTATTTCTCATCTCCATTCTTGCTTCTCCTGAGTTCATCCTCCATGCTGCAGTGAACAGTTAGTTTAAAGTTCTGATCTCGAAATGTTTTATTTCAGTGGGTTTCCATTGTTCTAAGACAAAACCAAGTTTCTCAACATGGCCTGTTCTACTTAATATCTCAGCCTTTTCTCTCACTTTATATTCTTTTTCAGTTTCCCTTTCCTTTTTAAAATTTCTCCCAGATACTGTGTAATTTTTTATCCCCATTTCTTTTTGTAGCTGATCTGCATTTCTCCCTAGAATTCTCCTCTCCCTTTCCTTTGCTTGATTAACATCTACTTACTGTTTAAGAATTCAGCTCAATTCCTATACTATTGTTGGTGTGTTTTTTATTACTGCATCACTTTATTGTTTCATCACTATCTATGTTTCTCTAGTAGAACAGGATAAATGATTTGAGGGTCCAGAATCTCTTTTCGAACTTTTCTTTTCAGGGGTTAGCACATAATAGAGTCTCAATAATTGTCCATTGAGGGAATGAATCTGCAATACAAAAGCCCTAGCATCTACCTCAAAAGTTTGCGAAACTTGAATGAGATAATGTATGTTGAAGTGACTGGATTCACCTTTATCCGTAATAGACATTTAGTACATGTTTTATTTCCTTCTACATAAATTGAGTTTCACAAGGCACATATTACTTAACATTCATGAAGGTTTGTAAATGAAACCATGCTTACTATCCATATTTCTTCTAAACCCTGCTGGACATTTTGACTATTGGTCCTCAAACTTATCTATGGGGAGATTTTTAAGAACATTGTCCTTAGTGGTGTCATAGTGTGACCATCTTATCCAAAGATAGTAAATCCTTGGAAAATTTAAAAAAAAAAAACATTGTCCATTTGACATAGTAGGATGGCTGTCTTATCAAAAGATAGTGGTAAATCCTATATAGATAACCATTGGATACTATTTTTTTTTCTTATAATTCATCTTAATATTATCTCTGTGTTCAACACTCTAGACTTATTGTATTCTGATATGAAAGATAGATCACTTCTCAGGTCTGCTGCATGGCTCTAAGAATTACTCTGTGGAGCCCAAGGCAAGATAAGTCCAGGGTAGCTCAAACTAGCCAGTGGGGAAACATTGGGAACTGGGGAAAATGGAAGCCCTTGTTCATTTGAGTTATGTTTATAGCATTTCCCTCTCTTTTTTCAATTTTTCTTCCTTCCAAGACACAGAAATGAATGGTACCTGTCTGTCTCAGAGTGTGAACTTAACTATTTACTAGCTCCATAACTTTGGTAAAACCTTTAACTTCCATGTATAGCGTTATTATAATTTATGTATATGAAAGTTCCTCTTAAACCACAAGGCACAAGGAACAGACAAGGAAGCTACTATTAAGTAAATTTTTTTTGCCAAGGAAATTCCTTCTTGTCATCATATTTTAATGACTTTTAGAATCTGGACTAGACCATGGACTGTCTTTCATGAATTCTGTAAGCTGGCATATAGAGCATGATAATAAATGGTAAATAATCACAAAAACATTCTCTCAGTAGGTAAATTTGGCCCCCAAATGAGTCCTTTATGTAGTCAAATGTTGCCTTTTATCTAAATGTCTCACAGCATTTTGCAAACAAATTATGTATGACACATACCAAAAGTCATTCTGTCCCATCACTCTAATGTCAATACCTTTCTAAAGAAACAGTTGTTTAGAACCCCAGGCTACCATCAATCAGAAGAACAAAGGATATTTTCATCTCCTTGAAAATGACTGCAGCAGGCAGCTAATATCAGAGTTAATTCTTTCAGTGAAATTAATGTTTCAGGTAGTATAAAAGCTAATGTAAGCATGTGACTTAGTTTTTCTGAAATAGTTTAGATATATCTTTATTTCAGAATAGTAAAGATATTGAAGATGGTGTGGGGAGAACTGTCAAGAGGAAGGGCTGAAGCACAGCTAGGAGCTATAGCAGCATGATAGCTTTAATGTATCTGAAGTTATGAGCCACTTCACCTAACACCAGTGTGTAACCACAGTGACAGCTCATAAGTTAATAGTGTCACAGTTACACTGATTATATTAGCATTATTGATCAATGTTGAAAGCCCTCACATATGTCAGACTTTTTTTCTGAAATCTTTTCATTTAAATACTGTCCTGACTTGCTGCTATTTCTTTAAGATAAAAAATATACCCAAGGAAAATATTTTTATTTTTATTTTTCAGGGTAAGGAAAAGGAAAAAGTGAGAGAAAGGAAAAGGTAAGATGTCTGATTATCAATTTTCCATCTTTCAAGTACTTATACTTTGTGTCTCTAACATCTCCTCAGTGATGGTACTTGCTAGTGGTCCAAGAGAAAGAGAGAGTTTAGAGCAATGAGTCTCAAACTTGAGTGTGTAGCAGAATCACCTGAAGGACTTGTTAAAACACAGGTGGCTGGGTTGGTTGGGCCCACCCCAACACTTTCTAATTTTGAGTGGCTAGGATGGAGCTCCAAATATGCATTTTAAACAAGTTCTAACAAGGTGATGCTGATGTTTTGAGCCCTAATACCAACCTTGAGAACTACTGGTTTAGAGTCCACTGACAAATCACAGGCTTTTTTTTTACGGGGAAGGTTAATATCAATATGAATGATCTGATCATGGATTTGCTTAATAACGATTTCAATTAGATAGAACCTTGAAGGAATAAATGTAATCCTTTAAGTAATTGGCATCTAAATATAGAAAAATCTTATGAAAGTGAGAAGTAATTAATAGGTTGTAGCAGTAAATAGAGCCCTTTAATTCATGCCTCAAGAGGCTGTTCACTCTATTTTTATCTGTTTTTATCTTAGTGCTGGGGTGTTCTTGCTTGAAGCCTTCAACAAAGGACCCCAGAGAGATTTTCAATCTTGAATTTGCTAATACTCAGGCCATGTCATAATGGATTTTATTCTTTCCTCTGGACTAAGCAGTGCAGTCACAAAGCCTACCTTCAGAAAAAGAAAGCTACTGCTCCTAAGCTCTTTACCATGATTATGGGCATTGAAAATAGAAAGAAATTGAGACATCATTAGATCAAAGGGCTTCAAACATTTTAAGAGAATATCTTTATTCAGATAAAGTCTTTCTTAAAACCTGAGTATCAAAAACAGGTAAATATATGACTTCTTGGTAAAGCACCTAGGTAGAACCCCAAGTCATCTCAAACATTTCCAAATTCATGATACTAGACAGCTTCTGCGCTTTTCAGATAAGATGCCTAACCCTCAGAATGACTAAGAACTTGCCATTGTTCTGGAGACAGTGGAAAGCCTAAGGAGCCCTTGTAGCTAAGATCAAGGACTCTAAACAATGCCCATGTCTTTCCATGTTTGGGTAGACAGGAAGGTCAGAAACTCGTAATTACTTCCTAAACAAATGCAATAGCATCCTATCACAAAGTTGCCTGAAAAGGAAGCGAGGCCCAAGGGAGAAATGCAAGAGCCAGGACCAGAAAGTCTAGTTGTCAGTGACCGTAGGAACATCCTTTAACAGCAATAGGTATATGAATAATTCATCCCTACATAATATGAAGCTGTTAGTCTGTTTCTATGTTTTCAAATAAGGAAAAAGGTGGAAGTGAGTAAGCTATTAAAATCTATGAAGCAAAATACCTAATTTTTAATAAGAAAAATTAAAGCATATCCCCTAGAATGAAAAATAAAATAGAGAAAGGCAAATAGCATACTCTATTGGCTGAAATTCAGAACACTAGTCTTTTAAATTGACTCAAAGAGTTTTGATAAATTCATAAAAAAGATGAAGTATACTACTTTATTAAAGGAGAAGAAATTGTACCTCACTCAGGATACAACTTTGAAAATATTAGAAACAGAAAGTAAATAAATGTTAACATAAACATGCATGCAGGGATAGAAAATTATTTTCTGTATGTGTTAGAGTGCTAAGAATATATCTGATTTACTCAGATTATCATCGCCACTAGAGACACTTGAAAATCACCACCATAACTCATATTTACTAAGTAAAGTAGGAACTTGAGAGGTTACAAATATAACAATGAAAATTTACCAAATCTTTAGGGGTTTGTTATCTCGTGTCTGGCTTTTGAATACATACATATTATTTGAAAGATATTAACCTATTTTCAGGATGAGAGATTTTTCATGTTTGTTTTTATTATTGCCATTGACTATTAGCTTAACAGCATTTCTGTTTATGATCTTCAAAAGACTCTTGCATCTTTAAAATGACTTCTTTTTTAGCTCATTCCAGATGACACTTCCTTAGCAGCTAGTCATTTTTAAGCAGCTTTGGGAAATGTGGGTAATTTGAGGATGTTTCTTAACAGTGACTTTCTTTAAATTTGGTTTGCCAAAATGATCTTTCTACTCTAGAAAAACTTCTTACCCCTACATATCTAAAAGCTTTGTGAATGACTTTACTAAAACCACTTCTAGAACAATTTGTGCTTTTTTGCACTTGCACATTTTGCATTATTTGTGTGGAACATTCAGACCCTCTTTATTTGCTGGAAAAGCTCTGCTGAGAATTAGTTTAATTCTGCCTAAACTAAAACATTGCCTTCTTTGTGAGACTTTCTGTAGAGATAGTGCTCATTTTCAGGAATCGCTCTGATGCCTATACTTTAAATGAGCACCTAACCTGCTACGCTAGAGTGCAAGTTTCCAGGAAAGTTGAAATTGGGACATAATCTCTGTTGAGCAGTGGTGGCCTTGCTTACTCAAGTTCAAATGCATCAGGAAAAGTGATCAACAGAGAAAGAGAATTAAGCCAACCCATAGAAGCAAAAGGCAGAAACACCAGGTGAGACCAAGAGAGAAGAGCCGAAGAGATGGAGAGATCCGCTTCTTCAATTCTTGGTTACTTTCAGAACACAATCCAATATTTTTGGAGTTGCTGCACTTTTGCTATGCATTTCATAAAATGTGCTTCTTTCTATCCATCCAATAAAAATCTCTTTTATTCAAGCTAACTCAAGTGATTTTAGTCTTGAAAATAACTTTTCATCACCAAATATATATACAATTTAGTAGAGGAAGGTGTTTCTGCATCTCTGTGATTTTAATAAACTGCTCTGTTTTTTTCTATTTCTATATTATGCTATAGTATTTTCTAGTCTTTCCTCCCATTAACCTATAGCATCCTAAAAATTCAGAGATCACAACTCATTTCTTATATTGTCAGCATCTAATATAGCACCTGACCTTTAGAAGGCGTTCAATCAATGTGTTGAACTAATGAATAAAGGCAAAAAGCACTATTTATTCTGCAACAAATTTTTATTTTTAAGGAATAACAATAGTAGACATCTGCAACTAATCATAAGTCTAGTTACTCAGATAAATGGCAGAAAACTTTTGAATTTACTCTTTCCCCTTCAAAGTTTGAATGCTTATATAGTTGCTCAATAGAATTCCTGATGTCCCCTCCAGGGTTCTGCAGTTCCTATGAATGAACCTTCGATTGTCATTGTTATCTCCTGAACTGCCTGAAACCAACCCACTTATCTATGCAGCTTGCTTCTTCAAAGCATAATGCAGAAGTATTTATGGTAAACAACTTAGAATAACAAAGATGATAGATGAGCATGGAAGCCTTCTTTTGCATTACTTTTTAAAATATAGTTTATGAGAAGAGACTGGAAATTTTTCTGAAGGATGAAATACTTGTGTGAGCTTTCTTCTCATAGGTGGGTTTGTACTGGGACATTTCCTGAGTCCTATGGCAGTGGGCAGGCCATGGGCTAATAAAAATCTTTGGTTTCTGTCAGATAAAAGCCCTGATGCTCCTATCCTCCCCCCTCCTTTTCTATTCCTATTGTTTCTTATTATTATTGTAGTATAATATGCATATAGGAATTTGTACATGTCATAAACGTAGATCCCGGTGACTTTTTACAGACTAAACATACTTGTATGACTAGCATCCTAGAAGCCCTCCTTTCTCCCTTCTTGCCACGACTACCCCCTCTCCAAGGGTAACTATCATTCTACTTGTAACAACATAGATTACTTTTGCTTGGTTTGGTATTCGTACAGGTAGAATTACCCAGTATGTATACTCTTTTATGTCTGGATTCTATTGCTCAATGTTATGTTATAAGATTCATACATGGTGTTGTGTGATTGTTTGTGCTTATTGCTTCCTATTGCTTTTTGTTTGGATATACCATAATTTATTGATCTCCTCTACTTTGATGAACATCAAGGGCCTATTATGGATAATGTTGATATAAACAATTTTAGTATGTGTTTTTGATGCCTGGTTTTCTTTTAATTTACCTTACATCCCCCCAAAGGCCTAAACACTTTAAATCACCATGATAACAAATGTAAAGAAGACAGGCAATTGGATAGTTTTCTAGAATCTTCTGAGATTCTTTGCTTGAAGAAAGCTTACATCCCATATCTGTTTTAGTCAGGAAAAAAAAAAAAAAAACTATGCTCTCTCTGACTTCAGATTCTAATAGGCCAATGGAGGATTCTGCTACCTGAATATCACCCTTGCTTGATGTACAAACAGATAAGAGTCAAAGGAAGTGCTTCTTCAAAAGCCAAATTATCTGCAGTTTAAAAAGCAGAATATGACAGTTTATGAGGAATGGAGCTTTAGATAAGAGAGTGACCTGTGACCCTGTTCTTTTTACTACAGGAGGTGAGGCTGATCTCTGCCTCCTTCTCCCTGTTATCATTTCTATCCAACTCCAAACCCCATGCATCAAGTGGGCTCCTGCAAAAAGTAAGCAAAAATAAGGAATAAGTGTTTGGTGGTATCACGTTTTGCTTGTTATGAATCCCTCACTCAGACTCTACCTGGGTAGGATTTCAAACTCTTAGAATTAGCTTACAGGAAGAGGGTGAATTTAAAGAAAGAAAAGAAGAAAACACAATTACATTTGAATGTAGACTCCTGCAACATCATTCAGAATGAGGTATTATAGGAAATGGTACTTGAGTTAAATCCTTCTGCTAGAATCATCTGGGCAATATATTTAAGATGTACATTCTGGGCTTAATTACATGTGATGAAAATTAGGTCCTTTAGGGTCCCTGTGTTTTCAGAACTGTCTTCTCCTTGACCCTGAATCTTCTACTTCACCCAGTTTGGACACTTTACTAAGTAAGTTACTAAAGGCATCTGCAACAATACTATCTGGTAGAAATATAATGTGAGCCACAGATGTGAGCCATATATTTAATTTTAAATTTTCTGGTAGCCACATTAAAATAAAATAAAAAGAAACAAATAATATTAATTTCAATGATATATTTTACATAACCCAATATTCAAAATATTGTCTCTTCAGTATGAAATCAATATAAAATTCCTAGTAGGATTATTTACATTCTTATATTCATAACAAATGTTTGAAATCTGGGGTATATTTTATGCTTAGAGAATATCTCAATTTAGATTAATTGCCTTTCAAGTACTGACTATCCACACATGGCCTGTGGCTATCATATTGGATGACATAGGTAATAATCTAATAAATAGCCTGTATAATCAGGTTAAAATTATCAGATAAGTTGATTGCTAAATAAATAAGCAAATAACTGAAAGTAGCCTTTCTCGGGTTCTGCTTTCTTTACTTGTCCTCTCAATGGCGTTATTTCCGATGGTTAGGGGTAGGCTGTGTGTTATAAATATGTGGAGGGAAGAAGGACAGTGACAAAAGGAGAAAATGAAACCAAAATGTCATTCTTTTAAACTTCTCATATCTATTGCCACTTTTCTTTTGAATTTTTCCTTAATGAATGAAAAGAGAGAGGGAATGATAGAAAAAAAAGAGAAGGGAGGAAAGAAAAAAGGAAGGAAGTTTATTGTAAAACTGAAGGAAGACTTTATTTAATTCAATTTAATTAGAACAGTGGCTTTCCAAATACAGCATACCCCATAATCACTAAGGGAATATACTTAAAATGCAGTATTTGAGCTCCAACCTAGAAAACAAATTGAATGAAGTGGGATTTGGATTAGCATTTTGACAGATACCCTGGGCAGTTCTGACATAGACTGCACAGGTCACAATTTTAGGAACATTAGGTTAGAGACAGGGCCTAGGACAAGTCCACAAAAAACCGTATATCCTCATTTATTTTGGGTTATTCCATGGTGATGAAAGGTGGCAGTTATTTTCTAATGAACTAATGAGCCACAATTAGAGTGAGACCAACTGGACATGGAATTAATTGGGCAAACAAACTTTGAAGAACCAGATTGTGCTTGTTACTGCCTTGTAAATGCCGCTAGGAAACAAGTTTTTCAATGGGATATGTTTGGTGAGGAAGTGTTCTTTTTAGAGCAAACCTTAATTCCAAGTTCTGATGGAAGAATCAGAAGCCATCAATAGGCATCATCTCTCATCTTTGGAAATTACTAAAAAACATTTAGGAGCACTTTGATTCTGGCAGGCTCAGTCTGAGACACCAAAGGAAGGAAGCCATTTACCTCAAAAGACCAATGAGAAGTGTAGACTTTTGGATATCCACCAACCAACACGGGCTTCGCATGGCTGGGTACTTCCTAACCGAACATGCTCGTGAGCAAACGCTAATGCAAGACAGTGTACAGGATGTCCTGTAATGGAGGCAGCCAGCAGTTCGGAGGCCAGGAGGGGACTCAGGAAGGCTTTCTGCACTAGGCCCCGCTAGAACTCTGTGGTAGAAGATGGGAAATGTCATCAGGGAAAGACAGGAGGGAACTTCTAAGCAGAGGTTTGGGAAACTGTATGACTATTCTGGGAAGAGTGGTCAGGGTGGCAAAGGAACAGCATGGGAGTTAAATGTTATTTTCTGTTCAGAGTTCATATTTGGGTTAAAGTGTTTCATTTATCATGAAACCCTTTGTCCCAGTTTGTACCAGACAGACCTGCTTGTGTTCTGTGTCCTAATAATAATAATAATTATTACTATTATTATTAATATTATTATTATTATTTTAGGCAAGGCAACCCTTAGTTGATCTCAGAGATTGCAAGGACCTTGTCAGCTTATAATCCCTTAAAAATTTTTTTTTTTAATTTTTAACACCTACAATGCCTGGTCTTTCTAAGAGGTCTCCCATCCAAGTACTAACCAGGCCTGATTCTGCTTAGCTTCTGAGATCAGATGGGATTGGGCTTGTTCAGGGTAGCACGGCAGTAGATCCTGGTGAAATTATTAATAGTGCTATCTAACTATCTTAACTATCTTAAGTGCTATCTTAACTATCACAAGAGTCCCAGTTTAGATATAAATTATATGGTCACTTTACTGTCATGTAAGTACTTTCTGTCCGGTGGTGACTCAGGAAGGTGGAGAGAGAGAAGTTGGTAGCTTAATCGTGAGGCCTAAAATACGCATAACACTCATACAGTATATGTATTGGCCCTATTATCACCCAGAAAAAGGAGCTTTCCTTTTATAAACACTTTCTGAAGAACAAACTATTAAATTTCTGTGAAGCAATTCCTCATCCTAAAATTCAATAATAATATTACAAGCCCATAATCTCTTACCTAAAAACTTCAGAAAAAGGCAGATTTTGAAATTTAGCATTTTTCAAATTTTAGAAAGGTAATTATATACGCTCCCTCCCCTAAAATCATTATCATCCTGTTTCTGCAGCAAATATATTAATATTCACACAAAGTGGGATTATAAATAAGAAAGTAAGTCTTTTATAGGTTCAGATCAATTCTGGTCATGTTTTGCTACAAATAAGTTTGAAAGAAATGGGACAAAATGTTATTTTGTTTTGTTTTAGAGTCCACTGGATATCAGAATTGCTGATAAGTTGGTTGTGGAATTGTATTTCACTCACAGTGATAACTATATTAAATTAGATTGCCATGTAGAGTGTTTAGCAGAATGACCAGGGAATGTAAGCTACTAATAATGATTAGCAGCATTATTTACTAGAGGGTCCAGAGCAAAGGCTGTGTAAGTTGATCTACAGCTGGTCCCCAGCATGAAATATCGCTCTGTCTCTGCTCAGAATCACAGACTTTTCCTTGGATGATCCCAGTCTCACAGCTCCATCATCCATCAACCAGAACAAACACTGACCCTTAGATGGCTTTGTGAGTCCAGACTCTCTAATGCGATAAAGTGAAAATAAATAAGGCCTTATGCAAATTCAATTAAAATCCAATCAAGGAAAATAAACTGCAGACATCTGCTCTTCTCTGTCAGTTTCATGTCATTTGAATATTTTCTCCTGATCTTAAAACAAAAACAAGAACAAAACAAAATAATAAAAAAAAATAACTGCCTATTTTTCTTGAGTGACTGCCAGACTGGAATTTGAGCATATAATCCTCTAAATAACTATTTGAACAAAAGCAGAGGAAAGGTAAACAGTAAGGTGAAGGGCACACAAGCTATAGATTATTTGGCTCTTGTTTCTTATTCAGAAATATATTGTTTGGTCAGCTCACTTTTCCTTCAGCTAAGAGTAAAACAGTATTTTGAGTCTCTTTGGTGGATATGGTGGTTCAACTTTGTATCCAAATTATCAGCAATGATTGAAAAATGAAGTCATTTTGAATGTCAAGAAAAAAGAACTCATCCTGACTCAGTCTACCTTGGGGAAGTAAGCATCTATGGTAGCATCGTCACCTGGGAGAGGCTTTTATTCTGTTTCTCCATAGTTCAGCTTGATAGGGACCTTGTGTGATTCCTCCAGCCAGTGAACAGGCAGGTATCCGTTGATGTGTGAAAACCACAACCACAATGTTGGGACATCAGAGTGGCAACCATGCCCAGTAGAACTTTGGAGAAAAACCTGCCTTACTCAGTTTGGGCAGCTATAATAGAATATCATAATGTTGTCTTAAACAACATTCATTTTTCTCAGTTCTGGAGGCTAGAAGTCCAAGATTAAGGTGCCAGCAAGGTTAGGTTCTTGGTGAGGGCCCTCCTTCTGATTTATTGATGACTGTCTTCTCATCATACCTTCACATGTCTGAGAGCAGAGAGAGAGAGCTGGCTCTCTTCTTCTGATAAGGACTCCGTCATGGAGCTTCATTATCTAACCTCAGGACCCTAGGAGGCCTCTGCTAGTCTAGCCTAAGGTATTCCTAAATGGGAAAAGATGGAGTTAAGAATTAGGAGTTCCCAGGGGTTATCTTTTCTGTTATTATTATTATTTACAAGTCTCAAGACTCAGCTAGAATATCTGAATGAAATGCAACCATTTATCTATAAGACTTACATGAGCAGCTCAGTCTGTCATGGGGACAGATGTGGAACATTTTGTATTTTATTTTAAGGGGTTGATTATTGAACACATTAAGTCTTGTGTCTGGGAAGAATGGGATTATGAATTATGTTTATAATGAAATATAAATTAATGAAATGATAATATTTTAATAATAACTGTTAAGAACTGCTCAGATGGCTTATGTAGTGCTAAACAGAGCTAGTTAAATTTAATAACATAATATGGATAAATCAACAGCATAAAAACACCAATATTTATTTAGTAGTTGGCTTCTGTTCTACCCAAATTATTAAATTACTTGCCCCAGTTCACCAACTAGCTACTTCTGTGTAAACATTTTTTGTCAAAGCAAATTGTCTGCCAAAATGTAAATAGTTATAAGTCCATTTAGCAAAAATCCTCTGTGTGGGTTTAATAATGAATTTCCCTGATTGTTTATGCAATTGGGTGGAATAACCCTCTTCTCTTTCAGTCCTGCTTGGATAGTGAAGGAGGGAGGGAGTAGATTTTGTCCTCAGAGGACATCTGGTAATATCTGGAGGTATTTTTTGGTTGTCACAACCAAAGGATGGGAAGAGGATGCTAGTAGCATCCTGCGGTGCACAGGACACCCTAAAGTTAATAGTGCCGAAGTTGAGAAACTTTGTTGTACATAATGAAACAAAACATGTAAAATTTCCATGGCTGGTTCTGTAAATAAACATTCTGACAATGCAGTGACTTCCATCTAGTACATGGCCCTGGGGTAACTCTTAGTATTATCAGAGATGGAAAAGAGACACAAAATAAAACCTGTATGATAGCAAGAAATGTGATTAGGAGTTTGCAAACCTTCTCTTATTGGTCCACATTACAACCTTGTGAGACAGAGGATGTTAATGCCCCCAAAATACAAATGAAGGACTGGGACTCAGAAAGGTTAAGATATTTGCCAGAGGTCACTGTAAATAATTGCTAAATCTTGCTTTTGAAGATCATGTCTTCACCTATTATGCTGCACATCAGAAGAGAGGACAGAATTACTGGGCTTTGGCAAGATAAATGATAATAATTTTCTAGTTTCCAAAGCAGAGGGACATTTGTCTGATAACCTATGGGGTCACAAGTACTTACTTTTGTCACTGTTGTGAATGAGGAGGAGGCAGCGTTGATATATCACCATTTGGAAACTCTGCCTAATGGCCAATATCATCAAAAATCTTTTGTTTGCTATTCTTACATTTAGGCATAAAGAACATGCATAAAGAACAATACAGTACAGGATGCCATAAGTCCAATTTTAAATCTAACTCTAGTACTTATTTGACCCCAGAATCATGACACTTAACCTATCACCGTTAATGTTTTTTCTTTTTAATTGACAGAGGATGATTATTATAGTTTCTGATTCTGTATGTCTTGGATGGGGGCTGAGACTTTGCATTTCTAACATATACCTAGGGGATAATGGTGGTGCTGGTTGTGGGATCCCACTTTGAAAGCTACATTGACTTAGGACATGAGGGTTTAATTCTGCCATAGAACCTCAGTTGAGAACTCTCTAAATTCTAGCTTTTTTTTTTCATTAATTGTTTATCTATCTCATTTTGTACTTATTGTGTTCATTTCCTCCCTCCTTGGAGAAATTTGTTACATCATCCTATAAAGCCTTTTTAGTTTACATGCGTCAGGTGGCTTTGAATCTTGAGGCTGACACTGTGATTTGTCTGCATAAAGCTGCATATTTTAGCTTCAGAGTATTTTTCTCTTGTGCTGTTCATTACCAATATGGAATCTATAGCCTGATTGCCAGACCACCTGCATCTTTTTCACACTGATTGAGCCTGAGTATAGAGTGTCCTTGTATCAGTTGTTCAATCTGCCTTCAACACACTATGTGCTGGAGCCAAAAAGCAGGAAATACAGAAGGCCCAGTCACACTTCAGTGCCATGTATGTCTTTAGCATCACTTGCCACCTGTTTTTCAGAGAGGAAACAAATTTCTCTTCTGTGTGCACTAATAATCTCTAAGTAGAGAGAAGAAGACCCATGCCAGAATGCTTTCCCCTTAGTAACCTCTTTGAAAAGGGTCTAACTTGATGTGTCTTTTCAACATAAGAAGGATTCCCACTTACATGATAGTCATGAGTATAGACAGGGAGGGGAAGGCTGAGAAATGCTACTAAAACTACCCAATCATTAATTTAATTTTATTTTTTTGGTCATGCATCCAATTCTTCCAGATTCAGCAGAAATTCCATGATACCTATATCAATTAGGATCTAGCCATAAAAATAAAACTACCATGCCAAGTCATTTAACAGAAACAATGCAATATGAGGAATTAATAATAAGGTGTTAGAAGAGCTGAAAAAGCACACAGGGAAAGGAAAAGCAAACTAAAAAATAATAATTCCTAGAAGCTATTATCAGTTACAACGCTGGAGGAACAGAAGGAAAGGTGGTATAATCGTGGGTTAGAGCCACTTGCAGAAGCTGGAACTATGGTGGACCAGCATGATGGAAGCTGGAACAATTGTGAAGTCACAGATACTACTAGTGGTCAAAGAACAAAGATATTGTCCAACAGAGAGGAGAAATATCTTGGTTTCCCTTTCCATCCTGCCTTTCCTCCCTTTATCTACTAATGAGTACTTTTTCCATTGGGCTAACCTAGGCAGAAAATGAGTCTGCGAGATGTAGTTTGTAGGGTCATTCACCTTTGATGCAAAATAAGGGTAGGACCATATTTAATCTGAATGTGAATAGGCAAATAAATGTCACGGTACTTCACCCCATCAGCCTTACATATACCCCAAGTTAAAAATAGCATTTATTGTCAGTTATTTCATTCCGCCTTGTTATTAAGTTAGTTGCTAACTTCTCTTTTCTGTTAGATTTCATAGTTCGATGTGAATTTTACCTCACTACTTACTGGTTCTGTGGCTTTAGCCAAAAGACCTCTTTAAATATCAACTCTACCAACAGTAAAATTGAAATAATATTGTTACCTTTTGTTACAGAGATTTTGAGGATTAAATGAGGTAATGTTTATAAGGCAGTTAGCACAATGTCTAGCACATAAACAGCACTCCTCTTTGTAAGTGAATAGACCTTGTCTCATTCATTTTATGTCTCTGACAGCATCTTGCATATGAAAAAAAATCAAATATTCATCGAAGACACGGGTATATCTATCTTTCTGCTTTACTTTCTAATTGTATTTGTTTAAGGCTGATAGTTATTTATTCAAGAGGGGTTGAGATGGCAAAGGTACCAAGAGCATCAAGATGTGTTAGTACTTCAGAAGTGTTTTACACTCAGCCATTCTACTACAAATCTAGTACTAAACTTGGAATTATTCATGGTAAACTGGTCTTTATGTGAAGCCTTACAGCAGTTCTTGTGAAAGATGCCACTTGGATACCAATTATGTTGTAATCGTCATTATTACTTTAGAAGGAGTCAATTTGCCTTTTGTTTGCCCTAAAAAGCAGTGCCAGCCAGGTCAAGTGGGTCACTACTTTGTGTTATTTTGTTTGAAAAATGCTCAATGAGCCTGATTGCAATCCAAAACCACAAGCACTTTTAATTTCAGCATCCTATTGTCCTACGGGGTCTGCGCCTGTCTAGGGTCATGTCACTTAGACATTTAAGGCTGGCTTTCAGTTTTAGAGAGGGTTGGACAACCATCTTTATTTATACAGAGACACATTAAAAGTAAGAAGGATCAAGGGGCCACTTATCCTTTGTTTGGGTTCTAGCAGATTATAGTGTCATCCATTTTGGAGCAAGTTAGAGGAAAGCCAACCCAATGTTGTTGTTTTATGACCAGTCATTGGCAGCATGTTGGTAAATGGATGGAAAAACGTCACCACGGAAAAGTAAAAGAATAGAAACTGAATTTTAGTTGGTTAAATTATAGTTGTTTTAGCATGAATATTATAGCTAAAAAAAATTTACTCATTTATTTTATTACATTCATCTAGGTCAAAGATTCACTTTTATTCTCAACATTAAATTTTTAAGAGACGTATTTGGCAGATTTGGAGAAAGGTCATTTTAAGTTGAGATAACCCGCAATTTGGAGGACACACTGCTAGAGAAAGAAACATAAAGGTCCTGAAGTCAAATACAAACTCTTGGCACCTCACTTTTAGAATCTAGTATTACATTTTACATGACATTTTCAGAGAGCATTTTCTGATACTAGAACTTCGATTCCACAAAAACAGGTGTGGCATTATTATTTTGCCTTTCAAAATATTTTATGTTTTCTTACCTCAAATGGACTGTCAGGTTCTACATGGTTTGGGTTCTAGGCTTCACACAGCTCAAAGTAAACTGGATCACTCAAGATGTAGGCTCTGGTCCTGGGAGTCGATCATGAGAAGTCACCTTGGGTTGGACTGCTGGGTCTTTTAGAATATGATGTATTCTTTTGTCATGTGCAATTGAATCAGTGTAATCATCTTCCTCAGTGTCAGATAACTTATTACTGCTGATGATCCTTTAAGGTGTATATTCTTCTGCCCTGGGAAAATTGACTGGTTCATGGGAAAGTTCAAATTAAAAGGTTTCATTCCTCAGAAAACTCAGTTTACCTAGTAGTTCTTGATATAAAAGTTTAAACAATTTTTTTAATTAAAAAAATTAACAAATAAAAGTGAGATGCAAAGTGTTTTAGGCATAGTACAAGGCCTTATAGTAGGAAATAATATGTCTTTGGCAAAGAACTAAAGTGGCTAGAGCACCAAGAATAAGACAGAAAGATAGATGATTCTGGAAAGAAGGCATGGTACAACCCAGGGAACTGTGTAGTTCATCGTGGGGATTTTGGCTATTATCCTACAACAGATGGGAGGTCATTGTGTGGTTTAAGCCAGGGATCTTGGAAGGGTGAGAAGTTAGTGTAGGGATAACAGTATGGGAGGGCGACATATTCAGATCTATATTTCAAAAGGATTATTCTGAATGTAGTATAGAATGGTGCACTTCCCACCTGTCTTTTGGGCTAGATGATTTTTGGATGTAGGCACTGTCCTGAGCATTTCAGGATGTTAAGTCACATCCCTGGTTTCTACGCACTAGATGCCTGCAGCCCTAACTCTTTGTTATGACAACGAAAATGTCTCCATACTTGCCAGAGGGCTCCTATGAAACAAACTTTCCTCTAGTTGACAAATTCTTTCCCTTCTTTGACTAATAATTATATCATTTGTAAAATAGCTATGATCTGCATACCTTCTTGGCTGATATTTACTCAGTACATACAAAATTAAAAATACACAATTAGATATGAAAACACATATTTAGAATAATCAAGTAATCATAATAAATTATAAAATTTTAAAAGCTGACATATCATTGACATAAAAAAATCAAAATATTTACTTATGAAAGGGCTCCTTCCAAGACTTTGGGAAGAGGGTCCTGCACAATTCTATGACCCTCACAGAAGGCAAGTCTCTGAGCAGGATTCATTACATTTGAAAGGTAGAAATTAGATTAGAACAAAAATCTTTGACAAGGGTTCTCCCAAGCAGGGTTTACTCTTGACTCTACTTGGAAGTAAAAATGATCTTCTGTTCTTTTCCTCATACTGTGTTACCAACATCCACAACAAAAGCCTTTTCATTATTACAAGTACTTATTACATTTTAGAAGAGAATAAAACTTCTGTTATCCAATCTGTCTTTGAAAAAGAACCTTTTGTTATTTTAACGCACTACTTAATTATCAAGTGACAGTGTGGGCTCACCTTAAAAGCCTGTTGATTGGAAGATTGATGGTTCAGTGACTGAGTAAGCAAAGGACCAGGATGAAAACATTATGGGCCTCATTCTAAACTTTATCACTGATATTATCACCTTAGAAACAACTTCCCCTATAGCCTTTTTATAAGATTCATTGAAGAAATAATTACCTGTTTTGAAATCTGTTGGAATTACCAAGGTATCTGAAGATCTATTGATTAAGGTTTCAAAATTAGGCTGCTATTGGTTACCAAGCATATTTATGAAATCCTATATAATGAGAAACTTGGCTACCATAAAAATGACCTCTTTTTATTATACATAAGAGGAATTGTGTTCCTAGAGTTTTACACTTTCAGAGAACTTTCATCTTTTGGAACAATTAGTTTTATAAGAGCCAGTTGCATTAAAATTTTGTTTTGGCTTAATCATGCTTAGACTGCACCTTCTGAGTAGATAAAAATGCTCTTGAAGAAAGTAGGTGAGCCTAAGAGACCCAGAAAAGCTTATAGATTAAAAAGAAAGTTGGAAATGATAGATATTGAGAGAAGTGGGAGCATAAAAGATATTGAGCCAAAATAAAAAATCTTAGACCTTGCTAAGGAGTGTGGATTTAGTGAAGCAAACAGTTAAAATATTGAAGAACTGTTAATATCGAAGAGGGAAAGAATCCACTCTCTAGAAAATCAGTCTACTTGATATTTGTCATTCCAAGGAAAAGGAAAATGAAGAGCAATCTTATCAACTGTATAATTTCGAAACAAATTTTAGAAAGTATATACAAAATAGTTGTTGCAAGTGAGTGTGGTTGTGTCTTGAGCAAAAATATCACCTTCAGAAGTTGAAATTCTAAGTGTATCTGTGTTACCAGTAGCAAAGGTAACCCAAACCCATCTGTTTTGAAGATTTATTGGCTTCTTTGGCCCATTGCTTTATAAGTGACTTTAGTCAAAGATTCATGGCCATTCATTTTTCAGTCTCAAGAACCTAGAAGAGGGGATTACTTTTTGTTCTTTAGATTCACAAGGTTGGCAAATTACTGTCTTAACCCTTGTGTGGCTCACTTTCACTTATGCACCCCATGTAATGGCGAGTGTGACCACAGCCCTCAAGCCCTGCTTCTTTCAACCAAACCTTACTAGAGAAATTCTTTCATTTATAGGTAATCATTAAAAAGTATTTTACTAAAGATGATTTTCAGCCATTGTTATCTGTGACATTATTTCACTATTTGTATCCTAGTGTATTTTCATTGAAATATAGATGAAAAATGTAATTATACCTGATACTGTGCAGTATCTAGTTGTCTTAGTGTTAGATAATTAAGAATTGATATATATTTCTGCATCCTCAGTGCTTAGACATAGTAGAAGCTCATATCTTTGATGAATGAATGATAAATAAAATAGCCCTTTGTAACATTGCCAATTTCTAGGATGTCCGAGAACTTCATTATTGTGTGAAACTTTCTATGAAGAAATGTCTTCAGAATTACAAACACCTTTTACATAAACTTTTGGATTACAAAATTGGGGTACTACTTTATTTCATATCAAAATTTTTCTGGTAGAATATTCTATGATTCCCTTTCTGAAACCTATATTTTTTCTTCCTGCCTCATCTATAATTATTTCAGGGTCTTGTACTTCAGATACAGAGTAACTTTTATTCTCAAGCTGAAACTATTCCTTAGTGACTGTGCCTAATGTGCTACCCTACAGGCCAAAAGATCAAACAGGTGTTGTTGTCTAAGAGAAGAGTCAGATACAGTTACATGCTGCACAATTGGCTTTGGATGAGGACAGCAGGGCCTTTATTCCACTTCACACACTTAGTTACTTATGCTATGGCTCCAGCCCTATCACTTCTGTCCCCAGTGCAGACACACAGTTCCTTCCCACTAAGTGAGAAAAGTTTATAATGAGGCTTGTCCTTTGCCTGTGGTGCCAACATTATAGTGGGATATCACTTCATTTCCATGTGTTGTGTCCTCTTGAGAATGTTTCTGGTGTAGCCTAACTAGAAAAGTGTCTTCTCATTAATGTTATTGCTACATCTGGTAAATTCCTTTCTTTTAGAGTTAAAGGTAGAATTTGTCACTCAGATTTACAATATAGTAAAAGATATTTTTCAAGAGTTTCTTGGAAAGGCTAATGGACTGAATTTCTCAGGTAAGTATATGAGAATTTTGACTTATTTCTACTTATTTATTATTGTTTGGTTTCCAGAAATGGAATGCCATCAGATAAGGATACTTACCAAGGCCATATAAACTTATGTACTTTTTGTTTGTCTTACAGTTTTAATTTTTTATCTGCCTTTCTCCCTCTCTTATTGACTTGGAAATTATTTTTCATTTTAAAGCACTCATGCAATAGCAAGTGTTTCTGTCTATTTCATTTCTGTTGATCATTTCTATTGGCTAAGGATCTTGAGAAATAAATAGAAATTTATAGTTTTTATTTTAGAGAAGAGGAAGTTATGTCAACTTGAACACAAATAACTTTTTTTAACGTTATCATATTTTGAAGCTGTTCATCCAAAAACAAAGAAATTCCTATAGAAATTATGAACTTGGCAATGATTAACAACAGTTGCTAACATCATAAAAAGAAAAGCAGCAAGGTATTGTGTGGCTCCAAGTGGAAGAACACAATATTACCTCCAAAATATTCTTGCCAAAAAGTTAAATCTGAGTTTGATTAAAACTCTGTCAGACTAGCATTTTATAGGAAATACAGGGACAAAGGGACATATTAACAGGAATGTAGTCAGCAAAAATCTGTACTTGTTTATTTAACAAGTGAATTGCAAGGAAGGACAAAAAGGAGTTGGAGGAAAATCTATAGATTTGAAGAGACTTAAGAAACTGCTCCTACTAGATAAGAGAGGGAAAGATTTGGAATTATCTTCCAAATTCTTCATTACAATGGTGAATGAATACAGTCTTAGTAAGGATAACTAATTTGGCCAATGTCATACAGCTATAATATCCCTTTTGTCAAAGTTCTTATTTTCTGATGCCATATGTCTTAACAGGAGCATGGTCTATCTCACAATGTACATGAAAATCATGATTTCCAACTTATATGGAGCTCAAACTGAAAATAATGGTATAAATCTTTTCTTGGTCTTATGAGTAGATAGTAGTATTTAGTTTTCTTAGTTAATTTGAATTTTATTATTGGTCATATGTAAAATCATATTCCATATTTGAAAAAAAAATTCAAATAAAATAGAAACATCTAAACATCTCATAATTCTTATACTCAAAGATTAAATTTACCCTTTCCAGGTGCATGGCATTAGCTGGGGAAGATATGCGTGTAATGCTGAATTTGCCTTTGAACCAAATGTATAACAAATCATAAAGTACACAATCAAAACCAAAATAACTTCATTTGATTAGCACACTTGTTCATGAGCTAGAATTAATATAGACTGGAGCGTTCCTAATTCTTTTTCATAAACATATTTGAAAGTTAACTGAATTAGGATTAAAATGATTGAAATAAATCTTTTATGCAAGATCTCATTCTTTATATCTGGTGAGAATGAACAACATCTGAAAGCTGACCTTGGGAAAGTAAACATAGTCAAGGGAAAATATGATGTATAAATCGTTTTTTCTATTTTAAGTTTATTTTTACATTCACACTTACCCTACATATGTAAGATGTAGAAGGATTCAAGACATGGGAAGATTCAAAGTATATATAAACGGAGGAAAGAGTCAATGCTTTATCATATAGTCAGAAAAGAATATATATTGTGCAGATATATGAGAGGACATATGCTTTTTCACTACTCTTTTCTTGTTATTGCCATTCTTTTCTTAACATTTGAAGTTGATGAAATGTCCATAACTGTATTCCAATTATATATTGACAATAAAATATTAATACCAGCCGAATAGTCCAAACATAAGGCATATTTGTCTATCAGTTATGTTGTAAAAGAAAAAAAAAAAAAAGCAACTTCTAATAGATAGCACACAGCCTCTGGAACATAACAACACAATTCATTTGTTGAACAATTTTAGTGATTTATCTTAATTTATAACTTTTTTTGTATTACAACCAGAAAATTAGCACTTGATATTGAACTGCTAAATCAACACCTGGAGTAATTTTGAAGTAAGAAAATGAACAAATTTTGACTGATCACCTACTATGTGTAAGACATGGGGATATGTATGCCCTTTAGAATGATTAAAATGAATAATACTGCATTTGTAGTAAATACATTCTTAAACCATTTTGTAAGAATTAACTGTTTTGTAAGAAAATGAATTCTCTCAATATTTCATTGAATGCTGAGCACGTTACCAGAGACTGAGAATGTAGTTCAATTAGATGTCATGTGACTTAAACTTTTCTCATTGCACATTGAATTTGTCACCACCATACTTTCAGATTCATAATCAAACACATCATCTGAAACGGAATGCAATATTTATAATTGGGAATTACAGAACTCATTTCTTTGAAGGATACTCTAGTTTAAGTCAGTCAATTTATTTATTATGAATAGTCTACCTTTGTCCCTGTGGGGCAGTTGAGACAAAGAATCATGTCAAGGATGAGACAGGGAGACTGAGATACTACTGTGTAGAGGAACCAATCAGGAATATTTTCTGATTGAACCATCATATCTATGTTAAGTCAATCAAAGTGCATCTCTTAATTTGCCTGGCACTTGAGATATTATACTATATTTAAAAATATATAATTTTCTGTTGTCCAGACTAATAAAGGTTTATGGTAAAATGGATAACCCCAAAAAGTAGATCATCATGGCATTTTCTCTAGCCATTCACTCATTCTTTCATTCACCCATTCACCAAATACTTGAATGACTCTTTTATGCAAGTAATTGTATAATTATCCCTGATTTTTCTTGTCTGCATAATTTTTCTCTCTACTGGCTTCTTTTTTTTAGCATATAAATAACTAAACTATGTCTGACCCACTTGAAAAAAACCCCTGAGTTTGTCTTCCCTCTGTGTTCCTATCTCATTCTTTTCACAAACCTTAAAAAACTTAATCTGGTTTCTAGTATTTTTATCTTCTACCATGCCAGCCCATAACAGTGTATAATTTTTTTTATCACATTCCTGAAATTGATGTTGCTAAGGTAACCAATAACCTAATTATTATTCAGTTGAATATAAACTTAACCACTCTGAAACATTTGACACTATTAATTGCCTTCCTTCTTGACACTGTCCTACAATGACTTATGCATTGGAAAGGAAAGAATTAAAACAGCCTATAGTCCATCTCTCTCTCCATTACCAGGGAGGAGTGAAGGGTACTTTGGGGAAGGAAATAGGCAATTACTTTGCCCAATCTCCATGTAAGCATGATAAGCAGACTATTGGGCAAATAGATTAATGATCTTGCTAGGAGGAGAGTTCCTATTTATGAAATACTTTTAGCAGGATGTTCTTATCCTGCAATTGGTATGAATCAAAGATACTTGACCCACTGGAAAATATCCTATAAACTAGTTGGCCATTTGAGATATAAATTGAGAATGTTTTATAATCTATGTTCTGCCTACTGGGTGTGGTAACATTCATAAATCATTTAGAGTCATTACCTTCTTTGTACTAGGGAATTCATGTCTAATGTGGCAGGGGAAGGGGGTGGCAATAACTGGGGAGCCACCTTCAGTGTACCAAACCTCTCCCTGGTTGTCTGTGCCCCTTGTTTGATTACAATGTTCAAATTATTTGTAAAGCCTGCTTTTTGGGGAAAATCACTAATTTGTGTCAGTCAGACTTGATAAGCCAATCCCATGTGTTAGTTCAAATATTTCCACATTTATTAGTTTGCCTCTCAAATCTTTATAGGCTCTTATTGTTGTTGTTATTTTCTTTCTCCCATAAATCTCTCCCTTCCCAGAGGTTTTTCTTTCCTAATTTAATATACAATTTTTGGCAACCACATTCCTACATATAAGATCTAATAGCCACTTAATATATTTATAGACTCCCTCTGATTTTCACTCCATAACATAGTGAATGTCCCTACATCTGTCAAATGGTCGATGAAACCAGATTTTTTCTTCTCACTTACTTTTTAAATCCTGAATTCACAATTTCATGCAAATCATATTTTTGTATCTCATACAGTTTCTATCAATACCATTCCCAATGTCATTAGTTCAGAATCTTTCATGTATTAATAGAATTCTTATAGCAAATCAGTTTTCTTGCCTCTAGTTTGGTTTTTCTACCACTTGTCCCTTGCACTGCTGCTGGAGTCAACTTGCTAAATGCCAGCTTTCAGATTCTATGTATGCTTAAAATTCTCCAATGGTAACCTGTAACTATCAAGATTACATTAACACAAGGTCTTTCTTGATATATCCCCTGTTATCTCTCTACTTTTATCTTCCAGAACTAACTTGCATTCTTATTGTCAGTCATTGTGCTTGGAATTCCACAAATGGATCAAGCTATTTGCCATCTGTGGTTGTTGTGAATTTTTACAAAATATTCTTTCACTCTTTATTTAGATAATTGTTTTATATTCCTTATGCTGCCTATTCTCTTATGCATTTTATTCTATTAGTAAAATTTTTAATACCACCACAGCCTTCCTTTTCTAGAATAAGTCATGCTTGGTCAGGATGGATAATCATTTAAAAGTATTTTTGAATTCTATTAGTGTTTCCTTATGCTTTTTTGTGCCTATGTTTATAAGAAAGATGGACATTAATTTAGTTCTCTTTATTTTGCTATTCTTGCTATGTTTTGTTATTGAAATAATGGCATCCAACTAGATGAATTGAAAATTTTTCTATCTTTTAATATTTACTGATATAATTTATATTACATTCATATTAGCTTTTACTTTAAAATACAAAAGAAATCAGAATAAAATGGTCAGATACTAAAGGCTTATTTGAAGATAATTATAACTTTTCCAAGTTATATATATAACTAATAATTTTTCAGAGAACTACTTTTAGAATAATTTTGGAATGATATCTTTTCTCTCAAAATTATCTGCTTCATGGAGAATTTTTAAAACTTTTTGACATATAATTGAGGTTGTTATTTTCCTATAATTTTTAATTTCCTCTCTGTTATATTACTTTTGTGAATGATTTTTTCCTTGTTAATTTTTATCAGAAGTATGTCTATATCTCTATCCCCTTAAAGGTTGGGCTTTGAATTTACTTATATTGCCTATGATTTGTTAAGTTTTTAATAATTAATTTTATCTTCAAATTTATTACTTTATCCCCTTTTTCTTTAAGGCTTGTTTCCTTTTTTTCAGTTTGCAAGTTAAATTTCTAAGACAATCAACTAAAATAAAGACTATGGAAAGAAAAACATAATAAAAATGTGACAAAAATATAAAATTTATGTGCAGGAAATTAATATATATGTTTGTATATACATACATGTATATACATATACATATAAAGTAACATAAGTAAACATAAAATAAACTCACTAATTGAAAGACAAATATGGTCAGAATGCATAAAACATAAGGAAGTTTACAGAAAGATACAAAATAAAAAGATGGACTGAAATCAAGCAAATGCTAGCCAGAAGGAAGGTGGTTTAACTCTATGATTAGTAGAGAAAATGGACTTTGAGTTAAAATAATAATTGGAGATAAGGTAATTACATAATGATAAGAGCTTCAACTTACCAAGAAAAATATAATAATTTATAATCTGTATACTCTTATGAATTCAGAGTGGTAGACTGCAACATACCTTTCTCATAATCAATAAATCAAGCAGAGAAAACATCAATAAGGATACAGAACATGTGAACAGACAATTAATAATCTTGATATAATGAACACACAGATTACTAAAGGCATAGAATGGAGAATGCTTGTTTCTTTGAATCACACTCCTGAAATATTTATGAAAATTGACTACAAATATATGAAAGCAAGTGTTAATTTCAAAGAATCAACTTTTCTCTCAAAATATCTACTCTGTAAAGGGTGCATGTCCTTTATCTTTCGGGAATTTGCATATAAGGGCTTGAGTAAGCTGCCATCATCACCACTGGAGATATGAAAATGACAGGGAGAAGGTAGCCCATCCTTCCTTGGACCAACTACCCATGATTGAAATTAGTAGAGCCATCAGTGCACACTCACAGAACCAGAGACTGAAATCTGCTGATTTTAACTTCCAGGTGTCAGTACAAGAGAGTTTAAAATTGCTATTCTAATTGGAGTCATATTGATAGTCTCCTTCCCAAAATGATGATGAAATGCTATTGGACAAAAGTGAAAAGGTCTGTTGTCTTTGCATCGTGGTTGAAGGGGTGTCCTTCTCTTTCTTCATTAGATAGTGAGGTTATCAAACACTAGTCTACTCTGTTACTTAAGTTACACAGTAGAGCCCATTTCCTAGCTAAGTTATCCAAAGTAAGTGCTTTTGATCCAGCCTGCCCTTTGGGCTGACATTTGACCTTAGCTTATACCTCAAGTCTATCTCAGTAGAGTGACCAGAACTTGAATCTCTGATTCTGTAGGTCAAGTCTCAACAAAATTGCAAATTTTATGAACTATTGAAGCCTAAATATGGCATACAGTTGGGAGAGAAAGGTCAATCTAAAAAAAAAAAATTAAAAGAAATGAAATATTCAATTACAATTTAAGAAATCTCCAAAATGCCACTGGATTCACTCTTTTTGTTACAAAGGTCATTATAACTCCTATGGCATTTCCTAACTAAGGATTTTCAAGCATTTCCTAACATACATTAGAAAGCTTGTGTGATGAGAACTACTTGGTTTGTTGTATTTTAATGCATACTATGCGAGTTTATTGAGGGGGTTCAAAGTGTTCATAATTCTATGCCTTCTGCAAAGAAATTATGCATGATATTTGCATAAGTTTTAAAACCACATATTACAGAGAGTGTATAAGAATAACGAGAAAAAAAATAAAGAACAACTAAAATGTAGTGAATCGGTTAAGTGCTTGTAAAACTCCTTAAGGAATTCCAACACCATCTCAGTACAACATGTGTTAAGCACATTCTGTGCTTTGTTAGGCATTGGTTAGGATGAAAAAGCAGGAATTATTATTCACAGAAAAACAGATTATGAAAATGAACTATAATAACTTACCTATTCTGGGATGGAAGTATGGCTAAGGTACACTGAAAAGGTATATACAGACAGTAGTTCTTCCTTAGAGGATAAATGGGAGGTTCATGAAAAGAGAGAGCAGAAATGATATTTGAATTAGATGAATGAGATGAGTAAGTTAAAGAAACAATAGAATGTTAGTATAGACCATCTCCTTTGTTTCCCTGTATAGCTCTAGGCAGGTGGCCATGTGACATCATCATTGATATTTTACAGAAGAAGAAACTGGGTCACATGGCAGGATTGTGATTTTTCATGAGGCTTTTAGTAAATGAGCATAAGAACTGGGACTAGAAATAGTGCCCCTTATTTTTCTTTTGCCATCTTGAATGGAGTGCTTCGTTCCATACCTGAGTCATTTTAATCAAAATGTATTTTCCCCAGGAACTATAATATACAATTAATGATAATTCCTATAGATCTCATTTTCATGTCACAAAATGAAGTGGAAAAGCAGCAGTAGCCCTGTAGTCAAATAGAAGAATAGTTTGTGCCTATGGAGAGTATTAGAAGGGAATATAATTTGATGGCTGTAAACATAAAATGACTCATTTTAGGTTGTTCACTTTTCTAGATGTAATACTAGACAACATTTAGTTTTCCTGCCTTTTTGTCTTTATTAAATTAATACAAATATTTAGAAGTGTGTAAGATATGTGTTCGGCTATATGGATTTCCCTCAGTACACTTGTATGATAAGAAGGTAGATCAAGAAATGGAATATGACCAACACAGTAGAAGTCATCCTATGTGCTCTCTTCTAGTCACCAAGTCACAATCATTATTCTGAATTTATGCATCATAGATTAGTTTGCCTGTTTTTGAATTTTATGTAAATGGGATTATTTAATAGAGTCCTCTTTTGTATCTGCTTTCTTTTTCTCAACATTATGTTTGTGAGGTTTATTCAATATTATCACATGTAGCTGTAATTCAGTCATTCTCATTGCTATGTAATATACTAATTATGAATATATTGTAAGTTATTTCTCTTCCTACTGTGAGGAGCATTTGTTTTAGACTGTGAATAATGGCATTATGCACTCTATTGTACTATCTTTTGTTTTGCCTAATTTTAAAAGTTTGAAAGATAAAGCTTATGCGGTAAATTTTTTAAAAGTGTAAGTCAACTTTGTTACAATTTCTACAAGCAGTTCAGAAGTAGGACTAGAAAGAGAAATGACAAAAGATTTAGAAAGGAGAAAGGGTACTATTGGCAATGTTTTCTCTGATTTACAATTATTATGGTCATTGTGATACTGATCATGAAGGTCATGATAGTAACAACTATTGAGCATTCGATTGGTACCAGGCACTCTACTAAATGTTTCATATTGACTCATTTTGTCCTCAATACGTTTCTATGAGAATTTTACAGTAATTATTCACCTTTTATGGAGGAAACGGAGGTTTACACATATTATACTATTTACTTAAATCACACAGCTGAAAATGAATGCAACCAGGATTTGAGTTCTCCAGTCTGTCTCTAAATTCAGCGAGCTTAACCACTCTACTCTTATGTTACTTCTTAAAATGTAGGGAATTTCATTCCTCTTTTTCAGCTGAAGAATCTGGCTCAGGAAGGTAGGTATTCTGCTCAATGCCCCATAGATAGGAAGTGATAGATCTACCTGGAGACGTATATTTTTGGAAAATACTAAAGCAGAAGAGGGGATAAGAAAAGAGGAAAGAAATAGAATAGGGGAAAAAATTACTAAGCTAATTTATCAGTGTTCAACCTTGAAAAGAAAAAATAGTGTCAGTTTTTAAAAATGCCAGAATCTAATACAGGGAATGAGTTATTCAGGTGATGATAGAGCCAAGCCGAACAATGGATAGTCCAGTAATCCACAGATGAAAAGTGGTAGAAAATCAACCACCATTTGTAGACTAGAAAGACAAAAGGAGTCATTGGATTTCAAAAGTCTGGGTGCCAGTGTAAGCTGGAACACAGGGACCTGTTTGATACAATTGAAGGGAGCTGATCAGACATAAAATTGGACATGCTGGATGGAGAACACCCAAGAATTACCAGAGATGCCTCCAAGGCTGAGGGAGCAATCTGGTTTTATAGGAGCCTCTGCTGTAAGAAGAATGTTTAGATACCTTACTGTGATGGTAGAGATGATAGTAAAGAAATAATGAATGTCAGCCCAGAAACCTGGGCTCTCACTCCAGATGTATGATTCACTAATTTCCCGATGGAACCTCAGATTCTGTGTTTGTAATGAGCTTCAGGTTTTGCTGATAATAACTGAACCACAGAAGATACTTGGAGTAGTACTGTTCTGGCTTTTAAATGCAGACATGTACTTGTTGAGTGAGTCATTCAGTTGTGCCTTCAGATAATCTTAACACCTCAAATATGGTGGATATTATTATACCCAGTATATATAATATCACTGCCCTCACACGAGTCCCCCAACCCTACACACACACAAATAAGAGTTCACATATGCATGTGGTAAAGCTCATTTATTAATCAGACAAATATCTCTGCCAGCCCAAGCTTATTTTATAACATTTTTTCTCTTGAAAATGGAAATAAAAGTTGACCATTATTTCAAAGTCTTTCCATGAGTATCTTAAGTACTTAGAAGTAGCATCTTTTCACATTATGATATTGTGGACACCAAGACATGATTATTTCAACACTGATCAAATTTGACCCATGGATGGGCAAATATTGATTTTCAGTGTTAGTGTAATGCTTCCCTGAAATACACCAATGGCAAATTCACTAACCTTTATTTACTAGTAAAAATTCATATGGTAATTTTAAGTGCATGCCTAAAGTTGTCACATTATTCTTTCTCCTATACAATCATGACTTTAATCATAGTAAGAAACTCATACTGCCCAATTCCAATAGTCATTCATACCTATACATTTTATCACCTTAGTAAATCTTAATATATACAGATAGCTTCTCTGAGTTTTCATTTTTTTTTTTGTTTCTCAGAGAGAAGGAGTCTAATCCTTTATTCCTTTTGGAATGGCTCATTATTTGTAAGCATTGTTTAAACTTCATTTGTCATTGGGCCCTTTAAAAGATATGTATTTGTTTTGCATCTACAGTTTAAGATTAAGATTTTCTTTACAAATTAGGATGTTATTCAGCTCCTTAATCATATGTTCTTTCCTAGGACTAATGTCCATTTATTTCCTGTTCTGTATTCTCTGAGCCAAATTTCTAGTTTATTTTATGATAGTGCTTGAGAGCCCAGGCATTGAAATATTTTTGTAACACATGTGTCATGCTGGAAATATTATGGCATAATGTAGAATTATTTATTTTCAAGTTCAAGTTGTTATGGACAATGAAGGTTAAAAAATAATACATATACAAATATAGTCATTCTGTACTGAAATGCTAAATGCCAGGGTTTTTTTTCTGTTTGTTTGTTTGTTTGTTTTTTGTTTTTTGAGCCATGACAAGTTCAGGAAAGTGAAAACAGGGAGTATGGCAAAATTCAGTTATCTCTTTCTAAAGGAATGTGCAAAATAGATGATTCAGCAGGAAAACAGGACATAAGGAAGGCATTCGAAGAGCTGTAGAATGATTTTCATCTTCCCCAGGTCACTAAGAATTATAAAGAGATATAGTTCTCACACAAAGCCATATTAAATTCTAGAGAAGACAGAACTCTCAGAAATAACTGAATCTCTTCTTGTCTTAGGCAAGAAAATACCCAAACCAATTCACAATTATAAGGCCTCTTCCTAAATTAAAATTTTCTGAAGAAGACCCTGAAGTCTTCTTTGCAACTGTTAGTCCAACATTTAGGGTTCTTCTCTATTCTCCTTCTTTCTTTGCCCTTTCATTTTTTCTGGGCATATGTAAGATTTATGCTGACTATGCCTTATGTACTTTGTATGGTTGATACTGAGAATTACATTGCCTATTACCTTCTATAACATGGCTAAACTTTAAGGAAAAAAAATATCAAGAATGGGATTTCAAAATTATTTATGGAATCAAGGTGGAAAGTGGAGGCATTAAATGTAGTACAAGAGCACACAATTTGAATTGGTATCTTTGAAGGCTAGGTCCCTTCTTTTGAGGAACCAGACAGATAATGACCAAGATATTCAGTTGAATGTTTACTGCTGTGTTTCTGAATTTTTCAGTTGATTAAGAAATTTAGATGTTTCATATGGGAGTCTGCAATATAATGTCAGAACAGAGAAATAAGTAGGGGTGGTATAAATTTGGCACCTACCTTGTGGGCAATCAGCACCTCAACAAAGTCAGTCCTCTCTGTTGGCATGGAGAAGCAGTTGACATGATCCCGGAGTTGAAAACCAGTTGAGTAGTTTGAGAACTTAACATGTGGGATAAGCTCAAAACCCTGGATAAGCTGCTCAAATCCTTCTGTGAATCACATTATTTTTTTCAGTTTCTTTTTTCCCCATTCTGGCATGGAATCGACTGACTCCTCTTAGAGTTGGATTGTAAATTCCTTGAGTGCAGGAACTATATCTGGTTCAATACTTTTGTATGTTCATCATGTCTGACACAAAGAAGAAATTTGTTAGGGAATAAATTAAGCAACAGTTACAAAATTGAGGAGACAGAGAAAGGAGTTTACTTTTTGGATTAACTTCCCCTTTATATTGGTGTTTTCCTTTGTAGAACAATGTTCAACACATTTTAAAACATTGCAATATAATACATGTACCATAAGAATCATCCTCTTTAAAAGTATAATTTAGTGGGGTTTGGTATATTCATAAGGTTGTGCAGCCATCACCACTTTCTAAAAACAGAATATTTTCATCACTCTAAAAATAAACTCCATATCTTTAAAGAGTCATTCCTTATTTCCCTTTCTATCCTTAGCCCATAGCTGTCACTAATCTACTTTCTGTTTGTATGGATTTGGACGTTTCATAGTAATGAAATAATGTAATATATATCCTCTTAAATATGGTTTATTTAACTTAATATAATATTTCTAAGGCTCATCTATGTTGTAACATGTACCATTTATTGAAAAGACTATTCTTTCCTCATTGAATTATCCTAGCACCCTTGTTGAAAATAAATTGGCCATAAATGTAGGTTTTATTTCTGGACTCTCGATTATATTCTGTTGGTCTATTTGTTTGTACTATTAGCACAGAGTCTTTATTTCTATAGCTTTGTGGTTTTGAAATAAGAATACATGATTCCTTCAATTTCAATCTTCCTTTTCAGGATAGTTTTAGTCATCATAAGACTCTTGCATTTTCACATGAATTGTGAGATAAGCTAGTCAGTTTCTGAAAAGAAGCCAATTCTAATTTTGAAAGGTAATGTTGAATCTGTATATCAATTTATAGAGTATTACCATCTTAACAATAGTATTTCAACCTATGAACATGATATATCTACATTTACTTAGGTTTCTTTAATTTCTTTCAGTAATGTTTTAGTCTTTGATATACTAGTCTTGTGATTCTTTTGCTAAACTTATACCCAAATATCTTATTTTTATGCTGTTGTAAATGGAATTGTTTTCTTACTTTCATTTTCAGATTATTTATCGCTCATATATAGATAAACAATTGATTTTTGTATATCGATCCTGCATCCTACAACCTTGCTAAATTTGTTTAATTGTGTGTGTATGTGTGTTTCTTGGGATTTTTATATATAAAATTGTGTCATCTGCAAATAAAGATAGTTTTACTTCTTCCTTTCTAAGCTTCATACCTTTCTTTTTCTTGCCTAATTGCCACAGCTAGAACCACCAGTGCAATGTTTAATAGAAGTGTCAAGAGCAGGCGTCCATGTCTTCTTTCTGTTTGATCATCACTTAGAAATGAACACTTTATAGATTTATAGTACCCAAAGTTTTTTTAGCTTATCATTAAGCTTTCTTCCCACCAAACCTTTTTGTAGATTTTCAAGTCTGTAATAATTTATTTTTTTTAAATTACAGTTGAAATATGATATTATATTAGTTTCGGGCATACAACATAGTGATTAGAGATTTACCTTACTTACAAAGTGATCACCCTGATAAGTCTAGTACCCATCTGACACCATACGTAGTTATTGTAATATTATTAACTATACTCCTTACGCTATACTTTACATTCCTATGAATATTTTATAACTATCAATTTGTACTTCTTAATCCTTGTCCTGTTTCCATCCATTCTCCCATCCCCCTTCCATCTGGCAATCATCAAAATGTTCTTTCTGTCTATGAGTTTGTTTCTGTTTTGTTCATTTATTTTGTTCTTTAGATTCCACATGTAAGTGAAATTATATGGCATTTGTCTTTCTCTGTCTGATGTACTCCACTCAGCACATTACCCTCTAGTTGCATCCATGTTGTTGCAGATGGCAAGATTTTACTTTTTATTGGCTGAGTAATATTCCACTATATATATGTACCACATCTTCTCTATACATTAAGCCATTGATGAACACTCAAGTTGCCTCCATATCTTGACTGCTCTAAATAATGCTGCAATTAATATACTGATTCTGCTGTCTATTGAAGTAATGTTTTGGGTTTTCTCAGAAAAATGCCCAGAAGTGGGATAACTGGGTCCTTCTTTGTCTTATGTTATTGCTTTTGTTTTAGAGTATATTTTGTCTGGCATAAGTATTGCTACCCCAGCTTTCTTGTTTGTTTGTTTCCATTTTCTTGAAATATCTTTTTCCATCCCTTTAATTTTAGTCTCCACGTGTCTTTTGATCTAAGTTGAGTGTCTTTTGGCAGCATATGGAAAGGCCTTGTTTTATAATCCATTCAGCCACCCTATCTTTTGATTGGAGCATTTAATCCATTTAGATTTAAAGTAATTACTGATAGATATGTAGTTACTCCCATTTTATTATTCATATTTTTTATCTTTTTTTTTTTCTTTTCTTTTTCTTAAAGAAGTCCCTCCAACATTTTCTCTAATGCTGGCTTTGTGGTGATGAACTCCTTTAGCTTCTTGTCTTTGAAGCCCTTTATCTGTCCTTTGATTCTAAATGATAGCTTTGCTTGACAGAATAATCTTGGTTGTAGGTCCTTGCTTTTCAGCACTTTGAATATTTTTGGCCAGTTCCTTCTGGCCTGCAAATTTTTTTTTGAGAAATCAGCCTACAATCTTATGGGAGCTCCCCTTGAAGGTAACTAATTGCTTTTTTCTTGATGCTTTTAAGATTCTCTCTTTGTCTTTAACCCTTGGCATTTTAATTATGTGTCTTGATGTGAGCCTCTTTGGGTTCATCTTGTCTGGGAATCTTTGTGCTTCCTGGTCTTGCATATCTATTTTTTTCTCTAGGGTAGGGAAGTTTTCAGTCATTGTATTTTCAAATAGGTTCTCAATCCCTTGCTCTCTCTCTTCTCCTTCTGGTATCCCTATGATGCTAATGTTGGTACACTCGATATTGTCTCAGAGGCCCCTTAAGCTATCCACTTTTTCATTGGGTATTTTCTGCTACCTTACCTTCTAAATCTCCGATTCAATCCTCTGCTTAATCTAATCTACTATTGATTCCTTTTAAGGATGAAGACTCATTTCAGTTATCATAGTCTATGTTTCTGACTGGTTCTTTTTTATGTTTGCTATCTCCAATTTTATGTTTTTCATCTCTTTGTTAAAGTTCCCACTGAGTTCATCTACTCTTCCCTTAAGTTTATTGAGCATCCTTATAACTATGCATCTGGTATATTGCTTATCTCCATTTTATTTATTTATTATTATTTTTTTTTATAGAGCTTTGTTTCTTTGCTTTCATGTGGGACACATTTCTTTTCCATCTTGGCTGCCTCCCTGTGTTTGTTTCTCTGTGTTAGGTAAGACTGCTATGCCTTCCAATCCTAGGATAGTAGCCTAATGTAGTAGGTGTCCTGTGGAACTCAGTGATGCAGTCTCCCTGGTCACCTGAGCTGGGTGTGCCAGGTGTGCCCCACATTTGGGTTGTGTGTGCCCTCCTATTGTAGTGGAACCTTGGTTGCTATTGGCACATCAATGGAGGGATTGACACTCAGGCCGATTGGTTATGATAACTGGCCGATGACTTCAACAGAGAAGCTGTTGTACAGAGGCTGACCCTAAAGAGCAGGATTTTCTTTAGCAGTGCTCTAGAGCCTGCCTAGTTTGTCCTTTGGATGCATCATCCTCAGATGTGACCCTGAGTGGGCATGTCATCTTCAGATGTGGCCCTAGGTGGTGCTCTGGCTTAGACCAAAGCTGACCACTGGTGTGCAGGCTAGGCCTCCTAGGAGGCACCCCACTGTAGGCCAAGTTCAGCTGCAGCCTATGCCCTGTCTGGGGCTACCTGGTATGAGCCATTAGGCAATCTGCAGGTGGCCATCATCCACAGTGGAAATGAATGTCCTGAGAAACCAAGCCACAAACCAAGGCTGGCTGCCATTAGAACCAGGCTGGGGCCTGCTTGTTTAGGTTTTGTGAACTTTTGAGAGATTTTAGAGAAGTCTGCTGCATGAACCAAGACAGGCCAGTTGTATAGAAAAGTCACTGAAAATGGCTTAGGTGGGCTGGGCCCAATGGGTGTGGAGGGGTCTCAGGGAATCAACTGGGCGGGGCCAACAATGTCAGTTTGGTGGAGACTCAGATATGGTGACTGCCTGTGTCTGCACACAAGGAGTGGGGAGGGCTCAACAAAGGAACAATGGTTTCTACCAGCACTTCTGTCTGGTAGAAAGTCACCCTTCAAGCTCATTCCCCTGAAGCCAGAAAACTCAGTTCCTCCTGGTGTATCCCTGGAGATTTTTCAGCAGCTGCCCTATAGTTAGAGCTCAGAGTAAGTCTGTATATAGGTCCTTTAAGAGAAATTTTAGCTACCCCTTCCCACCCCCACCGTCTCAAACACAATCTTCCCTAGTTCTCATGTCCTGAGTTTTTGGGCACTTCTTTTCCCTGCACTGGAACCTTGTTCCTTTGGGGGAGATCTTCACAGCTGAGATGTCTCTCTCAATTTTTAACTGCCACATGCAGCCTATTCCATATCTCTGCCCCTCCTACTACAGTCTTGAAGTGGCCTCTTCTGTGTTTCCCTAGTTGTGTAACTTTCTGTTCAGCTAGATCTCAGGTAATTCTCACTGATAGTTGTTCCATAATTTAGTTGCAGTTTTGATGTGTTTGTTAGAAGAGGCAAGCACTGCCTTTACCTACTCCACCATCTTGAGTGGAAGTCCCCAACCAAATGTTTAATTATAACTTCTGACACAGAATATCATTAACTTAACAGCATTGAGGAGGGACATGTGATAAAATGCAAAATATATAATTTGTCTTTGAAAACTTATGTCTTAATGAAGAAAAAGAATTACTTCTTATATAGAGAAAAAATAATGAATCTTAGAAAAGAAATGCAGGTAAAATGCAATGAGAAAGAGAAGATATTCCATGAAAAATGACAGAAGGCACTGAGAAGAATAAAATATTTGATATGGCTCTAGTAGAAGAAACAGGACAAGGAAATGTGGTGATAAAGAATTAGGGTTTTAAGTGAGTCAAAACATGTAAACAGAGCATGGATGTGGGAAACCATAAAGCATGATTTCCTCTGAGTAGTTCAGTTTGGGGAAGCTTAAATTATCCCTGGGAAGTGGTCAGAAATAAAAGTCAGGTGTTTCTGAGAAACTTAGACCATGAATGGAATCAGTGGCAAGGACAATAATTTTTAAGCAGTGGAATTCATATGAATTTTTTGTACTGAAAAGTAATAAAATCTGTATTTTAGTGAGATTTAATATGTGCAACGAATGATTCTATATATTTTATATGTGAGGCAGAGCTCTTAGTAAGTGTTCACCTCTTGCCATCAAAGGTTGGTTTCAAAGAACACCTCTGACTCTACTTGAGAGATTTCCTTCTGGCTGCAGGATTCTACTAGTCACACATACAGGACAAGGCAGAAGTTCTAGGGAATTAATAACCTGGAAGCACCCACAACCAAGGCCGATAAAGTATTGGTAGATATATTCTAACATCTTTGCCCTCAGTCAAAATAACTCTAAGCTGTGTTCTATACTGTCTCCCATAGTTTCCCAGTGAGATCAAGTTATAACTGACCACAGCAGCAACTTGCTTGATATCATGCCCTTAATTTGCCTCCTTCTTTTCCCTAGCTCACTCTTCTACTTCACTGCTATGTTTCCTAGAATCATTTCCCAAATAAACTATTTACAGTTGAATAGTTTGAATAGTGTGAGGATAGTAGTGCAATGAAAAGAACCAAGCACAAAAACTCAGAATGGGGCCATGTTTTTAGCAGCCATGTTTCCTCAGACCTTCCTCATGAAGAAGCTAGTAGCTGATGCTCATATCTTCCTGGACAGTGACTGAGTTGTATTGAGTATACCATTGCCACCAGAATACTTGATTTTCTCAATTTCAGATTTTGTACACACTACTGATGAATCATTAGTATAGCTCTGCCCTTTGACTTAAGGAAACTATAGATATTTGAGAGACTTCGAGATAAGGCAGTGCCAAATAAGAAGGGGTGGCAGTAGGTGTAAACTCCAGAAAGAACCAAGGCTTTTAAATGTGTCAGAATTGGTATGCTCTTTTGCACTTGGGACCTGTTTTAGGCTTGTTTATTTAAAGCAAACACATACCAAAACTCATAAATAAGTGTTCCTTGTAAGCCAAAGAATGCACTTATTATGGTCAAGTTACTTAACAAATCTGAGTTATAGATTTCTCATATGTAAAAAGGGCAATTATATGTTTGCAACTGTTAAAACATATGAGTGTTTGATGTATTTTTGTTCAAGCATTATAAGATATGGAAGGTAGTACTTTTTTTTTTTTTTTTAGCAGTGTTTCTCTGAAAGGGTTCCTCTCAATATCAGTTCTAAGGATTACTAAAAGAGAAAAAGATTCTGGGGTTAAATACATTAGGAAAGTGATGAGCACACTGTGACTTCTTCTGGGGTTTTTGTGTTATACATTAGCGTAGAAGAGGTTCTGGAAAGTACTGCTATGAAGAAACCACTTAACCTAGTACTTACCAAATGTGTTTGACCATACCACATTTTATTCACTGAAAAGCCATTTATATTCTATGGGACTCATTTTCTATTAATACAGTTGACCGTGGAATAACATGGGGGTTAGGGGCACCAACCCTCTGTGCAATCACAAATCCACATATAACTATTAACTCCTTCAGAAATTAACTACTAATATCCTACTGTTGACTGGAAGCCTTACTGACTAAGATATATTCTGTATGTTATATGTACTATATACTGTATTCCTACAGCAAAGTACATTGAAAATCATAAGGAAGAGAAAATACATTTATAGAACTTATAGAAAAAAATGTGCATACATGCGGATTCACATAGTTTAAACCCGTCTTATTTAAGGGCCAATTAGATAGTTTAGGAAATTGTTCCAGAGCAAAGAATGGATTGAGTTTTCTTTAAACAAAAAATTAAAAACAAAAAACAATGTGTTTAATGTTCTTGAGCTATGAGGCATGTAAGCATAATTTCATGGCTGCAAATGATTAGGAAAATGGCTTAATAAAAAACAGTAGAGTGGAAGAAATGAAAAACAATGACTGATAATTTTCTTGCAGTTTCATCTTTCTTTTGTTCAGTGCCATGTTGGATGGCTTATGTGACCCAGATGTCAGCTTTTCCTTCATTGTTCATAAGGCTGCTTTTGCTCATTCTGTTCTTGCTCTCTTTCTAAAGCTTCTGTATGCATAGCAGAATAGTGCTAGAGAGGAATGCACTATTTACTGAAAAATTTGTAGAATAGAGAGAGGGGCAGGTTTTCATTATGCATCTCAGCAAACTATCTTATTTTTCTAAAGCTTTTACATTGTGTTCTCAAGTGCTTCTTTATTCTTCCTTTCCAGGCTTCCATTTCTCCTAGATCCTTCTAGCCAGTTCTAGATGTCTCTCTCCTCTACCATGTTAAAAATTCTGCTCTCTCCTTGCTACTCCAGATTTGAACTCCCTAGTCCATCTATGTACTTAGACAAAAATAAAAAGACTTCTAGTTACCATGATGCTTCAAGATGTAGGTAGCCATTAGTGGTTTTTGTCTTTTAGGGCAAACTCTTATGATCTTAGTCACTATTAATTTATCAGTTTTTTTTCCCCAAATACACACAATGGTTTCCCCATTTATTATTCTAGTGAATGAAATTTTCTCTATCAATTTCATCTTACAAATTAGGAGCTAATTATGTTTCTACAAGTTTCTACTGTGGATCTCTTCAATTCCCTGAAATAGATTTTTTTTTTGTAAATTTTTAATAAAATAAAATTTAAAGTGTACATCAACTAAAACTTTTGCGTCTCTAAGATTTCTCTGGTCAGAATTTGATAAAAGTATTCCTTGGGAAACCCTTTGGAATATTACTCAGCTAGAATTCCTAACAAGTTTCTCCAAAGCAATTCTGGGCCAGGCCTCTAACAAGCATTTGAGTTTCGACAGCTCCATTTCTCTCTCCTGGTGTAAAGCGTTGATTGGGAATCTCAAAATGCAACCTACAAGCAAGCTAGAACATAATCATTTTAAATATCAGAAGCTTCATCAAAATGCTTGCTAGCAGAAATGACTCATCACTAACACCTAAATTCCTTCTGTTGCCATTGTTAAAACCACAGGCAGTTGCTTATGTGAAGCAGAAACAATGTCAGGTCCTCTGAGACATATGGCCCTAGTGAATGAGATTGCTACAATTATGCATGTCTCTGTATAGCACCTGTTCATTTACAGCATTATTTAGTCTACTAATAATATTTTATTAAATAATCTTCCTCAACCACACCCAACCAAGATTTCTGAAATAAAAACAAGGGCCATACATGGATTTATAACATGAACCAGAAGTTATATCAGAATTCCTTTTATTAATAGACATGAGAATCAGAACATAATTAAATTCTTTTTTTGTTCTTATGGGCAAACTAAGTTAATTATTTCATCCCTAAACAGCAGGATCTGCTATACCATAAACTAGTTGGATTAACACCGTTCGTGAACGTACAGAAGCAAATTGCAGTGACAGTAGATTTAGAAAGGCGGCCTTTTAAAGTGGAAAGTGACTTTAAAAATGGCATAGAAGAGACATGACACAAGTGCGAATTGAGACACTATTCACTAGAGACTCACATAAGTATTTAGATTTCCAGATGTCAAACTATTACTATATTCCTTTTGAAATTGTATCATAATTACCCAATGTGTCAGTCACTCCTGGCAGCTGGTGGGTAGGTACATTGCATTTGGATCTAACTTTTGATAAATATATGGTGTGAATAATTAAACATTATGTGGGGACTGAGTTTTCCTTCAACTCACCCAGTTTTCTTTGCCAGAAGTTACTAGGATTGGATTAAAGAATGTGTATTCTTTTGAATCATATTATAAATTAAATATTATTTTAATTGTATAGGTACTATATAAAAGTTACTTGTAATTATATATATTTCATATAGTAAATTAGAGTCATATATTCATATACTAGATGAATATTAGGTATACATTTTACTTAAAGAAATAAAAATATCTTTCAGTATTCTCTGTCATTTTTAAGAGGATATTAATCCTGTGATTTTCCTCCTGAGATTCATTACCTGACCATTCATACTTTCCCTTATACAAAAAAATAAAAAATACATCTCAGAATATTTGGAGGAAAGATATTATGATGTACTTCTCATGTGTAAATGTAAAAAAGGGATGCTTTTTCACTATCAGTTTTATTTCATTGAAGATGTTAAAGTCATAGGCACCTATCTTTGTGTTAGGACTAGAAAATGTTCTTCACGGAACCTTAGAGTTCTTCTGCCACTGCTGAAAACTGGGATTGTGTAGCTTTAAGAAAATGATTTTTCTAGTATGTCGGCATCCCAATTTATGAAATAGTTAAATAAATTAGTCTTCTGGCTTTTTCTTCCATAGAAATGGTCCCTAATATTTATTTCCTCAATCACACTATACTCTTCTGCTCCTCCTTTATGTCCTTAAATGGACAGCCTGGGAGCCACATGGCTATCACATGGTAAGAGCTCACCCTTGGCATCAAGCAAGGTCTGCCATTTGATCATTGTCCCACCGTGCATTTTGTGTCCTGATTTTTTCCTGGAATCTTGGGTCTCGATCCTTGGGATTACTTCCTGACCACCGTTTTCCACCTGCCCTCTTAAAACTGATAACTGACCTGATTCTTTTACCGTTGGACCTTATCATATCTATTCAATTATGCATTAAGGCCAATTCCTCTGCTAGGACTGTTTTCTGGGATGAGCAGCCAACAAAAAGGTGCCAGTCCACTTCTTTACAATGCTCGTCAGAATGTCTAAACATAGTGGGTCATGTGTATATGTTGCAATTTTGTAATCAAAATGATTCTTCACCTAGTTAGCAAGCTTGCACCTCCCATTTTCTGCTCACCCTCTTTTAAAGTGCATGTTAATGGTTCTAGTGGTATGCAAATGAAATTCTATATATCAGCATTGTTAACTATCAATTGCATAATATTGTGGAAAGATAAGATTTGGGGTTCAAAATAATGAAATTTGGCTGTGTACTAATGCTTGTGATGGCCTCTGTGTGACGTTGGGCAAGTCATTCAAACTCTCCTAAAGCATCTACAAAAAGAAAGAAATGTTAACAACAGTGATAAGAATACCTAAATTATAAGCTAGTTGTGAGGAATCAAAGTAAACTATTATGTTATCAAGAAGAAAACATAAAAAATAGAATTCTAAACTGATGGTTTTAATTTCTGTTCACTTTCTTCTAAATGGCAACAAGGAAGGCATTCCTGTTAACTTCACCCTTTAAGCACCTCTTAATTCCCCGTTAGACCAGAAAGATCTAACAATGTTGCCCTTTCTGTTATCATATAGAGCAAGTTCTGTTACTCCCAGCGGGGAGAAGGGAGTAAATTTTTAGGTCCCTACATCCTGGATGAGTAGTGGCCTAGTCAACAAGAACCTATATGAGGATCCAGGAAGATACAAATTGGGAGGTCACCTCTTGTTATGGGGAGAGCATAAACTTTAGAGCCTGACAGACCGGATTTGAAGGCTGTCTCTATCATGTGTCAGCTTACTGCGTGACCTTAGGCTTGCTACTTAACCTCCTTTACTCTCAGTTTCCTCACTGGTCAAAATGGAGAATTAAATTCATTTGTACAGTGGCACATTGCACAATCAGCCCAGGATAGGAACTGTTATTCCCATTCCTGAAATGTCATGGCAAAAGTTTGGCTTTTATTAGCTTAGTTTCCTGAGGGCATATTTCACATTGGAGTGTGGTAAAGAAAATGGGCAGCCCCCAGGGCTCCCGTACCTAATGTGTTGCTTTCCTGAATAGTCACACTTGGAGGTACTTCCCTCAAGGGGAATGTGGAGTGGTTTAATATTTACTTTTGAGGCCATATAAACCTGTGCTTTTCTCATCAAAGGACTAAAGAGACATCCTCGTTTGGGGAGCATACATGGGGTAGGAATTTGGCGGCAGAGATATTTTTTCCTGGAACTTCTAAAATCCTTGAATGCAGGAGGCCCATTATTTTTGACTTTCAGAGGACAGAGGAAACGAGAAAAGAAACTATCTTATGGCCTTAATTTCTTACCTAAAAGAAGCCTAGATTTGGAGACAGAAAATCTGGATTTTGAATCTGGCTTTCCCTTACTGTTTACAGGTTTGGTCTTGGGCAAGTCTCTTAAACTCTCTGAATATACAAAGGGAGAATACTGCTACTAAAAATAATCGCAATAATAATAACGCTAATAAAAATAACATAACTCATAAACTTTTGTGAGGATTAAATACTAAAGTATTTAAAATTTCTATTTAGTAAGGGTGAGATATATTACTGACAATAATAATATACATTGGGAAGTCTTCATTTCTGTTCATTTATTCCTTCTTGTGATAGAGGACATTATTATGATCTAATCCTTTTTTAATTTCTCCTCTTGTTGCTTGTGCAATAACATTAATGCTATGAACATTCTTACACATGCTTTTCAGAACTCACATCCTAAATTTTCTTTAGGTTATTGCTTTAGTCAGGGTTCTATGAAGAAATCAGAAGCCCCTCAAAGTAATATAAATATGAGGGTTTAATACAGGAAAGTGGGGATTTATACAGTCATTGCAAGGACAAGCACTGAAGGGATAGTGTATTAGAGAATGAGGTATTGATGCAGGACAGGGCAGATTTCCCTGAGTGCAGGGGAACTCAAGCCCTGCACTGAGCAGGAGAGTTCTTAGCTGAGCACAAGAGAGAATTCAAATATGCGCCAGAGTTCCAGTCACAAAGAAAGTGGGTAATGAATGCCCCATAGACAGAACGTGGTCTCCCCTCAGAGGCAGAGAATAAGAGAGCCCAAGAGAGACTCAGAGGGACAGACAGAGACAGAGACACGACACTGAAAGGGACCCTGAGTGTTCATGGAATTCAGTTTATGTATCATTCTTCGTTTCTATGAACTACAGTTTAAAAGCTTTGTCTACCTATTTTCCTTTGAAGATATTGACATACAGGGTGAAAAGATAAGAGTTAGTAGTGAGAAAAGGTAAGAATATGTAGTGTGAAAGGCTTGCTGGCAATTCTCAGCCTTGTATCCATAGGTTCCCCATGGTTTTAGCCGTAGGGAATGAATGGTTTTATTTTGCGTGGGGTGCCACTTAGAGGCTCTGTTTTCCTGTTTGCCTTTCATGGTGTAGGGAAATGATTTGTTAGCAATCACAACAGAAGTCTTCCTTTGTTATGCAAATGTCCTGTGATCTGGCTGTGGAGCTGGTCTGCATATTGCAGTCTGAATATAGCTTAACATTTTAGTTCTCATGCTTCTCCCTACATTAGTATAATAAAAACCTTGGGAGAAATTTTCTTACTTCTTGGAACTTGAGATGGTCAGGAAGCACTGCTATACATGGCCAAATTTCAGTACCCCTGTTTAAAGAAATTTAGCACTGTATGAGAAAAATAAATAGAGATATGGACAGAAATCTGCTAAAATGCTGAATGATTTAAACTACAAAACAAATGAAGAGGTAGCCACAGAAATCAATTTGTTTTCATAGATAGATTTTAAATTAAATCTACCTTTTAAGAGACATTTACAGAAGACAGAAGAATGGGGCATTTAACCACAGGTGGCAACGGAAGGGAGGTGAAGGCCCCAACAGGAGAGTCACAGTTCCTCAAAACAGAAGTCATGGATTTGTGTCTTGATTTGGAAACATATCATCACTGTACTTTTGAGAAAATAATATCACCTCTCAGAGTTTAATTTTCTCGTCATTATAAGATGGGTATAATATCAATCAAATTATTTTTATTATAACATGAACATTTTTAGTAAATTATAAAGAAAGGCAAAAACTATTATAAGAAACAAAAACAATGTGACTAAAACTAATCTCCAATTTCATGAAATAATTTCAAAGATGAACCAATAGGCCTTCTTAACTATTTTAGATTCAAGAAAGGCCAGGCCTTTTAGCTTGGAGTGAGAAATGAAAAGGAATAAATGGAGAACATGGTCTACTTGCTTCTTCTTTTGTTTCTATCTCTCTGCCAAAGAAAATTAGCTTTAAGTTCAAAATGACAGAGCAGGTACAGTTAAGATAGACTTAAAGCCCAATACTGGTAAATAGATAGTAACTGTACTTTTGGCAAATGTTAATTTAATGCCTACTGGTTTCTAGACTGTTAGGCATTGGGACCAAAGGACTAAATAGGGCAGACAAAGTCCTTGATCTTACAGTCCCACAGTCCTATGGGCACTTCATAGAGTGGCACATTGCTGTCTCCAAAGGAGTTATGTCCTGAGGTAGTTAGTAGAATTAAAGAGGCCATTTAACATAGTAACTGAACACTAGTTTTATTTTGAATGAATAAAAAATTGGTTCGCTTTTGGTTATTTGAAATTTTTGAGATTTGTAGAACCTCTGGAAGATAGGAAATGAGCAAATATTATCTTTTAATTTCACTGAGATTCAGTTATTTATAAAATGGGAATGAGTCTTCAAATAGCCCGAGATCTTTAGTAAAACAACTCATTGTATCTTTGAAATAAGATGGGAAAACAGATAGATTTGTAACATGCCATTCATTGAAGTACGATGACTCCAGAGTGATAATTAGTAGATTAAAAAAATCTCAAAGGAGGATTTTTTGAGTGTGTGGCAAAAGATGGCTTTTGTCTTTGGTTACATTTAATACTAATTTTAACCAGTAATTCAAGTGAACATATAGAAGACACAATTATTAGATTTTTAGATGATATGGATTAAGATCTAAGTAATACAATTCATGAATAAAACCTTTGTGCAAATACCTAAACCAAAAAGAATGAAAAAAAATTGATAAAACAAAATAAAATGTATTATTAAAGTCGCACATTTTTGTATTCAAAAAACCAACCTATACAAGAACCCAGAGAAAGAGGCCTGACTACCTGGTTACAGGAAATGACTTACTAGTTACTGAATACTTACTATTTGCACTACTGCTACATTTTGTAAGTTTAAAAGTTAGCAGCATGGTGTAGCTTCCAGGAAACTTAAAATTCTTTTATGTTGCATTAATCAATGTTAAGTTATTCAATACAAAGGCATAGTTTAGTTTTCTCTTCTTAGGAGAAAACAGAGCTCTGTTTACTTGGAGACATCCTATCTTAAGGGGAACATGATAAGTGGTTTTGCTTCTACATTAGAGTGGAGAAAATTGAAGTCAGATAGGGGTCAGCCACGTAAACCCAGTTATGTTAATCTCGTGTCATTAAGACAAAATTTAGCCTTCCAGAATCAAGGAACTATGAAAGCTGAAATTTTAAGGTTCCATGTGAGAGAGCCTAGACTCGGAGAAAGCTTTAATCCTTGTATAAAATCAGAACTCTTTTTGAATAATCAGGGACAAGACCAGTCATGCTTTTGGAAAAGTAGATCAGGGATTGGGAGAAACCGGAATTTATGAAGATACTAAGCTGTTTTGGGCTTGTGCCAAGGACCACCAACACTAAGCTCATAGCAGAGCAACTAATCTCAAACTTCACCTACTAATGGGAATGGTACCCTAAGATATTGGCTGCTTTAGTTAAGATTGGATGGAGAAGGACACTAGATTTATATATGTTTAGCTGCAAAGACTCCATCTGAGTGGGCAAAGGAGAAAAGGAGATTTTCAAATTCATGATCAAGTATTAAGCAGTTGGATGCTTTTTGGCAATTACTGGAGCTGGAGTTTTATGACCACAGAGTTAAGTTTTGGAGAAATGGTTATTGAATTTATGAGAATTTGGACATGCATATATTAAGACACCATTCAATGTGATTCTGTGATTCCATATTCATATAGATAAGCTTAGCTCTTACATATAGGCAAGCTTAGTTTTAGTGAAGCCTTTATTTGTGCTTATAGTTTCTCTATCCTGAGGACTTTGCTAATACTTTGAGACAGGTCATTTTCTAAGCACATAAACAAAAGGATCTCTCTCTCTCTCTCTCTCTTTCCTTCTTCAGAGAGATACATAATGACTTACAGTACTTGACAAGCACATGGTTTCTGGCACAAGGTAAATTCAAAGAGGTTTTGTGAATAGCACAATTCAGTCAGCTAGAAATGAAGAACAATATACTTTATAGAATACCCAAAAGTGAGATAGAAGGAGGTAAAATTGAATAGTCTGTTGATCTTGGTATACTCAGCTGTGCTCAGAATAGATACCAGGAGAGCAGTGGGTCTGAGGAGATAAGGCTGCTTTCCTTTTATGGAGCAGCTCCATTGTGAAGGCAAGGTCAAAAATGCTAATAAAACAGGAAAAACTTGTGTCAAATTGTATAGACTACAAGGGCTTGTTCTTGGATACTAATTAATGTTATCACAGGAGATGGCTAAAATGAGAATATTATCTACTAGTAAATTAATAGGATGTGCTGAAACACCGCAAGGGAGGAATTGACGATGCTAATGTAGTATAAAAGAGATCACCACTGGCAAATGGTTCATGGTAAAGAGTTCTCTAAATTATGAATAAACTCTAGGAGATATGACTTAAAGTATGCCATGAATCTTTAATTGAGAGAAAAATCATTTGCACAGGTTAAAGTGTGATGGCAAATCCGTATGCCCTTTTTTATTATCTATACCAAATGTTGATTATTCACCATTTGAAAAGAATATGTTACACTAAATTATTACACTATAATCCAGTCAGCTCAGCAACGTATGTGTCTATATTTGCTACAGAAGTCAGCAGGTTATCTTTGTCCTCAGGGTTGTCACCTCTGATTATAGTCTAATTGCTGGCTGTTGTCACATGGGACTCAAACTAGGTTGAGTCATTGATGTAATTTTTGGAAAAGCCAAGAAAAATCTATTTCAATGATTTTGGAAGTGAGAGCTAGGTTTTGTTTATTATAAATTCAGTTTTTATTAGATTTTCCTAAAAAGTGGAGAGAGGGGGAGAAGAAGGTCTTAATAGGATAAAGGCAATGAAAAAAATGCAAAACAATAGTGCTGTGTGAAAGAGAAATAGTTTGAGAGGCTGGTTCAGTGGTTTACAGATTGTGTCTCAGACCTGAAACTCTAAAGTATGTTGAAGTAATATACTGATATTTTCAATGGTAATAACTTACTAAACTCATTTATTAGTAATTATAAAAAGAAAATAATAAACATGTACTTTTCTACTATCTTTTCATTGTCTCAGGTTCCAAATTTGTGAGGTGACATCCTTTCTAGTTTGTTTTCTGTTTTTTTGTTTATTTGCTTACTCCATGTGATTAACTGGTTGGCTAAATTCTATATATTCTTTTATTGTTGTTTAAATGTTCTCTAGTCATTTTTTTCCTATCATTATCCTTTACCCCATTGTTTTTATCTTTATCAAAATCGTGAAATCTTCTTTTGGTCAGTCTTGATCAGCAGGTGCCTTTTCTCATTTCTCACGTTACCTAACTTCTCTCTAGCATTTATCCATTCCTATATGTCATTCAGCTTCTGTACCTACATGCTTGTGATTTTCCTCCCAACTTTTTCTTCTTTGACTTCCTATATAGGAAGATTTTCTTTTTAGTTCTTTTTAAATATTGGATTATTTTAAATCTGTTTTTCTTTTCTCAAGCTAAATAATTTTCTTGAAAAAAGTGTCTACATTCCTTTTTCTGCAGTTATCAGTAGGAGACTGTTATCTCTTAAATATTTATCTCCAGGTCAGATCCATTACCTGACCTTCAGATCGGTCAGATTCACTTGGCTTGTGTTTAGAGATCTCAAATTATACTTGTTCAAAACCAAACGTATCATCTTTTCCCCATTTTGCTTATTCTCTCAGTTTCCAGAGCTAAATAACTGGCTCCATACTCTACTCAATTTCCCAAGACCCAATTCTCAATGTCATCAATAAGCCCCTCTTTTACCTTGAACACCCAATTATTTTATATTCTGTTAATTCTTTATCTCCTAAATATGTCTCAAATCCTTTAATTTCTCTCCTTTGCCCTAAAACACCATCTCTCACCTAGATTTTTTCAATATCCTTCTAATTTTACCCAAACTTAAAATGTGCCACTCATCTTTCTTATATACAAATCTAGAATAGGCCATTTTCCTGCTTAAAGCTTTGCAAATGGATTCTATCATCTTCAGAATTAAGTTCACTGACATTGACTGCAATCCTTTATTTTATGTTTACTGTTTAATTTTCTGAAATTTTGTCTTGTTCTTTTCCTGAAAATTCAATCACTCTGAAATTCTTCAAGTTGTCCAAACATCTCCTATCTTGCCTATAATATATGTTCCTTCCTAAACCTAGATCACTCTTCTTTCTTTTTCTCATCCTTTCTCAGCTTTCTTGCCTTGATTAATTCTTAGTCTTGCTTCAGTTCTTGGCTTATGTGTCATCCCTCCAATCTCTATAACTAGTTTAGCAGTTCCTTTAAATGAAATCTGTGCTTATTCATCTTATACTATAATTTCACCAGTCTCTCTAGTAGATTTTGAGCTCTATAAGTCTAGGGAACATGACTTTCAGCTTTCTTTCTTCAGCGTCCAGTTTAGTAGCCAATAAATATTTGTTGAATGAGTAAATGAAGGCATAGTCCTAATTGATCTCAGCTTCCAAAATCCATGCATACTACTAGAATTTTTTCTATCATATAAAGTTATTCGCACTTTCAAGTGGAATTTTGAATTTGTCTGTTGTATGACTCTACCTTCTAAGTCCTATTCACCTCCCACTACTTCCTGACATGTCATAAAAAATATTGAAGTACCTGATCTGGCATAATTACTATAAACATGAATATGAATTCTGGTCTTCAACCTGTCAGGATACTTATTATTTTCTGCTGGTGATATTGCCACAGTATCTCCCATTCTTTAATTTAAAAAAAAAATTTTTTTTTTACCATGACACATTATTTGCAAGAGTATAAATAGCATATAGGGACATTTTAAAATAAAAATAATGAAGCACAGTTCCATATATCAACCATATTACTCAAAAATGAGAACATGTTAACATCTTTCAAGACCCTGTGGAACTTACCAGATTTCAACTCAATTCCACCTCAGATATAACTGCTAACCAAAATTTTGTTTATTATTCTATTGCTTTACTTTTAAGTTTTAAATGTATAAGCATGAAATTTAACTAACATATTGTTAGTCTTTCATGTTTGGGGTATTTATGTGAATAAAAAAACATTAAATATATTTTCATGTCTTTTTTCTTAATGTTATATAGCTATGATTCATTTATTTTCATTGTTTAAAAATACCATCAGTGTAGATGTGTGTGTGTATATATATGCATTATATATATGTACATATATACACATATGAATTTATACACATTACATAAATGTTTATATATCTATTTATCATCTATCTCCTGTGTCTCTCTATATCTATTTATCTATCATCTATCTATCTATCTATCATCTATCTATCTATCTATCTATCTATCTATCATCTATCTATCTATCTATCTATCATCTATCATCTATCTTCCCCTCACTTCCCACACTCAGCATGTTTTTATTCAGGCCCATAAATTCAATCATTCTATAATTTTTCTTTTTTATAATGTTCTACTGTTTTGACATTTCCTCCCATTTTGACATAGTTAACTTCAAAAAATGAATTGGAGGATATATATTTTTTTTCTTTTTTCCCTGAGAAGAATGGAATTTTCTATTCCTTGAATGTTTAGTCGAATTCACTCCTAAAATCATGTGAGTCTGGTGTTTTTATTTGGGATAGTTTTTCAGCTTCAACTTCAAGTACATTAATGGTTACAGAACTGTTTAGATTCTCTATTATATCTTGAGTTAGTTTTTGTCATTTACATTTTTCTGGAAATTGGTTCATTTTATGAACATTTTCAAATTTATTGGCTTAAGTGGTTCATAATATTCTTAATATCTGTTTAATTTCTGCTGTTTATTTATGTCTATACATAAACTTAGCCAAGAGGTTCATTTCATTATTTCAAAGAACCAATACTTATCTTTGTTTATACAATCTATTAATGAAATTCAATTTTATTATTTTTGGATTTATCTCTATTTTCTTGTTTCTTCTCTTTCTTTAGATAGGGAAATTATTACTTTATTTTGTCTAATATTTTAAGTTGGAAGTTTAGTTCATTAATTTTCCAACTGTGTATTTTTAAATACATACTTTTAATCCTGTGCATTTTCTTTTAAATACCACTTTTTCTGTATTGCACACGTTTGATATGTAGTATTTTTCTTATGGTTCAGTGCTAAATCTATTTCTAAAATATTTTTGTACTTCTATTTTATCTGATTTTTTTCTAATTGTGTTCTCATTTCTCAAATTTTAAAATTGGTTGAGTTTGTTGTAACAGTAATAGTCATGGCCATTATTTAATATTTTCTCTATACCTATATTTTTAGTAGTAATTCTGGAAATTTTAATATGCATATTTAACTTACAAAAGATAAATCCTCCTGAGTAATTTTTATCCTGTCCAAAGTACATCTTTTATCATTTTTTAAAGTAAGGATCTATTGGTGAAAAGTTTACTCAATTAATTTTATTTGTTTAAAATTGCCTTTATTACCCCTTATTCTCCAAAATTTTTTTTGATGGGTATATAGTTCTAGATTGCATTTTGAAGCTATTATCCCACTGTTTTCTAGCTTCTAATATGAAGTCAATGGTCAAATTGCCAGATATTTTTAGGTTTACTATTTTATCTCTCTGACTGCTTTTAAAGTCTTTTCTTTCTCTTTAGTGTTCTGTAGTTCTGTTATGGTGCAAATAAATAGCTTTTTTGTTTACATTATAAAGTTAGACATTCATTGGGCTTTCTTACTCAATATTTGTGTCTTTCATCAGTTTAATAAAACTCTATTTATCTCTTCATGTATTTGCTCTCCCTCATTTTCTCTCTTGTTCTGTAATTTCAATTTAGATATGCTATAAACTTGCCCCTCTATATTCCTTGTTTCTCAACTTTTCTATTTTTCATCATTTTGCCTTCTGTTACAGTAACTCAACATGTTTATTTCTATATTCTAGTTCACTAACAAATTCTTAATTTGCATCTAATTTTCTATTTATCCAATTTATTGAGTTTTTATACTCTTTAAGAAATTTTTTTTTCAAATTGATTTATTTGTTTTTTTTTATTGCATTTATGCTCCTTTTTATAAGCTCTCTTTTTTTAATGGTATAAACGTATTTACTGTTCTGTATCTGATAATTTTGTGTTTATTGTCTGTGATCTGGTTGTTTTTTTGAGTATTTGATAATTTTTCATTGCAAGATTATTTTCTTTGGATGCTATTGATATAATACTTTAAGATCTAGTTAAAGTGGGTTCCTCCAAGAAAAGTTATCCTTTACTCCTACAAGATTCCTAGAGGCACTACTACTGAGTACCACTCTAATTTAAATGAGTATTCTTCTTTAGATACTCCAAGGCATTCACGTAGTATGAATACTGGCCTCTCACCAATATGTAGCTAGAATTTTAAGGGCAGATTTTTTTTTTTTCTTGACCGGTAGCTAAAGGAAGAAAGCAGTCCTGCTTCCTTCTTTCTTTTCAAACAGTCCATCTGACACCCAAGATACTGAAGATCACTTTGGGGACGTTCTAGTTTTGTGTCTGTGTGTGGATGCATTTGATTCAAACTTCCATGTTATTCAGGACCCCAGATTTTGACTTTGACACAGCAAAGCTTTTTAAATCCCAGTGTGTGGGCCATGTTGAATTAGTACATGCCTCCAAGGTAAATGCTATATTAGTAGTTGCCTGTTTCTATAGATTTTCTCTTTTCTGGAACTTTTCAAAAAGCCATGAAATTTTGACCATGCCTTCAGTTCATTTAAAACCTTGTGTTGTGCTTTTTCAATTTTAAATGAAGGAAAGTTATAGTAGGTGATCTTCTATGTTATGATTCTTTCAAATATTTTTTTTCAATAAATTTTATATGGTTTTTAAAAAACCTTCTAACTATGTATTTTAGGGATGAATTAGTTGGTGACGTTGATAGTAAAGAGAGGAAGTGGCATGCTGAACCTTATGAAGAGTGCCCTGGGGGTGTCACGGAAAGGGCTGTCCACCCACACAGACTAGCAGTCAGTGCTTGAGCACAATTGTCATCCTGAAATGAGGAGGCGTACTCCATGGAATGACTTGCAACTTCATCATTTCATAAACAAAAACCAAATGCTGGTGAAGGCTGATGAGTTGCTTCTCCCAGGTAACATCTTGCATATTAAAAGAAATCACTTCAAGACCATGCCTTCACACAAAGTAGAGAGTTAAAATGTGGAAATGCATGGCACTGCAGCAAAACGTATTTGATATTATTCAGATTATGCCTACAGGGTATGGCCAGTCCATAGATATCAGTACTGAGGCAGAGATGCCAATGTGTCTCCATATGTGAGGCTGATGATGTTGACGCACTCTTTCTAGAAAATGTGCACCTTCATTCTTTTAGATATCTCCAGGAATTAGTGACCATAGTTAATAGGATGTCATAAAAAATGTACAACAATACTGATACATAAAAGAAAAATTAAATAGATTGAACTAAAGAATTACCATTGCAATCATTTTCTTATTCTCCCTTCATAGACCTTGAGTAAATGAAGCTGCTTTCTTTACTCTGTGAAGATAAGCGATTTCACTCCCCAGTCTCAACAGCATGGCACTGATGAACAGCTGTGAATAAATCAAGTGCAGACTAAATATACAAGACATCAAATGATTTTTAAGCTCAATAGCCCACAAATAATAACTGTAATTAAATTCAATAAAGAAAAAGGAAAGGGAAAAGATGCAGAATGAAAACAAAAACAAAAAAACCCCACCTCAACAGCAAAACCTGTGAAGGCTGAAGGAAACCTGCAGAGCACCAGAAAATTGCCTAGGCAGTTTGCTTTGTATTCACCATAATTGATCATTTTATATGTCAAATATTTCCTCCCCAAGGGATCTAAAGTCTAAATTCATGGTCAATATGTCCTAGAATATATTTACTGGATTTTGGAGTGATAAAAATGAATGGGAGGAATAAAGCACACCTTGAATTTCTTTCATCTTCTTTTTTTGGGGGTAGTCATTTTAGCAGGCAATTTTCTGCATTTAATAGAAACAGCACCTGAAAGTGTCTTTACTAGGATAGTTTTTCATTTCCCTTGTTTGCTCCTAGCTTCTTTTTAACATGTCTTACTCTGACATTATTTAACTAGTGTTTTCTCCCTGGGCTCATTTTCTTGTTTTTCTGTCATTTTTTTTTTTGGGTGGGATGGGCCTGACGGTTTGTTGATGTTCTTATAGAACCTGAACATTGTATTTTCCAGATGCAACATTTAGAGCATATTGAGAAGTCACAAGAAACATATGCACATAGCAGTTGTAGTTTGTTCCATAGAGTGCATGGAAATAGGCGATTTCAGTAGCCACTTCTGTCATATTAATATGAAAGAAAAGGTTTATGTTCCTGATTCCTCCCTCAAAAAGCATCTTTCCCAATGTAAATTTGATCAATTTCAGGAAGCTATAATAATCCAACTGCAGTTAATAGAGTGTGTGAGAAAGATGTGAACAAAAATCAAATCAATGCAATGCAAAGGGTGATGACCCTATTTTGTTCGTAAGTGATGAGAAATATAAACCTACTTCTCTCTTTTGTGAAGTAAATCGAATAAATTGAATAAAGCCATTTTAAATCAGCCAATGATAATCTCTTTCTGATGTGGCCGTGACATTAGCTGAAATGATAGCAAAAGGGATTCAATTCAAATTGAAAATAGTCTGAACCAACAATATTTTATCGTCATTAAATTTTCTGTTGTACAAGAGGCTGGCACTCAATTCTGCAGTGTACTGAATAACTTCCACAGATTTTTGTCAGGGTTTTATGATCATTTAGGAGACATGATACAATAAAAAGGGACAAAGTTGTCAAGACCAATGATCTTAGATTCAAATATTCCCATGGGACCCGTATGACTGTAGTCATTACTTATAGTCCCTGAGATTCCTGTTCCAGAAATGAGGATATAGTAAATATTTAGAGTGTTTATGCAGAATATTCAAAATCATATATCTGTATAGCAATTTGGATATAAATTGCATGTAGAATATGCAAGATTATACATAATTTGTATACCATAGTTTCATATAGCATATTACACATATAGCATAGTAAATTTCTTGGCACACATTAGGAATTCAGTGCATGCTTTAAACACCAGCCCTATTCCCTTTCTCTACTTGCATCCTAAAAATAATAGCTAATGTGAACTTATTATATGCCAGATAATTCATTCTCATTGTGTACTTTATTTCTCAGCAATTATTATATCTATTTGTGATATTAAGCCACTTTGCTTTTCATTCACCCCTTTGCATTCACTTTTACTATACCATGACTTTTCCAAAGATATGCTACTAAGAAGATTCAGAGGGAATATAACTCAAGTGTGTCTGACTTTGGAACCCACGTTTTTAACGACACACTTCTCTGCTTACATAACATACCGAAGAGAGAAAGCAGGTTGTCTTTGGTCAACACTGCTCTCTATTCCTGCACAGTGTGTTTGCCTGATTCCTGGCCTCAGTGGATGACCTGTTGGTTCTCAGAACATCAATGGCCTATATTAGTTATGTATTGCTGTCTAACAAGTTAGCACAAAACCGAGTGGTTTAAAACAATACACATTTATCATCTTGTAGTTATGTCGGTCAAGAATCTTGGCATGCCTTACTTGTATCCTCTGTTTCACAGTCTCTCTCAAGCCTGTAATCAAGGTCTTGGCCCAGGGTCTGCAGTCTCACCTGAAGGTACGACTGGGAACAGACCTGCTTCCAAGATCACTCTAGTTGTTGGCAGCATTCAGTTTTATTTTTTTATTAGCTATTGGACTGAGGCCTCAGATCCTTACTGGCTGTTGCCTAGAGGCAACTATCAATAGGATGAATTGTAACCCCTACCTGCCATCCCAATTCATATATTGAAGCTCAAACCTTGAATATACATTTGGAGATGGGGCCTTTAAGGAGATAATTAGAGTTAAATGAGGTCATCATGGTGGGGCCCCAATCTCATGAGACTAATGTTCTCATAGTAAGAGAAAGAGACACCCAAGATATCTGTTTGTCTGTTTGTCTCTACATGTGTGCACAGAGAAAAGACCATGTGAGAACACAATGAGATGGTGGCCATTTGCAACCTAAGAAGAGAGGTCTCACCAGAAACCAACCCTGATGGCACCTTGATCTTTGACTTCCACTTTCCAGAACTCTAAGAAAATAATTTTCTGTTATTTAAGGCCCTCAATCAGTGGAATTTTTTATTGCAGCCCAGGCAGACTATTATAGCTATCTTTAGTTTCCTGATATGTGGGCCTTTTCATTAAAGTGTATAAGCTGAGAAAGCAATAGAGTCTGCTAGCAAGATAAAAGTCACAGTATTAGAAACCTAATCACAGAATTGACATCTCCTTCAGGTTCAGTCATTCTATTGTTTAGAAGCAAGTTACTCAAAAGGAGGAGATTCTACCAGGCTGTGAACACCAGGAGGTGGGGATCATTGGACCCATCTTAGATGTGTACCCGTAGGCAGTATGCATGAGTTTCTCATTATTTCTCTCTCTGGAGCTAATGGCAACTCTTCAGCAGAAATTTCTCTTTCAATCTGACCATGCTATTACTCCCTCTTTGTTTACAATTTGGAATTATCTTATGAATTTATAGGGATACCACCTTTCTCAGAGTTCTCTTCCTTGAGTCTAAATGAGAAGTGAACTAGGGGCCTGTCTACGCTTAGGATTCCTTTTCTCCCATTTCATATATTTTATTTATTTTATTTTTTTAATGACTTTGTCCTGGACAAGCCAGATTTGGGCATATTTCTCATTCCCTCAATTCTCTTTCCTCTTTCTCTCTTATTAATCTGTTAGGACTGGAAATAGCTTCTACTTTTTTTATTCATGTTGGGAAAGAGTTCCATTTTGTAAAATTCTATAATCAAATCACAAGGATTACCTCTTGATATTTTAAATGGGAGAAAGATGATAAAAAAAATAAACACAACCCCCCCTTTTTAGATGAATCCTAGCTGTCACTGTTGTCTTGCTGTAGACTTTAAAATTCAAATGAGATGGCAGAAGCCAAATCTTCACTCTTTGTAAGTCCTGTCTTTCCTCTTGGCACTCCCCAACTGTTTGTCTTGAAGTAGGTACATACCTCAGGTGACAAGGGGAAAAAAGGCAATACAAATATAAAAATACACACTGATATTTTTAAAAACATTACTTTTTGCAGAGATTTTCTTATACAGAGAAGGTAGAAAAGACCTACTATCTAAGGAATTTGTCTAACTCTTTGTATACAAAACTTTTCTTAACAAAAGTTGTATGTGTGTAGGGCACAGCTTGGAGCAATGCCAGACCACTCTAACAATATCTAACAGTACAACTGTTCCCAGGCTAATAGAGGGACTGGTGAAACTGTAGTATCATATTTGAATCTATTTTAGTTTCTTAATTAGTGATTAGGAGGAGTGTCAGGTTTTTAGCAATACCGTTTCAAAAAGCATCAGAGCACATAGCTCTCCAGGCCACATGGGCATGAGCCAGAACCACCATGCTGCCTATCACCTGGAACATTCACAATAACCTTGGAAGCACAGATGCTGGGGCACCAGACCAATTCAAAGGACATTGTTTTTGTATCTGCTTCCTTACAGGTGCAGAGGCAGGCTGAGCAAGCATTGGCCTGTTGTCTCAGGGGTGATTGGCAGATTTTTCTGCCCAGAAATAGCATCAAAATGGAAATTATATATTAGAAAGAACTTTGAAGAATTTATATTAGAGACTTGATTTTCCATGATGTACTAAGTTTGTAACTTATTTGCAAAAAACATCCAGAATCTTGTCGAAACTTTTGAGCACAGTGGAAAAAATGGCTGCTGGGGTTTGGATTATGAATATGACATACAGCTTTATATAATAAAGATCAGAAAATTATAAATCTATTTGTACTATGTTATGAGAACATGACACATATTTGAATTAATGCAAGTAGAATATTCAGTATAATATTTTTGTTTTGGGATTTGGGGAACACATCTATGTGCTATTTCAGACAGCACCAGTGGTATCACGCATCCATGCATTCTTTCAATCATTCAAGATTCAACACACATTTACTGAGTCATAACTACTTTTCAGGTATTGCTGAAGGCAGCAAAAATGCAGACAAATATGTACTGGATAGCAATTCTGATTGAATGATAGTAGAAATCTACTTCATTCAAAGCTTGACAAGGCAAATTCCTTAAAAAATTAGTTAATTATTTGCCAAGAAAGTAGATAACATCTCTAATAATGATTTTTTTTCTTTCAGGAAATTTTATTTTATTATCTGATGTTGCCTACATATGTAGAAGCAGATATTTCTACAGAAAATCATCATATCTTAAAAAATTTTAGAACTGGAAGAAATTTTAAAGACCATTTAGTTGAGTTCTTTAGAGAACAGAGTTCAGTAGATATTTTGAGATTGAGTGAGATTAGGCTCATTTTATCTAATCGCATTATTGATTTGGCTTAGAATTGGCCTTACTAGAACAATGTTAATTAAACAACAAAACTACCCTTGATCTATTTTTTCTCACCCCGAAACATACCGCTTTTGCCCATAGGAGGATTTAAAAAGAAGGAAAGCTGAAGAAAATAAAGAAAATAAAACTGCCAAGTAAAACTTCATCTGATTTGACTACATACAAAGAAGAAATGTTTTGGTGCATATTCTCCAAAGATGTCCGCCATCAATTCCTTTTCTTCTTATATGCACATGGTCCCCTTCACATTAAAATATTGAGTCTAATTTTCCATCTCCTGAATGTAGGTACATACCTCAGGTATGTAGGGTGGATTTAACGACATGCTTGAACAACAGGTAGTGGTGAAATGATATTCGCAGACTCCCGGGTCAGGTAATGACTTGGAATTTCTGCCCTGTGTTTTTTGGAAGTCTTGCACATGGGTGCTTTCTCTGGAACTCAAGCACCATGCTGGCATAAGCTCACACCGCATATAGAAGACATGTGCCCAGTTTCTCTAAGAGCCAAGCTGAATGCCCAACCAACAGCCAGCATCAACTATGAGTCTGTTGATCTTTCAAATGACTCCAGCCTCAGCTGCCATTTGACAGAACACACATGAAAAATCCCAAGCAAGACCTGCCAAAATGAGCCAAGTCAATTCAGAGAACCACAGAAGATAGTTGTTTTAAGCCACTGTTTAGAGGTTATTACGCAGTTTCAGTTATGTCCATTTTGTGTCTAATCAATAACTTTGGAATAAACCTAATCCTTCTTGCTAAATCTTATGGAATTTATTGAACACTGTTCTTCAAAGAGCTAAATTAGATGATCTTAAAATTATTTCCAATTCTATGATTCTCTAAGAAAAGATGATATTTTTCTGCAGAAATATCATGTCAGAATAGATGATCACTAGTTGTTAAGACTAGATTTATCACTGCAGTATCACTTGGTTAAAAATGCATTTAATTGTAATGGAAATTATTTTTTTAATTTTTACAAAAATTTTCTCATAAAGATCCTAATTCTCTGTGTGAGTCCCAACCCATAGGTCATTCATCTTCAGTCAAGAATTAGAGTCTATAGCCATGCTACCCTGAATAAATCCAATCTCATCTGATATCAGAAGCTAAGCAGGGTTGGGCCTGGTTAATATTTGGATGAGTGACCACTTAGGAAGACCAGGTGCTGTAGGTGTTAATAATAATAATAAATAATAATAATAATAATAATAAAATAAAAGTAAAGGAATATGAAATTATAGTTTATAGTACAGTAAGAGGTAAAATTGGAAATTAAGGGAAATTATTGTATGTGACCAACATTTCTTATATTCTCTTTTTACTATCAAACTTAGTACTCTGAAGATTAAGATAACAACCTTTTACATCTTGGTACCTTCTGAGTTACCTTTATTTGGGGCATGTTTACTTCATACTATCTTTAAAGAAGCAGCATGTATAGGGTAGTTTAAACTCAGAATTGGGGTAAAATTCCAATTTTGTAACATCCCCAATTATATGATCTTAGGCAAAACCCCCACCAACTTTTAAAACCTACTCTAGCCCACTCTGTGTCTGTGGCATTGGGTGGCAGTATTTTTAGTTGTGTGCAGAAGATAGTAAAGTTCGAATCTTTAGGGTGACAGGAGTCAAGTATGTACAGGAACGGGGATGTCAGGGCCACACTTTGAGAGTACCTTTGGTCTGTTTTCTGCCAGAATCCTATTTGCTGCTTACTGAAGGGAATGATGGGAAGATAAAGATGTGAGATATAAGCAGTGAAGCTGAGAAAAAACAGGAGACCTACAAAACATACACAAAGGAAGAAAACTAAAAGAGCACGTTATACCAAGCAGGATAGAAACACTAATGCTTTAGTAACAGATGCATAGCATTCCAAAATTTTACTAAAGCTAGAACTGAACATGGAGAAAAAGTGAACTGGCTCTTGAGGACAGAAAACAAAGGGAGACCAAAATATATTAGTAGCCAATGAGTAACTAGTTGCATATCTGTATATCCCTTAAATGAATTTTAAATCAAACAAAAACATTTGAAAAACTGTAAGAAAAAAAAAAGCTTTTGTCTCTTTTTCAATATTTGGTTTCTAATATTGAAAATTTTTATTAATCAATATTTAGCCTAGCTGATAACAGTTTATACACAGAAATGAGATGGTTACATATATCCTTGCCATTTTAGCAGACCTACTCTGAAAGTGTGTACATGGTAGAGCAGTGAGAATGCCCAATATTTTCCTCTTAGGCTTTCTACTAGCAAGCTATTGCAGATTTTGGTAAGGAATTTGAGACATCATTTCATAACCTTGCATTAGGAGGATTTTGTCATCTAGGAAGAAACCCTTTGGAGAAATGTACCCTTGAGTATTTATTTTTCATCACGGAAAAACTCTATAAATATTAGTATTATATTCAGTGTTCCTTTGCAGCTCATAATCTCTTGAGCCAGATTATTTTCATAAACAGCTATAAGGAAGTAAAGATGAGACCAGGTACACAAAGAATTTTCAATAAAGAATTTTAGGGCCACCCAAATAAAACAAATATTATTCATGAGAATAGAAGTGCCATTCAATAAAGATTGCTGAAGCAGAAAATAAGCAAGGGCTCAGCATCTTTTCAAACTGTTTGCTATGTTTACTATATACTCTTATTACCAAAAAGAAAGAGACAAAGTTGATTTCCATTTTTGCTGAGTATCGGCCTCTTTGCAATACTGAAAGTAGAAAGAAGTATTTATAAAGATTAATATAGCCCTTTGTCTTTCCCTTATTGGGATGAGCCAGAAAGACAGGATAAAGATATGTGATAAATTCAGAACATTTTTTTCCCATTAATGTAGAGTTGGGGGGTGGCATAGGAATTGATGATGGTAGTAGTTCTGGATCAGTTTGTGGAATATATTAGATATATGCACAGACAATAACCTCAGTAAATGCTGCTGTTTAAAAGTCACACTGCCATAAATTGGGCTTATGAGAAATAGACTCTGAGATAAAGGTAAACATGCCTGAGCAAGGGGTACTCTCAGAAACACTTGCAAAAGATTACAGGATGCAGAAGAAGAAACTGAATTGCAATGCATTAGCAACAAGGGACACAGCCAATTCCCTGAGGGTACTCTGGAGCTGAAATGACCTTTTAGAAAGGTCCAGAATTGAGGAAAGAGGGAAGGCCTTGTGCCCTGCCTCTGCCAGTTTTGGCTGGCCCTATCCCCTGGGAAGGGATGTGGCTTTTGTTGAGGGCAATTCCTCCTGTAGTCGAGGACATGTATGTAAGTGGTCACATTCAAAATTCCTAACAGGTAATGAGAGTCTTGATTCTGAAGAGAGAATCTGGGTGACACACCCCAGCATCCACTATTTATATTATTAAATTTGAGTTCTGTGGTGTACTAAGGGATAGGGCACAGTTTTTACTGGTTTAGAATAGTTTATGATTAAGGTGTGGGTGAAAGTTAGTATCATTGTTTTGATTCTGTATGTTTATTCTCCTCATCTGAGAAAAGGTGGCTATTTATAGAGGTCTTTCCTTAACATGAATCCTTATCTTAAACATTTGGAAGCTTCATAATCAGTTGAACAGTCAATGAAATTGGTCCTGTTGGTTTTAAAGTTATTCAGAAAAGAAATTTATGACAGAGATAGTAGACTCTTTTACATCTATGGAAAAAGACTGGATGACTTTGTTTCCCCTCAGTGGTTTTCCCCTGCCCTTAATAATACATGGCAGTTTATCCCTCACAAATTTGATAAATCTGCCTTCTAACAGCTTCTAAATATAATGGATATAATTGAGACATTATGGAATTAGATATACAGATACATGCATTGTCAACCCTTAAATTTGACAGTTTCATGTGCAAAAATTTTCTACCCGACTCAAAACACATATTTGTCAGAAATATATATATGTAAACCTGATAAAATTGTGTCCATAAAATCCATACTCTGTAATACATATATAAAATGACATATATCTAGAATGTTGTTCATATACATCACCATTTTCTCTTAGTAACATATTCCATCTCTGCCTCTGGAACTTCACCAAAATGATAATACACTCTGAAAGTCAATAAGTGACACACATGGGAAAGTACTACATTCTTGGAAGATCAAATAAAGATAACAATAAACTAATGAGAAGGTGCTTGAAAGATAAGTGAGTTTTGAGGCAGCTGCATTTCCTCCTCCACAAAAGAAAGCATTCTAAGATGTCTGAATTGAGAAAGAGTTTTTTCTTTCTTTCCTGGATAGGCCCCGATTGGTATTTTTTTCCTTTCTTGGGCTCATTGAGGAATTTGATCTGGCAAGAACTGCCTCCTCCAGTAATAGGAGCCAACAATTTTATAGAGCCTTACACTGACTCTGCATCAGTGAAAGTCTTCATAAAAGTATTGTTATAAAAGTACATAAAATACACAAAGAATACACAAAGGTAGAAAATATACCTTTTGACAATATGGAAAGAGACGAGTAAAAGAGAGCTATGGAGTTTCTTTGTACACTGTATAAATTAAATAGGTTCTGCTTGCAAACAAAGAGCTCAATAATGAGATAGATATTCATTCCTTACGTATTCCCATTATTTATCGCTGGATTACTTATAGTAGCAAAGCAGCTAATATATTACATTAGTCAGAAAACACTGAAATACCTATGTATGTGAGAGTGAGTAAATTACTCTACCCAACTCTATGTCCTATGTCTGAGAAGTAATATGAGTTTTCATCCACACCAGAAAAATTAGTATGGACGTAAATTGTAGTTCTATCTTCAATCTTTACCCATACCAACAAACAAATATTTAACTGAACATTTATGTGCCAGGAAATGTGCTCAGTGCTGAGCATTGCTATGGTGAGCAGATAAGATGTGGTCTGTGTTAAAGAAGCTTGTAAGCAACAGTACTATCTTACTTTAAAAAATAATAATCTTATAGAACTCTAATAGGTCAAGAGACAATGGAAACTTTTCATAATTTCAATACCACCTTTAAGGAAGGAAAAATAATGTACCCTTCACCCGCCCGAGTTCTTGGCTGAGAACTGTCATAAAACATAGATTAACAAAAGAAAAATAAACAGTTTATTAACATGTATACTTCATGTGTACTTGGGGGATATCCAGGAAAAATGAGTAAACTCTCTGAAGTGGCCCATGTCCCTACTTTAAGTACTATCTTCAGCTAAAGGCATTGAACTGGGGAGAGGCCAGTTATGTGAGGTTACCAGGAAAAGCGCAGTTAACAAGAGTGAGATTTGTTATGCAGATTTAAGTCTCTGCCTTCTATATTGATAAGTTTCTTGTGACTTTGAGTCATCCTTCTTTTCAGGTTACAAAAAGGGAAACACAAATAGAAATGTCTTCTATAAACGTAGATTTCTCTTCTAAATAAACGATAACTCCTATTCTGTTTTCAGAGCTTCTTCTGTGTCTGCTTTTTCAAAATAATCAACTTAAAATAATCCAAATGCCAAAGACACATATTTTGAGGTGACATATTCTGCTGCCTTCACAGTCATATCATCTTTAGATTTGCACGTGAGGTAGGCCACATTTCTCAGGTGAACAAACTTGGATAGGTCAGTTAGCACTTCTTCAAACCTCAATTTTGTCATCTGTATAGGATAGCTAATAATATCTATATAGGGGGGTTATTCTGAGGAAAACATATGATAATATATTTTAAAATTTAATGTTATTCCTCGAAGTACAAATATATGTTTGTTCTATGTATTTCCTTTCCTCTCTATTCTGTGTGAGGAGGAAGACATTTTTTTCTCTACCCTTGTAGGTTATTTTGATTGGTCTAATAAGTAAATCTACATGAAACAGATAAACAAGAGAAAAGAACCACATAGAGAAACCCATATGTGTGAGAGTCAGAGACCCTACCAGATGTGAACGGTTCAGAGACCAAAATATAAAATGAGGTATATATATGGCATCCTGAGTCAAGGAATGAGATAAGAACCCCAGAGTTTCAGCAGGGAGGAGGGTCATTTGCAGCTCTATTAGAACAGGTGTTCAGTAATTAGAAGTTTGCTGTGTTCTATAGATAGGTCATAAAAAGTTATTTTTGGTAATAACTCATATTATAATGCAAGATCTCAAATTTAAATGTCAGAGGTAAAAGTTTCTGATGAAATTGTTGAGTCTTGAGTGCTTTTAGCTCAAAAAAAAATTTGTATGCTGAAGTAGCACATCTTAGGGAGGCCTGTTTAGACCCCTGCATCTGCCAGTGGTACTCTATGAGCTTTTTTTTTTTTCTTTTTAAGCTCATCCAAGGCAGAAACAAATATTCATAGAAACAGTTGCCCTAAGGGCTAAAAAGAAAGATTTGAAAGGAATGTAAGGTTGCAAAGTAAGTTTTTCTCTCTCCAAAGCTGGATAATACTGAGTCTGAGTAAAGGGGAGGAAGTACAGATGGGTTCCAAGAATGGAATTGAGAGATCTGAGTCATTGATGAGGCAGAGGTGAGAAGGACCTTTTAAGAGGATAAGGAAAGAAGTGGAAGGAAATCAGAGCTGCTGAGGTATCCTCCTAAGCGGGACTCCCTCCCACTATTTCTTGTGGACAGATCTACTGTCCACCAGTCCTGGATACCTGTAAACTTCCTTGGCAGACTAGAAATTTCCTTGAGAAATGAGGACATGAAAGGAGAAATCTTATTTATCAATCAAGGTGGAATTTAGCATTTCTTTCTGAACTGAGGCAGCGAGACACATCACAAATGTTACAACCAATTCAGTAAATATGTATTAAAATGTAATGAATATATTGGTATTGTTCCAGAATAGTGTGCTTCTCTGCTTGGCCATTCCCAGCTCAGTTCCTGGTCTGCATGTCTGTTTGCCCCAACCCTTCACAAGTCAAGTATGACCAGAAGCATAGTTTACAAATATGCTGCTTGTTCTTCCCTGGTGAGGACATCTGCCATGTTTGTTCTTCACCACAGCATCAGTGTTCTCACATGGATGGGTCCCAGCATGGGAGAGCCATTTGGTACTTCCCCTCTCAATGATCATGGAGGCTGTGTGGAACATTCAATTTAGCAGGAGCCATTCCTGCCTGTCATGGAGACCGCCAGTGCGAACAGATGGGCCATTCTACAACCCAGGTGGTGAGTCCTACACTGATATAACTTAAGATTTCCTCCTGAAAATGAGTGTGCCCTGCTTAGTGTAAAACTCAGTTTCAGGTGGAGAACTGCTATGACTCAGAATACAGAACCTTCCCACAGTACTGGTAACTGGTCACACTGATCTCTCTTTTCTCAGAGGAAGAACCCACCATAGACAAAGAGAGAGCATACAAAAGGGAAATAAATATTGTACATGGATGTATACACACCAATGCATAGCATTAAGCACCCAGACGTTTTACTCTCCCCGAAATGCTATTTTTCTCCAAACTCCTGATTTAGCCTCTGATTTATAGGTTGCTTTTGGGAATTAGTATGCATTTTAAATATTTTAGTCTTATGAGGTCTGTGTTTAAATATCTTGTTTTTATTTGTTAAAAAGAAAGGTTAGGAGAGAGAGAAGGGAGGAGAGGCAAGACTTATATACAAAGCTATGGAGATTTAGTGGGGAAATATTTTTTAGATGAAAATATTTTAGTACTGAGAATCAGACTTTGGAGGCCTCAGCATGGGCTGGTCTGGATAAAGCACAAAGCTTTTGTTGACATCTATTTGCCAACTCACATAAGGACTTTGTAATGACATTCTTTCAACCCATCTGGTGATTTAGCCAAGGCTGTCGAAAAGCTTCAGTCAAAATTCTGAAGAAGAGTTATAAAGCTGAGCTGTGTCAGAGGACTCTGGCAGCAAGTTGATTTTTTGCTGGACTCTTTTTGGGCAAAAATTATATGATAAGACTTGCTAGGAATTGGACTGACTAAAAAGTGGTTTATAATTGCTTAAACTAGATGATCTCACTTGCTTTTTTGTTCCCAGCTCTTATCATAGCCCTAAAACGGACGTGTATTTTTGATCAAGCTGAAATCAAAATGATGGTGGGGTAGATTTACACATACAAATAATGTTGTGTGATCCTGTAATTGAGTTTCCTTTGAGTTTTATCTCATAATAGAAGAGAGATCATAATTCTCCATTAAAGCAAATTATGAAGAATAAACTACAATGCTCTTCTTTCCAAATTTCCAGATCAAAGAACCAATAGTGCTAGTTATTAAACTGTCTCTGCGCCACACTAGATCTGTGGTTTTGGAAAAGTCAACTTTTTCATATTTGTTATTGTCAAAATATGGGCTATATAAGGTTCATGATATGAAGAAAGAATCTAATTCCTGGAATAATTAGAAGAAAAAGTTTAGCTTGAAATCTGAAGGTTTAACATTAGCCCTTGAGGATCATGAACATTGGTAAGTTTATGTGATACTACCATGGAAAAGGATGTCTCAGCTTAACAAATTCAAATGACATTAAAATTTTTACTTTCACTCAAAAAACTTATCTTTTCTCCACAATATTAACTTATAGTCCTTCTTCAACACTTCTCCAGGATTTTAGATGATTTTATGTTCTATTTGTGGAGTAAATATTGAATATCTATAATGCATTTCTCTTTAACTAGGCTGATAACACTCTGAGGTTAGAAACCAAAGCATGTTTGTCTTTATATCCTCAGCAACCATCACAGTATCTGGTAGGTAGTAGGAACATAATTGATATTTATTGAATTCAACAATCCACAAATATTTGTAGAATACAGTTTGTTCACAAGATACTGTGGGGATAAAAGGTGACTCAAGACAGGGGCCATTCCCTAGAGTAACTTTCAGAATAAAACATATCAAGCTTTTATTAAAATACTGTGGAACAATTATTAGAACCCCTTTATAGTTTTAGCATTTTTATTATTCTCCTGACTCTGTCATTATTTACATCATCTTTTAATATTTGATAATGGTATAAATGCTGTTCCCAAGGTAGCATTTTATTTTTCTCTTCTTCCTAATATTTATTTCTACTCTTTCCTTAATTTCCTCTATCATTTTTATTTTTCCATCTTGGATTCTTTCTGACTTGTTTACACCTTAACACCCTCCTTTATTCTTTTTCATTTATCTATTCTTCTCTCCCTATCTTTCCACACCCCTCCTCATACCAAATACAATTTAAAATTCATTTTAAAATTATTCCAGGAATCCTATTCATGAAAATTTGCAATTTAACCAACCAGTAAGTGCTAAGAAAAATTCATTAATTATAGTAACTCCTCTGTTAGAGTTATCAATGTAAGGACATTGTGGAAATAAATTTTATTAGAGTTTATTAGAATTTATTTGATTCAAAGAGAGCACACTCCTAGAAGCAGGATCTCAATAGACTGAGGAAAATGCTTTCCAGAATGATAATTTCTTTTTATATATTCAGAATTAAGAAGGGTAAGTAAGGAAGCTTACATGGGAGTCAGCAAGGCAGGGAAATCTCTATGATTAGATTACAGGATAGTTAAGATTATGTGCTCTCTTGAGGGTGATTCATTACCAAGTGTCTAAAAAAGAGGCATTTCAAAGGTGTGTTAACGTAAATGCACAAAAACAATAACTAGGCTTGCTTGAGGCAAAGATAATCTTTTACTAGGGAAGTAACAGGCCTGAGGCATGGCTATCTCCCATGACCTGCTAGGTTTAGGATTTTATGATCTGATCATCCTGTGAAGTTACTTTTATTCATCACTGAACTTAACATAGCCCCGTTTTCATTTACAGAGTAGAGGTTTTAGAAATAGCCGGTCTGCTTGAGTGATTTAGTACGGTAATTTGAAGCTTTTGGGTTAAAATTTCAGTATTTGTACTGCATTTTCCATTTTCTGTTACTCTTAGCTCATCTCTGCTTTGTCTGCTGCTTCTTGATATCCACTTCAATTTCATAAAGCCTATGTCTTTTTTCATTCCCTGCAGGGGCATACGTATCTGATTCTTAAGATATTCTTTTTCTTATTTTCATAATCAAAACATTTTCAGAGCTTTCCTTGCTATGCACAAATTGTTGACCCCTTAAAGTTTATATATCAAAGCCCTAACTCTCAACACGACTTAGTATTTGGTCATTTGACTCTTAGGAGGTAAAGTTAAATATGGTCATAAGGGCAGAACCCTAATTTTGTAGGACTGGTGCTTTTATGAGTAGAGGAAGAGACACCAGAGTTTTAGTAAGGAGAGAGAACTTACCAGGAATCAGCTCTTACCTTGATACTGGACTTCCAGCCTCAGAGAGTTAATGTAATCTTTTTCTAGAATTTTCTAAATAATGCTCTTCTAATAAATTTTATCCCCTAGGGATAATGTTGTTGTGGGATTTTTCCCCTTGGTTTTTAAATATAGGAAACATCCTAATATGGAGATTAACTGACCTTGAGTAAGTTTATGGCCCCTTCTCTGAGGCAGAAGTCTGAGGCTATATTAATATACAGAATACTTAGCTCATTTACAGTTTGTGTCATCACTTATGCTACTCAATTTAATTTTATCTGAAATAAAATTGGTGAATATCCTTTCATACTCCTGGGAACCAATTTCAGTGGAGATGAATTAAGTTGAGAACCACACACTTACCAGACACTGAAGTAGGACAAAGAAAGGACAAGAGCCTGGCCTTCCACAGAAACGCTAATCAGTTTTCAAAGTAGATTTTTGTTATCTATTTCTCTTTTTTAAAGTTTTTTTGAGTATTTTAATGGATAATCAGGTGAAAATTAATAATAATTTTATCTTCATTGATGATTATCATTTAACCTGCACTGTATAAAATGCTTTATAAGCCAAACATTGGTCTTCATAGTTCTATGTGTGAGCCATTTTAATACTGTTATTACTAGTTTCATTTTAGAGATGAGGAAACTGAGGCGTAAAAATTTAAATAATTTGTTCTAGTTCACAGCATATGACAGAACTAGTATTCAATCCTTCTGAGTCTGACTCCAGAGCCCAACATTGAATCACTATTATGACAAAAAATATTATTTGATTTGCTAAATAAAAAATTGAGGCCAAAAGTTTTTCTGAAATAAAGGATTTACTGAGTCATATGCTAGCCAGAAAAAGAACCAGGTCCTGGGCTGTACAAACTAAAGCACTAAGAGCAGAGCAAGATTGAGAAGACAAACTTGTTTGCTTTCCTGGAGCTGATGGGGTTCTTTTATATGTGAGTTTGGGGAAGAGAGATGCAAGTTGTTTTAAAAGAATTTGCATTGGCCAACAGATAGAATGGATGGAGAAAAGTGAAGCACGGCTAGTTCTGGGATAGGTGTATAGTCCGTAAGGAAGAAATATTTGCTGTATCTGGATTTGTCGTGACCACAAATCTGGAAAGTTCATAGAGAATCAAAATGCCTTAGCATCTGGTGGTGGGCTGTTCTATCTAGATAGCATTCTGGAAGTTGATTCAGAGTTTCAACATGAAGTCGGGAATGCAGGCTGGTGTTCTGTTGGTTTCAGCCCCAGCCCATCAACAGAGTAACCTTTCTTGTCTCTTCCTCTTACGCTCTGGCCTGCTATAATTTAATTTAGGACATCTCAGATATTTTACTTATTATCGTAATATCGGCTCCAACAAAATATTTAGACTCTGTACAGTGCTACAGATCTATTTCCCTGTAATTAAAATACAATTCAAGAAAAAAGTTTAATGGTGAAATATAACATAATGAGGGGGCTGTTTTAAGCAGAAACAAACAAAAACATACATCTTTTAATGACATCATTAAGGGTAGAAATACATGGGAAGAAACCAAAGATGTAAAGTTACAACTGGCTAAGCTGTCACAGGTTTCATTCAAAGATACAAGCCAATAGACATGCCCACAGTGCTAGTTTTGTTGGCATAATGATTGAGTGCTAAGATAACCAGCATTTAAAAAAGACTGAGGAGAATGACTTAGGTTTTCATTGATGTCATTCTTCTCACATCAGTGCAGAAAGATGAAGGAAAGCTTCTATTCCCTTTCAGTCTTACTTTGGTGGGGGAGAAAAAATAAATTTCCTTCTACCCTTACATTCTTGACTAAGATAACCCGTATAATAAAACACAGATTAATAGGAGAAAAAACAAACAGAAATTCAATAACATGTGTACCCTCCTGTATCCATGGGGGAAACCCTGGAGAATGGAATAACTGCCTGAAATGGCCCAAGCCATCACCTGAGGTAACATTTCCAGCTAAAGACAAAAGAAAATGTTGGAGGAGAGGAGACCAATTATGGAACCAAAAAAGCATATTAAAGGGCATGGTTGTTATGCAGATTTAAGTCATTGCCTTCTATAGGTTTAGAGTTGTTCTCGATACAGAGAGGAAGACACACAAACTGAAATTTCTCTTATAAATGTTAATGTATCTTATTATGTTTTCAGAGCTTGTGTCTGCCGTTCTTAAAAATAAACAGCTCAAAATTATCTTAAAACCAGTGACATATTTTAGGGTGGCAAGTTCTGCTCCCCTTTACTTTCAACTTGCTTTTTATGTCAGCTTACTTTTTATGTTTTTGTTGATTGAAGAAATAAGCATATCATCTTTGAAGTTTAAAAAGTTTAATATATTTTTTTATTGCCAAGTATTTTCTAATGAAAGCAGAAGGAATACAGTTTTTGCTCATTTTAAGAGAGAAACCATTATTCTAACTTTTCTACAAAGTTACATACTTCTTTCCAGATTTTTTCACTTTTTCTGATTCTTCAGAGGTAAGAAAATAATTTCAGTTTTGAGTGAAACATACTCCATTCAACCCTAGATCCTACACTTCCTAGTTGAGTGCCATTGGGTGCATTGCTTACTCTCTTTACACCTCCAATTACTCATTTTTAAAATGTAGACTAAAAGAACTATTTTAAAGTTCATTGCCAAATAAAACAAGATATGGATAAAGATCTGGGTACATAGTGGCAAATCAGTAAGCGCCCTTTGTTTTTCTCCTCTCTTCCATGTCTTGTACTGTTGAGATATTTTATAGTCAAAACAAAAAATTTTCTGTTATTAACATGTGAAAGATAAATGATGATTCTCATTGAGACAAGACTGATATATTTTCAAAACAAATGAGTTTTTCTATGCAACTAAAGTTGGTGAATGTTCATCCTCTGCAGTTTTGACAAAAAAATATCCATTTACATTAAATACATAAAATGTAAAATATACATGTTAGTATAAGAATAGCAAAACTGACTTTAAAAAAGCTGAGCTAGAGCAAATTTTTCACTGACTATAGAGAGATAGCTTTCAGTTAGAAGATTTATATAAGGTGAGCACCAGTTTTTGGTTGTATCTCCATAGCAATTTCTCTTCTTTTTTCCCCCTCACCTGTAAACAATATTTTCTGTTTCTTCTGCTGCTGTGGCCTTGCTGCAATGTTTTTATAGCCCATTCGGTTCTTACAGGATTTCATCCTGTTCCCGTTGACACTAACTGTTCTGAGGCGTCCCAGGGGTTCCATGTGAGTCCCAGTACATAACCTGAGTTTGACAAATCTAGTTTTACATCGTCCAGATCAATCTAAGAATTAAAAGGAGGCTAAGGGTGTTAAATCAACAATAGTTTTCACCTAGGCAGAGACATGAAGATGAAATGAAAGCTAAAGGGCTGTGTGTTTTTCAAAGAGATATAGTCAATCCCACAACAGAGCATTTGTGTCACACAGAATCCTAATTGATCAAGTTATTTACTCTAGGGAGGGAACATTGCAATTTTTCATTGGGAGGATATATTTGCCATTTTTTAAGTTGCTAGAATTCTAACTTCTTCAGTGTAAGTTTTAGCTGGTTAAATACATGGCATAGTTGAAAGAGCTGAAAAAAAAGTAAGACTCAAAATTTCTAGTTAAATTTCTTTTTACTCATTGATTCATTCAAAACCATTTCTTTTTGATTCACTTTTCTCATCTGGAAATTGGCTAAACTAAATTCAGTCATTCCTACCATTGCCTTATGAAGCAAAAAACAATAATGAATGACATAGTTAATGTAAATATTTTCTAAAATATGTATGGGATTCTAAACACATGAGTTATAATTCTTTTATTATTATAAAGTAAGTTTTGTGTTGATAAATGTGGAGAATAGAAAACACATTTTCATACCTGAGGAGCAAATATATAGCAAAAATAATATCGTAATGCAGGCTGAAAGTATGATAACTAAGAGTGTACATCAGTGTAGGTGTGGGGAGAGATAAAGACAACCAACATCTGAGCTGGACTATGAGGCATCTGAATACAAGGTAATGAGACTGGATTCCATGCTGTAGATGGTGGGGTGTTATGTGATGCTTTCAAGCAAAAATAATAAGATAAAAACTTAGTAAAGAAACTGTGGACATTTAGAAGATGGATTAGAGTCCAGAAGTAGAAAACAGTAATTGCTCAAGCATAAATAAATGATCGACCAAAAATTGTGGAAGAATGGAAAGAGATAGGTGGAAGATTCTGAAGAAAAATTATCACGTTTTGGGTCAGCTTTAACCTAAGAACCTATGTGTCTTTTCACCACTCTATCCACAGTACCTAAATCAATATTCAGCACATCTGTACTCAATGATTATGTGTTTAATAATAAACATAGATGGAAATAAATGCACAAGGGGAGCAAAAGACGGTCCTTAGTTCATCTTGAGAGATTCAGAAAACACACAACTAGTAATCTGTACACATAAAAAATAATTCTGAAAGAGACATTAACTTTTGGGAAAGAAAAGTTTAATTTTAAGCATATTGCATTTACATAACAGAACTGTCATGATAGAACTGTCATGACAGAACTATCAAGCAAGTAGCTGAAGGTGCAAAATAGGATCTTGGGAGAGAAGTCTATGGTTTGAGATATGAAAGATATTTGATGAGAAGATATAGTCCACAAAGACTTTTTCGAGTGCTTTGTACACAAGCATGCATGCTCCCTCCCCCCCCCCACACACACAATAAGCTGGTAGAAGTCTTAGGTAACAAGTGAGACTGGTAATCGCTCTCCTCTTCTTCTCACAAGAAGCAAGAGACACAGGCATTTTGCAGACATGATAGGATGCAAAACCACAAACACAATATATAAAAAACACTGGCAACATAGTACAATGTGGAGAATTGGTTGTTTACTCTCATGATTGCACATCTGACTGGGAGCTGTGGCTTGCTGCCACTACCCAGCTTCACGAGAATATCATCCTGCATATTGCTACCTGAGGAAAAGATCAAAATTCAAAGTTCAAAGTAAGGTTTCCACTGAATATGTATTGCTTTCGTACCATCATAAATTGGGGACTGTCTGTAGATTATCTTGCTCCTCCCTGAGACCTACTTCAACTCTATGAAAATAAAATAAAAAGCAATATTGACTTGACATTTTTTTTGAGGGGAGGGTCAAGGGGGATTATAGTTGTCTATACATAACAGAACTTCCTCAAAAGCTTCTTTTTGTTCATTCTTTTTTTTCCAGAGTCCCACGCAGCCCAGTGGTAGTTCCAGTTTCTTTTCTCTCTCTCTTAAAAATGTTCTTTTCATGCCAACTTTTTCATTTCTGGTATCTTTTCTTCTCTTCTTTCTTCCTACTCTCCATCTCTATGGTCCTTATAAACAATTCTTCTGTTTTTCAGAATTACAAGAGTACCACAAAAATCTCAGTGCCCAAAACAAAGGATCCTTTTTCATATGGAAATGGAAAGTGAAAAGGTTGTAAACATTTTAGTTTCATGGTTTTTTCTTTTCCTGTGCTGTTTAAAAATCCTACCATGGCCTTTTCACCCTGTTCTATGCAGTGACAAGACATAAGAAGAAAACAGTCAGATCATTCAAAATTTTGTCTCTGTTTTGAGGCTAAAGGGTCATTGTGTAGGATGCTTTTGGCAAAAGATAAATGACATGACTACTTTATCTCCTAAAACTCTTTGATAATCTTACCTTTAATTTCTGACATTCTGGAATTGTCATTCTTTTTTTTTGTAATGGCTGGAGGGAAAGAAGGCTGGACTTTATTTGCTGCCTGAAGTGAAGCAGATAGTTGACAGCTCCAACACCTCATGATTGCTCATGATTACAAAAGCAATTCTACTGCATTCTTAGTAAATAAGTAAATATTAATAAGTCAATAAAACATAATGAATAAAAATATTATTAGGGACTTCTTTGAAAGGCTAAGTTTCCAATGTTTGGAGTTAACAAGGTCAGGTGCTAAGAACTGTTTGTCATCCTATAGTCAGTGCTCTGGCCTTCAATTCAAGGGTTCTGGGGCTGTTCTTTTTTAATGCTCTAGTAGCCTTCAGTAGTCTGTAGTTTACTTTTTAAGAATGATACTTTTAAATTCATACAATAAAATTTGTGGCATTATAAAATAAACCAATCATATTTATATACAATTTTATAAATATTTATCAATTTTGTCATATACTAATATAAATCCTTTTTATTAGTACATTAAATAGCAAGATTTAGCAGTAGATCTAATAACATATAATTTTGAACTAGTCACAATGTAATATATTGAGGTATGATATATTCGTGACTTTAAATTGTGACAAAGACACAGATGTTATTTGACAACCATGTTTTTTTGTTGTTGCTGTTATGTTGCCAAGATTTATAATTAAAGGGCATGCTATATATCAAATATAGGTTAACAAAGGCTAATTCTTTTCCTATTCATGCCCGTGTATTCTGTGCAAGGATTCTATGAACCCCAGGAAAAGAGCTCCACTCAGTATAGTTTCTTGGCTACTTTCTAGCAGTGGAGGCTAAAAAATTGTTGATGATAGTAGTGGCAAGCATGGAAAGTGCTTGCTGAAATCTTGACAGAAGATACAGAAGCTGGGACCCAGGTTTGCTTGCCATATAAAGTATTTCTATGGCAACAAATGACAGGTGACAAAATAAATAATTTTACCATGATCAGGTTCATAAAAAGGAAAAGACTTGTGTAGTCTGGAAGAGAGGTAACAGGGTGTTTGAGTCAAGACTGGGACCATTTCTTTCACATCTTTGGATTGGCATTTATTTATTACATCTTACCCAGAACCAGAATTTTTCAGTTTTGAAATAAATTTGGAGGTACGAGGACTATTAAGGGACTTTGTGAGCAACACAGTAGAGTGAGATAAGCATGTATTTGTGAATTGCACATATGTGGGTATGGATCTGTATCTTTTAGAAAATTGCTTTATATCTCTCTGTGTGCCACAGTTTTTATTTCTCTGTTGGAGACAATATCTACTTCATAATTTAGCATAGTATCTAGCATAGCATTTGGCACTCAAAAGGTACCAATATATCATTATTGGCCAACTTTACATGACTAATTAGCCAGTAACACTGACTGAGTCCTTACTGTGTGTCAGTTACTATGACAAGCATCAAACTACATCATTGATTCAATAATCTTATAAATTGAAATATATAATTATCATTAAATTACATGTTCAGGATTTGAGATTACTAGACACAAAGTAATTTGCTTAAATTTAAGTTGTATTGTTGGAAGTACTGGGATTAGAATTTGAACCCATCACTGATTCCAAATCATCAACACAAATTATATCCTACTAGCTAAATTTGTGGCAGATCCAGTGACAACCGGAATCTTCTATCTCTTAGACCAGTGTTTTTTTCCAATGTGTCATGAATAATAGTTTAACTCTTCAGAAGTTGCAACACTCTCCTCCAACAGTACTTATTTCAATCTCAGAATATTCTAGATAAGAATTTACTACTTTATGCGTATGTTAATGGAAGTTTTTTTTTTATTTAGTTTTAAAGCTTATCCCACAAATGAATTCCATTTCCTAAAATGTGAGAACAGACTGTTCTTTTAGCTATTGACATTCTATTTGGATTCTACAAAGGACTTTAAACATAGTCACTTTTGCAAGTCTTTGATGCAAAGTGAGTGACTAATGTTATTAAGCTGCTGAAGGGCAGGTAAATTGGCTGTGTTTTCTAAAAATGAATTTCATTTCCATTGTAATATAGCACAATGAAGAGTTGAACACTGAAAAAATAACAAAATAAAAAAAAAATACATGTCAGAAGGACCTTTCTATCATAGAACTGAAAAGAACTCTGCATGCCTTTTAGGTGCTTTCAACTTTTTAAAGCTGGTTTAATTGCAGCATTATTTTCATTTAACAGTTTCCATTGAGTAGGTTTTGTGAGCTTAAAGAAAATGTGACTACTTTTGGAAATGAAAAACTATGACAAAGAAAGCTTGGCCAGAGCTGGAGGTCATGAATGTTGTTCAGCAGTATGTTTCATATTTCACAACCTGTAATTGATGAGGGATAAAAATCAAAAAAGGTTCTTACAAGGATAGAAAGTCACTATTTCCAAAAATAGCTAAAACCTGTTGCTGGTTTTTTTTTTCCAAATCCTGGTTCTTTACACACTATGAGAAAACTAACATAATTCCACAGCTTCAAACGAAAAGCATATCTATTAATCATAAAGTCAAATGTTTTAAACGAATGTAGGAAAATGCAGATTTTAACAAAGATGTTTTTTTAAATGTGATTGTTTCCCTTTGCTGTTCTCATTCATTGAACCAAATTGGCAATGCAGTTTAACAGGTCTGCAAATTTACTTGAAAAGTTAAAATGGAAACAGTGAATTAAATAGTCATATTACTTATGTCTGGCCAAAAATAAAATTTTATTTTACTGGTCATTTTATTCATAACATGAGTATAATCAGTATTATTTATTATTGACTATCCTAAGTGGAGGTCATTAGACCTAGAAAAAGCTGTTGTTCACTTCTGCTTATTTTTTTTTTAAATAAAAATACGTGTTTTGTTTCTTTATGGAGTCCCAGATTGTTTACAGTATTCTCAAACTTGGGGAAAATCTTTGTGATGTCCCTTGCTCACTTCCTTAGTCTGCCAGTGGTTTTAATGGTTGTCCAAGACAGTTTGAGAGAGCTGTGTTTCAGGTCTGACAGACCTATGATGTTTTTTTCCTCCTCTAACAGATAAAATCACTCATTTATTTATTTACTCATTTGTTCAACAAAAAATTATAGAATGACTTTTATGTGTGAAGCACTGAGCATTTTCCTTTGTGGAGCTTATAAATCTAGTGGTGTAGGAGAGGCAAACAGACATCAAAGAATAAAGCAAACATGTAGGATTAAAATTTCAACAAGTGCTATATAAAGGAAAGATACATGGTATTATGAGAGTACACAGGGTTAATTTGGAGGGTGGTCTCAATTCTCTGCCTCCTCCTACATCTATACGTTTTGCAAGGTATCCTTACAGGTCCTCCCATTAAGAGGTGAAATCTATTTTCCTGCTCTTTGAACCCTTGCTGGCCTTGTAACTTTCTTTGGGCAATAGAAAGTGGCAGAAGTGATATGGTGACAATTCCAAGTAATGTAATACTTTTTTTCTTTTGTAAACTAGAAGGTACTGTAAAAGCGTTAGTTACGATTTCTCTGGCTGAAGCCATACCTTCTCCATAAAGCCAGTCCTCATTATTCCTAATCACTTTTCTCTGGTATTCTATAGCTTGTCTTTGCTAGATAATTAGCACTGTAATATCATGTGTCAGTGAGGATTCTTATGGCTGCAAATAGCAGATAACCTTTTTTAAAATGACTTAAACAATACAGTATTTTGTTATATCGCTTAAGTAGAATATGGGAGTAGCTCGATTCATATTGGATCAGGGCCATCAAGGCTCTAGGGCAATATCTCTGTCATCCTCTTGGCCTTCTTTTCTGGGTTGCAAAATATCTCTCTTATGATCTCTTGGCCAAAATTGGGTCATATGCAAAACCACACTTCAATATCTGGCAATAGGAATGGAATTTCCCAGACTGGCTTAGTCCTACCATTACTCAGTCCCTCAGTTGGACACACTGGGGAGCTATCAGATGTAAATGGCTGTTGAGTAGGCAGCCAACAGTGTTTGCCGCTCATAGTTTAATGATCGTTCATGTTCCTATCCTCATCTATCTTCTCTAGAGAAGATAGTGTGCTTCTCTAGATTTTTAACCCCTAGCCTTGGCCCTTTCCTATAGCTCTCACATCATACACTGGTTTATTTCTCTGTACCTTAGCACAGTCTCTTTTCTCTATTTAGAATTCCAACACTTTGTTCCTAGCAAAATATTTGACTTTTAAAGCTTTATAAAATCATCACTTCTTCTGTAAAGCTTTCACTGAACCCCATAACCAGGTTCACATTTAACACATCTCTTCTTTGTATTACTTCTGTTTCTTAATATGTGTCTATTCATGCTTCTCCCTATCCCCAGTGACTCACTGTCCTTGCTTGGCACATAGTATGGTTTAAATTAAAATATACTGAATAGTGCCAAATCTAAAGTACCACATAGTTTAGTCTTACAATGTGCCAGGGATTTTTCATTTAGGCTTCGTTCTACTTGATGTCAACAACTCAACTCTATTCAAATTCAAAGCACTTGATATATTGCTAGATAATGCAGTACATACTTTTCCATTAATTATTTTTTTTAAAATAGAAAGCAAGCAAGCAATAAAGGATGAAAGAAAAAGAAAGAAAAAAAAAATAAAAGCCAGCTACATAGGGAAAGAAAGAAAGACAACTACATAGAAGACAAAATAACTGGTGTGCTTCCACATCATAAAGGAGGGAAGCAGCAAGTATGTTATTGTGAGAAAAAGATCTTGATAAGTCTTGATGACCCGTAATAGACACTTCTATCTGGTAAATATGGAACCCCTTGGGCATAACTGGATGGTTGAGAAAGAACTTTATTATTTCACAAAAGTTAATAGGAACTTTAGGATTTGAATTAGTATCAGGAATATTGAGAAGAAGATGTTTAAGGAATGAAAAAGTCCTTAGAGAATGACAATAAGGTGGAGACAAAGTGGGAGACCCTGAGCATTCCCCTTGGGGGGAATGACTATGATATTATAGGTCATGGTAGTCAATGAAGATTGTTTTCTGTAACATGCAATGCTAAAATTATTCACCCTTAACCAAAACTTCAGTAAAAATCTGCTTCACACAACAGCTAGTATTAATGGTACCACAGGGAAATTAAGAAAATCATATCTACTATGCGGGGAAGTAGGAAAGAAAGAATCCAGATATGATAGGGGCCATTTTATCATTCATAGATAGTTTTTCTCATAGAGAGGTTGTATTTTTCATATAACTCCAAAATTCATCAAGTAGCCTAATTAGTAAAATATATAAAAATTTCTACACTTCCTCCTCTTTTGTTCTGAGTTGTGGTGATGGAAGGTTCTTGGACAAAGGAAAAGAAGAGAATTATGAAGTGTCAAGCAATAATAATGGCACTTACCACTTCTTTAATTCAATAAATATTTCCTGTGTGCCAGCTGTGTGCTGGGCATTATGATAGTTCCCGAAGATATACTTATGAAGAAATGGTCTTTGTTTTTTTCTCATTTTCTTTCATTAAGTCATTACTATCCTTTCATTTTTCTGCTTGTTTCTGCATATAGAGCACTCTTCCTCTTAAAAGTGTTTTTTGTTGTTGTTGTTTGTTTTTGTTTTCTTTTTCCCCATTTGTCCTTCATTTGTTTAGTTCGATCAGCTAAAGGAGCACTGTGGGACTTAAGTTCTGTTCTATGTTTCTTTTTTTGGTGATTTTAGAATAAAAAAAATAAATAGGTTGGGACTGAGGAGTGAACTGATTGATTTTGCCTGAGGAAAATGTGTTACATGCTTGCTAAAGCTTTGCTTCTCAAGCTGTCTGTGGTGAAGAACGTGTTTATTCTGTCCGTCTGTCTGCCTGCTTGCCTGCCTGCCTGCCTGCTTGCCTGCCTGCCTGTCTGCCTGTCTACCTGTTGTATATCTAAATTGTGTTATCTATTTAAGCAATCTGAAACTGACTTTTATAAAACAAAATAACAGTGATTGACTAAATGAGTAAAGAATAAGGTCTTAAAATTACAAACCTATATACATATTTTTTATTTGTAAATTCAACAGAGATTGGCAAATTGCTATTGGCAAATTTGTAAATGCTTACTTCCAGCGCTTCGTTTATGTTGCAGACCACTGACAAAGAGCTCATACACTGGCCCTGTGCTGTAACATTTCTGCATGTCTGTGCCTTCAGAGCAGTGAAAGACTTTGGCAGTGTATGTTCTCCTTTCTAAAGCCTCTTCACCAGATAGTAAAATACACATTTTGAAAATGGAGCCAATTGCTCCATTTACATTGAGACTCGGAGTCCACTCCTATCTTTTGCTTTGTTTTTCAAATAAGAAAACTTGATTCCAAAGATTGTAAAGTGCCCACTAACCTTTCCGTTCCTTATTTCCTGCACTACAACATACTCAGCAATAGAAAGTTTTCAAAGGCTGGAAAGTTGCTAATGTAGCCAACCAGTTGTAGGTTATGGTACCTCTCTGGCTTTTACATGCAGTTCCTTCTGAGTAGATCATGTTTCAATCAGCTCTAAATTATTGGTGACAGAAGGCAAATTCTTTAATAATTGACACTTTGATACTTTATAAGTTTAGTATTTCATAATTGATGCTTATTTGTTTGTGTAAACCTGTAAAGTGTTAAGAAATTATCAGGAAATGATAAAAGCATCTTCAGTATAAAAAGAGAGATGAGTTTTGGTGGTGGTGGTTTAGGGTAATCTTGAGGAAAAGTAGCAGGAATTTAGTTTGAAAATCTATATTCTATTTTTGACTTCCCCAGCTGTATAAAATTTTAAATTTTCTAGTAGCTACACAACAAAATAAAAAGAAAAAATAATTTTAATGATATTTTTTACTTAAACCAATATATAAAAATACAATTTCAATATAAAACAATAAGATATTTTATCTTATTTTATTTACACTAAATTTTCAAAATCTGGTGTGTGTTATGTTCTTACAGCTTAATTTCAAGTGCTTAATAGCTGTGGGGGGCTGGGAGCTACCATACTGGAAGAGAGCCAGGGCAGATTCAGTACCTTTAGTGAGATAAAGGAACAAGGTAGAGAGGGAGGTTTGAAAATCAGAAGGTAGATTTCACAGTGAATAATGGAGAATTTTAGAGGCAAGTCCTATGTTTTCTGTGTAAGTCTATACCTGCCCTCTCCCAACACACGTTTTAATAAATCTTTAGTAGAATATCTGTTTCAATAAATTCTTGGTAAATTAAAATTTTTTTTGGCAAGGCAGAGAAATGCTAAATCCTATTCCAAGGCTCTTAGGCCAAAGATACACTTGCAAGATGTAAACATATGAAAATCTATTGTATATCTTGCTCATAAACTCTGATTTTTTTTTTGTCTTCACAGATTCTTGCAGCTATATTTATAAACGTGTTTATGTAAGCTATCATTTATTTAGGCAAATTCTTCATGTTGAGCATGTAGCATATTTATAATTTTTTGTTATAACAACATTAAACAAACAATAAGTCTGTGTGCTTTCTGGTTATTTCCTTAGACCAGATTTTAGGAGGCAGACTTATAGAATCAAAGGTTATGCAAACATGTAAGTCTCTTGTCATCACCTTCAAATTTATTTTCACAAGCTATGCAGTATATGGCAGGGCTCAGTTTATAGCACTGTATTTTTTAAATAATTATATTTCAAGTAGGAAAAATGGCATATTATCATTGTTCTTGTTGTTGCTTTAACTTTTAAGTTTTGAATATTTATAAGGGTGAAAATTTATCGTTGGTCTTATTAGTCATATTTGGTCTAATTTTTTTTTTCAGAATCGCTTTTGTATATCTTGTGCCTATAGGCCATGTCATTACATTTTCATCAGACTCCTCCTGCAAACTCTGTTCAGCCTGGCTGAGTGGGTGTGCAGAGAAGTAAAGGGAAGAAGAGGCCCTGCTGCTGGGCTACAGAGATCTCACCATTGGACTGTAGTCATAATGAAATATACTGCAGTTACAATCAGTTAAATCTCTGTAAGCAACTAAGCTAACCTCTGGAATTAATCCATATACCCCCGAGGTCTGTCTGCTATAATAGCTCTACTAAAAAGCAGACAAATACTTTGAGTTTTATAATTTAAGCTTTGCCATCTCTTCAGAAGAGGATTGCTTTTCTGAAAATATATCTGCCTGCAAAGGGCCTTGGGGTCTATGTGCTCCTTTTGCATTTAACTAGCTATTAAACAATCCCTGGGAAGCTGTGACCTGTACAGGTTCAATCTGCTTTGGCTAGTAAATCAGTTAAGACTAGAAGTTCTCTATGACTTTTAAAGACACATTAGAGATCCTAAAAATAATCCGTCTTTCTTAATAGAGGAGGGCAAAGTAATTCAAGAGTGGTTCAAACATAGCCAGAGTCAGTCCATAATACTGACTCTTTGATCGTTCTTCCCTGCCAGAACATACTTATTCATTTATATAGTATACATTTGCACATCTGGTCCATTCCATGGACTTTACTAAGGAAGAGAGCTAACAAGAAATAAGGTATTCTTTGCCCTTGGAGATTCAATGGAGAAATAAAAATACATATAAATAAATACAGTATTAGGTGATAAATGCATCATAGGCATGTACAGGAAGCTGTAACACATAAAGTAAAAAAAAAATAAACACACAGATTGGGGAAGGACTTCACAAGGGAGTTGATATTTGAGCTGAGTTTTGGAAGATAAGTAGAAGTTCACTGAGTAGATAAGAAAGGGGAAAAGAAAAAAAACAGACCTAATAGAAAAGAAACAAGGGCTGACCTCATAATTAAGGACACATCAGAGGATTTTAACTAGGAGAGTGATGGTCATTAGAACACATCAGATTCTTGTTCCTTTTGGATTTCTGTCACCACCCTGGCATGTTATGCTTCAAAGAGATTCATGAAACATGTGTATGTCAGGTTAAAAAGAAAGCACATTGTCCAATTTAAATGCTAATGCAAATGAAGAAGAGATAAAGGAAGGTCCCTGAGCTCCCAAAGACATTGAGGACTGCTGCTTTATCATTGTGCATACTCCTCCCAAGAGGACTGTGAATGAGAAGGGCGAAACTGTATAATTGGCATGATGGACATTTTCTAGACCCAAATGCTTTCTGTTGTATTTGAAAATTTCAAACCAAAACACAACAGTAACCAGATTAGAGAAAATGCAACTGACTAAGAGCACCCTGTGATGTTTACAGTACACCCTTTTTCTCCATGTGCTTTTTCAAATTTGTGTATTTTAAACAGGAATCTAATAGGATTTGGCTAATAATCCCCATGAAAATAATGCTGGGATGTTCTTTAGCTTTTGATAGACTCCCAAATACTCAGGCAGTATAATCTTAAACAAGGAAAAGGAGCAGTTTTTTACATCAGGAGAAATAAAGCATAATGTAACACTCTGACAACCTTGAAGGTGACTTTTCCAAGCCATCGATTAGCAGGTCCATGCCCTGAAATTCAAGTCAGAGACATTCATTATAGTTCTTTCAAGTCACTAGAGTATTAAGAACAAAAATGCATCATTAACTCAGAAGTAGGCTACGCCATTTGGCACTAAGGGATTGACTTGACTTTGGCAACAAAGCCATCTATACAGATTCTTTGGACTTCAATACAAAAGGAAGTAATTGCTTTTTGCATGTTAGAGATAAAAGCAATCATTTTTCCTACTGTTATTCACTTTTGTCTATTTAGTCAAAAAGTGTAGATTTCTGGAGAGAACCTTGGCATAGATGAGCTCTCATGAAGAAAAGCAGTGTTGGACTTTGTCCATAGAAGAATTTCAGTAGATTTCTACGGTGATGGTCTACCAGAAAGAAATTGAAAGAAATTTAGGGATTTGAAGTAGGGGAGTGGAGTGGCCAGCAGGAGGTGCAGAGAGCAATTGCTCCTTTCTTCTTCTCCTGTAGTAGTAAAAACAAAAACAAAAACCTTAATGAAATGCTCTTTTCTCTCTGGTTTTCTCCAGCAGTGAAAATAACATTGCATTAAACAGATAGCATTGTTTTTATATAGCTGGTTTTCAAAAAGGACATAGTACTGGTTAACAGCAATTTACCTATTAAAAGTGATTAAAAGCAAGCCTTTAGTCAATGTGATCCTATACTTCTAAAGTGGTGTGGCAAGAAAATCAGTCTTGCATTCATTCTACATTTTAGGTTTGGTTTCTATATCCACTGCTCATTAAGTAAGCCACATTATTTCAGGGAGGCCTACCCCTCCTCCAAATTTCTTGAACTTCTGCTTTCTTCATCTGTGAAAAGGATATATAATAGCACTACTTTTTCTATCTATCCAATTGATGGTTTCAGGAATCAAATAAGAAAATGAAAGCATGTGTGTACTATAATCTTCTACATAGGTTCAGCAAATTCGTAGCTACCTTATTTATGCCTGATAGGCCTTTCTAAGTCCATTAGCTTTTAAAATTTTTATACCAATGCTGCAAGATCAGTAATAAAGCTCAGAGAAGTTCTAGCCTAATAAAGAGGTGTTGTATTCCATGTTAGATATTTATGATATAGAAGTGATTTCCACACAATCCTTGACTTAAAAAACAAATGTTCTGTCTAGGATGGGGATATACATGTAAATAAATTGCAATGTAGTAGACAAAAGAAAAAGCAGTGGGATGAAGAAGATAGATATGAGACTGAGTTTGCACAAAAGAGAAATGTTTTTACTCTCCTTGACGCCATGGGTAGAGAGTGATGGAAGAGAAGAAAGGAGTGTGTGAACACATATGTGTAGGAAACAACATATCAGAGGATGCTTTCTATTGGACAGCTTTCAAATATCTCTTAGTTTATTCTAAGATACTAAATTTCACCTAGCAGACTTGAGGTGGAGGACATTTTAGGTTGAAAAAAACGAGGATTCCTGGTAGGAAGATAAATGAGTATTATACAAATACTACTTCATATTAACTTGTCTTAACATAAGTGTTTAATAATAAAAGAATGAAATTAATTACTTAGCCAAGCAGGAAAATTTAGAAGTTATCTTTCTTTTACTACCAATGGTTCGATCTTGCTTGAAGACAGTATAACAACAAGGTTAAAACATATGCAATCTTTCCCTTTTCTTCTTCCTGCATCAATAGCATTTGTTTCAAAGTTATTTAGTATTATTTGGAGACTAAGACACTCCCCATATCTTTCTTTTTTCTATGGTCTCTATGGCTCTCATAAGAATTTAACCAATCTTTTTCCTCATTGATATTCATGTAAAGAGTCAAGCAACTTGGGCTTTTAAAAGCTAAGATAGACAATTTGGTTCCATAAAGTCTGAGTTTATCAAAACATCTTGGAGTTGGTTAGGACTATGTCCAGTGGGCATCAAAATATGGAGCCATGAAAGGTGGACATTATAACAGTGGTACATTAAATCCTTTCTTCCGTTATTCACTCCTTTGGCATGTATCTTTGCATTCCCACCCACTCTGGGCTGGATATACTTCCCTAACCCATAAATCTTGACCTTTGCCATGTGGCTTAGTTAGGTCAAGATATGACTTGAAGAGAGTGTTTAAATTTTCTTGCATGACTTAGTTGGCCTTCTTTGCTCCTCAATCCATTAGAACATACCTAAGATAGTGGTTGCTCCTTTAGTGTGAGCCCCAGAATGAGACAGATGGAAAACACCCAAACCTCATCTATAGCCTGGAGCCAAGTCCAGCCAAACTGTAGAAATCAGCCAAACCCCTGCCAACTTAGGAATATATTTCAACAAAATCAATATTTGTTCATATGTAAGTCTCTGAGAGTTGGTGTTAGTTTTTATGCAGCAAAAAATCAATTAATAGCCACTTTGGCAAATAGCCTTTGTCAGTTGTTTATAAGGTTAAACAGATACCCTTTCACTCAATAGCCCCACTCCTAGAGATTTATATTAGAGAAATAATATATTTATATTATTGAAATGTATTCATATTCATAATGGAATATATTAATATTCCATTTATGAACAAATTTGTTCACAATAACTAGAAACTGGAAACAATTTAAATATCCATCATCAGGTAAATAAAGACATATATATCTATGCAATTGAATATAGCAATTAAAAAAATACTGATACATAGAACAATGTGGACGAATCTCCAAAGCATCATGCTAAGCCACAGAAACCAGAATTGAAAGACTGTATGCAGTATGATTCTATTCATATGAAATTTTAGAAAAGGCAAAACTGTATCGACAAAGCCAATCAGTGGTTGCCAGTGCTCAGGGAAGGGATTAACTACAAAGAGATATAAAATAACATAGAGATGATAAAAATATTGCATATTATTATTGTGGTTGTGTTTCCACAATTTATATACATTTTCTAGAACTCATCAAATTGTACATTTATATTTGGTAAATTTTTTGTAAATATGATTTTTAAAAATTAGAGACAAAAGACATAAAAATTTCACAAATTATGAAAAGTATTTTTATAAAACAGCAAATTTAACAAATTATTAAAATTAATAATGCAGATGTTTCTTTTTAGTCCATGGTATGCTTAGTGACTCAGAAATTTTTTCTTTTCTTTATTTTTATGATACTTCTAGGTCTAACCTAACACCTAATGGTTCCTTTTACAAAATATGTGAAAACTTTAATAAATATTTATATTCTAACAATTTAGTACCAGTGTTTAAAAATAATATTCATTCATTAAAATAAAAAAATTTTTTTCTTAAATAACACAATTACTAATGTGCCTGTTGAGTGCCATGCAACTTCTTAAACTTTGGAATCAGATTAATTATTGTTACCCTCATTTTTCCTTCCACATTGAATTTTATGTATTGCTGGCTTTCACCACAGCAACTGCTAAAAACTCACAAAGGTATGGCATCTTCAAAGGGAATGTAGCATGCATGAGCTTTTGTTGAAACTACCTCAAGCTACTAATTTTCACAGTGTCTGACATATGTCACTGTGTTTTCCTAAAAATTTTAAAATATCCTCAGTGCCACTTTAACTTTGATGTACTGCCATGTGGAGCTTAGATTATAAACCATGACACCAATACAAGAAGTGTTTCTACCACACTCCACATTTGGGGAGAGGAGGTCTTTGAGATCTTTGTAAACATGGGTTAAAAATACTCGTTTGAAATGAGCCTAAAACATCACATTGATTACTCTTATAGTGTCCTGTAATTTAAAAAAAGTAGTATAATCTCCCAAATGACCCCCAGTGCAGGATTTCAAAAAAAGTTTTGGAGTATAGAACTTTAAAAGCAAGTTCCAGGATTCTTCTCAAGGAAGGTATTAAGAGTAGACACACAGGGAAGAGAGAGACTGTCATAGACCAAGGACATTATATGAGCTTGATTTATTTTGTGCAGATGCAGTTATAAATGATTGAGATGAGAGAAACTGGTCATAAAATGGTGTGAAAATGATGTCAAATTCAAACATAGAGTTGAAGACCCAGAACCAGCCACAAATACAGCATGACTACAATATTTTTATTTGGGGTCTAGCAGAATTTCAGTGAAAGAATAGAAGACATTTAAGTAAAAATGGACCGCTTGTCTTCTTGCTAGTATTTATGATTTAAGAGACAAAATCCACCGATAACAGATAGAGACTCCTAAATTCAGATATCATATGGAATGTGTCGCAGGAAAAGTGAAATCAAAGCATATGAGTGAACAGAAATGGATTAACTCATTTCATTTGGTGATAAAAAATTTCAGAGATCTTATCAACTTTCTTTTGGGAACTTTTATGGGTTGCTTAACCTTTTGGGATATTAGTTCCCCACCTATAAGTAAAATGATGGCTTTAATTATGACTATCTCTTTGGCAACTTCCAACACTAATTTCCTATAATTTTCTAAAGTGCTGTATATAAGCCCCATTTTAACTTCCAAAAATACTTATGAGGGCAATTCCAAAAACTCCAATTCATGGGATTAAAGAAAAGATTCTTTTAAAGCAATTTATACTATATTTTTATATTGACTATTCAGCACTTAAAATACAAACACAAAAACCCTTTTTTAAAGGACAAAATGCACACTTACAGTTTTTTTTGGAATAAGTATATATCAATCTAGTTATTATATTTTTGTTTGGGAACTAGAATATTTAATTATTCATCTAATCATTTTGCAAAGATGGCCACATTTTTTCAGTGCAAAAAGTTGGAGGGTAGAAGATTTTCTTTTTTTTTATTCTCTGAGTGAAAGAAATCATTTTTTTTAATGAAAGATAATAAAGTCAGAAAGATAACAAATTCCCAGATTTGGCAATTTTTGTAAGCCATGAAAGTCTCTCTGTAATAAAAATGAATAAAATACTCTGCTATTATCAACTAAAAGGAGGAATAAGTGTGATGGCTTTGGTACTAAAGTACTTATTTCCCCATCAGTTTTTTACTACAGTTGTCTATTGTAACCCTGAAGTGTCTCTTCTATTCTGTGATAAAGTTCTTTATTGATTAGAGGAATAAAATACAAGCAAAACCAATAATTTATTAATAAAGGGGGTGGTCTTTTCTGACAACAGTAGACTTCTATTTAACTTCCTGCAAGTTTTGAATTCATCTGTCCCAAAGCAGTGTCTCTGTGTGTGACTCCATATAAATGTGTGTGTCTGTAATTGGCCCAGCATCTTTTCCTTTTTTCATTAAGATGTTGGCAGAATTTTGCACAAAATTTTCAATTTATTATTTTATTATATTTTTAGAGTTCTTAAATATTGAGCTCTTATTATGCTATGGTCATTGAAAATACCAAGATATAAAAAAACACTGCCTGGTTGGAGAGAGTGGTGTATAAAATCCTACAACAAAACCAAGACGACTCTAGAAACTAGAGGGATATAAGTAAAAGATAATAATAGATGAATAGTGATCTGCATCTGGGAGATTATAGTAGTGGGTAACTGCAACCTCTCTACTCTGTGTGGCCCATGAAACAACAGCCTGGGCATCATCTGGGAGCTCATTAGAAATGCAGAATCCCAGGCCCCACCCTTGAACTGCTGAATCTGAATTTTCATTTTAACAAGATCTAAGCAATTATTATACATTGAAGTTTGTGAAACACTGATCTACAAAAGTTATTTTATACATTAAATAGGAGACAAGAAATCTATATAGAGAATGAGATTTGTGAATAGACTGCTGGGGCAAGTTTAGAGAGGAAAAACCTAATGGGAAACTGAAGAGAATGTGAAGAATTGTAATAGACACTTTGGGAGTGGGAATGTGGCCAACCAGTGATTTCACACCTGGATATTGCTAGAAACCGTATCAATGCACTCTGATTTACAGTTTTTCCCAACACTGCATTTTTAGCTGGGGATTATTCTAGACTGAGAATTCACAAATATTAAATTTTCCATTTTAAGTTGTTCATTGGTTAATTAATTAAAGAACAACAAGTTCCCGTGTCAATATATCTAGAGAAGATGTATGGGGGCACACAAAATGGATGGAAATTTACTCTTTAGAACAACTTTCTTTTTTGCCCCATGTACAGTCTAGAAGATGTTGTTGATAATTCAGATTTCACTATAATGGAATTAACATTTTGAAGGTAGGTTTAGAGTCAGTGTATAATGTGAAAATCTTGCACGTCACAATAATTCTTGGATGTTCCTTAAAAAGCATGAGTCAGCAAAGCATCAGTTGTTCCAGTAAATCCAGCTCCTCTTTTAGTATTAAAACAGGTTATTTTCTTTTCTGATGAGCACAATATGAACTGGTTAGCTTGTGATTAGGGACAGTTTTATATGATAAAAATAAATTTTTTAATTTTTGAATCACACTCAATCCTGAACCTTTAATTAAATCTCAAACTATTTCTGTTACAATTTTTATAAGCAAATGCCTGTACAATTTGTTTCCACTCTCTCCATTCATGCTCATGAATCCACCTGAATTGTCTTCTCTCCATCCTCAATGTTTCCATAGGAGAGCCCAAAGATGCAGCATCTCTTTAGAAATTAACAATTGCTTTAAGCAATATATTTACTTTACTGGGATGTAATCATCATTCTACAAACTGCACAGAATAAAATGCACAGATATATGATTCCTTGGGGTTTCACAATTAAATATATTTATGTGACTACCACTTGAAACAAAACATAGAACATTACCATCTCACTAAATTAAATGGGCCTCTTTCCAATCATCCTCTTCAACCTTTTTTTGATGTCTGTCACCATAGATTAGTTTTGTATATTCTTGATTTCATACAATGGAATCATGTAGCATGTGTTGTGTATGTGTCTCATTTCTTTTACTTACTGTGATATTCTTGAGATTTATCCAAACTGTTTCATGTATCAGTAGTTCTTTTTTTTTTTCATTCAGATAGTAGTTCATTGTGAGAATGTTATAGTTTCTTTATTCTTCTATTGATGGTTATTAGGGTTGTTTCTCTTTTGGAGCTATAACAAAAAGAAAGACTTCTATTGATGTTGTTATGTGCTTTTTTTGTGAAGATACATTTTTGTTTTTCTTGGATAAATATTTTACATACTTTCTACTAGATCATCGAAAAGGCAACCGGAAAAGTCTGAGAATTTCATTTGCTCATTAACATTAGGTATTATTGGGTCTTTTGAATTTTAGCCTCTCCAGTGTATATGTAATGATATTTCAATTGCAGTTTTAATTTTATTTCCTGAAAAATTTAGGATTTTAATTACCTTTATATACTTATCACATATCTTCTTTTGTGAAGTCTGTTAACGTCTTTACCTATTATCTGGTGAGTGGTTTTCATATTACTAATTTGTAGGATTTGTTCTGTAACCTGATACCAGTTTTTGTCAGGTTACAGACATTTTTGTTGGCTAATTTTTTTTTGTCTGTAGTTTACTAATTCATTTTAATAATAGTTTTTGATAGTATAACTATTTCATTTTGATGAAAGCCAGCTAACACTTTTTATCTTTTATAGTTAGTGCTTTTTGTGTCTTATCAAAAAGTGCTTTTCTACCCCAGGTTTGCAGAGATAGTTTTCTATATTTCATTCATTATGATTCTAGTTTTTATACTTAGATCTATGATCCATCTCAAATTAATTTTATATAAAATGAGTTAGAGATCTAGTTTTATTTTATATATATAAAGTATTTAATTCTTACAGCGATAGTTGTTTGGGGGAAAAAAAGGAAAAGAAAAAAAGACTTCTTTCTGTTCCTTGAATTAACTTCACACCTTAGTTAAAAATCATTTGACTGTATATGTGTGGGTCTATTTCTGGACTATTTTTGATTCTTGATTTATTAGTCTATCTTTATACTAATAGCACACTGTCTTCCTACATAAAGCACACTGTAGCTTTATTGTTAGTCTTAAACTTAAGTAGTATAATTCCTTCAACTTATTCTTTTTCAAGGTTGTTTAAGCTATTTTAGGGCTTTTGAATTTCCATGTAAAATTAGAATCAGCTTTTCAAAAAAGCCTGATGGAATTTTGATAGGAATGGTGTTGGATCTACTAAGTAATTTAGAGAGAATATTGAGTAAATATTGTTTTGGTCTTCTTTATGCATAAATGTAAGTCTAATTATATACTCAAAGTGAATAAGTAGAAAAAAATAAAATTATAGTTAAAAATAAGATTTAATTTATTTAAACAAGAAAGAAAATACATATATTGTTTCTTTTTGTTCTTCTGGTGAGAATAATGTTTTTTTTTTTTTCAATAATGTCATAACCATTGGAATGGAAAACAAAAATTTATCTCTCTTGTCAAAGACCTTACAATTTCTGGAACTAATGGTTCTGCTGGGGTATTCTGATCCATAGTCTGTTTATTTTTATAAATATTGAGTTAAATAAAGTATTTTCAGTAGTTCATTTGAAATGTTTGGTAATAATTGAATGATATTGGGAATACTAATTTTCATGTTTTTCCACATTGAACATTGTATGAACAAGGAAGATACAAAAGAGTCTTTGGGATTTGCTATTCTTTTTCCTTTGTCAGTATAGGTTTAGATCAATAAATTACATACTTTAAAAAAAAATAAATAACTACAGTTTTTAGTTTTTCCCAGCCTGAACTCTCACCCTGACTTTTAAGTAGCCAACCACGTTCTTTCCTGTTCCTGGCCCACTGTATTACTTTAGACTTCAGCGTTCTTCTCTCTAATCCTCCCATAGCAAACACCTCATTGTTCAGATCTCAGCTCAAATCTAACCTCCTCTTGGATTGCCCCTAACAAGTACACATGAAATGCTTACCTCTATAATTATTTATCCCAATACTCTCTGATTTACTTAGTTTTTTACTTTCTGAAATAGCTTATTTATTGCATGTTTACCATCTCTTTCCCTCCACTAGAGTGTAAACTCCAAGAGACAGGAACCATATTATCTTCAGTATGCCTAGCACATCATAGCAAGGCAATTAATATTTGTTGAATGAATTAATGAATTTTGACACTAATGATACTTTTTTAACTTTACTACCAACATTATGTGAAAACATCTCTTTTCAAAGTTGAACTTTAAGAACAAGGTTAATATTTGTAGATGGTTATTTTTATTTGCATTTCTGAGTTTAATGACATTGCAGGACATTTTTATACATTGTATTAATACTCACATTTCTTTTTGTGTAATAAAGTGGAATGGGATCTAATCTTATAGTCAAAACAATGAGTTCAAGTTTTAGTGTTATAATTTAATAATGTTTAAGGTTACATAACCACTTAATCTTCTTAAGCCTCAATTTCCTCACATGTAGATTTTAAATAACAATGCTTATTCTATTCATTCTATAATATTTTTTCTGAATGTAAAATTAGATAATATATTTATGAAAGCACTCTATAAAGGAAATATGTAAAGCCTTATTATTAAATTTAATGGATTAACTCACTGCTTAATGGACTGAAAGAGTTAATTGTTCTTCCAAAATTATCTAATTTATTTTCAGGGTTGGGGAGAATTATATGCAAGGTGCTACTAATAGATAATAATAACTCATTTGTTCATCTATCACACCTTTTCTTAGAGGACTTGAAGAGCTTTATTCTATCTCATTAATCTTTAACAATACCTCTGAATCATTAGACAGCTTGATGATAAGCACTGTTCTGATTTTTACAGCTGGAGCAAATGAGGCACTGAGAGGTTATGTGACTTTTTCAAAGTCACACAGAAATCAATGAGGCTGTTGTGGAAAGGGACTTAAGACCCCTGGCAGCACCCCACCTTTAACTAACTGTAGGATACAATACCTAGCATGTATCTTTACTAAGCCCCAGTGATAGATACAAAGAGGAATATGACAGGTATACTACTCTCAGTGAGCTTCATTCTTAGAGTGAAAATAGGGACATAAATTGGCTGAGATGGGATAGAACTGAAATGCTGTGAATTATTTTTTAAAAAGTACTCTGAAGTATCAATGTGGGTACATCTCATTAGTTAAATTGGAATAGATTTAATAGAATAGGTGATATTTCCAATAGGTCATGAAATATTGATGAGTTTGAAAGTAATAAAAATGGAAAGAAATTAGATAATACATTTATGAAAGCACTCTGTAAACAGAGTATGTAAGGCCTTATTATTAAATTTAATGTATTAATTCATTGCCTAATGTACTAAAAGAATTAATTGTTCTTCCAATGCAAATGAAATGTAATAAACAAAACATAAGAGAAATCATGGGACATATCTGAGAAAAAATAACATAGCGAAGAGTTTGGTATATATAAGTAACATAACAGTGGTAGCCAGATACATACTAAAATCACCTCAAAAATTATCATCTTTATTATTATAAATAATTACACTAATTATTGATTCATAGTTATCATCATCATTAAAATCATTTTATTACCACTCATCATCCAACATTAAAGAAAGTAGTAAATAAATAAGGCTGCTGTGATACACTGAAGAGATTTATCTCTCTTGTGTCAGAATATGCTTCTCTGCCCAGACTTTGGACTTTGGATTCATCCATGGGATTTTCTTTGGCAAATGGAACATAATCAGATGTGATTCAAACTGAGATTTAAATATGCTTACACAGTTTGGATTGCCCCTTTCCATAAAACTGGCATAATAGTTAAAGTCCCAAGGGTAGCTTCTGTTCTAAAGAAAATGAGAGATGGGTAGAACAGGTCTGGACGCCAGTGCCCAGGCTGGATCCAAAGCCAACCAAATCCCAACCTGAAGCCAAGCTATTCCACCCAACTCACAGACATGTAAGTGAGAAAAAGAAATGCTTATTTTTCTAAGTCATTGCATGGTGAAGTGATGTATTATGTAATCATAGCTGATTGATCTAGTGGTAATGTCTAGTAGAGATATACAGTATATAATCTCGGGTGTGCTACTTCTCAATTTAGTAACATTAAAGGTCCTTTATAGCCAGAGTTCTTCCTTATAAGTAGCTCACTGACAATGAAGCCTATGGATGAGCTCCAGTTCTCATAAAATAAAATAAAATGTTAATTTAAATGTAGTATGTGCATTTTTCTGCTATATCCCCTAATGATCATTATCCAAGACCATTATCTAGGGTCGTTATTTCTAGAGTGTTACAAACAAGAAAGTAGCATTACTAAAGCTTGCCTTTTGGCTGAGTGCATAAGACAGGTGTAATGTTGGGAGTTAAGGCAAGAGAGTTTGCCAGCATCCAAATGATAGGCAATGATTAATTTTGGTGGCAGTAGGAAAAGTGACAGGAAAAAAATGTATGAAAGATGCTTTGCTTGAGTTGACTCTATTGGATGTGACAGCTGATGGGATGATGAGGATAAGAAAAGTCAAAAGTGACTTAAGCTTTTGAGGCAGTTGTTGCTTGTAAAACTGGTGATGTCATTCTCAGAAAGGAAGAAATCAGAGGAGGATGAGTAGGTGATTTGAATGGTGGAGAGATAATGAATTTCATTTTTCTCATGTTGAGTTTGAAGTACAGACAAGGGATTTGCGGAACTGGTATAAAAGGGCACAGATTCCACTTAACTGATTGTCAAATGATTTTAAATGGAGAGTGTTCTTCATGTCAAGATGGAAGGGATTACTCACATATTATCTTTCAAACTCCAGAGAGAGGTTTTAAAAAGCAAAATCAATGGACTCCTGCTTGAAGCCAAGAACATTAGGTTGAGTGTTTGCGTTTCATTGAAATTCTATTTCTAGGAGCATCATCCATCTTTTCATACTGAGAGAGGGAGCCTGGTTTGGCCATATGTGCTGCTTTTAGGGGACACTGTAAATGTGGGACTGATAGAAAAGACACAGCACCTATATACTGAATCACAAAAAACAAACTTTAAAATTAGTTTTATATTTAAATATGAAAATGCCATGCTCTACACATGTTAGTAGTCAGTTGATGAAAAAAATTTTGTAGAGGTTTTTTTACTGGCAGGTAAATCGAGACATTTTAACAAAGATCATTTAGGACCTATAGACTTGGTATAAGAGCATGACAGTTGAGAACATTGGCTTGGAAGCAGCCTACTCTTATTCAAATCTGTGTTCTACCTGTTGCAGCCTATCAATTAATTCACTTAACAGATATTTGTTGACTTCTTTTCATGTTCTGTGTGTGAGAACAAAAACATGCAAAGACCACTACTTTCAGGAGTTAATATCATAATGGAAGGAGGTATGCAACAAATAATAAGCATAATAAATAAATTACAAAGAATATTAAAATGTTATGAACGGTATGGAGAAAAAAAAGGAGAGTGGAGAATAGGTTGCATTATTAAATAAGGTAGTCAAGATAGACCTCATTAAGATAGTGATATTTGAGCAGACTTGAAAGAGTTGAGAGAGATAACCAGGAAGATGTAAGCAGATAAAGGAACTAGAGCATAAGGCTTGAGGTAGAAGTGTGCCCAATACATTTGACAAACAGCAGAGAGGCTGTAGTGGAGTGAGCAATTGGACGAGCAGTAGGAAATGAATCAGAGAGAAAAATGGGGGAGGAATTAGGAGGGATTTTTGCTTTTACCCTGAGTGACAAAAAAGAGTCATTAGTGTTCAAGGAAGTGTTCTAGGAATCTAGTAGAAGATGTGCCTTGTGGAGGAGGCAACCATCAACAGTGTCAAAAGCAGTTGTTATATAAACTAAAATGAGAATTGTGATATAAGAAGATATTACTTATTCATTCATGTAATTTTGTTTATTTAAAAAATATTGCCTACCTACGATATCCCAGCCATTGATTAGACACTGCAGATTAAACTGTGAACAGGGCATCATTTCTACTTTTAGGAATCTGATATATCAGTGGGGATGTAGGCAATTAAAAGAAATTTTAAAACTCTATTATAGCTTGCTTATCTTCTTTATGCTTCATTTGGTTCACTTATAAAATAGGACTAATTGTACCTTCATCATCTGTCATTGTGAGAATTAAACAATATTATGCTTATATAAGAATGTGGAAAAATTATTCCCCCTAGATTTATTTGGTTAATTATTCTTCTTACTTAGAAAAAAAATCCATCAGTACATTTGTGGTAAAGGATAAAACCCAGAGGTCAGGATTAATTAACAAAAGATCATTTTTAGGTCGTAGGCTTAAGGAGAGAAGAGAACTGTGAATATTCATAAAAATGAAAAAGAGGGTGTAGTATTGTCCTAGACCCTAGAATGGAGTTCAGTTAAATCCAACAAGGACTTTAAGAGTCATAAAAAGCTGACCTGACATCAGGGCTAAATATATAGAGTGCTTAGCATGGTAAAAGTGTTCAATAAATGGCAGCATTTACTGTGGCAGAATATACCATTCCTCCCCCCGCAAAAGAAAGAAGTCTATAAACTAAGTTGCTGGTAGCAGCTATCTCTTCATCAGTGGGAAAATGCTTTCTTGCTTTTTACATTTTTCTGTGTTGATATATTTTTTATTTTTCTGAAATACATATTGCGGAATAAGAAAAACAACATTGAACACTTATTGGAAGAGAAATAAGTTAGCCATTTTACCTAGTTTATCTAGTTCTTATGGAATCAATCTATAAGTGAGATAAATCCATGCCTGAAATCATTTTGAATGAAATTTTCTAACATGAATGAGACCCCAAGGCTTTTCAGGCACAATAATACTCCCAATCCTAGTGGTATCCTGAGTCAGGTGTCCTGATATTTTCTGTTTTCACCTAAATCTAAGAAAATATGTGTATTTATAAATATAATTACAACTTCCTCTTTCTGTGTATTACTGCAACTTTAATTTAAAAAATTTGTTTTAAATTACCATCTACATGCAAAGCATGTGTTCAGGGAAAAGGTGCATAGAAGTATATAATTTGCAAAATTTTCTCAATAACCTTCCAAAATATATTACTTATAAAGGTAATATTTAAAGAGATTATTAAATTTAATAAAAAATTCATTGACCTCTGTTGGGTGTTGGGAATCTAGAAGTGAGTAGACACAAGGGCTGTCTCCTACCAAAGGCAAAGGACATGTAAGCAAATAAGTGAGAATGTGACAAATGTGGTATTAGAAGCCTAGAGGAATTACCTGGAAGTTCAAGTGTAAGAACGATTAATTTTATCAGGAAATTCAGGAAAATATATCTGAAGTGGGGGATCTGTGAGTTCTGGACTAAAAAGAATATTCTTGGTCATCAAAATGGAAAAACTCATTCTGGATAAGAAATCACACTTGATACTTGATGGAATGTGTTAGAGCAAGTAACAGAGGACAAACTCAAAGACCCTTGTGTGTTATACATATACTTGATAAGATACATTTGTCAGTATGGAAAGAAATGGTTAAGAAGAGCATCTGGTTCAGGCAACATGTTGTAGGAACTGAAGAAAATGTATTATGTAACAGGATGACCATCACCCATCAAAATTCTTTAGGCAATGAAATGTGTGCATATACTACAACAGTGGGGATGGAGAAAATAAGTGTGGAATTTGGGCAACTTTCAAAAGATGACAGGGATGGACAGAAAAAAAAGAGGAGATATAGGGAAATAAGAGTTTTGTGATACATGATTGGAACACTGGGGAATTTGGGACAGGAGAAGATGTTCCAGAGGGCAAATAATATAAAATCAAGAAAACCATCAAAGCTTGAACATAGAAATTAAGAAAGTAATAAGGCATCTGCAATGACAAGATTTAGTGGGATTTAAGAATTTAAAAAGATTCCTTAAACAGCTATTTATAATGTTCTTAAGTTCTTTATAAATCAGAGAGGCCAAAAAGAATCAGAGGGAAAAAACAAAAACAGAATTCATTGGCTTTAAATGGATGAATGCCATAAAAAGTTTCTTCAAAAATTTGCTTCATAGACATTTTTGAGTACCTGTTATATGTCAGAAACTGTTCACTGAGATACTAGGGATATAAATGTGTGTAATGTATTGTACTTACTCTTAAGAAACTTGCATTTTACTTCAGTTATTTAATTTATAAACTATTACTCTGAAAGATATTCTCCATGATAAGATATATAGATAAAAAATACAAATCCAAAACTCTGTGGAATTCATTAATTTAGTTAGTGCAGTATACTAAGCAGGTAGTCATCGTGGATTTCATAATTGTTGTGTAAATTAGCTTAACTGTGTCCCATGATCAGAATATACTTCTATAATCCAAGCTAATATGCTTACTTTATCTTTGGTAAAAGATGAAATACATCATAGGAGTGTGGCTACAATCACATACATTACTAGAAAAGCAATTTAGAGCAAATATATGATACTAGTCAGTGAGGTAATGATTATTATTTATAGAGTACTGTTCTATGCTTTTTACATATATTTTCCTCATATAATTCTTTTATAGCCTTTACATAACAATATAAAGTAAACTGTACAATGTCATATGTGATACCTGATGGAGGCTGGATTTGAACCCAGGCAGTATAGTCTTAATCGGTATGCTAGCCTGTCTCTCAAATGTCATAAAAGACAATATAAAAGATTGTGTTAATTTAAGAAGCACAGGTGAAGAATAAAAAAATAATTCATAGAAAATATTATGTGGCTTTTTGAAGGGGAGAACTATTGTCTTATGTGGTAATATGTATTATATGGCTATTTCAAATTTCTAATGTGGTCCTTCCAGCTTAGGTGGAGAAGAATATGTATGAAGTAAATATGTATGAACTATTTTGCTGTGAGATTTTAGCACTTGAAAATTCTTGTGTTAATATTACTATTATTCTGGGGACATCCTGTGAGGAACAGAAGTGGGAGACTAGGAGATCACATTTACTTAAAGGTAACCATTGCTCACAGTAGTTCTCAAGCTTTATGTACATCAGAAGCACCTCTAAAGTCTATTAAAAATATGTTTTCATGGTCCCCACCCCAAAGTTCCTGATTGAGCAGGTCTGAATCAGAATTTGCATTTGTATTTCCAACCAGTTCTTGGTTGATACTGATGCTGCTGGTTCAGAGACCACACTTTCAGAACCAGTGGTCTCTGCTGTTCTTATGCCTTTTTTATGCTTATAAAAGGTCATAAGTAGCCATTCTTTCTTCACCTCACAGCCTGGTTCTAACAGTGTGACCTACTCAACTCAAAACTTCATCAGACCATCTCACTTCCCAACTAGGTTACTAGCAGGCAGATTGATCTTCTAGCAGGGGCACTATCCCAGAGACCTGCATCCACCTGTTTTTCACCAAGTGGGATAGGGAGACTCATGCCCAACAGATTCTGGCCACCCTCTCCCCATTCAAGTAGCCCAGCAACACCAAACAAGTGCTTTCTGTTCACATAGATGACAGCAGCAGGGATTGATTAAGAGCCTTAAAGTACAAAACGAATGAAGCAGACCAAAGCAGCATTGCCATAACTCTAAAACTAAATTGTCAGTAAAACTAAACTCCACAAAAGTTAGCCAGAATCCACCCACTTAAACTAAAAGGGCATATAGCAGTTGAAATAAGAGATTTAAATAAGATTAAGAGTCTCCTAATATAATAATCAAAATGTCCAGGATAAAGCTGAAAATTATATATCATAGCAAAGACCAAGAAAACCATAATTGGAATGAGAGAAATGCTCAATAGATGCTAATACTGAATCGAATCACATGTTTGAATTATCTGACAAGATTTTAAAAAGCTATCATAAAAACACAAGAAACAAAAGCAACACATAAAAATCAGTTGCATCTATGTATACTGATAATGAGCAAGTGGAAATCAATATTTAAAATACAATATTACCACTTACGATTTCTCCAAAGGACAAAAAATACTTAGATATAAATCTAACACTGTACAGAATTTATATATAGAAATTACAAAATGCTAATGAAAGCAATTAAAACAGACCTTAAATTATTGTGAGACATACCATATTTTTGGATTGGAAGACTCAATATAGTAAAGATGACAGTTTTCCCTAAATTAATTGATAGGTTTGATACAATATTTTTCTTTGTAGAAAAGTTTATTCTAAAACTTATATGGAAAGATGAAGTCCCTAGAATAGCTACAAGAACTTAGAAAAAGAAAAATAAGTGGAATAACCACTTTTCCCAATGTTAAGGATTAAAATATAAGGGTCGAATTACAACAGTGCAGCATTAGGGGAGAAATAGACACATAGATCAATGGAACAGAATAGAGAATGCAGAAATAGAACCACACAAAGATGTCTATGACAATAGTATTGGAGCAATAGGACGTTTATTGGCAAAAAAAAAAAAAAAAAAGAATCTCCACCTAGATCTTATCTCTCATATACAAATTAATCAAAATGGATCATGGACTTAAATATAAAACTTAAGTACATTACGAACATAGGGAAATCTTTTTTGGGACCTAGGACTAGACAAAGAATTCTTATACTTGACACCCAAAACACTATCTATATGAGGAAACAATGCTAAACTGGACCCTCATGTAAATTTTTAAAATTTGCTTTTTGAGAAACACTGTTAAAGGATAAGATAAAAAACTTAGACTGAGGGAAAACATTTTCAAATCAATCTGACAAATATCTTGAATATAGAATATATAAAGAACTCTCAAAACTCAATGTTGTAAAACAATTGATCCAGTTAGAAAATGGGCAAAAATATGCATAAACATTTCACTACTGTTTAGAGGCAAAGAAACACTTGAAAAGATGTTCAACATCATTACTGATCGAGAGATGAAAATTAAAACCACAAGGAGATATCACTACACATTTATCAGAATAGCTAAAATGAAAAAAAGTGACAACAAATGCTGGCAAGGATGTAGAAAAACCCATACATTGCTGATTTGACTGTGAAATCAGCCAATTTAAATGTACAGCCAGTCTAGATAATAGTTTCTTTTAAAAGTAAAAATGAATTTACCATATAATTCAGCAATGACATACTTGCGCATTTATTTATTCTCAGTTAAGTGAAGAGTTACCTTCATGTAAAAATTAATATGAAAGCTCTTAGCACCTTTATTCATAATAGCCCCAAACTAGAAGCTATCTAGATGTCCTTCATAGGGTGAATGGTTAAACACACTGTGGTACATTCATACTGTGGAATACTACTCAGTAATTTAAAAAAATGAACCATTTATACTCTTAAAACTTAGATGAACCTCCAAGAAATTATGCTGAGTGAAAAGATCGATCTTAAAAGGATATGTAGCTACATAATTACATGCATTAATATTTGTGAAATAATGTAATTATAAATATGGACAACAAATTAGTGGTTGTCAGAGGCTGGGAAAGGGAAAGGAGAATGTTGTGGCTATACAGAGTAATACAAGAAAGTCTAATAATGATGATATATAGTTGAGTGTATTGATTGTGGTGATTATACAAGACTACACATGTGACAAAATTGTGTAGAATTGTATACACACAGACGCAAATGTATGTATATATATTTAGTGAAACCTGAATCTGTTTTTTGTATTGTGTCAGTGTCAATTTCTTGGGCTTGATAATTTAATTCTGGTTCTTTAGGATGTTGGCATTTTTTTTCAAACTACTGTAAATCTATAATTATTTCAAAATATATATGTAATTTTTGAATGGTTGTGAGTAGAACTGATGGGTGGTCATGAATTTCTTTTTGTCATTTTCAAAGACACTGTATTCTCAGTTCCGGGTCCTAAAGTTCTTTAATATCAAAAATAGAAATCTTAGGAGCTCAGGCTGAGGTACATCCAGAGACTTACATTAAAGAAATTATTTGCAGAATACCAATGTAATTGGTTACTTACTCACTTTCATTTTCATTTTTCATCGGCTAATTGGAAAGGGGAGGGGAGTTGAGATTGGTGGAAATGGAGAATAAATAAAATTCAAAGGAAAAGCAAAACTTAATACTAAGATGAACATTTTTGAAATAATGGGCACAATCTTTAAATTTGGTGCAATATTTCCTTTTAGTCTTTGTGAAGCTAAAATTTTTATTTTCATGTACCCAAATTATTGCATTTATTGGTTGTTTGTACCAAAATTTTGGATTCCATATCAACATATAACAAAAGTCAAGGTCCTTATGCAATAAATTAAAAATCTAAGGAAACCTTAAGAGTCAGGTAAAATAGATTTTAAAGATATAGAAGGTAGTAATAGTTCTATATTAAACTTCCATAAGCTTTTCTCTATTTCTTATTCCAACATCTGCCTCTTGAACCTTAGTATACATCATTTCCTCCATTCTCAATGAGAAAGGACTTAGACTAGAGGTGAAAAAGGTGGAGCACATAGCTCTCGTCTGTCTTATATTAGCTGTGTGATCATGGATTCATTAGCCTCAGTTTCTTCTTCTGCATCATTTTTCATGGAAGGAAAATTGGCACAAGAGAGAATTTTGTATTGCTGCAAAAACGTTAGGGTACAATTAGTAACAGCTTCTCAGCTTCTAGTAAATTGGCTAATTTGAAAATCAGAAAGAACTGAAATGTTCATATTAAGCCAAAGGACACCATGAAGGACTTCAGTAAGAGGAAGCCCAAATATAAACCTGTTTGTAGAGTAAAATTCTACTTGTGTCTCATGTAAAGAATATGTAGTAAAAGGTTCTCATTGCTTATAATATCACCTTTTCTTGAAAGTTTTATGAGTATTAATAAGATGAAATATATGTAGAAAACTTATCACTGAAAAGAAAATTTAGATAAAATTAAATTTAAAATATAATTTAAAAAATATGATTAAAAGTAAAGCAATGATCAAGAATAGAGAAATAGAAAATAAATACGTTATGTGGTCTGAATTTATATATAAATTAGTTCTTATGTATAAATTTGCTGTAAGTTGGACAGTAGTAATTTATTTTTATTAGAGTTCATTGTTTTTCTTGATTTTGAGCTCTTTGTATTCTGACAAATCTTTGAGGAGTTTATAACTGCTCTGTGGGTAAGAAGCTACAAAGTTTATATACAGCAGTTCGATTTTGCTCTATTAACACAAGATAACAATAAAATGAATTGTGTTTTCAAACCCAGAAATGCAAAACACTAAACCAGACCTTAATGAAAGATAAATGATGGGTTCTAAAATATTCCACAGCTAAGAATTTGGTGCAAGAGCAATTTTGGAGCAAAAAAGGAGATGATTTTGTGAGTCAAGGATTCACAAAGTAACTACTGCATGCTGCAGCTCACATGAAAGACAAAAGAATCACCAGTTTCACAGATCAGCCAGCACTACAATGTAGGTGGCTTATGGCCGCAAAGGGCCAAGACCCAGAACTGGGCCAATGGAGCAGGATGGCTGATGCAGTCATCATCTCAGAGAACCCAGATAGTAATTTACTAAAATAGGCCATTTAGAGAAATGGAGCCAGGATAGGCCATTTCCCAGAAATGGATAGCATGGCCTTTCTCTGTATGGCTTTGCACATGAATGGCCTAAAAAATTAGAGGATGATGGAGGGAGAGTCTGAAAAAGCCATAAGGTCATAGAAATTGAAAAACAGGATGGAGAAAAGATTTGAGAATCTTTAGTTTAACAAAGGCAGCTGAGACATTGGAGCAATTTTAAGGCTTGCAGCATATAGTGTGTGGAATTTCCTGTCTTATTGTCAAAGGATCCTGAAAAAAAAAAAAAGTTAATAAAATGAAATTAGTTATCTGATACAATTTTGCTGTATTGAAAGTCATTTAGATTTGAAATGATCAAATTATTTCAGTACCAGAGCCTCATACATAAAGTAGTTCCTATCCTTGTATCCTGATGTTCGTTGTTTCCTTGATGACTACTTTTCTTATGCCAGGCCCTTTCCCATAACCTTGTGATAAGCCTGAGGAAAAGAGAAGATGCATGGTAATTCATCTACATAAACATTTTTCTTCCCTGGCTGATATGAGAGATTTTTATTGGAAAGCCGTATCTACAGATCCAAAGATTCAATGTAGATTTCTCTGCAGAATGAGAAAACCCATCACTACCTTAGTTCCACACAGCCATCCCTACTTTTGTTCAATCTGTTCTCTCTAACTGGAATGACACTGCCTTCCTCCTCTTATTCAATTTTTCCTTATCCTTCAAGGCTTAAGTCAATCATGAGTTTCCCCTATGAAGCTGAATCAACCTTCCTCCTTTCTCTGCTCAAGTAATTAATTGTACCTTGTGGTATTTACTTAATAATGTGTCAATGCTTGGATATTATTGTCTATATTATTTTACTTAAAATAGTTCTTCTTTTCCACTAGAATGAAAAATAGTATCTGGCATTGGATTAGAGTTAAAATCCTGATTTGGCCACTTCTTACTGGATAGTCTCAGACAAATCACAAAACTTTTTGTTCCTCAGTATCTTCAAGTATAATAAGATAGTAGTAGTAGTAGTAATAATAATATTAATATTAATAATAATAATAATAATAATAATAAAAATACCACATGATTATTGGCAGGATAATATAAATTAATGTGATTAAAATACTCTCCAAATACATGGTATATAATAAGTACTCAGTAAATGTCAGGTATTATAGTTTTTAATAGTTTCTTTGAGGGCTTCCATATTTTTACAGCCTTGGCATCTGATAGGTTCTCGATTTTTTTTTTTTTTGCTTGTGCCTGAGCAACCTAGATTTTCTTCTGACACACATAGGCACTTGATTAATATCGCCTTGTTTTGATATAAGAACAGTAAGCTTCTTTGATAGTTAGCACTATTTGATGACTCATGGCCTGAAAAATTTTTTTATCCATGTTTAAAACACTCATTTAAGATAGGCAGGGCAGTTTTAAGGGTGGTGAGATTCTGCCAAGAGCTCCTTTTTCATGAAAAGGACATGTGGCTGCCATGAATCTTCATAGAGCTAGACTCAGAGTTGGGGCATGTTGTCAAATACTAGGATATCATCAAAGTGTAGAATGAGCAAATGCACTGGCACATGAATCTTGAAGGTCAAAGTGTATGTGGACCAAGTACGAGGCAGAGGCTGACATCCAAAAGGTGAAACAGGTGTGAGTTGAAGCATCACTGAAACATCGAGGCTGGGAAATTGAGCATTGAGATAATAAGGGGATGAGAATCTAGGAATAGGGCCACAGCAGGCTGGAACATAGAATGTAGTTTGAATTTTCAAGCTTGGCAATGCTCACTGGCTTTCTCCCCGTACCTTTAAGCAGCCTCCCTGGTGTGTACAGATAAGAAATGGCAGGTGTAATTTGCTTTCCTGGGTGAGGGAGAAATTTTCAGGTACCAGTGCCTGAAGGGAAGATTCTTCTCACCAGGGAACTAACAACTGATATTAAGTGCCCAAAGCTAATGAAGGATTCCTAAGGGCAAAGGCACACTGTGCCAAAATGTTAAGTCAAGTATTAAGTTCAATCATTCTAACAAACTCCAACTTTAAAGTGCTTACTGAATTCATTCAATCATGCCTCCATTATCATGATTATTTTCTTAATGTAGCTTCTTCTAAAGGTCAGTCTATAGTTATTTACTCAAGTTCTTACTCTTCGTTTCCTTTACATTACACTGTTTCTTTTATACAGTTGAGATTACCTTGCTATAAAATCATATTAGTCATTGTCTGGTGTAAAGAGGTGATGATATTTTTTCTTATCTCCTCAACCCGTATTGTATAAACTTCACACACCTCTTCTCAATATGTTTTTCCACAACTCATACTGCTTAAGTAGTAGGCCATCTGAAATACCTATCTGCCTATAGTCACTTTATCCAACAAATCAGATTTTTTCTCCTAGAGTTTTGTAATTGAGATTTATATACTCTAATTGCTTCCTGTGTATCCCTTGGATCGGAGTACTATTTAGGCTGCTATAAATCTTTCTCCCATGCATACAGAGATGTAAATAAAGCTGTTCTATTAGGATTTTTGGTTTTATGAGATAGAAATCTATTTAATACTAGGTTAAGCAAAAGAGGACACATTGTTTCACCAAACAATCCAGATGTATGTAGTCTCATGAATGGCTAGAACAGAGTGTTTATATGTACTTTTGAAGAACTTTTCATCTTTTGGCTCTTTTTTTTTTCTGTTTATCTGATTCTCTGTCAGGAAAAATGTCTCCAACAGCTAATGTATATGTGATTGTGATTCTTAATTTTTTGATCAGAAAGAATGAGAGTCCCGATTTTTAAAAGACAAAAGATCTGAACATTTCACTAAAAAAGATATGTGGATTGCAAACAAAAATATAAAAAGATGTTTAATATAATTAGTTATCATTCAGTAGTATGGTTAAGATGAAAAAGACTAACCATACCAAGTATTGGAGAGAATGTAGAATAATAGAAAAATGTGATACTTTAAAAAGCTTAAGAAAGTTGAATTAACTGTTAATAAGATTCAACACAAAAGAATTAGAGAGAAAATATGTAAAAGGAAATATAAGGGAGAAGAAATTTTACTATGGACCCTACAGATATTGAAAGGATAAAATGAGAAATATTATGAATAACTTTCTGCAAAATAAATTCAACAATCTGAATTAAATAGACAATTTCTAGAAAAACACTGTTTACCAAAATTGAAGAAATTTGAAAATCTGAAATATATTTTTAAAAATTAATTCATAATCAAAATTCTTAACACAAAGAAAATAGACCAGATAGTTATAAGCTATATCAAAGTTTCAAGGAAGGAATTATACCAATTTCATACAAAACTCTTTCAGAAAAGAAACAAATCCCAACTTCTTTTATAAATCCAGAATAACTGTAAAAAAAACAAACATAAAAAAGACATTAAAAATTATTTTTAAAAATTATAAAACAGCACCCCTTATCATTGTAGACACAAAAGATCTTTACAAAAATATTGACTTGTAAAATGTAGTCATAAAGAAATGAACAAGTAGAATTTATTGCAGGAAGTCATTTGGTTTAGCAATAAAAAACAAGCAATTTAATCTATGTCCTTCATATAACAAAGGAAAAAATATACATGAGAATATCCAAGTGAAGAAACAGTTGATTTTATTCAGCTTTTATTTATGATTAATAATTCTCAGGAAACTACAAATAGAAAGGAACATTTTCAGTTTGTAAAAGAGTGTCTACTAATAACTACAGCCAAAATCATCCTTAGTGCCAAAATATTGAACTCTTTCCCTTTAAGGTGGAAAACAAGACAATAATGTTGAATCTCTTCACTTTTATTCAACATTGTACTGGAAGTCTCAGCTGATGCAATAAGACAAAAAAAATAGAAGCCACAAAATTAAAGAAAAAATGAGAACTTTTTTATTTGTAGGTGATATAACTTTTTATCTTGAACATTTTAGGGAATATTCAACAAATACTAGAACTAATAAGTGAATTTAACATAGTTGCGTGATACAAGATCAATATATAATAATTGCTTTTCTATATATGAGGAACAAACACTTGGAAAATAAATTGTGAAATGCAATTTTATTTATAATAACATCAAACAACATAAAATAATTTAGAATAAATTTAATAAAATATATAGAGACATATCAACTGTAAATTAAACACTTGCTAAAAGAAATTAAAGTTTATATAAGTGGAAATGAATTGTGCATAGATTGAAAAACTCAGTACTGGAAAAATGTCAACTCCTTCCACGCTGGTGATATAGTCCATGTGAACCCAATTAGAATTCTAAGACTTCTTCATAAAAATTGACAAACTGATTCTAAAAGTTATTTGCAAAAAGCAAAAGATCTAGAAAAGTGAAAACATTGTTGAAAAAGAAAAAACAAAGATAGAAGGGCGGACATTACCTGATCTTGAAACATTGTATAAAACTACAGTAAGATATTGTAATCAAAGACAATTATAAGACAAATATATCAATGGAACAGAATAGAGAGCCCCCGAATAGACCTACATGTATATAGTAAATAGTAATTTGACAAAAGTGCCAGCCAAGTTAATGAAAGTGTTTTTTTTAAAAAATCATGCTAGATAAATTATATATTCATGGGAAAAAATGAGCCTTCACTTGTTCCTTATCCTACCCACAAAAGTTAATATACACATTGATTATGAACAATGTGATTGTAGGGTAAAATGGCAGAGCCACTTTGGAAAATATTCACAATCTGATGAAGTTAAAATATAAAAAGCTATAAAGCCTCAAAAAGAAATATTAGAGAATACATTTGTAATCGTGGAGTAGAAAAAGATTTCTTAAAGAAGGCACACTAAACACTAACTAAAAAGAAATAATAAATTTCAGTTGATCAAATTTAAAAACACCAGTTCACCTTAAGCCACTATTGCAAAAATATGAACCTAGCAAGCCACAACCTGAGAGAAAATTTTAACAATAAATATTTCTGACAAAGAGCATATATCTAGAATATATATCTACAAATTAAAAAGTAAAGCAACTCCATATGAAAATGGACAAAAGACTTCTAGAGACACTTAAGAAAAGAAGATACTTAAATGGCCAATGAGCACATGATATTATTGGTCATTAGTGAAATGCAAAAATAAACTCACAATGAGAAACCACTACATACATACTGGGATGGCTAAAATTAGAAAGATTGACAACATGAATATTGGCAAGAGTGTGGTGAGACTAAAACTCTCATATATTGCTTATGTGAGTGTAAGATCATATGGTCATTTGGAAAATTATTTGGCAATTTCCTATATAAAGATTATTTTACACTGCAATACAGCAATTCCTTTTTTTTAGGTATTTACCTGAGAACACTGAAGTCATATATCCAGAAAAAGACTTGTACAAGAATGTTCATAGCAGCTTTAGTAATAAAAATTTTAAAAAAACCTGGAAATAATCCAAGTGTTCATTAATAGTTGAATGGATAAACAAATTGTGGTCATACAAATGAAATGGATCCAACTTAGCAATAAAGAAAATTAACTACTAACACATGCAACAGAATGAATTTCAAAAACATTAGACCAAAGAAACCAGATACACAAAGAGACATACCATTATTCTCTTTGTAAAATTTCAACAGTAGGCAAATTAATTTATAATGATAGAAATCAGACAGTGATTGCCTGGAGGGTGAGACTGACTGGGAAGAGACACAAGGAAATGTCTTGGTGTGATAAAAATTTTTTTTTTTTTCTTCTGGGTTTATGTGTGGATAGATATGTGCAATTGTCAAAGCACATACGTGTGTTTAGTTGTAAAGATTCCTTAAAAGCAAACAAGAAAAAAAGAGATATATTTCAAAATTACAGTTAGGAGAAAACAACAAATCACAGCTAAAGACAATAATCTTTCAATTCTTTTGCAGTCCAGACATTCAGACAGCTTGGAATAATTGGACTAGCTGCAGGTATTCATGAATTTCAATATCTCCTTTTCTGCTTTTTGGCTGTGTGACCCTAGGGCAACATCTTAACATTTTTGGCCTTAACCTGTAAAATGAAAAAAATGGATTAAATGCTAAGTTTTCTTCAAATATAATGAAATACACTTTAGACATATGTTGAAATTTAGTCTCCATTAGCAATATGGCACCAAGCCAAGTTTGCAAATATCTTACAACTGGCACATCACTTGTCATCCAGACATTTGTTATTTTAGCTCAGTGTTGGATCCATCCCAGCTAAGAAAAAGAACTAACAATGTGTCCCCAGGTACAGAGTTAACTCTCTACCTGTGCATAGAGATTCTTTCCTGAGGGGGGATTTGGTCATAAGAAAAAGAATATGACTGCATAGCTTGTTTTGATTTTAAACAGAATTTGGAGTTGCAGTCCTACTTCTATGATTTTTGGATGAGCCACTTAAAAATAATCTACTAGGCCTTATTTTTATTATCCTGAAAATAAAGAGGCTTTCCTGGAGGATATCCAAAATCTATTTCAGCAATTATAAGTCCCTTCTCACCTAGTGTCTTTGCACTTCAGTCTCTTGAACTCTATAGGATTATTTTTTTTCTAAATGTCAGACTAATTTTACTACTCCTCAGGTTAAATCTTTGACTGACTTCGCATCCTACCAGTGTACCGTGCAGAGTTTTGCACCTGCACGTATTACCTGTGTTATCTCTAATTCCATATCCACCTGCAGTCTTTTGAACCATTGAGCATTAGGTGTTTCTCAAATATACCAGAAAATTAAATGTCTCCCTAACTTTCCTCATTTGTTCCTTCTGTCTGAGAAACCCATCAATAACTTATTGAATTAGCTGATTTCTATCTTTACACTTCAGCTCAAGGTTTTCCTGTCTTTGAAGAATGATTTGACCACTTGTATCCCTTTTGCCTAGCCACCCTCTCTGTGACTCCGATGGGGATGAAGTCCCTTCTTTGTGCTCTATTTTCCAGAGTATTCATGTAACTTTGCATATCTCTATTGAGAACAAAGACCCCCACCACAATGTGTACCTGCCTGCCCTTCCTCACTCCCTCCCTGATTCTGTCTCTTTCTCTGTCTATCTGTCTGTCTGTCTGTCTGTCTGTCTGTCTGTCTTCTCAACATTCATCTGAAAGGAAAGCTGAATTCAGTACTTCCTAAGGAAAGGGAGGCTGCCCCACTGGGACACAGACTCTGAACAAAGCAAAGAATCGAACTTGGTTAAGGTTAGATGCTTGCTTCTTAGGAGTTAGCTAACTTTCAGAAGTAACCAAGTTCAGGGAATAGCTGATGTTCCCATGCATGGGTTTTAAAAGGAGGCTGCTACTGATGGGGTGGGATTAACGCTGGTTCTGTGGTTAGTTATTTATAGTTTAGGACTAGAAAATAATAGATTTTTAAATTCCTACCTTAATCATAATACTTAACATTTTGTACATTAATTATAGATTATTTTTCTCTTCTCACCATACTTAAACTCCCTGATGATGAGAACGCTGTTAAATTCATCTTTGTATCTAACAGATACTCAATAATGAATAAATTATTGAAAATATTTTATGATAAAAATAAAAATTAAAAAAACTATAGAGCATATCTATATTCACCAAGGGAAACATACCAGTCTAGTCCTGATATGATGGTTCTAACTCAATATATCAAAGTATTTATGATATCCAGCCAAAAAAAGAAAATGGAATAAAGTGCATCTCTAAAAAATTAGCACCAGTTATAAAATTCTGATGTTAGCAATTTGGAAGAATTTTTTCCTAATGCCTCCCTCACTCTTTTTAAAAACTGATTTCTTAGTTACATCAATCTCTGTTGGCTGTTTATCTATTAATCTCTGTTTACTCTTCCCACTGAGAACATAGCTGGTGGAGAAAAAGGGAGGAGATTCTCATTAGAGGACAGGCAGCATAAGGATCAAGAATGTGTGAAATTTCTTTCCTTTGTGTTTAGAATTTCAAAAAAGGAAAAAGAAACTACAAGGAAGGGAATGGGTTTCTTTGTCATCAGATAAGTTTCACATGTAAAGATATGATAAAATGAAGCCATTCTATTCTTATTGGTAATATGCTATTTGACATATCTTATATCTATTATCTCACATTTGCTAAAAACACCTTGGTAGTTAGGTGTTTCCAGGACCGCCTGTGGAAAGATGATTTACCTGCTGTTTCCTAATTATAGAACTCTAAGAGTTGAGATTTACCTGAAAAAAGAAAAGTTACTTAAAAATACATCACCCATTAGTACAGAATCACAGACACAGAATAAGCTCTATGGCATTTATGAAATGAGAGATACTATTTTTGTACAGAACAATGAGACAGAATGGGTGAATAGGACAGCTCATGTTGGCATTCACCTTTTCAGACTTTTCTGTTCTGATAATTTTTCTAAAAGGGATCTTGCTTATTCTCTTTAACTTCTTTCTAGTTTACCTAAACAGTGAATTTAGACAAAAATTTTGTATTTCTATAAAAATACTAATAAGCAATCAGCCATATTGCTGCAGCTAAATGGTTTTTCTCAGTTATGTTCCAAGACATGATGTATACAAAAACATAAGAAAATATTCCCCCAAGCATCATTGCCTTTATATGAAACAACTTTTGAAAACGCTTTGCGTAGATATAATAGTTTTTCTTTCTCCTAGTATTTGTAAGCCCACAAAATGGTGACAATAGGCATAAGGTGGTGTTCAGAGAGACCTTTATTTGGGTCATCATTTTTTTGAGTTAACACAGTAAGATCTAGCAGACACAATCCTCGCTTTAGAATTCAATATATAATTGAACCTGCATCTTGATCGGCTTTGGGAAACCTTTGTGTGGCTGGTGTTCAGGCTCCAAAAATGGGTCCAAATTTCCATATGCCCTTGAGGATTCCGGGACAGTAATGATGGCCTATCAAGTATCCTATCTGCAATAAGAATACTACGGGATTCGGCCATTTGAAGTTTTAGGAAAGATTCTGCATGCAAATTATCACATTAGGACTCAGAAATATTCTCAAGAAGGTAACTAATACCTGAAACACTATTCTTAGCACCACATTAAAATAGTACTGTCCTCAACAGAGCCAGCTTCATGAGCCTGCAGTCTGTGTAGTCACAAGGGCCCCACTCTTAATATAATACCCTGCTGTCATTGTTTTGAATTTAATTTTTTTAAACAAGAGGCTCCACATTTTTGTCTTTCATTGGGTTCCACAAATTATGTAGCTGGTCTTGCCTCTCAAGCCAAGAAAAATTCAATGACAGTCTGTCTTGTTCCAGAACAACAAAATGGTATGAGAGGGAAGCATTTCAGGTTTATGCTAAATAGATTTACTAATCTGACACCGAGAAGCTGTTTAATTCACACAACATGGAAAATTGTGCAAACCCTTGCAAGGAAAATGTAAGCCCCTGGCGTTTGCACGAATGCTGACAGTGAGAGAAGCAAGGTCACTTTGGGCTGCCACCAAGAGACCTGAAGCTTTGAAAGCAGCCCTGGAACTGAGGTCTGAAGTGTGTCTGGGCCAGAGACTCTTGTTTTGGACACTAACATGGAAGCAATTTGAGCCACTTAGGATGCATGTGGAAAAGAGAACTGTCATGATGGTCCTCTCAGATGTAATATGTGACATTCCAGTACAAATGAAGGGTGCCTAAGGGTGGGAGGAAGGGGAGACCTACTGAAAGTAGAAGTTAGAAATTCTGAGTAAAACTTGAATCTTGAAGAATGAGAAAGAAAATCGAGACAGAGACTTTTTTTTCTGGCAGGTATGATCTTGGAAACAAGTATCTGTGTTACAATTTCTATGATTTTAAAACTTGTATAAAAATAAGCTGCTCAGGGCTTGAAGGAAGTCAAAGAGAGGCACTTAACTTTGCATTCTATTACATTTTGAAGGAACTAGAAAAAAAATATTTATTCTGAGCTTTCTCTTTAGTGAAAATCCAAGTATTGTGAATACATACAGGTTTGCATAAAACAGTCTATAGGAGAAAAAACTGTGAAGTTGGAAATTTGTGAAGCCTAGTAGAAATGTGGACATAAGATAGGTCTTATGCACAGGAATAAACAGATTTTTAAAATATGTCTATAAAGCTGGCTTGGACTCTGTTATAGAAACAGATGGTTTTGTAGACAGTTTGGATTGGAATGAAAAGAAATATTGCTTGCCTGAGATGGCCCAGCATTCAAATGAGAGCTGAACCTCAGTTTGAATGCAGAGTTGAAATTTGACCATGAAAAGGCACATGGAGGCCCAATAATTGCTCTCTTGCCACCCTTTAATTGTAAACTAACTGAGGGCAGCACCAGCATCTATCATGGTGCTGTTGATAATGAATACATGTGCTTCATGATGTTGACCAGAGCTGTGTCCATGAGCAGCAGCATCAAAGTACAAATAAAAAGAGGAATATTAAACCAGTCATGGAAGTTATTTTGCTTGTGCGATGAGGCAGGACTCCAATTTTTAAAAGTCTAATTAATCACCAGAAACCTCCCTGAATTATTCAGTGTCATGCTGGGGTTAAGTTACCGAAACACTTTTCTTTGCTTAGTTATCATGACATCTGATGAAGAATTGCTACCGGAGAAATTCTGCTCTGCCATCATAATTCAGAGGAGAAATAGATAACAGCAATTAGCATCTAATTATCCTCAAAAATAAAATATCATGTGGTACAAATACTTATTTTTAAGAGATGGCTCCAGAATTCTAGGCGATGCCACTGTGTATCTATTAGCTCCAAATGTATCTATGGACTTCAGACATTCAGAAGGCTTAAATACTGCTCATCTTGTAAGGCAGCATGGTAAAGCAGAAACAATAAACAGCTTCGATCAAATAAGTTTGTATTTAAATATTACAATTCCATCCTTCACCAGCCATGTTATATAAGTAATAATTAATGTTTCCTCTCATGTTAGTGGTCCCGAATTCTTGATATGCCAAATTATGTTGCTGTAACAAATACTCTTCAAACCTCAGTGGCTTTACTCATGTTTATTTCTTGCTTATGATACATATTCGCCCTGGACTGATGGGAGTCTGAATGTTGTAGTCACTTGAGGATCTGGGTTTATGGAGCTTCTATCATGAGAGGTGCTTCCAAGGAACCATGGAAAAAGAAAAAGTCACATTACCATGACAAACTTCAAAGGGTATGGGAGGATGCTATCCCACCATGTGCCCAGAGGAGAGGAGAATGTGAATATTTTGAACACCAGGGGCTACCACAGAAAAATAATGCCTATACCATAGGATTATTATTTAATCATATCTGTAAAACTTCTTAGCAGTAGTAGAGGCTCAGTGAATGGTGGTTATTATCCGAAGTAGCTTTGATTAAATGAAATAAGCTTTTATACATAAGTGTGGCAGACTAAACAATCATGCTTTACTGAAAACTTTTTCCAAATTTAACTAAAATGATAACTATAGTTTAATTAGTATGCCTTAAAATTATGTTATTATTTTTTAAAATTATAAACCCATAATGATAAGGAAAGTAAGAGAGTAAATGAGAACATGAAAAATACCAAGGATTTTTAAAGATGCCTTAAGGCATAATAAACAAACATATGAGTCAAAGCCAGAAAACAAGTGTAAATGCCAGATCTGCCTTGAGATTTTAGGAAATTTGGAAATTTAAGTCACGAGGAAATTAGAAGACTAGGTTTTGGGAATGTGCTGAGCTGGCAGCTAGAATCTGAGGTCTACACATTTAGCTGGAACTTTTGAAAGGCCAAGAGCTTCTGTGATATATGGGTTGAAAAAAAAGTTGTCTGCCAGCAAAGTCCACAGGAAATCTATCAATCTCTGTCACACTTCTGAATGGAAAAACAACTATTAAAAATATTCTTCTATAGAATGTTTAACCAGGATTTGTTCCCAAGCTGATCTTGGCTCTTAATTTATACTGTCTAAACAGTCTGGGAAATTCAGAGCAGACATTAAATTAAATGCTAGGTCGGTGACACCCTCTCGTGCCCAGTGAAAGCAAATATTCTCTGGAAGAAAAGTTGTGGTTGCTAAGACTCCTAAGGGTTAAATTCAGTAAAAACAATGAATTTACTAAATTTATTAAAATTAACATAGACACAGAGAGAAGTCACTGGGAATAATAGTAAAAGTTAAAAAGCAGAACATAAACTTCACATGATTTAGGCCAGTGGCTAGCGAACTACCAACTCATAGCTAAATTTGGTCTGCTGTTTGTTTTTATAAATAAAGCTTTATTGGAACTCAGCCATTTTCACTCCTTTACAGAATTATCTGTGGCTACGTTTACTCTATAATGTCAAAACAGATTAATAATAAAAGAGATTGTGTAGTCCACAGCCTAAAATATTTTTATATATCTCTGAACAGAAAGTTAGCCTACTCCTGATTTATCAAGAATTTCATATTTTAGAATTATCAGATAGAAAAAATATAATATCTCTTTAAAGTGAATAAAAACATACAAATTGATTTTTCAAAAGAGTGAATTAAAAGACGAGACTACCAAAAACAGTAAGGGTACTCATACTGCTACTGGAAGGGTATATGATTGCAATTTCTTGCTAATACAATTTGGCATTATTTTCTCAGTATGGAGATACTATTATTTGATCAAATTCTATTTTTAGTAAAGCTGTTACACTTGACATACATAAAAGTATGCATAGTGATGTTTTCAATAGTAAAAACCTAAGGATACCCAAATATCCACAGCCAGAATGATTAAATAGTTTAGAATATAATCATATAACAATATCATAGAGCAGTGAAAATTAACTATAGTTTCAAACATATATATTAGTAAGTCTTAATGCATTGGGTAGAAAAATATAATGCTACATGTATATTTCAAAAACTTGGAAAAATTAGTATAATATTTAGAAATTTACATATTTTTGTATGTACACATATAACAGATTTATCATCTATAATAAAAACAAATAATAAAAACAATTTGAAATAGTAATTCCCCTTGATAGAGATGAAAGAGAATAAATGTGACAAGAATAAAATTGGGACAAGAGCTTGAAAGTTATGAGTAATATTTTCATTTTTAAGCTGCATGGCATTATACATATATATGACCACATTCAGCTTAGAAATAAAAATAATTGTTTGTATATATATGCACACACATAGAGACTATTATTATTGCTGTGAAACAAACCACTTTACATTTCATTAAATAAAATAATAACTATTTTGTTATATATTCTTTGAGTCAGGAATTCTTGTAGTGCACAGGAGGATAGCTTGTCTCTACTGTACCATGATGTCTGGAGGCTCAGCTGGCAAGACTTGAATGCTGGGGATGACAGAAAGTCCCAGAGGACTGAATCATCTAGTGCTTTCATCCTCACAGTTAGCACCATGGCTAGAATGCTTTGATAATTGGACTCTTCTGAAGTCATCAACTAGAATACCTACACATGATCTCCACATATGCCATAAGGGGAATGAATTTCAAGACAGTGCATTTCCAGACAACCAAGTGGAAGTTGCCTGGAGCTTTCTACCTGGCCTTGTAAGACAACATCTATTCCACTGACTTCACTTGCTGCAAGAGTGTCATAAGGTCATCTCAGTTTTGAGAGAAAAAAATAGACTCCCTTCACTGCTTGGTGGGAAAGTGACAAGGTCCCACTGTAGAAAAGCATGTTCAAATTGGAATATTTTTGTGGCCATTATTGAATTACAATATGTTTCAAATTATTTTTGTTTTAATAAAATATAAACCACAAAATTTTATATGAAACTATAACTATGTATATATACATGTGTAATATTGCATACACATGTATAAATATGTACACATAATTTTATGCATGCATATATAAGTATATGTTTATATATAAATAAAATTACATACACATGTAAATACCCAAATGTATGTAAATACATACATATATATATAATTTTACGTAGATATAATTTTGTACTGGGTCATTTTTATGGTCTATTTCTTATTAAAAAGTATAAGCTAAAAACAGAAACCAAAAAATAAGATGCAAAATGTCAGTAGAGAACTTTAATCTTCAGGGACTTATGGAATCACTTGTGATCAAAAGAACACTCTCCATGTGCCAAAAATCATTTTAAAATAATTCATGTTTGTTATTTGCTTTTCTTGAATCCCATGAAATTATTAATATCTAGGAATATTTTTAACATTTCCTCCCTCCTCCCACTGCCTTTTATCCTCTCCCTTCTTGCTCTGTCTTCCATATTTTTCCTCCCCTCTGTGTGTAGTTCTTCCTCTGCTCTCCCTTTTTTATCTTTGCACTATGTGTTGTTGAGACAATAAGACCTGGCAACACGTGCCTTTCCATATCACCGCCCCCCTCACTTGACCTGAGCTTTGTGGAATGAGAGGAGGTAGAGAAAAACATTATGGAGTCTCATATATTAATAAGATGTGCCTAGGAAAGTTTATATTTACCTTTTCCTACAGGTGAAAATATGATGGTTATTAGAAATAGAATCCCTAATGGGAATTTTCTTTCTGTTGATGCTCTGGTTTACAGCTCGTCAATGTCAAAGCTGATCTGCGTGTGACCCCTTGCACAGGGACACATCTTCATAGCTCTTCTTTGCATCTCAACTCTTTACCTAGAACTTAATTATTCTAATTGCACTGATTCAGTTTAAAGATATGCTTTCTTCATTTATTATTTTATTTAACCACCATTTTGAAAAAATTTTATTGAGGTATAATTTACATGCGGTAAAATTCACTCTTTATAGTCTACAGTTGTGAGAGCTTTGGCAGACATAGTGGTTGCGTAACTACCAACACAATTAAAATACAGAACAGTTCCAACACCCACATAAAATTTTCCTCACAGTCCTCATTTGTCAAACACCTCTGCCTACACCCTCTGCCCCTGGCAACCTACTGATTGCTTTTCTGTTCCTATAGTTTAGCCTTTTTCAGAATAAATAGAATCATAAAGTGTATAGCCCTCTGAGTCTGACTGCTTTCATTTAGCATAAGGTATTTGTGAGTTTCATCCATGTTATTGTATTTGTATTTTGTTTTCCATGTTGTTGAGTAGTATTTCACTGTATGGGTATATCACAGTTGGTTTATCCATTCTCCAGTTCAAAAAGATACTTAGGAGCATATACTCTATACTGGGTGCTATTCTCAACCTTATAGAGCTCATGGTTATAACTCAACCCTTGGGTCCACTTATTCTATAATGATTAATTTATAATAAGAAATTAATGCGCTATATTACTATCTAGTTCTATGGTAGTTGATGAAAGATACAAAGATGAGAATGGCAGTCTCAGCTTCATATAGTTTACAATTAAAATATGAAAATAAACTAGAAGACAACTATAATATAAAAAGTTTACAATAGAGTTATTGAGGAGGAATTATGAGGCACAACAATAGAAATGGTTAGTTTGCTTAAAAGGATCCAAAATTTTATTGTATATTATATGTAATAAAATATAGTAAGCTATGGCATATTAAAATTACTTCATGGTATAGTTATTTGTGAAGTATCTGAGAGTTTAATTTTATGATATGACTTGTCAATCAAGATTGAATGTGATGCATACAGTACAGTGAAGGATATTGGAGACTGAGGGTGTCTTTGCTAAGTCAAAGAAGAGAAGGAGCATAGGATTAGAATACTGTTAAGTGAGAAAAGTAAATGGTCTATTTATATATTTAAGTAACAAAATATATACAGTATGATATTTTATATATGATATGATATATTGATATTTTATATATTGACATATATTATGTTTCATGTTTTGATGTATTGATATGTATTATAATACACAATGAAATTTATATTGCAAATGATATATATAATATACCTTCAAATTTATATAATGATTTCATCTTTGTAAATCATGAAAGAATTGTGTGGGTTTATTTATATAGATCTGTGTATAATAATGAGGTTTTATGAGAAAGGGCTTGGTGACTTTGAGGCAGGTTTTTTGCTTTCGTTATAATTTTTGCAATGTGAATATTCTAAGGATGATTTTTACTTTTTAAAGAGTATATGGAAGTTCAAAATTTGTTTTAGAAAATTGCATGAACCCTCTGCATTGAGTACAGTTAGGAGCCTAGGCCAAAATCACCTTTCAGTTCAAAGACCAGGTTCTGGACTTATTTCTGTGAAAAATGGCAACTCATTAGATTCTCAAATGGTTTCAAGGGGGACTTCTTACTTGATTTACTTCTTAGGAAAAAAAAATCTTCACACCCTACAAATATGTGTGACATCAAAGATGGTTGTTCTCTTCATGTCCTACTGAACTTAGATTTTAGCTTAAATTAGGCATATAACTGAATGAGGTAAGAGACTTAAGAGTTGTTTTCTCAAATATGCATATTACTAACACAATCCTAAAGTCACTTTTTTAGAGTCCATCAAGTCTTTTTCAGCACTTTCAATCTTTAAACGTTAAAAGTGTTTTAGGCATCGCTCATGCAGCAAAAGGAAATAAAATACCCTAAATGAAAATGTGTGGTTCGATTTGTTTCCCTGTTTGCTTTTTTTTTTTTGAGTTGGCATATTTTGTTCCAGTATTTGCTTTTGTTCCCTCTTCCATTTTTAACAGTAGCTATATACTGGACTAATAGTTTTAAGGATTTTCTACAGCACCCTTAAATCTCATTATAGTCATTATCTACTTCATGTAATGTTAAAGTTTTTTGTATCACCTAAATTGTTTTCTTTAATTATCTCTAACACCTCTACCCTTCATTCTTTTTGGCTGACACTCCCCTACCTAAATTTTAATTATATGTATGGGAGCCCCACAAAAAATATGACACTCAAAAGGTTGAGGCTTATATACCATCTGAGCTAAAGAAATGGATAAAGGTTGTGGTTTCAAAGGAAAGTAAGGCAATTCATGGGAAGTTGAGAAGAGCAAATATTTGATAATCAAAAGTTGCCTTGCCTTGCATATAAGCCTCCCAGAATAAAAGTTATCTCTGGTAATTGCTCTGTTCCTGGAACATGCCCCCTTTTTAAAGTAAATTTTTCTTATAAATGGGTAACTTTGTTTTCAGAGTTCCTCCTGTATCTGTTGTTTCTCCAAATAGTCAACTGAAATTACTCCTATGCCAAAGAGGCATATTTTAGGGTAGCATATTCTGCAACCCTTTACAATCTCTATGGCAAGGGCTGGGCAACTGTATTTTTCACATCACTGCCCAGGTCATCTACATGTGCAGGCAAGATTGAAACCACTGTCTAAACTCCAAAGTGTGGGGCTGAATTCAGGAATTCAGATGTGCCTTACCTGTAACTTGATATAATAGCTGACAATTTCTAAGTGTTTTACATACATTAACCCAAATCTGAAAACTGGTTTAGTAGACCTGGCATAGAGAAAAGAGGGATTAGCATATAATTTTTTAAAACTCTTCTCTATAATGAGCCATATATGTAAATAATATTTTTATATTTGTTTTTGCCTTTCACAAACATTGAACATTTTTAGTAAGCTAGCTAACTAGTAAACGTGATTCTTGGGTGATCCAAAATTTAAACTGACATAAGACAGATTAATAGGAGAAAAGCATCCAAATTTATATGTTTTACATGCACATGAAGCCTTATATGGAAGGAAGACCCCCCTCCTGCCCGCACCCCAAATGGCAAAATCTACATGCTTCTGTAGTGAGTTGAACAAACAGAAGCAATTGTAGAAAAATAACTAAACCATGTAGGGTGTTTAGAGAATAAGGATTATTCTAATAGGGCTATTTGTGTAGAATTCTCTATGTCTCAACTTCTCATCCTTGAGAATAAGAATGTCACTTTCCTTCTGATATAGTGTGGACAACTTTCACAAGGGAATTTTATTTTACATTTCATTTTACATTTGCTATTTTTAAGTGCTTTTTACTCAAAATAATGCTAAAGTGGTATATTTGGGGGCAGCTTTTTCTGCCACTCCACTACATACCAGTGTTACAATTGCTTATTAATGCATTATTTTACCATTATAACAATCCTGAGAGTTAGACAATTATCATATACAGGTGAGGAAATGAAAACACAGAGCTTTCAGGGCATTAACAGAAGGTTGAAAAGCTGGTAAATGTCAGAACTGGGATTCAAACCCAAACTCTGACTTACAATATACAAACTCAAATGTATTTTGCCTCACTTCAAAGTTATTTGGAAAGGACTCAACTCTGATGGTGCTACCATCCTCTATCAAAGCATCTCCTCCACATGAGAATAGAGGAAATGGAGGATTAGTATCAATTGTAAGACTTATGTAAGACTTTTACACAGACCTCTGGAGAGAAGATGTTTGGGCTGAGACAGAGTTGGGGTGGGAGTAGTAAGGGATAGCAGGAAATTTGCTGCAACCCACTTCCTACTCATCATTTCCACAGAAGCTTGGAAACATGGCATGGTTGAAGAATATTTTTGTAGTAAGAAAGCTGACTTTGGTCCAGGGTTTTGCTTAGGGATAGAATTCAGAGAAGTTTTTATATTGATGTTGTCATAATAAATGGGAAATTTAGACTTTAATTTTATAATTTGCTAGAACCATCTGGAGAATTTTTATACAATAGTGTGAAAATTTGCAAAACCACATTGTGCAAGCCTTTCCCCTACAAAATCTAAGCAGAAACTATTATCTATAAAATGAAAATAAAATTATGGGTATGAGAGCCACTTATCTAGGCTTCTTTTGTCAATCTTACTTTTGGCTCCTGAGTTAGAAATTATATAATTAAGTGTTCTTCGAGAGCAGTTCCATAGCTTGAAAATATGCTTGTTCTGGATTCTCTGTAGTTTTTTGCCTGCATATGAAATTAAATGTTTTTACAACATTTTACAAAAAAAAAAAATCAAGGTTGTATCAAACCTAGATTCTAATTGATTTATGTCTATTAAACCTTGAAATCTGGGAAGTAACTGACCTTCCATCTGGTGCCTCGGAAAGCTCACCCATTCAATGCTTATGACTTTATTGATTTCTAGCTCTGAATTTGAGAAGATTGCATTTAAACATCTCCTTTGGGTAGAGTCAGTTTTAAAGATTCTCTTGCTTCAATAGGCATGATCAGATAGGTGTCTATAACCTTGGTACTCTGAAGGATTATCTGATTGGTTTTCTGTATAAAGTAATTGTGGAGACTATCCCTATAGTCCACATGTAATGCATTCTGCTCTCCCTTTCTCTCATTTCTTTAGTCATGCTCTTTCCTTGGATTGTCTCTTACAATGGTCTCTGAGTTGGTGAGAATGTACAGTTTTCATCAGACAAATACTATATATCCAGCAATCCATCTAATGCTTGAGCACAGAACACATTATGGCACTGCAGCTACCACTCTATTCAAGGGAATAGGCTTTGGGGCCTTTTTCTGAGTCAGTCTGGGCAGGATTTATGATTCAGCTATTTTGACTCAAATTAGGCTGAAAATTCCTGGTGCTTACACAATTTTAACCCATTAAAATTTGCCATAAATATGTCAGGCTGTTCTGGTACAATATATGATATTTTGGTACAATATACTACCAAAGCAGGAAAGAAAAGAAAAGTACCTGGGATTTTTCTTGAGACTGTTGAATGGTGGCGTGTTTGATAGCTATCTATGCTTCCATGTGTATATATTTTTTCCCTCAATCATTCTATATAAATCTGATTGATTTGCTCTTAAAATGCCATACAACTGTTCTTTATGGTAGGGATATTTTAAATTATTTAATTCAATGAATGTAAACTGATACATAAAATGATTTACTTCTATGAAAGATAATTATGTGACTAAAGATCCCAATTAATTGTATTATTCAATTCACATGAATACTGAAGCTAAAATGTGGAACCATTTTATTCCATTTAAATTAGGGAAAATCTAGCATTGCTTTTTAAAAATGAAAGTTGAAGACAAGGCTTTTGTTGCTATGATTATGTTTGTGATTTTAATTGCTGAGATATTCATGTTTGAAAAGTATCTGCTGTCAAAGCAGAGAAGCAGTAAATGTTCATAATGCTTTTTGTACAATGACAATTACATTGACAATCCATTTGGAGAATAACTGAAATGGTTTTAGTTAGTGTGTGTTCAGCAAAGGACCATCAGGGTCAATATAATGCCTATGAAAACGTCTGATAGAACAGATACTTCTATTATGTCATTTCTACTGATGTTTTAAGGGAAAATGGAGTCCTGACCCTGAAATAATAGAGAAGAAAAGGAGCCTTTTATTATGCTACTGTTATCACATCTGGAGGCACTCCCTTGGGAAGCCACGCAGCAGAAACTTCCATTTGAATTTTTGAATGCTTTTTTTCTTTAGGAGATTGAAAAGGGAAAAAAAGAAAAAAAGAAAACAAAGAAACACTGATTTTTAAATACATGCAAAAACTCTGGGAAACGTTAAGTTATGAAAGCAGATTAGTGACTCACCTCTCTATTATTTCTTAAAGTCCTGCTTGGAGACTAGAGGAAGAATGAAATGAACTTTCTGACCCATTTTGATCCTCGGATGATATTATACAGAGAAGTAGTTTGAAAACCTAAAGCAATTAACCTTGAAATAAACACTAAAACAAAACATTTTAGAAAACCTAACCAACCCAAGTTAGTTTACTCAATTACGAAGTATCTAAAATATCTTTCCTGTTTTATACTGCGACTACTGAGAGTGCTGAAAAAGAAGCCATTTAGAGTGGAGGTCAAAAGAGGCAACAAAGATTTCTGGACTCCTACTTCTCCTTTTCAAGGTGGATTGAGTGAGCTCTAAGTATAGGCTGGCATGTTTATACCTGTGGTGACGTGTCGCAGCTGGCTCACTAGCCCAGGAGAGTCTAGTTGTTAATTTTCAGGAATTTCATGAGTTGTTCAAGGAAAGCAAGATTTGAAAATAAACTATATAAACATAGAATTAAACTGTATTGAAAGCAAAGTCATTGATATTTAAACTCATTTTATAATTATTTTGTTACATTTTACTATTATCTATGTTTTTGAGATCATTTATGTCTATTGTGTCTGTATTATGGAAATACTATATAACGGTGTGCTCCTGCACATTTATTCCCAAGACTATGTTGATGACTTCTTGGTAGCTTGAAACCAGCTATGATGGGAGTAATTGCAAACGGTCATGGTGGCAGTGTTTATACCACAGATGTCAGATATTGGCAAATGCTATCATAATTCAGATTTAACTTAACAATGTATATTGTTGATTTAAAAATTGGCCAAAGACCATAATAGATACCTTATCAGAGAAGATATCCAGATAGCAAATGTGCTTATGAAAAGGTGCTGCACATCAATAACATCAAGGAAATTCAAATTAAAAAAAAAAAAACAGTAAGATACCACTAAACACCTATTGTAGTGGCCACAATGGACAACATCGAATGCTGGCAAGGATAAAGAACTCTCATACATTGCTGGTGGAAATTCAAAATGATACAGCCATTTTTGAAGACAATTTGGTGTTTTTTTTTTATAAAACTAAACATAGTTTTACTGTATGACTAGGAATCTTTACTCAAAGAAGTTGAAAACTTATATCCACACAAAAAAAAACTATAACTGATGTTTATAGCAGGTATTCATAATTGCCAAAATTTGGAAGCAACTAAGATTCCTTCAGTAGGTGAATGAATAAATAAACTGTGGTACACTCGGACAATAGAATATTATTCAGTACTAAAAAGAAATGAGTTATGAAAAGACATGGAGGAACTTTAAATGTGTATTACTAAGTGAAAGAAGCCAATCTGAGAAGTCTAGATATCCTACTATTATGCTTATGTGACATTCTGGAAAAGGCAAAACTATGGAAACAGTAAAAAGGTCAGTGGTTGCCAGAGTTTGCAGGGGGAAAAGGATGAATAAGCAGAGCACAAAAGATTTTTAGGACCATGAAAATGCTTTGTATGATTTTATTATGATAAATACATATCATACATTTGTCCAAACCCATAGAATGACAAACAACACCAAGGACAAACTCTGATGTAAAGTATGGATTTTGGGTGATTATGTGTCAATGTAGTTTCGTCAGTTGTAGTGTACACTCTGGTGGGGGATGTTGACAATGGGAGAATCTATGCCTGTGGGAGGCAAGAGGTATATGAGTCACCTCTGTGCCTTTCTCTCAATGTTTCTATGAAACTAAATTTAAACAGTTGTAGCATCTGTTGTTATTAAATTGCTAAAAATGATGACAATTTATAAATTGCTACAAATCTGGGAAAAGTTCTTCTAATATCTGAAACTTATACAATTTAGCAAAGAAATCAGTCATTTATATAGGAGTGAAGTTCCAACATACATCTTCATTGTTTCACTTTTATCCTACTAATTAACATAAATAAGATGTCAAGTGACATTCAAGTAGGAACTACACTTGTTCATCAATTGTAAGCATCAGCTATTTATGAATACAAAAATTGTGCCAAAATCAGTGAAAGCATTCTGTGAGAATAAGTTGGATATATGAATTTATAATAAAAAATATTGTATTTTTATTTGTAAATAGTGTGCTACATTTCCTTTCTATCACTAAATTTATAATAAATATATGTGTGTGTATACACACACATATATTTTTTTCTGAGTCTATTGTTAAATATTACTAGCAAACTACTATCTACCTAAATGCTGTAATTTCAAATAATCTAGTCTAAGAACATTTCTCTCCCACCTACCTGTTCTGAGGCTTGAAATTCCTATTTTAAAGATAATCTCAACTTAAAATGTTGAGCCCTTTCAAAAGGCAACTATTTTTTCAAAAAGTTATTGATGGAAGTTCAATCACTTATACCTTAAATTGAAATTTGTTTACCAGATAAGGTTCATTTTAGTGCCTTGACAAAACTTTAATTAAGATTGTATGATTTGTGAATCACAGAAAGATAAAACTAAACAAAAATTAGAGGAGGAAACTAAAGCTCAAGAAATCACAGAAATAGTTAAATAATAATAGTATTAAGAGTCCATTTATTGAATGTCCATTATACACTATGGTCTGAATGTTTATATCTCCCCAAATTTATATATTGACATCCTAATCCCCAAAGGTGAGGCAGGCCTTTGGGAGGTAATTAGATCATGAGGATAGAACCCGCATGAATGGGATTAGTGTTTACGTAAAAAGGACACAGCAGAGCTCCCTAGCCTCTTCTGCCACATGGGGATACAAAAAGGCATCTGTGCTCTGAAGAGGGCCCTCACCCGGATCAGCTGGCACTCTGATCTCAGATTTCCAGTCTCCAGAACTGTAAGCAGTAAATTTCTGCCATTTATAAGCCCACCAGTCTATGGTATTTTGTTAATGCAGCCTGAACAAATTAGCTCATATAAGATAAAGACTGAGACCTCTAACTGAACCTTACAGGTCATTAGTAAATCTGAAAAGAATAATTTCAATTCAGTGTTGGGGACAAAATTCTGACTGCTGAAGATTTAGGAGAGAATAGGAGGAGAAAAATTAGAAAGAATAATGATAAACAATACGTTCATGGATTTTTACTGCAAAAGAACATACAAAGGTGAACTGGTACCTGACTGGGAAATGGAGTCAAAGGAGATTTGTATAATTATTTTAATGTGGGATAAGCAATTGGTTTGTATGCTGATGGCAGTTACTCAACAGATGATAAATTGATGATATCGTACAAAGAACAGAGCATTGTTAGCATATGTCTTTGAGTAGGGAGGAGCTAGTTCATTATTAGAATTGTCTTTACATGGGAGCTTTGAGAATTTATCTATAGTAACAAAAGAGAAGGTGTAATATGTACTAGAATTGGATAGCAATGGTCATGGAAGTCCGTAGAAGTTCCCTAGGGAACCACAGACTTCCAAACTCTGGAATTCTGTAGTTTGATTGGCATAACCATCTACAGCAGAACACTTTTACTTTTTTGTGAAAACTCTCAATTGTACTTTTTTATGATTTTCAACTAGCCTATATACATACTGGAAATCATTATAAAAACATTTCTTCTTCCTCTCCAAGCACAAGAAATCACATTAAATTGCATCAACTTTCCAATGCTGCTTTAAATCTGAGAGCTTAAAAGTCTTTTTATCCCAACTTAACCAACTGCCTGGCTAAAATTACTCTTGAAGTACCTCTTATAGGATTAAACATCTAAAACATTTACTGACAAGAATGGACTGTCCCCTTTGTACTGATTGGGTATTAAGAGTTTTCTTTTTCCTGAGACTAGAGCTTGATTGACTCAATGAATAAGAAGTTCCAAGTACACTTATAGTAGCCAAAAAAAGAAAAAAAGTAGAAAAATAAAAGCTAAGGAAGAACAAAATATTCTATAACATCTTAAGACCCAAGTGGAATTTTCCAAAGATGCTATTCTATTTATTATAAATTTTGTTTTCATAAAGTAGCAAAAATTGTGTGCTTCCTGAAGTACTTGTATTCTTTGACTAGAGCCTCTCCATATTTAGTCACAGAATCTCTGCTTTTTTTTTCTTCTTATGCCATATTGAAAGCAAACTCTTATAATACTCTGAGGTGACCTAGCTTTCATACCATATTGTTTAGCCCAATGTCAGAATGAAAACAGATAAACTATGATATAAATCTGTCCTTCTCATAAAAAATTGGAGATGATGAAGGGTGGCAAATGGATTCCAAACTAAAGGAATCCATCCTTCATGAGTTTTGACATTAAAAACCAGATTCTATGCCAGAGACAAGATGGACATTTGGAACACTTTTGGCCAAGGATCTTATCCTCATTCCTGTCACTAGTCCTATTCTTGTGATACACGCTTCCATACATATGCTTCATAGTGTGACCTTAGCCTGCCTCCTTTTCCAAGTTGTACAGACTTTCCATGGGAACTCTCAGTCATCATCATCATCATCATCACCTGAGTATTTGTTTGGGTGGAAACATTGCAATCGCAATGTTTTCTAATTCTATACTGTAGAAAATTATTTTAAAAGACCGCTTTAACACTCAGCTATCTTGATAAAATTTTGAGATTTATTTGCTTTACAAAAAAGCATACCCAGTTAAAATTAAAACCAATCTTAAAAATATGCTAAAACTTTTTTCTTTTCATTTTAACTTCAAAAGTCACATTCTTGATCTATTTTGCCAAAGCATGTGTAAAGATAACAAAGAAAAAAAGTGGGACTGCTCGTGGCAATGTCTGGAGACATTTTTGCTAATCACAGTATAGGGAGGGGTTGCTCCTGGCCTGTGGTAGGTAGAACCAGAGATACTACACAATGCAAAGGACAATCTGCACTGCCTTTCCCCACCCCATCCAAAAAAGAAAAAGTTATTCTGCCGAAGATGTCCAAATAATAGTAAAGAGATTGATTGGGAAATCTTCTGTAAGGTGATAATCATGTCAGATCTTCATGCCACTTCCTAATGAGTCCAGAAAAGGTTAATTTCCCCCTCTAACACTTGAATAGATCTTCAGTGGATGATCACTTCTAGTGTAGAATGTGAGAAAACATAGAAGACCTTCACTTGTAGTAACAGCAAGCAAAATATAGGTAATATAAAAGTCACACATATTTATGTGATTAAGAATTCCAGATGCAAGAAAGCCTTGATGAACTGATTTCCAGAGAATGGAGCCCTGCATAGTTGAGCAGTGAGCTGCAGAAGGTTCTGGGATGAAAAATGGGTCTGGATATAGACAGATGATGAAGAAAGCCTGCCAGAGACCTAAAACTTTGAAGGTAAAAAGAAAGCACCTGGGCCACTGGCAACAGTAGGAGAGATAGATGGATTAAAATCTTAAAAGTCCCCAAACACAATAGTTAATTATTTCCATGGCCTAACAAAGTTCTCTGTGTCTCCTTTCCTATAATTTTTATGAGAAAAATAAAATGAAAGTGGAACTAAAAAAGCAGAAAGAACCTGGACTGTCTCACACACTCTTTAAGTGCTTGGAATGCTGAACTGAGTCATTCAACCTCAGTCCACCTCTTCTTGGCTTTAGGCCCAGATACTGATTAAAAAAAACGAAGCCTAGCTGCTGGATGACAGTAGGGGCAGTGATGACTGTAAAAGGAGCAAAAACACAAGTAGTGGGTTGTGACTCAGTTTTCTTAATATTGTGGCTCAGTTACAGACTCATGGTGAAATTTCTTTCCTTTAGCAAACAGATGACTGAGTTTTCACTCTCAGGGAATACTGATAATAGAAGTAGTAGCAGTAGTAGCAGTAGTAGTAGTAGTAGTAGTAGTAGTAGTAGTAGTAGTAGTCGTCGTAGTCGTAGTAGTGGTGGTGGTGGTGGTGGTGCTGGTTGTAGTAGTCATAGTGATAAATTGACAGTATTCTTCAACATCTATTCTTCCATAGACAATATCTCTATACAATAAAAAAAATTGCAAGACATGCAAAGAAGCAAGTAAATAGAATTTATATTCATAAAATAACATTCGCTTGGACTAACCCACAGGTAACACAGATAGTGGAAGTAATTGACAAGGCCTTTAAAATAACTTTTATTGACAAATTAAAGAATTCATAGGAAGACATGGAAAGAATGAGGGGACCGAGAATTTTATTAAAGAAGTAGAAATTGCAAAAATAGCAAAAGAGGAAACCTAGATAAAAAGTATAGACATGTGAAATTTAAAAATACATTAATTTGATAGGAGAATAAACACTGTAAAATTATGGATCAATCAGCTTAGGGGAAGATCAATAGAAATTATCTGAAATGAATAATAAGAGAAAAAAGATTGAAAGAGAGTAGAGCCTATGTCAACTGTGGGATAACGTCAAATGATCAAACACATACATTATGATTAACAGAGAGGATGAGAGATTTAGCATGAAAAAATTATGAAGGTAAAAGAAGACATACTTTATGTTTTCTAATTTTTTAGAATTTCAAGATTGTTTAAAATTAATTATTAATTTATGATATAATTATTACATAATAATTTATAATATTATGTAAACATATATTTATAGGGATAGCAATCAGCATACTGGTTCTGGAACTAAATAGACTGAAAATGAGCATGAGGGGACTTTTAGGATAATTTTATGTCCCTATATTTTGTTTAGGGAATTGGCTACAGGGTGCATACATTTGTCAACACTCATTGAATGCACTTTTAAACATTCTGTATGTGTTATGTGTGTATATAACAGTTTCATTAAAGTACAATTAACAAACAATAATCTTCACATAAAATACACCATTTGCTTAATTTTGACAAGTATATAGTAGTCCTCCCTTGTCTATGTGAGGCACATTTCAAGACCCCCAGTGGATTCCTGAAACCACAGAGAGTACTGGACCCTATATATACTGTTTTTTCTTATACATAAATGCCTATGATAAAGGTTCACTTATAAATTAAGCACAGGAAGATATTAACAATAAAAACTAATAATAAAATAGAACAATTATAACAACATACTGTAATAAAAGTTATGTAAGTGTGCTCACTCTCTTTCTCTCTGATAACTGATCTGATAACCAAGATGGCTTCTAAGTGTTTAACTGGTGGGTACCATATTCAGTGTATTCTATGGAAAAAGAGATAATTCATTTCTTTGGTGGGTTGAAGTGGGATGGGATGAGATTTTATTGCACTACTCAGAATAGCATGAAATTTAAAATTTATGAGTTGTTTCTTTTTGAAATTTTCTACTTAATTTTTGGACCACTGTTGACCACAATTAACTGAAACCATAGGAAATGAACTGTGGATAAGGGAGGACTACCATAAACATCCACAAGACAGTCACCACAGTCAAGATAATTAACATATCCATTGTCCCAGAAAAGTTTCCCCATCCGCTTTTATAATCTCTTCCTTCCATCCCTTCTCCCATGTTCAGATATTTGGTTGTTTCAGGGAGCAGGATAAATCTGATTCCTGATATTATATCTTGGTTGAAAGTAAAAATTTTGTGTGGTTGTATATTGCATTTCCTCAATGGTAAATAAAATTGAATATTTATTTAATTGTCCAAGGTATTATTGTTTGGTTCGCTTTTGACTATAAAGAAAAACGTAATCAATGGAATCTCTAAGGTAACCACACAGATGGAAAGTTTATCATTTTGTTCTATGAGATCATGCATCAGCTGCCATCATTCACCTGACATCAATTTATTCATATTTTATACATAGTACTTACCATATCTTGAGCATACAAATATACCAGTGATCCTCCATAGATCTTAATAAAGAAAAAAATTGATTAAATTGAGAAATAGGACAAAGGAGCGAGGTACACAAACAAACAAACAAACAAACAAACACTTTAGTAAGCTGATATTGGAGGACATAATTTAAATATGTGAAGGAAGTAATCTTTGCAATTCTAAATCCAAACTTGAGCAGCTTTTCCCCATGCAGTCCAGTCAGCACTGAACTGAAGAAAGCTTTCCTCCACACGTGCACACATGTAGCATGGAAGAACAAGGGAATATGTGCTGCTCGGAAGCTTACTTCCAAAACAGTGAGAAAGGACTACCCATGTTTAGATTGTCCTTCTAAACCAAGAATTTTATGTCACTCCTGCCTGTTCTTAGGAGAGCAGTGAGACAGAATTGTCTTTGCAGTGGAGTTCTAGAAATGGACAGAAACTTTGGATGGAGAATAGCTTTTTGTTCTTTTAATCTACTGGCTTAAACATTAAATCTGTGTTTAACTAAGATTGAGGCTATCTACCTCAGGGTAGGAGAATTCAAACTGTCAGGAGAGTTCAGCTCCCATCTTCATGAGACTGTCTCCAAGAAAAATCACTGCTTTGTTGGATATCCTCTTGGGACAACTGCTAGATAACAGAATTTTGCCTCAGAGGGCTCTAAAGTGGCTTAGAACTATTACTTCATTAAATCAAACACTAGGCTCCAACCCAAACTGAAAACCCAAAGCTCATTATGTCTATTTTTTCATCCTAAATTATATATAATGTTGTCCAACTAGCCCATCACAATTTCTGCAATAAGATAAATTCATTAAATATCTAATAATAAAATTGTCAACAATAGAGAAATGTAGCATTTTTAATATAAGTCCCTACCGTTATAGATTTCATGAGGAGAAATTAAAAACCTCTAATTAATGTTTTTATAAGCTGAAGTCAAAGAAATTTAAATTAAAAATAAGTCATTTTACTCTTATGAGTTAAAAATCAAAGAACTCAAATCCAAAATTTATACTATCCAAATTTATGTTTGTAGTTGTATCCAGACCTGTTTCTCTGTGGATTGCATATGTTTCTTTCAGGATTCGAAGTTTTGCTTCATAACAAATCTCTGATTTGTCTCATTTTAAACAATTCAGGAGATACAAAATACACAGTATTATCATGTACTGGCTTCACTGCCACAAAATTTAGAAAATGCTAATTCTCAGCTCAAAACCTGTTATCTCAGGCAAGATCGTGTTTCTAGAATCCAAGACTTAGTGTTGACAAAGACCATTGCAAAACTTGCATGGTATCTCAGTGAACAAGGTTATAGAGAAATCTTGGTTTCAGCCTTAAATACTATCTTATGCTGATTGTTTGGAATAGTGGTATGAGCGAATTTAAACTAAATTGAGAGAAGTCTCTCAGGACAGATTAATATTGGCACACTGTGTTGGGGGAGGAGGTATGCATACTGTTGTCTCTCAATCTGGAAGTGGCATTTGAGACAACCTTCTTGCAAAGCTTAGAAATTTGCTCCAGCCACTAGGCTTTAAAAGAAGTTCTTTTCTTTTCCATCTTTTATTTAAAAAAAAAACCCTAATCTCTTGTTCACCATGGCACATTTTTTTCTGGCATCCCAGTGCTGCATTGAGGGTGACTTTAGTCATTAATGGCACAGCCTTTGCCACAGTGGTTTTTATTTTGGCAGTGGATTTTAATTGCCTGGGGAGCTTTAAACTACTGATTAGTATATTACCCTGGGCAAAGGGGTTTATAATAGCTCCCTAAGTGATTCTAACATACAGCTAAGATGGAGGACACCTGCTCTACTCTGGTGAGCAAGTATATTTACTTCAGACTCCACTGGCAGCTTCCATCATTTCTTGCTTAGGAATTACTACGGTGGATGAACCTTTCTCCTATGAATATTTTCTCACTGAACACCACATTGATTCTAACTGGAGAACATTTTCTGTACATGCCTGAATTGCAAGTGGTCATGTTCACAAAACTTGTGTCCTAGGAATATGGAATGTCCAATCTTTGAACAGTATTTTTTTTATAACATGTTTTGCCATCAGCAGTAAGATAGGCCTCCAAAATTTTTTTTTCTTTTTTTTCTTTTTTTTTTTTTTTGCTGTGCTCTGTCCTTTCAACAAGGCTCAGTTGAGCTTCTAATGGTTTAATGTTCTTTAAATAGTGGCTATTTTCTTTTATCACATGTAAAGTCAACATTGTAATGGATTTTAGTACAATATTTTTTTCCTTTTCTTTGATTTTTGGTTCAGACGTTTATCTTTCTAACATACTCTTCTCCATTTTGCAACCAAAGCATACTCTGGTTCCTCCTGTGGTGATATACAAAGTTCCAAATCTACCAAAGGCATCTATTGTTCATTTGAATCTTGTCAACTTTGCTTCCCTGAGTTAGATAATTCTGCCCAGAAGGAGATTCTCAACCATCAAATCAATATCCAGCTCAGGCTTGGACCCGATTTATCATTGTCCTTCCTGGTTTTGAGGCAAAGATACATCATTTTTGTTGAGATTTTTCTTAGTCATAAATTTCAGGAATACATTTTCTTAAGACACAGGAAATGTCATAGCTACGTAAGTAATTGAGAAAACCTTTTTATAGTATTTTAAGTATTCTATAATAATCTTTCATGCTTCCTTTTCAAATCCATTCAAAACTTTTGTAATCACTGCTTTTATCATTCAAACCTTTAAGAGATATTCCTCTACTTACTCTTACTATAGACTGCATTTGGTATCATGATACTATTTCTCAGTTGATTTCTGGAACTGGCTGCTTGGTAAAATTATATCAGGCTGCTCTATGAGAATATGCAAATATTCCTGTTTTATTACTTTGGAACCTGCTCTAGTAATATTTAAATTTCTTCTTTATTCCTTTTCTAATGCATTCAGAATATATGTCCGTCAGCTCTTAAGATTATAGTCATTCTGTTAAGGAAATCTCTCTTTTCCTCTGACTGAATCAGTGTTTTAATTTTTATTTTCTTTTGCTCATTACACCTTTTTGAATGGCATAACTAAAGCAAACTTTTCAAACTATCTCAGTTCCAGCTCAATTTTCTGAGCAAACAACTTTTGGAGACACAATCAGAACTCTTAAGTTGCTCCTTTGCTTTTGAAATTATAATAATTCCACTGCATTTCTTCAACCCAAGAAGGTGGTATATCCTTTTTAAAGTAAGCTTCCTCATTCCTTTCTATTTGTTTGTGAATACATTCTTTTATCCTCTATGGGTGAAGGCTTTGTTTGTGATTTTAGAAATCCAAAGCTATGGCTAGTATTTAAATAATTAACAAATCCAGAGCAATATTAAGACTATAAAATTATAGATCAACCCTATATATCCCAGGCTGTTCCTTCCAGGTTTCTCCTTTGAACCTGAGGGCAGTTCAAAAATAAAATCATGGCCCAATCTGGCACAGTCAATGTGTGCTACTTGCTTGAACTTGCCATAAATACTTTTTTTTTACAAGCCTGACATTATTTTCTCTTGTCACAAGTATGCCTGCCTAGAAAAAGTGTATAGCAACTATGTCATCTTCAAATAAAAATGGCTCCCATTTAGTTAGCATCTCCTTTGTCCCGTGTTGATATCACTTAGGTAAAGTAATTGTCAATCTTTCTCTAAAATCCTGGTAGGATTTTGTTATGGCAGAATAAATTATATAAGGAGTATATATGTTGCTTGGAGATGTTAGAAGAAAATAAAATGTTAAAGGAAAAGAAAATACATTCTTGTTGGAAAAAAAAGAGGTATTGACAAAAATGAAGATCTTATCTCAAAATATATTATAGGAGACAAAGGAGCAAATTCTTGCAAAGTACTTTGAAAGTTTCATACCTCTGGGAAGAGGGGAGGATTTAGACTACATGAAAGCAATATGCTGGCATTTCTATAACTCTTCTCATGTGCTAGTACTCTTTAAATCATGTCAAATATGTTAAATATTTAATTTGCAGAAAAATCCCATAAAATCTGAACTATTATTAGCCTTATCTAACAGTGATTCTCAATCAGAGGCAGAAGACATTTGGAAATACCTGGAAACATTTTTGATTATGAAAACTTAGGAGAGGGGTGTTCTAAGTATTTAGTGGGTAGCCACACCAGGGATGCAGCTAAATATCCTGTAGTGCATAGCGCAGCCTCCCACAACAAAGCTTTCAAAATAAGCCTTGAAAATAAGTGAAAAAAGCAAGGTGAAAAGAAATTAAGTAACTATAACTTGTCCAGGACTACACATCAAGTAAGTGTTGGATTATGTGAGTCCGTGCTCATCTGTCACATTGTATTTCATCTTGAAGGGTATCATAAGAAATGGGTCCAGCAAGAACAAAATAAGGTAATAGTGAGAACAGAGTATGTGCATGCAGGCATACATGGGATGGTGGTATTGTACCAAAAACAAAGCATTAAGTATTCAGCTAAGAAATATATTTATCTAAAGAGCAATAGAAAATGCCTATGTATATTAACTAGATAGATATTTTGAAAATATTTTTTAAAATATATTAGAATGAAGATAGAAATGTTGTTAGTTATTATGGACTTATACTAGGGTGCTGAGAGTACAGAGATGATTTTAATCCAAGAGATAATGTGATTCAAAAACAGATGAAAAATGCTTGATGGATGAATGGCTATTCCACGTATAGGAAAGAGAAGGAGCTAAAAAAAAAGTGATTTTGATATTCTAAACTATAGAAGCTAAAAGGATTATGGTGCAATATACAGAGATGGGACAATTAAGGAAATAAGCTGGTTGGGAAAAGAAACATTGATATCCAAATGATGCTACCTTGTAGCCATCTGGGGTAACAGGTTGTAGGCTTAGAATAATTTGGTCCCAGACCTTATATCCTGGTTTGCTTCAGAAAGTCCCAGTTTAAGCCTTTGTGTGGATATTGTTTTTAATATTGCCTTTTCCCCTTTAACTTGTAAAAGTGTCCTGTTTGTATAATAAATTATACAGTTACCTTAACAGAAATCCAGTTAGGTATGAAATCTTGTAATCTTCTGGTATTTCCAGATGAAGCTAAATTTGAGAACTCATGCTAGAGAATTTTGATAAATACCACAAGGACATAATGCCACGGTTATCTTATCAGATGGCAAATTATACCTTAGAATGTGGAACAGCTCTTCCAAGGTAACAATGAAAATCTGGAAGCTAAATTTTTATTTTATATTTTCCAGAGATATGAAAACACCATAATTTACATGTAATTAAGTAGGAGAGCAGGAGGAGAAGAAGATAATACTAGAAATATATCCTGTATGACAGATTGCAATTGGGGATGTTTAACCAGATATACAAAATCTGAAAACAATGGGTCTGAGAATAGCTTTAATTTAATTACTTTTAACATTGAAATATAACATCTGTACTACACCTGGATGGAAAACTAGTCTCTACCTGAGTTTGAGAAAAACTGTCTTGACACAATTTTAAACTTCATTTGACCCAAGTTGTTTAAAGTATACTTAAAACACAGAATTAAATATCTCCCACCTGGTTGCTGTCGGATTTTGGAACATTTTGGGTCAGGAAGAATATTGGAAACAGAAGGAAACTAATTTTGGCTTGATTGATTATAACACTATATCTTCAAATCTTATTCTCACATACTTTACATATTGCATCTGTTTAGGGACCTTTCTCAGTGGAGCAGTAAATAAAACAGATGCAGACTTTGGAGGATGGTAGAAGCACCAAGAAGGTCACATGGACTTCATTCAGCTGAGCACAAAATTCAACATTTGGATAAGTCAAATTTTGATCCCAGTTCGGTTGTCACTTTGCAATATTACTCAAGGAAAAAAGATATCTCATTCCCATTGGGTTCCAATACTCTTATTAACAATGGGAAGCACCTTGGCATCAACTGTATGGGTTGAATATATAACTAACTAGTCCATTTCGATAGGAGTTGGCAAAATTAACAAAAACTACTACTAATGTAAACTACTTTACATTTAGGTCAAGACACGTAATTTATCTTTAGAAAGTCCATTGACATCATGCTCTGCTTGCTATTGTAAATCTGAAAATTCTGCTCAAGGTAGGGTTTTTTGTTCGTTTGTTTGTTTACAAAAATGTATGGATGATAAGTTGGGATGATTTTCTTTCCATGCAACCTCTTCCCCTGATTATTCCTGCTACTTGACTTAGCCAAATTATTGTCTCTAACTCATCATTAGTACCATCTTAAAACCCTGTTTCAGTTCTTAAAAAATTGATAGTAAAAATTATAACTTTTCATTTTAGAAAAAAAGGAGATAAACAGCAAATTTTATCTCATTATTTTTAATGCTATTGTATATACTTTGTCTTATTTTTGTGAGTAGATTTGTATTTAAAAATGGTATATGAATATATATATATATATATCTGATCATGTGTGTATCTTACATTTTTCTGATTAATGTACCCTTTCACTTTCTAAAAAACCTTGATTTAAATCTTTCTCATGCTCTTCAAATTGTTAATACCTCTTCATCCTTAGCAAATGACCTCACCACTAATATTAAGGAACAAGAGACCATCAGTTGGGAATTATTTCAACTTCTTGCTACCAGGCCTACAAATTCGACATCTTCATCTATCCTTTCTGTTGTCATCCAGGTACAGAGGAGAACATGCTACTTTTTTCCTTTTGATGACAGCAGATCCAATTGTGCATATTCTCAGGAATTTCATTATGACATTCTTTCAGCTTCTCCTGCTTTAGTTGGTTCATTCACAGCGACTGGCATTTAATGTTTTCTTTTTTTTTTTCAGATGTAGAAAATGTTTTCATGGCTTTCAGATGCATATTTGAACTACTCATACTCCCCACTTTATGACTGGCAATCAACAATTTCTAATTTCTTCCTTTACCTCCAAGCCAGTCCCCCTCCAACCAGGGGAACCTGCTCTAATGTTTATATATACACATAGTCTTATCCTTTTATTCTTCTGAAATATATAGTATATTTGTGTTGGAATTTCCTGCCTCAGATTAGAACCAAAAATATTATTATTAGATGAATATGAAATATTAATTTTATAAATAGTAAAAAATACTAGGTAGAAATTTTGGCTCTGATGTGAAGCAAAATGACTTGCTGACAGTATTCTTCACATAGCACCTTTTGTTTCCTTTCCTTCTCTTGAATTTTTGCAAATGTTGGGACTGCCAATAAAATCAAGAATCACAATTATGAGATTAGACATCTTTTTCCCATTCCCAATCTTAGAGAATATTCCTTTTACCATTCTTAGGATATTAGCTGTAGGTTCCTCTGCACATGACTTTTTGTTGTTGTTGTTGTTAGATTGAGGACGTTTCATTTAATTCCTAGTTTATCGAAAGTGTTTATTGGGAATTTTGTAGACTTTGTCCAATGCTTTTTCTGAAGCTGTTAAGATGATTGTATGTTTCTTTATTTTTTAACCTGATAATATGGTGAATCATATTGATTAATTTTCTTGTTAACTCTATCTTGCGTTTGAAGGATAAATCATATTTGGACAGGATTTATTAACTTCTTTATGTATTGCTGGATTCAGTGTTTATAACATTTTGTCAAAGGATATTTTGTCTGTGCTCATGAGGGATATTGGTGTATAGTTTTTTGTAATATCTTTGTCGGGTTTTGTGCGGAGTATGTCTAGGAGCATAACATGATTTGGGATATGTTTTCTTACCCTCTGTTTTCTGCAAGAGTTGATATGGAGTTAGCAATATTTATTTTTTAAATGTTTTTTCATAGTCCTAGGCCTACAATTTTTCTTGTGTGTTTTATTATCCTTTTAATAGCTATGGGATCAGAAACAGTAACCTTCCCTTTCATTCCCATTCTCAGAAACATAGATGGTAAATTTGAGCCTTTTTTTTCTTATCTAATATAATTGTCTATTAACATATTCCTTCTAAAAACTGTGTTAGCTATTTTTAGAATCTCACATTTTGGTTTATTTTCATTAAGTTCAGTTTTTGTCTAATTTTCTTTGCTAATATTTTCTTCAATCCATGGGTTATTTTAAAAGAGTTTACTTTAATTTCAAAATAATTGGCAATTTTCTAGATATTATTTTTATATTGATTTATACTTTAATTCCATTTTGGTCATAGAATACACTTTTCATTATTTCGTGCTTTTAAATCATTCAAGACTTATTTTATAACCTTGAACATGTATGGTCTGTCTGGGCAATGATCTCTGGTGCATTTGAAAAGAATGTGAGGCCTACTGTTGCTGGAGAGATTGTTCCATATACATCAGTTAGACCAAGTTTAATGGAAATGTTTAATTCTTCTACATCTTTATTGAATTTCTATCTGCTTTTATTCTATCAGTTACTAAGACAGGAGTGTTGAAATGTTTAACTCTATTTTCAGATTCCTCTGTTCTTTCAGTTCTATTAAGTTTTGCTTTATCTTGCAACTCTGTTATTAGATGAATATACATTTAAGGATTATTATATCTTCTTGAGCCAATTATCTAATTAAAATGTCCTCTTTAATCATGATAATATTACTTATTCTCATATATTTTGGTTAATAATATAGAAACTCCCATCTTTTTTTGATTTGTGTTTTCTTGGTCTATATTTTGCATTATTTTACTTTTAAACTTTTTGTTTCTGCAAAAGTGGGCATTTTTATAGATAGCATATAGATAGACCTTTTTTGTTTTTAATTCTGACAGTCTCTGCCTTTTAATTAGAATATTTAGACCATTAATATTTAATTTAATCATTGATATTGCTGGATTTAAATATTACATGTTGCTATATATGCATACATATATATATATACATATATATGTATCCCACCTAGTTTAATTTTCCTTTTTTATGTATTATATTATTCTATTTATCTATACTATTAACTTAGTAGGTACACACCTTTGTTTAATTTTTTGTAGATTTTCTAAAGCTATCTATGCATTTTTAACTTATAACAGTCTACCCTCATATACTATTATTTCACTTTACATATACTATAAAAATCTTAGAGTATATTTCTATTTCCCTATTCTTTTTGCTATTGTTAAACATTTTACATCTATGTATGCTTTAAATCCAATATTTCACTATTTTTGCTTTAAATAATCAGCTATGTTTTGAAGAGATTAAAAGTGAGAGAATATATAAATTATATCTTTCCACACTTAACCATTCCATGCAGTTTTCATTTAATTGTGCAGATCCAAAATTCCATTAATATATTCTATGAAAGGCTTTCTTTAAAATTTATTTTAATACCAGTCTGTCAGTGATGAATTCTTTCAACTTATGTTTGTCTGGAAAAGTCCTTATTTCACCTTCGAATTTGGAAGCTGTTCTCACAGAGTAAAAGATTCTTGCTTAAAAAAAAATTGTTTTCTCTTATCTAAAGACATTCTTTCATGGTCTTCTGAAATGTATAGCTTCTGAATGGAAGTCTGTTTTAATTCTTGTCTTTGTTTTCTCATATGTAACATGATTTTTTTTTCTGTCTGCTTTAAGATAGTTGTTATTTATTACTGACTTTCAGAATTTGATTATGATATTTTTTGGTGTTTTCATTTCTTTTTTAAGTTGAATTTTACTGAGTTCTCTATCTATAGATGTGGATACAAACATATCTTCAAATATATTTCTGTTCTGTCATCTCTCTTCTCTCCTTTGGGACTCCAATATCACATGTTATTTCATTTAATATTGTACCACATATTACTGATATGTTTTTTTTTATTTTGATCTTTTCTCTCTTTCTTCATTTTGGGTAATTTCACTTGCTATCTGTACAATGTTTGCAATGCCTAATTGCCTCTTAACTTCATTTATTGTATTTTTCATTTTACAAATTATATTTTTACTCCAGAATTTTCACTGGCATCTTTTTTATACCTTACATTTTTCTCTAAATTATAGTCATGTTTTCTTCTACTTTCTTGAACATACGGAATAATATTTATAATAGTCATTTTAACATCCTTGACTCCTAGTTCCATTATATCTCATTTCTGGTTCTGGTTCTGATTTTCTCATGATTAACAGTTATATTTCTGTGTTCCTTTGCATAACTGATAATATTTTATAAGATGTCAGATGTGAATTTTTTATTATTATTTCATAGATTTTGCTGTATCCTTTTAAATATTATTGGAGTCTTTCCTGGTGTGCAGTGAAGTTACTTGGAATTAGCAGGATATTTTTAAGGCTTTACTTTTAAGTAGGATGGGTCCTACTTTTTAATAGGACAGGTCTCAAGCAGATTTAATCTAAGGCTCAATAAATCCCAGTTACTAAGGTGACAGTCTTCTAAAATGTGTTCACTATGCCCTCACGTATTACAAGGTCTTTCTCCTCTTTCTGGCTGGTAGGAATACAAATTATTCCCAGCTCAGTGTGAGCTCTACTTCTTTTCCTTCCTACTCCTCTCTCAAGGGTCTTTATTCAGTGTTGGGTAGTTTCCTCTTCTACTGCACAGATTCATATTTAGCTAAAGACTCCAAGAATCCCTCTTTAGGGTTTTAGTTCTCTCTTTCAATCTCTCTGTGTCTCTGTCTCTGTCTCTGTCTCTCTCTCTCTCTCTCTCTCTCTCTCTCTCTCTCTCTCTCTCTGTGCCTCTCTCTCTCTCTCTCTTTCTCTGTGTGTGTGTGTGTGTTTGTGTGTGTGTGTGCATGCAACACCTTTTTCTCTAGTACTTTGCCCTATAAATTCTAGCTAACTTGATCTCCCCAAACTTCAGCCGCTGTCTCCTGAATTTGGTGAGATTATTGGATTGTCTCTGGGTTACCCCTCACTTTGCTGTGCCCTGGAAACTGTCTGTAGGCAGCAAGTTGGTACAAGTTGAGACCTTTTTGTGTCTCTTCTTTTCAAGAATCACAATCTGGCAGTGCTTGCTATCTGATGTCTGAAAATCATTATTTCCCATAGTTTGTTTGGTTTTCTAGATGTTTAAGTCAGCAGAATAAATCTGGTCTGTTATTCCATGTTGGCAGGAATCAGAAGTCTTGCTTTATTATTTTATCAGAACTCACTTTTGCCAACATGTTTTCTAACTTTCATTAGCATACTTTTTCTTCCCTTTACTCTCTCTCATTAGATAGATCAATATTTTTCAGCTCCTTTGAAAGTTAGAGTGTATTTCATCTAATTTTTTTCTTTTACAGTTTCAAGTTTACAGTTTACAGTTTATGATACATAATTTGTTTTATTTTTACCCATCAGTTTTAAATTCAACAACATTTGTATCTTTACCTCAAACTAGTTAATTACTTTAATGAGTTATCCTTTTCTTCTGGTCTTTCCACCTACCTAACCCCCCTGTCCCCTGATTAATATTATATATTATCATCTAAAATATTGGATCTATATTATTGTTGGTATACATTTTTGCTCTTGTTTGATTAGACAATAGAAAAGTGATAAGATATTTTCCTATCCTTCCCCCCAAAATTTCAGAGCACTTTCCATTTGTTTTTCTCCTTTATGCGATACTTTTTCCAATAATACTTTCAAAGAGCATGATTACATAATAAAATTTCTGGAGGGGCGCATGACCAAATACAGCATTTCTTTGCTTTCACTATTAAATAACTACGTTTCTCAGGCTAAAATTTTCTTTCATTTTGATTTACTACATCACTCTAAATATATTACTCCATGGTCTTCTTTATCCTGAATTATTTCTAATTTGTTTTTTGTCCTATGGTAGGATTATACTATTACTTTATGAAAATATATGGCATTTTTTTTTGTATGATGTTTTTCAACATTGTAGTGTGCTAAGGAATGGCTTTTAAAAATCTGTTCAGTGTGGCATTCAGCTAACCCTTTTATTATACTTGTGTATCTTTCTGTAAAAATGTTTATATCAATGATTATTTCCTTTGAATAAACATAAAAATTAAAATATTGAGTTGAAATATACGTTCTGAATCATTGAAGGGAAAGCAAGCTAGAATGATACAGCCTCAGTCTCATTTAAAGCCACTCCTGTGTGGAAAATCTTTGACTCTCATGTGGTTGGTAACAGTTTGTGGAAATTTTGTACAGTGTTTTCTTGTGTATGGTTCTTCTATTCAGCTTAAGGGCCTTATAGTAACTTTGCTTAATAATAATAAATTCCATCTGTGATCTGGAAGGTTATTGACTAATTTTCTAATGTCTGGTCCTGTTTAAAATTTTAATTTATTTTGAGACTTTTATAAGTAATTTGTTTGGAATATGGAAAATATCAAGTCAGGCTGTGCTAGCATTTTACCACAAACATCTTGAACTTTTAAAATACCTTTACCTCAGACTTATGACTCAGTCCCTTGTAGACCGTTTTGTGAGCACTGTTCTGGACAGCCGATGTGTTTTATTTCCCCTGCACCTTTCTTCCACCCTTTCCTTCAGGGAACTATTCTTTCTAGCTTCCCTTAAGTAATGGTACTAATAAATGTGCCTCCCATGACTGCAGCTCATCCTACCTCTGCTAGAGATTGAGCATTGTCTCTGACCAAATCTAGAATAATGAGATTTTTTTCCCCTAGGAATCTGAATATAAACAAACTGGTAAAAGAATGAAAAAAGTTGAAGAATTTTGGAGAGACTTTTGTTTTTGTTCTTTCAAGCCCCATTTGTACAAATTATCTTTAACCTGTGAGCTACCACCTATGCTTCCAATAAATTCCATTTTTTTATATTTTCTTATGTAAGCCAAATTTTACTGTGGTTTCTTAGAGATAATTTTTTTTATACTATTAATGAGATTTATATTAGAGTTGGCTGCAGAAAACAGATCCTCAGAGACACAGTGCAGTATTTGTTGGATAGAGATGAAATGAAAGACATTAAGACTTTTGTTCATTTTTAGGAATTCATAATCAGCTAATTATGGTCTGTCATCATATGAGATTATATGTGTAAGTCTAGGATGCCAGGTAGATGCTGCCATAGCACAATTTAATGGCAATGATTTAGGAAAAAAAAATCATAGTATAGGATAGTTGTTTCTGATAGGGTTGGATAATTTAAAGCAAAAGAATGACAAGAAACAATGTCAAAATTCTTGCCCCGAGGCAAAGAATGACACTTCGATGCGAAAATACCACACATTTTGTATATGTTCAGAAAATTTTTATCCAAGTGAAGGATGTAAGGTAGAGAGAAGATCCCCATGAGTTTCAGCACTCATATACACCATCACCCACAAATAACTTGCCTTATGAAATGACTTGATGAAACCTTAATTTCAATGCCAGCTGGGAAACATTGCTCTGTAGGCTGAGGGAGGTTGTATATACTCTGAAACAGGAAAAAGAACAGTGTGTATTTCCCCTAGTCAAAATATAGATTTAGTAATCAATGATCACCAATGGGGCAGTACCTCTTCTATTTATACAAAATGACCCTCATTTTAAATATTTGATCCTGTTGCCATGAATCTAGTATCTGCTGGGTCAGAATTTTAGTGACCACTGGTTTGGAAGCTGAGGCTACCATTTGGTCATTGTGTTCTCCTTCCAAAGAGAGCCTAAGGCATTGAGAGTACAGATTGAACTCTACCTGCAAAGTAGAGCACAAGTGCTTCTAGACACAGCTGATAAGAGGATATGGATGCAGCTCAGCTTTTCCTTTTCTTCTTTGTACTTTCAATCCCAGTGGATACAGTTACTGGAATACTAGGATAACCTTACATAGGTAGTATCACAAGCATGTATGGCCCTGGGGCATAAATGTTTGGGACACACCTATCTGCAAAAACACCTGAGAAACTTGAGGACTGGCTAAAGGATAGAGAAATATGGAAAATGTTGCAACAACAACAAAAAAAGTAAAAAATATTAGCTACAGCCTTATGAGCAGTTGACCACATAAAAATCATAGTGGTTAGTGGTATTTTCCTAATTGCTATATCATTTTTTTCCTCTTCCTTTTAACTACTATTCAATTCCAGATTTGTGGGTGGGTGATGGTTACATTTATCTGTAGGCTATGGAATAACAAGATGGAACAATGACATTAGAAGAGAGGTAGACACAGGACCAGTTGTTGAAGCTGTATGCAAGAACCGTGCAGGTTTGGGCAACTCTCTTGGGAATAAGGACGAGTGCTTCTTTGTTTTGTTTGCCCAGCATTATTTCCTTTTGTTTTAGAAATGAAATGCTCCATTTCTTTTGGAGATTACACTTCCTCTATTTTATGAGATTCTGCTGGGATTTGCAATCTTCTGGCACATGAATTGAGTGATGACAACAGGGCAAAACAAAGACATCTGAAAATGTGGCTCTTGAGAGGTTTACCACAAGGCTGTGCAGAGTTGGAGCTCAGTCCTTGTGGTTTGAACCCCATTATTTTCTCCCAGTTGGTGTTTGTGGTTTCTTTTCTTTCTATTCCTTCTGAGGTTTTACAGTGAACTCTTCCTTTGGGTTTGTGAGTTTCCCAAAAGTCTTTCAGTGAATTCTCTCTGGTTAATTTAGCCCAAGTTTGGGAGTAAAAAGTCTGACTGGTACCTATTCTTAATCTATTTCACAGGCTTTTGTACTCTGAAAACAATATTGCATCCTGTTCTCTCATACTTTCTCTCTTTTGGTTCTTTTATTAAGACTGAAAAATTAAAGGTACCACCAGTAGCTGGGTAAGTCATTAGGCTCTGTAGGCCTCAGAGTCTTCATATATAATAGGGTAATTTTTTACCCTACATAACTCGCAGAATGGTTGTAAAAATTAAATTATGTGCAATGGGAGAACGTATTTAAAAGTACATAAGGTATAACATATAGCCCTCATAGGTATAAACTTAATTAAGACAAGCTTTTATTAGAAGCCTATTTCCCTAGTTTTACTTTCTCTTGGAGTGAGAATATTGCTGATAAATGTATAGTCTGGATAGCCTAGGTATGTATTCACTATAAGACTGTCTTCTAAATGAGGGCCTCCCCAATGATTGTCCACTTCTTCTTTCCCAAAGAGCAATTTTTTTCTGTTTTTTTTTCTCCTTATATGTTTATAGCATTTTGCACTAACCCCACCACAACTCTTACCACACTTACAATTAAAAACTTGCATGTCTTTCTTTCACCTCTTAGTGACAGAGAGTTCATAAGAGACAGTCACCATATCTTAAGTATCACTATACACTCTTCTTGTGTACTTTCAGTTTTTACAATTAATAAAATAATTAAAAATGAAGAGAACAAAAAAAAGCCAATAATGGCAATGTTAACCTTCTACTTTTATACTTTGATAACTTTGCAACACCAAGCATGATGTCAATAAATGCTACACAACTGAACTGCTCTTACCAGGAGATGGATGCATGAAAGTCTTCAGAAAGTGTTATTATGAGACACAATAGGGACATTTTTCAAAAGAATAGGTAGTTGGTAGTTAAGTTTGGTAGTTCAGTTTTAGGGCAAATCTTTTGTTGAAGAGTTTGATAGAAAGAGCAACTGTTAATGACATCAAGAAACATTCCCAGCGTTACTGGGAGTACCACACTCAACAGTGTGGTCATCCAGGCACTCCCAGGACTACCATAAGAACAGAGAGAGATTTACTACTGAAATGAATAATTCTAGCATTGGTAGGAATCTCTTATCTGAGCAAACTCTAACCATTTACAGACTGTAACAGTTAGGGAAGTAGCTCAACTTGAGCACTGCTTTCTAAGAGACCACAAACAATGTAAGTGCTCTATGCTAATTTTCATAACACATTAAAGGGTGTTATTGATTTTGTGCATGTGATTTTGCTGTATCAAGACAAAAAACATATATGGGGGAATTAGTGTTATTGTACAGAGCAATTCATTAAGAATCATAGTAAGAAAAGGATGCTAAGTTAACTTCTTAAAAAATGTTTACATAAGTTTTAAGTTCAAAAGTGGAATTTAAATTTTAACTAGTTTCTCTGTTCCAGCAAAGGGCATGGGCAATAGTTTAATTATATCATGGAACTGCCAACTTGATCATCAATAGTGATTTTATTCACTTCTTTGGTAGAAAAAAAAATGTTGCCCTATGTAAAGTAAAATCAAGTTAATTTCATAGAATGAAAAGTGTTTTAGAATCAGAGCAAACCTAACTTTAAATCTAGGCTCCATCAGTTAACTATTATTCGATATAATACTTTACTTGACTTTCAGTTTTGACATCGATAAAGTGAGAATTTTTTCTAAAGCCTATTAGAATCTTGGAAAGATTAAATGAAGAAAAGAGATCTGACTCATAGTAATAGCTGAGTATGTAAACTTATTTTTACTTTTCATAATATTTTCCAAGAGATGGAAGGGAAAAAAATATCATAGAATTCAAGGGCAAGTAGATGGCAAAGCAACCCCAGATCACAGGAAAGGAGAATAAACATTTTAAGTTTCCCCACTATGATGGTGGAGCAAGAGTGCGAATAAAAGCCCCTCACGTCACGCATGAAGTGGAGATGATTACTTGCCACTGCGCCTTGCCTGACATCCGGGAACTCCACATTGTGCAAGGACTCTGGTGTTCCAGTCAGTGACTGACTGTATATTTCTTGACATTGGTTTTATGAAATATGATTTTTATTTAAAAGGTATAAAATGTGATTAATGTGTTTCCTTTTCATTTTCATATTTGAGAATGAAGCCTTTTCTATGTAACATTAAGAAAAATAAATTTCAGAATTTATAGGGGAGGGTTTTTTTCTCTATTCAAATATTTAAATTAATTTTGTTAGTAATGTTGGTCTTAAAAATTTTTCAAATTTGCTAAATATATTTCCATGCAGAATTCATCTTTTGTGTAATTTATTGCATTTTTTTCATTCAATTTATATCCTCATAATCTTTGACATGAACATTAGTTTTCTATTGTTGCTATAACAGATTGCCAAAAATTCGGTAGCTTAAACAACATAATTTTATGTTTTCTTATGGTTTTGTAGGTTTGAAGTCTGACACAGGCTCACTGAGCAGAAACAAAGGTATTTTTGAAGCTGTATTCTATTCTGAAGGCTATAGGGGTAAAGAAAGAATTTGTTTCCTTGTCTTTTTCAGGTTCCAAATTCTGCATTTCTTCTCATGGCCCCTTTGTCCATCTTCAAAACCAGCAGTGGTGAATGGAATCCTTCTTCCATAGCCTCATGCAGACTTCTGCTTCTGCTTTCTTACTGTACTTTTGAGGACTTTTGAGATTATGTTTGGCCACTGAAAAATCCTCCCAACGTCAAGATCCTTAACTGAATCATATTTGGAAAGTTTCTTTTCCCACGTAAAGTAACATATTTATAGCTTCCAGGTATTGTGATGTGGACATTTTTGAAGGACACTTCTGTAAAATAGCTGTCCTTAGTTTTCTTTCTTCGTTCTTTGTCTTTCTCTTTCACTTGATGTATTTTCCTTTTTGACGTATGTTAATGTCCTTCATTACATCTAAATACTGTCTGGTGTTTCTTCTTGCTCACTTACCATGTTTTAATTATCCATTCCTTTTTGACAAACAAGTAAGTTGATATTTCCTACCACAAACAAAGCTATTATGAACAGCCTCATGTATATCCTTTTGTAACCAGCATGGATTTTTCTGGAGCATATACCAAGGAACAGGATTACTGGGTAGAATAGCATAAGCATCCTTAATTTTCCTTAAATATTGCCAGTTCACACCAAACAGGTAGCTCAAGTTTACACTGTCCTCTCCCACAGCACATGAAGGTTCTTACAAACTCCTATCCTTGCAAACACTCAATGTTATCTGATTTAATAATTTTTTCCAATCTCATGGGTATCATGAGTATTTAATACTCTTTATTTCAATGTAATATACATGCATACAGGGCAGAACACAGATAATAAGTGTGTAGTTCAAATATCATGAATTGAGCATATTTATCTAGCTAACACCCCCAAATAGATGAAAGCCTCCACACACACCCCCACCTTTTGTTTCTGTCCTTTCCCAAGTGTAGCAATTATTCATATTTCTATCTCTATGAAATTGTCTTCTAAATAATCTCAGTGGAATCACATAGTATATTTTTGTTTATTGTTTATTTGGTTCTGACTTCTTTCACTCATCATGATTTATGAGACTTCTGCATGGATTTGTATGTAGCAATAGTGTTCATTCTTATCACTTCATATAGATTAGGCAATTCAATGGCAGTGTCTAGCATATGGTGAACATCCAACGAGTGGTGACTGTTTCTAAGCTTTTGTGTTTCCCAGTCCCCTTCTCACCTAGCCCCTAGATGTACAGCCCCTGAAATAGGGCTCTCATACAAATGGCTTTTATTGTCAAGTTCAAATTAATTGGCCCTTTCTCCAGCTGCCACTTGCCTCTACCTTCATTCTCATAACTCAGCCTCCACGTCATTTACTGTTAACTTACAAGAATTGTCCCCACTGCCTGAAATAATGTCTGCAGCAATAAACTTCTACATATTTATTGCATGATTTATCTGTTCTACTATAGATGTTCATTTGTGTTGCTTTAGCATATTATGAATAATAGTGCTAAAATAAAAATACCAGTAGACGATCTTTGGCGAATATGTGTATGCATTTTTAATGGGTCCATACCTCATGATGAAATGGATGGGTCATATTGAATGAGTATGTTAATTTTCTGTAGAAATCACCAAAGAGTTTTCCAAAGTGGTTGTATCAGTTTATACTCACATTAGTGCATGAGAGTCCCAGTTGCTCTGTATCTTTGCCAACAGTATTGTTTGACTTTCCCATTTCTTCATTCTGGCAGGTGTGTAGAGGTATCTCATTGGTCTTCTTAATTGTCATTCCCTTGATGATGAATGAAGTTGAGCACTTTCTATGTGATTGTTGGATATTTGTATATTATCCTTTGTGAATTACCTGTTTAAGTATTTGCCTCTTTTTTATTGGGTTGTTTGCCTTTCGAAAATTTTATTTGTAGGAGCTACTTACATATTACAGCTATGAATCATTTGTTGGGTATATATGTAACAAATATTTTCTCTAACATTGTGACTTCATTTTTCACACTCCAAAATGGTAATTCTCGAATAACAAAATTATTACTTTAATGTAGTCAGACTTAGTTCTTCTTCCAAAAATAGAGCTTTAAGTATCCAGTTTTAAAAATGTTTGCTTCTGAAAGCATTGTGTTACCTTTCACATTGATATCTACTATCAATCCAGAATTGATTGTGGTGTTTACTCTAAGGTTAAGGTCAAATGCTGCCTTTGATTTAGCACGATCTATTGAAAAGAGCCTACTCAACCCAAAGTATTATAGTTTCACCTTGGTCATAAATCAGGTGTTTATGTTTCTGGATTTTATTCTGTTGCTTTGACCTCTTTATCTATTCTTTAATCACATTTTTAACACCTATAACTGTATAACACACTCTTGGTATGTGGTGGTATAAGTCCTCTAGCTTGCTTTTTCTTTAAACTTGCCTTTGAAATTCTTTATAGCTTTCACTTCTGTATTAATTTGCTCAAGCAACTACAACAAAATACCATAGACTGAGGGGCTTATAAACATCATAAATTCATTTTTTATAATTCTAGAGTCTGGGAAGTCCAAGATCAAGGCACCGGCAGATTCAGTGTCTAGTACAGATTCTTTTCCTGGGCAGTCATTTTCTCCTGTCTCCTCACAGGGTAGAATTGGCAAGGGAGTTCTTTGGGTTCTCTTTGTAAGGGCAATTCTCCCATTCATGAAGGCTCCAACCTCGTGATGTAATCACCTCCCAAAATCTCACTTCCAGACGCAATCATATTTGGGATTAGGTTTAAATATGTGAATTTGGAGAGAGGAGGTCACAAACATCCAATCTATAGTCTTCCATATGCTTTGAAGAATTAACTAGTAACTATCTGCAAAAAATTCTGGCATTTTGAATACAGATTTTAGTGAATCTAAAGATCAACCTCTGGAGACTATATATCTTTAATGTAGTAGCTTTTAATATATAAACATAGTATCTAATTATTTATATTGATTTTCATTAATTTCTCTTTAAAATGTTTTATGTTGACAACAAAAAACAAATAACCCAATTAAAGTATGGGCAAAGGACTTGAATAAATATTTCTCCAAAGACAATATAAAAATGGCCAATATCACATGAAAATATACTCAACATTACTAATTATTAGGGAAATTCAAACCAAAACCACAATGAGATATCATCTCACAATCATCATGATGGCTACTATCAAAAAAAAAGAAAATGTCAAGTGTTGGCAAGAATGTAGAGTAATTGGAACTGTTTTTCATTGTCACTGAGAATGAAAATGTTGGAGCCTCTAGGAAAAACAGTTTGGTGATTCCCTAAAAATTAAAAATAGAAGTAACTATGATTCAGCAATCCCACTTTCGGGTATACACTCAAAAGAATTGAAAGCAAGGTCTTATAGATATATTTGTAAACCCACGTTCATCACGGTATTATTCCCAATAGTCAAAAGTTAGAAGCTAATCAAGTGTTCATTAATAGATAAATGGAGAAGAAAATGTGATATCTATTCAACATTGAAAAGAAAGGAAATTCTGACACATACTACAACTAGCTGAAACTTGAAGATATTATTCTGAGTGAAATAAGCCAGTTACAAAAAGATAACTACTGTGGGATTCCACTTATGATAAGATACACAGAACAGCCAAATTCAGAGAGACAGAAGGTAGCATGGTGGTTGTCAGGAGCTGAGAGAAATGAGAAGTTGCTGTTTAACGAGTATGTAGTTTTAGTTTTGCAAGATGAGTTTTAGAGATTGATTGCATAACAATGTGAATGTACTTAACACTACTGAACTATACACTTAAAAAAAGTTGAGGGCATATTTCATGTTATGTGTATTTTACCATAGTTAAACATTTAAAAAATGTTTCATAATTTTGATTATAGAGATTTCATACACTTTTCATTAGATTTATTCTTAGACATTTGATTTCTTTTTAAAATGCTATCCTAAATGATTTTAATTATAATATTTATTTTCTAAGTTTTTGTTACTGGTATAAAGAAATAAAATTGGTTTTGTAAATTTAACATTTCTTCAGCAATCATGCTAAATTGAGTTCTTTATCCTAATGTTTTTAAGGTTCTTTTATATGTTATAAGTACACATCTAAAAAGAAGAAAAAGCTTTGTATCTTTCTTAGGACTAATATCTTTTAATTGGTTCATTACTTTGGCTAGCACTTCTAGGATAATTTCAGTGTAATTGATAAGAGACACATGTTTGCCCTGTACCCAACCTCAAGACAAAAGTTTTTAATATTCCACCGTTAAGCAGATGTTGATTATAAGGTTTTGTTATTTACCCTTTACTGGATTAAGTAAGCTCTTTGATAGTTCAAAGTCTTCATCATAAATATGAGTTAATTTTTCCAAATATTTTCTATATTGAAATAATCACATGATTATTTTTTATCTCATTAATATATTAAATTATATCAATTTATTTTGAAAGTCAAATGATGATGAAATACAAGCAACTTGGCCATGTTGTATTTCTCTGTTTATTTGCCTCTTGATTTGATGGGCTAATAATTTGTTTATGTTTTTTGCTTCTAAACTTATGATGTATACTGGTCAATACTGTTACATGCTTTAGGTATTAAGGATCTGCCATCCTCATAAAATAAGTTGGGAATTAGTCACTGTTTTTCTGTTATCTGAAAGATATTTTATAAAATTAATGTTATTTCTTTCTTATGTATGTGGAAGAAATCAATCTTGAAACCCTCTAAACCTCTAGAGATATTTTGAATGTGGATGGTAACATTCATTACAGATTTAAATTATTTAAGAGATCCAGGTCAATATAAGCTTACTATTCATTTTTATGCCAGTTTTAGAAAGTTATGTTTCATTAGTAATTTGACTATTTAATATAATTTCACATTTATTACATAATTTGTGAGTAGTAACTTAGTAATATCATTTTGTTATTTGAAGGACCTTTAGTTGTATCCCTCTTCTAAATATTAATATTTTTTGCTTTTTTTCTCTTTTTTGACCTTTCTTCAGATCTATATGCCTTCTTAATTTCCTCAAAAACTGTTTTGATTTTTAAGTATTTCTTCATTGTGTGTATGTGTGTGTGTGTGTGTGTGTGTGTATTTATTTATTATTTCCTCCCATCTATGTTGGGAGAGAGAGAGTTAATTTTCTGTTCTTTTCCTAACTTCTAATGATGAATATTTAGATCTCTGATTTCAGCCTTTTTTTTTCTAATATGAATTCCCTTTTAAGCAAAGCTTTAGCTACATCTAACACATTTTACCATATCTTTTTTCCTTATTGATTCAATTTAAAATATATTCTGATTTGTGAGTTCTTTGATATATGAGTTATTTTAAAGTATATTGCTTTATTTTTAACTATTTAGGGATTTTTCTAATTTTCTTGTTATTAAATTTTAGCTTAACATTAATGTGGCAGAGAATAGTCTCTGACTGATTTCAAACCTTTGAAGTTTATAGAGTCTAGCTTTTTGACTTAGCCTATTTTTTAAAATGTCTGATATTCACTCATAAAATAATACAACTCCCATATCAAGAACAAAATATCATCATTCAAGGAGTTGACATTGCTTGCCAGTCACTATCTCTGCAAGAATCCTCAATCCCAGGTCCAAGGTCCAGTAGCTATCTGGGCCTGTTAGACACTGGGCTGCATAGCAGGAGGTGAGTGGCAGGTGAGAATGAAGCTTCATCTGTATTTGTAGCCACTCCCAGTCACAAGCATCACTGCCTCAGCTCCATCAGGCATTAGATTCTTATAGGAGTTCGGGTCCCTGGTGCCAAAAAAAGGTTGGGGACTGTTAAAAGATAACCACAATTCTACCTACTAACAGCATAAAAACATTTTATGTGTGTTTTAAACACACACGCACATATATATATATATTATGTATTCTTTTGCATCTTCTTTAGTTGAACATTATGCTTTGAGGTTAAATCATGGCATAGCTAGTTTTCGTAGATTATTCATTGTCATTGTTGCATAGTATTCTACTTTGTGAATATACGAAGATTTCTATCTTTGTTTTACTGTTGATGGGCATTTGAGTTATTTCCAGTAGTACTTCAGTAAATATTTTAATATTAGCCTTTTGGTCAACATGTACAAATTTGGAGTGGATATGTACCTTAGAAGTAGCATTGATGGATCTGGATTTTACATATGTTCAGCTTTAGAAGATATCTTGAAGGAGTATTGCAGAGTGGCTGTTTATACTCTCATCAGCAAAGCATAAGATTCTTGTTATTCTTTTGTACTCAGAATATTGATTATTTTCTGACTTTTTCATTTTAGCCATTCTGGCAGGAGTATAGCAGTTTATCATTAAGGTTTTTGCATTTCTGAGAAAGTTGAACACCAATTTATATGTATAGGTATTGTCTTTTGCGATGTTTCTGGTCAGGTTATTGGCACATTATATACTGTATTATCAGACTTTTCCTTTTGATTTGTAAGAGCCTTTTATTCTAAATATGAGTCTTTTGTTAAATGTAAGAATAGTGAATATATTCTCCCATTTCATGTGTCACCATTTGTCTACTAATGGTGTCTTGATAAATATGTTATTTTCTTATAATGTAGCCATTTGCATATACAATAGATTTTCTGTATGAATAATACTTTTGTGCCCTGGTAAGAAATTTTTGCCACAAATTGAGAATAAATATTTTCTGTTTTTCTCCAAATGGTTTAATATTTTACATGTCATATTTAACATTTGATTCATCCATAACTGTTTTTCTGGTGATGTTAGAAATAAGAGCCAAAATACTTATTTTCTTATGACTATTCCCTGCATTACAGTGTTACCTTTGTCAAAAAGCAGGTGACCACATATGTGTAGGTCTATTTGTGTGCTCTCTATTTTGTTTCATTGGTTAGTTTCTATTTCCCTGTACCCACACCAAACTTTCTTAATTATTATATTTTTATAATTAAACTCACTATCTTATAGTATATGCCCTTTTTACTGTATCTTTAAAATTACCTTATCTACTTTTTATTTGCCAAATTGATTGGTGAGAAGTGATATCACAGTATTTTAATTTTAATTTTTCTGACTACTTTGAGGTTGAGCTATTTTCTTATGTTGGCAGAAAATTTATTTAATCTATTCTTATGCAAAATTTCTTTATTTTCTGTTATGTAGTGATACAAAGTAGATATTTATAAGTTCTAGATTTATTATTTTAAAATGCTGTGTATACTTTTCCCAGTGTGTGCCTTGTCTCTTCACTCTTGATCTGCCAAAGACTATATATTAATACAAATTTATCAGTGTTTATTTTTAAACTCCATGCTTTTCTGTTTGTTTTATCTTTAACACTATTTTCGCCTCTTAAATTTATTAAAGTTTGTTTTACACATATAAGTCTTGAGTACACATGAATTTGATTTTTCTTTATGATGTGGGGTGAATCTCCAATTTTTTTCCATATGGTTTGTCAGTTGTCACGTTAATTAGTTCATTCTTCATTTGCTTCTCTGAACATGCATCTCAATTATATTTCAGTCTTTGTTTATACTTGGGTCTATTTCTGGGCTTCCTATTTTATTTTAATAGCATATTTTTAAAGGATCATATAGTGAATGTATTTATTCATAAAAAGGCAGCAAATGAGTAATAATTCTGTAAATACTCACAGGCCATATTATCATCTATTGTTTTCTGTGATAAAAACAACTTTGATAGAATAGAAAAGGTAACTAAATTTCTACTTTTAGATATATTATTCACCAAAGTTGAAGAGATTCTAATTATGATATGATATGTGGTCATCATTAAGTAGCTTGAGTTATAGTGAGACATATAACTATTCATTTCATATGATATTCTATAATTTAATTTATTCATTTAAAATTTTTTAGTTTATTTTTTAATTTTTATTTTTTAATTAGAGTTGACAGTTAATATTATTTTATATTAGTTTCAGCTGCACAACATAGTGGTCAGACATTTATATAATTTACAAAGTGATCACCCCAATTAATTCAATAGCCTATTTTTAAAACCTTTCACCAATATTTCTCATCCTTTATATTCCCTTAATTTTTTATCTCTTTAGGGAAAGTACCTCCATGCAGTAATTTTAGTTATAAAGTCTTTAAGGAGCAAAGGGAATTTCCATTATTGTTTTGTGAATACTTGAATCATAAATAAATATTGAAATTTGTGTGTTGCTTTTACTGTAATTCCTTTTATAAAAATAATAAGTATTTTATAAAGCAATTATTCCTGATTCTCAGTATATATTTTTATTAATTAAAAACAGATCTAAAAGAGAAGTTATGTAAAAAATTACAGTGCACTGGTTCTCAGAAGAGTCAAAATTATTGTGCTTTTCTGTGTTTTTTTTTTTTTGCAACAAAACATTGCCCAAGGAATTACTTTATTTTGAAGTTTAATTAAAATGATAAAATTCATAAAAAAGAAACACTGATTTGCCATTAATAAAAGTGAATTTTAATAGCAGTTGTACCAATCACCGGTATGCATCTAAAGACAAGTTTCCTCATTTATCAATTACAAGGATTTGTCTGGTGATGTTTAGGTTCCAGATGATTTTATTATTACATATTGAAAAATAATGGATTGCTCATCCTAGTAGGAAGAGTGAAATATCTATTGTCCTGAATAGTTTTGTGAGGAATTCACAGAGTTATTTTGTAAGTAAGATCAAGGTAGTATTTAATATTAAAGAACAAATCAAAATAGAAACCAATATGAAAAATATCTGATGGAATCCTTGTACTTCATGTTTCCTTGTTTTATCTTGTAACAATATTTAGCTTGATTAAAGACAGTAATTTAGTTTTACTACTTTAATTTCATGCATTATTCTTTTAGTTGGTGACAATAATTTGAGAAACTTAAGACAAAATATTTTCTATCTAAATTACTTCATGAAGTAAATGGTAAACTTTAGAAAATGAAGTTTGCCTGTATTGTGAATATCTATCATAGGTGTTTACTCTTTTTACTGTATGTATCAAGCAGTAGTACATTTCATCAATATTCAAAACCATGAGATGTTGTCAAAGGATATGAGATTGATGTATAGGAATACTTAATTTTATTGGAATAACATACTAACTAGAAAATACAGTCTTACATTAAATAATTAAATGGTTTGTGTCTCATTTAATTGTTATACTGTAGGATTGATAAGATTTAGCTTTTTATCTGGAAGAATAGGTCTAAAGAACAAAAATGTATGTTAGAGTGAAAGAATAATTTCTGAGCATTGATATATACAGAATACTTTTTGATGACTTATGAGTTATAATTTAAAGAACCTACTATGAGGTCAGTGTTAAGGTATTTAAAAATATTTTTCAAGTTTGGGGATTCTCTAGTTTATTTTGAAAGTATACACCATGAGACTACTGGGTAGACAATGATGGTATACTTAAAATCCCCAGAAAAGGATGAAGAAACCTAAATAAATATGTAGAAAAAAATTTGGTGAAAACACATCTTAGTGAACCTAGAAATAGACATGTCTGGAGACAAACTAGTAACAGCTAAACAAGTACTATCAGTATGTGTGTAGTGTGAAACAGATGGAATGAATAGGACATCTGGAAGACCTAAGAGTTCTCATAGCAAAAGTACATTCTTGAGAAAAATTAGTATTGCATTCCTAGCCTCTGGATTGGTCTGAGTTATCAGTCAGAGGTCAGGCAGTATGCATGATAGATTTCAGGTGGTCTGAAAAATACATGACCAGAGGTGTGGTTATATATGGTGGTCTGGATAATGAATGTCAGCTGCTCTGAATACCAGTCCTTCAGGGGGTAATCAGAATGTTATCTGGAGGACTGATTTACATCCAGGCATTGATGCAGGACTGTAAAGTTAAAAAGTTTAAGTTTTCAGTCTAGTTAAAGCAAAAATAGAATCATTTTCTATACCTCAATTAACTTGATTTTAATAATTCAGCAGCTTGATAGTAGTGATTCTATTTCATTTCTTTATTCCTCAATACCATATTTTTAAAACATTTCACAAAAGCAAGAGAAGGTGGTACTCTGCAGTATAAAGTTGGAAAACTCTTCTGATCCAACCTTTTATTAAAGTTCAGAAATATTAAACTTACATAATTATTATAAATAGAAATATATTGTGTTCTAATACTGTACAAATGTATTACTAATTTTTTTTAAAAAAAGAACCACATAATAGACCTATAGACAAAAAATAGTGTGCCAAATGGATAAAACTATAATCCAGTGTTTCAAAATGGGGTGAAATAGACTAAGAAAATAATAAAAGACATGACAGAACAACACAGATTACAATCAGGAAATATTTTATGTAAAAATAAAACAATATCAAACATTTTTTAATATGATTACTAAATTTGCATGTATTTAAAGGCATAGAAAGGGATTATTCTGACATTTGAAACATTAATTTGATTATTTTGACTGTGTTAAAATAAATTACAAGAACCACAAAATAAAAATGTATATACTTTTTAGTAATTATATTATCAATGGTAGTTGTCAATATAATTGCATTTCACTGTGTAATGTACAATAAAATTAATAAATAAATATGTGATATTTTAATTCTAGCATTGCTAATGTCCTTGACAATCGGAATTTTTCAGCATTGGAGAAAATAGATAAAATGTAAGAAAGAAGTTATATAAAAATCTTGTAATTATTATTTTGACTTTAAAGTATCTGCATTATTTTATCACTTATTATATTACAAAATCATTTCTTGATATTTCCAATAAAAAGGACTAAAAACAACAAATAACCCAAAAGCACTGAGTACACTTAATTCTAATATTGCTTCACATTACGAAAAATTAGATTATTTAGAAAAATTGCCAATTTCAGATCTGTATATTTAAGTCTGAAACTTTACAGATCTGACAGCAAGGAAGTTATTAATGACCACTAGAGTTGTGTCAAAATAATTCAAAAGACAAATTTTAAGAGGTTCTTGTGGCCCAGACTAAAGCAATTTGTAAACCAATAAAAGTAATAACTAAAAGAGATTCATAATTTCAAGTACCTTTAATTCATGATTTGAAAATCATTCAAAAAAGATTAATCACCACTGAAGAATAATAATTAACTCATTTTAAAAAGACTGTTAAAGGTTAAGAATCATTTATCCTTCCATTTCAATATGAACTGTACCATGGAGGAAACAAATAAAGAGGGCAAATGTCTTTTTAAAGAAGTATCCCAGGTAATAAATCAAAGAGAAAAAATAGAAATAAGAAATTCCAGTTTTGCAATGTATATGCCATTGCATATGATGCACTATTGTATATTTACTTTTCATGCTATTCTGCAATATTTAAGAACTTAAAGGCCTTGAAGATTAACAGCTGCTGTATCACAAAATGAGAGACAAGTAGACATTTTGCACTTGATAAAAGAATTCAGGAGTATGTCTGAGATAATATGCTCAAACCCAAAGCAAAATCAAAGAAATATTACATTTGATCAAGGTTCTAAATTCAGCTACCAAGTAGCAGAGTATGTACAACCCAATAGACCATATAAAAAACCATGAGGTAAACACCATGTGAGCAAAATAGAAACCATGGCAATTCTATGGAATCACATGTCTTGAACAAATATATTCCAGAAACAGAGAGAAATAGAGAAAGAGGTAGGGAATAGGATAAAGAAGATGAAAGTCTTAAAAATATCAACCATTTAAATCTCAGTTCAAACAAACAAAATGTAAACATAAAAGAAAGATCTTTCACATTATGATGCAACTGAAACTTTGAACTGATTGCATTTTTCTGATACTAAAAAACTAGTGTTAAATTTTTAGATCTTATCATGATTTTTCTATGTTAAAAAAGAGCTCTTATGTTTTAGAAATGTAAAAATTTTTACAGATGAAATTATATAATGTTTGATATTTGAGTAAAAAATTGGAGCTGTGAAAAGTGGGTGGGAATTAGCATAAAACAAGTTGACCATAAACTGATCAGTGGTACAGGTGGGTTTATTTTACCATTCTTTTAAGTATTGTATATACTTGAAGTGGTTCATAGTTAAAAGTTAAAATTATATAATAGTAAGTATATATGCTGATCTTGGGGACAGCAGAATGCATAAATGGCATACATGGAAACAACCTTGGGCCTTTGCTGGGGATACTTTTATTCTTTTTTCTCCAGGAAAATTCCTTTCTTTTTATATGCTATATCTACTCAGCTATTCAACCTCTTCTCATGAGGAATCAGTCTTAGCATATTATTTATTGCTTGTGTTTTTGTCTGTCATTCATGGAGCTTGTCAATCTTTCATTACATTTATTATACTAGAACAAACACTGTTTCTGAGACCATCTGGAGTTCTCTTCCTTAATAATGATTCTTTCAGCACCTAGTAGCTCTGAAGTGGTTGTGAGCATGCTCCTAGGCTAAAAGAAACATCTATTTCATGGCCAGGTTCTGTCAAATTTATTCATTTAAATATTGTGAGATCAATTTGTTATGGGCTTTCTGTTAGATCATTGTATTTTAATTGGCACTAGACATGCACTGGGTTTTAAATATACCCTAACATCCCTAATTGCAATACTGTTTATTACCCTATTCTGGTAAACACCTGCTTGAGAGCAGTCATCTTATCCAAACTTCAGGTATGTCTCCCAGGTGTTTCAAAAGAAAGTACCTGTCACCAGGCTAAATGACAGTAATTTTAAATCCTCTGTAATTATGGAGCCTCTAAGAATTTAAAAGAAAAAAAATTAACTTATTTAGCAATACCTGAAATCATGAAATAGTCTATTTTGAATATGAGCTCAATTCTAGAAGACCAACTGAACTAGTGAGCAACAAAATAATTAGCTTCTAAAAAATAAAGGGAATAATGCCATAATTTTTAAATTTTTAAACAAAGGTAGTGTACTTTTTTTCTTATATTTTAGAAGCAATTTGATTATTTAACAGGAAGGATCTTATTCATTTTTCTGTATTAAATTTTTTTTTGACAAGATGACTCAACTCAGGATCCAAAAAATTAGAAAATTACATTTCCAGTTATATCAAATTATGAACTTAATTATTATCCTTTAACTTGAAATATACATCTTCTTATTATTGATCCTTTTAATAATCTTACCACATGTTCTTCCTTCCTGGTGACACTGGCAATTTGATCATAATCAAGGTCATATATATTTTTAAATAATGTTGCTAAGCCCAAAAGGGCATATGTTTTATCCCTGGAGTATTTTGAATACAATGAGAATAGTGTTCTCTGGAATTGTGCAAAGTTGTGGCACTGATATTTAAAATGTATAGAAGCAAGAAGCTACTACACTAGCCTGAATGTTTGTGTTTCCCCCAAATTCATATGTTGAAGCCCCCCCCACAATGTGCTATTTGGGGGAGGTCTTAAATAGATTAGGTCACGAGGGCAGAGCTCTCATGAATGGCATTAGTGCTGTTTTAAGGTGCTTAAGAGAACAAAGTTGTACCCTTCTCCCTATGATGACACAGTGAGAATATGTCAGAAAGTAGCCCATCAAAAACCAAATCTGTGGACACCTTGATCATGGACTTCCAGAGCTATGAGAATAAATTTCTGTTGTTTATAAGCTATCTAGTCTATGGTATTTTAGTAGAGCACTGGAATGGATTAAGACAGCTCCCCTAAAATAGAACAAGTTAGTGTTTCAAGTTCCACAAAACCTCTAGGAAATATTCTGAAACACCTTCTCCAATTCTGAATCATTTTTGAACTTCACAGCACATTTTCTCTTTGATTGAAAACATGGATTTTTGAAACAAACTTAATTAAAGATAAAATGTTTCTATAATCAAATAAGAGACTGTGATATTTAAACTGTAAAGATTCCTATTTGAAAGTAATTGTTGATTTGTTTCTAGGGCTATGAGGGGAATAGAGTAGAAATTTAAATGGCAGTCTTGAGGAAAGGGGTCAAATATTGCCACAGGCAAATGGAACGTGAAGTTTAAAAGCTTCCATGCTACACTGAACTTCAAAGCTGTTATTTTTAAGAGGGTTCTAAAGTTGGCAATCAAAATTTTCCCATCCTTAAATGAAAAACAGTAAATTTAATGTAATGCTCTTAAAAATAAATATACTCTAGTGGATGTCTTATCTACTTTAGAACTGGATAATCTGATCACAAACTCCAGAAAGAAAAAAGAAAAATGCATTTGGGAAATGTTTTTGAAAGTGAGGACTTTGCTCTCATCAGACATATTTCCTTTAGCTTTATCTCAGGATACCACAGCAAATTCAGATATTTCTCCATAATTCTCTAGTTTGCCAATGAATTTTCCAATTTCCCACACATGTTTATCTGTTTGTATATCTTCTGTTGGTTGAATCTCAACTTCTTGGGTTTCTAAAGTTGGGTAAACCTGTCTAAAACAACAGTTTATCCTCAAAGCACAATGTCTAATATGATAAATTTGACAGGTCTGCAACATAAACCTCTGAAAAGAGTGAGAAATATACATACATTTTTTAGTGTTTTCATTATCATAATAACATTCAGATTTTCTGTTTGTTGGTCATTTAGGAGATAATTTCTAACTACCTACTATTCTCCCAAGAGGTGCCTATGTGTGAGTTAGGATAAAAATCTCCACAACCTTTAACATGTCAATCACTAAACATCTGTTCATCCACATTTTCTGTAAAGTTTAGTACTAAGAATAAAGATCAATCTAAATTGCTGTGAAAGAGTAAAAATGCAAATGATTTTCCTCAAGATTAGTGAAACTCCTCTTGAAGAGTTCACGATCAGTGTCTTGGACTTCAACATCCTAAAAACAGACAAACAAAAAAACCAAAACAAAACAAAAATAAACAACTACCATTTTTGCCTTTCCTATTGCTTTCAGGTTCAAATACAATACAAGCTTCTGGACATGGAATAAAAAAGGCTTTTTACAATTTGGTAAATTTTTTTTGTGAATAGATTTCAGCCTAATAAGCAAAAGAACTTTCAATAGCATTCTCTAAAGATGGAACTAATTCCTCTCAAAGGTAGTATGCTCACTGTGTTTGGACAACCACTTGACTGTACAGATGTGATGAGTGTGCGAATGGAAAGCTAGCATAGCAGTTAATGCCAGTTCACCCAGTTCACTCCAGACAGGTAGCACAAGTTTACACTTCTCCCATAGCACATGAAGGTTCTTACAAACTCCTGTCCTTGCAAACACTCAATGTTATCTGATTTAATAATTTTTGCCAAACTCATGGGTATCATGAGTATTTAATACTCTTTATTTCAATGTAACATACATACATACAGAGCAGAACATAGATAATGTGTGCCATTCAATCAATTATCACGAATTGGGCATACTTATCTAGCTAATATCCCCCAAATAGATGGAAGCCTCCACACACACACACACACACACACACACACACACACACACACAAACACACACCTTTTGTTTCTGTTCTTTCTCAAGTGTAGCGATTACTCAGATTTCTATCTCTATGAAATTGTCTTCTAAGTAATCTCAGTGGAATCACATAGTATATATTCCAAGGTTGAAATCACAACTTCTCTATTTACTAGCTTTATACATTTAGGCACATTACTTTTGTGTATTTATCATCATCAAACTTACTTCATATAATTGTGTGAAGATCAGATGCCACACAGAAATGGAGTAATCATAAAATTTATCATCCCAATTGAGTTACTTCTAGGGTTGAAGAGAAGATTGTTAATAATTATGTCAAAATAACAGGTGTTCTATCCTAGGTATTCTATGTATAAAACATTTGAAAAATTGCTTGGCACAGACAAGGAATAGATGTTAACTCATATAATTGTTGTGATATTATTATTCTTATTTTTAATTGTTGTCTTGAAAGAAATGATCCTTAACGTTTCTTCTCAATCTTAATATTCTAAGATTTGCTAATAAATAGCTGTCATTTGCCAGTCCTGGTGAGTTCATTACTAAATTATCAAACTCAGAAGGAAGTGAAGGAAGATGAGAGAGGGAGAAGTGGATGGCAAGTATGGGAAAATATGTTTCTTTTCAAAATCAATGTGCTTTCCTTATACTAGCTAAGCATAAAATGGAGAATACCTCTGTCAAATGTATGCAAAAGACCACTTAATCCCATTGGCAACTTACTTTATATCAATTTTGAATCATAAAAAATAAATACATTGTGTTAAAGTTATCTATTATGACATGCACTGGCATGATTGATATGAAGCAACCATCATCTTGCATAAGAGAAAAGAAAATAATGGCATCTTGCAACCAATGGAGAGTGTCAAGCACAGAAGATCTCTGAGTCTGTGCAGAGACTCAAACATTTGTGTTATTATTTCTGATCAAGCTAAGAAGTAAAAAAGGTTAAATCATATTTTTACAAGATTGGGTATAATATAGGGAGTATGCTAACTATTTTTGGCATATTCTTATTAAAAGATAACTTTCCAAAAAGGTAATATAATAACTCTTAGATGGGTGTAAAGATTTTATTTAATTTATTAATGAAATAAAGAGACCAGCAGATGTCAAACAAATTCAAAGGAGACTCTAAAGAACAGGCATAGGTGTAAATTATGACTATTGAAATGAATGTGCGCATGGAAGACAAAACTGACTTCAAGGAGAGAGAAAATGATAGCAGAATTTACCTATGGACATGAATTGTTTTAGATTGCTGTGAGTTATCAAAAACTAATAGTGATGGTTGTAAAATAGCTCCCATAGAGTCAGAATCAGATAACTTTAGAATAGGAGTTGGCAAACTATAGCTGAGGGTAAGCCACCTATTTTCATAAATTAAATTTTATTGGAACACAACCATGCCAATTTGTTTATGTACTGTTTATTATGATAAATGGCAGAGTTAATAGATGTAAACTTATGGTCTGCAAACCTAACATATTTATTATTGGGCCTTTTAAGGAAAAGTTTGCTGGCCCTTTGAAAATAAAAAATAACAAACTTTGTATATTTAAATATGTATAAAAGCACAAATGTTCTCCAAGATTGTGTAGTTGTAAATAAAGGATTTGGAACCTAGATGAATCTGGGTTAACTCCTTTACTTAATACATGTATCATTTTAGGTCAATTACATAAAATTCCAGAGGTTCAGCTATTAAATAAGTATATAAATGTTATTCTTTATATACATATAAATGTTATCATTATGTACATATGATAATACTTCTCTTGTATGTTTATCATTAGGGCAAATTAAAATAGTAAGTATAAAGAGCCCAGTAGAATTTCCAGAAAAAGTGGTAACAGGTTCAAAAATGCTAAATTCTATTCATCATCTTTTATCAGAATTCATCATTAGGGCCAAAACTACCTGTAAGTTAAATAGCCTTAAATTTGGGGGCTACTCACCAAAAGAGAGTTGACTGTTCATGCTGCCTGAGATGGATATGATGTTGCTATTCTTTTGGATAATAAAGAACAGCCTAGTGTAACAGCCAACATAATGAACTGGGGATTAGGAGACTACAGATCCAGCCTGGTGAACTTGGAAAACTCTCAAATCTCTCTGGTTGTCAAATACTTTATCTCTAAAGTGAAAGTGTTGAGCTAGAGGCAGAAAACTGCTGGGGTCCTTCAAGGCTCTGAAATCCTGTGAAATGATGCCATATACCCTCTTTCTTCTATCATTTCACAGCTGAAAGAGTAAACTTTCTGATAAAAAGAAAAGATGACAGAAAACTGTGGCCATATAGAGGGCAATTATATTATTTTATTATTATTATTATGACATAATGCTATTGCTTGCTTCTTATATTTTCTAAAAAGTATTCCTTTAGTAAGAATATAATGTATGATAAATTCTTTATTATCCTTCTATTCCACTTCTTACAGAATTAATAGAGTTCTGCACACAGTGGCACTTAATTAATACCCAATGAAGACAAAAATAATTTCTTAATGATTATTATCATTAACTGTTCCTCATAACATCCCTGGGAAGCAATGTCAGTATAATTGCCTTGGTTTTACAGGTGAGAAATCTGAAGCCTAGAGAAGGTGGAGCCACATGGCAAATGTCACACAGTTAGTAATTAGCGGAGCTGGGAATAGAATCCAGCATCCCAAGTCCTGGGATTTTATTCAAACAAAATTATTGCCACAGCCTGCCAAGGGACTAGGAGCTTTGGGAAAAGGCAGTCTCCTGAAAAGACTTTCTATTGCTAGCCCAAAGCACTAAGCAGAGTGGTCTTTGGGGAAGGCATTTATTTCTCATGCATTAATATTTTATTTCAGTCCGTATGTTGACCTCTATATAACAACTGTCCTTGTAATTTGGCTACCTTGTTAACATGGCTTTCTAATTCTTGGATGAAATGTTTAAGCTTAAATGCATACTCTAGAAATGAGGTTAGTAAGTTTAAAGTATTGATAAAGTAAGTGGCACAGGAAGCATGGTTTATTTTATTCACTTACCCAGCAAATGTTTATTTACCCCTCAGGCATTGACCAAAACATTAGGAATATAGCCGTGAACCAAAATGTCTCTCCTGATGGACTTTACAGTTGGTGGGGTACAAAAATAAGTAATCAAATATAGGCAGATTTTAAGGGGTTTGCTATTTTTGAACACAATTGTCAGGAAACACTTTTTTAAGGAGGTGACATCTAAGAAGAAGCTGAAATAAAGTTAGAATGTGATGCTGGAAAAAGAGTAGCTGGAGGGTGTAGGGTTTGAGGCAAAGAAGTAATGTGCTCTAATTTCTATTTTACTTTGCCATTCCAATAGTGCTATAAAGAATGGACCACAGTGGGTATAGAATGAGAGAAGAGAGAATTCAGAGGGCATTGCAGTAGCTGCAGTGAGAAATTATGTGGTGGTTATTGTGAAAGTGGTTGATAGTTTTGAATTTGGATGTATTTTGATAAAGCCAATTTACTTTCTATTGTATTGGATGTAGAGTGTGAAAGAAAGAGAGGGGTCATAGAATTCCTAACTTTTTAGCCTAAGCACCTAAGTGACCAGTGATACAACTTACTGAGCTTGAGAATACAACTGAGGAAAAATTGAGAGATGGATGTAAAATTTCATTTTTGGACAAGTTAAATTTGAGATGTTTATTTGAAATCTGAGTGAAGCTATTCAGTAGGCAGTGGGATTTGTGAGTTGGCAATGCAGAGGAGAAGTTGAACTAAACACATTTTTGAAGTAATTTGTATATACATGGAATTTAAAGCCACAGAACTGGTCAAGATCATATCTAGACAGTTGAGTCCTGGGACACTGTAATAATTCAACACTGGGTAGTGGAGGAAGATCCATATAGTAAACAGAAGGAGGAAAAGCCCAGTGAGTCTGGGACCCCAAGGGATGAAGAGTATTTCAAAAGATGGCAAGATTGCCTGTGTCAAATCCTGTTGAGAAACTAAATTAGAAAAAGACCGATAAATAACTGTTAAATTTGGTAATATGGACTTTTATAATGAGGCTTGATGAATTGACAAAAGTGGTTACAGTGCAGAGGTAGAAATGAAAACATTCTCAGAGAGCATTTAAGAGAGAATTATAGGAGAGATATGGCAAAAAAAATCAATCAATAAATTTTTTGAGACTTCCTTCAAAAGGATTATAGAAATGGGGCATTCACTGGATCATGATGTCAGATAAAAAAAAAACTTACCTTTTAATGTAGAAGATAATATATCACATTTGAATTCTGATGGGAATAACGTAATTAAGAGGGGCTTGCCAGGCAAAGGGATAAGGGATTGATAGGGGTAATAGGCAATGAAAATGTCTAGAGTTGATAGATTAGAAATTCTTGTGTGTTAAAAATTTTTTTCTATTCATGTTCCTGGAAGGAATGAGTTGGAAATATAAGAGACAAGAAAGTGAGATTTTTGACGTTGAGATCTTCTTAATATGGAGTAGAAGAATGAGGCTATTGTCTCCTTGTATGTTATACTTAACTGACTGGTCCTAAGAGGAGAATATTAATTGTGTTTTCTGTTTTCAACATAAACACTCAAAACACAAGTATCTAGAATAAAATCTAAATATAACTAGAAATTCCTGTATTTAGAGGTTACAGTTTTTATATTTATAGCATTCTGCAATAGAAATGAAAAAAGCAGAAAGTATAATTTCTGGAGTGAGTCTGTATATAGGCTCCAGGGAACAGGTTGATGGACTGACTTTAGGATTATAGACAATTTATTTACTCTGTTGTCTAATGGATAATACAGCCATTCTAGAGTATCTGAAGAGTACAGAGGGAAGGTGATAAACTTGGAAGAAGTATGAGGATATGGAAGCTATGCTTTACTGTAATTTTCTGAGTGAAATGAGAAGCAAGAGCTGGAAAGGAGAGTGAATTGAGTGGGAAAATGAAGGAAATTTGTAGGCACCCCTGAAGGCCTGTTTGAGGTTTATGGTCATAAATTTAAAACCAGACCAGCCAGCACAGTTATGTGTAGTATAATATTAAGAGTTTTCTGTTGAAATAAAAATTTTTATTGAATTCTCACTTTACCTTTTCTTGTTTATTGCGATCCAACATAATATCTTCAGGCAATGAGGAAAGGATTTTATTTCTATGAAAATTTGATGATAAAATTAGATAGTCCACACCTACTCTTATTATTAGAAGTAAATAGACTCTGTACTTAAACTAAATTTCTTAAATTACTTAAATTTCTTGGCTTCAATTGAAGAGTTTTTCAGATACCTTGCTTATAGAGATAAGCATGTTAAAAAATTTTTATTTTATGTTAAAATGTCAGTTGAAAAACATAAGAACATAAAAATCATCAGTGTTCCTATTAACCAGAGATAATCTCTAGTAGTGTTTTAGTATATTTCTTTCTGGGAGTATCTAAGTAAATAGATTTATTTCTCACCCTTTGAGGGCCTTACTTTAAAAAGTTTTGTTACCCACTTTTTTCATGTAATTGTGTATATTCTAAATGTCTTTCAGTGTCATTCTTCTAGCATGTCTTTTCAATGAATTCATTTATGTGATAGTCCCAATTATATTGTGCACAGTTTCTTCTCAGAACTGACAAATTAATTCTAAAGATCAAATGGAAGAGGCAAAGTATAATAACATCTAAGAGCATTTTGAAAAAAAGGAAAAAAACAACAAAATAGTGCATATTCTTGAATTTAACAATTCCATTTCTAAGATAAATGTCTTATAGTAATATTAGTACTTCTTTGAAATGATGTCTGTATAGGGAAACTTACTGAAGCAATAATTCAAATTTAGAAATCGCTCAAATGTTTTTCAATAAGTGAACAGGTAAATAAATGATGATACGTTCAATTGAAAAGACAGAGTTTCCAAGACATATTGTTCAGTGAGAAACATGCATCTAATAATAGGAATGATTTTTTATATGAAAATGGAATAAAAAATAACAAATTTTGTATATTTAAATACGTATAAAAGAAAGTTTACTAGACTATATACCTTGAGGTGTAAAGTTGGGTTGTTTATTTGAGAGCTTTATTTTCTTAATGTAAGAGTTTATCACTATAAACTTCCTACTTAGAACTGCTTTGCTTCATTTTGTAAGTTTTGGTATGTTTTGTTTCTACTTCTGTTTGTCTAAAGATTTGTTATTAATTTTTGTTTTGATTTCTTCTTTAACTCTGTGGTTACTCAGTAACGTGTTGTTTAATCTCCATACATTTATGAATTTTCTGTTTTTCCTCCTGTTCTGATTTCGTACCATTGTGATCAGAAAAAATGTAAATCGTTTTACATTAGCTAAGGTTTGTCTTATGACCTAACATATCCTGGAGGATGTTTCATGTGGGCTTAAGAAAAATGTGTATTCTGATGCTTTGGGATGGAATGTTTTGTATTTCTCTATTAGGTCTATTTGGTCTAAGGTACCCTTCAAGTCTAGTGTTCCTGTATGGATTTTCTAGCTGGATGATTTATGCATTGTTTAAAGTGGGGATATTAAATTTCCTTACTGTTGTATTATTGTCTATTTTCTCTTTAGACCTTCGGAATTTGCTTAACATATTTTCGTGCTGCGATATTGGGTGTGTGTATATTTACAGTTGTTATGTCTTCTAGATGAATTGACTTAATCATCATTATGTAATAACCCTTATCTCTTGTTACAGTTTTTGACTTCTATTTTGTCTGATATAAGTACAGCTACCTCTGTTTTCTTTTAGTTTCCATTTACACAGAATATCATTTTCTATCTCTTCACTTTCAGTCTGTGGGTGTCCTTACAACTAAAGAGGCTCTTATAGACAGCATATAATTGGATATTGTTTTTTAATCCACTCAGGCATTCTAAGCCTTTGATTGAAGCCTTATTCCATTTACATTTAAAGTAATTATTAGATTAAGTACTTAATAATAATAATACCTTCTTATTAATTGTTTTCTTGCTGTTTTGTGGTCCCATTGTCCCTTTTTCCTTCTTTTGGTATCTTTCTTGGTGAATATGACTTTCCATGGTATTCTTTGATTCCTTTCTCATTCTTTTTTCTGTATTTGTATAGGTTTGTGCTTTGTAGTTACCATGACTCTTACATAAAACATCTCATATATATATAACAATATTTTAAACAGATAATAAATAGCTGGAGTGGGTCAAAAGTCTGGGTGTGCTATGTTGGCATGGTGCAGGGTCCAGCTGGGAACCTTGGTTATCAGAGGCTGATTTTGAGCCAGATGCCACAGGAACCATCCACGGCTGCTGGAACTGGCTGGTGAACAGGTAGCCTGGGAGCCAGGATTTGCTGGAGTCCCCTGGGAACCTGGTATCACATGAATCACCTGGGGCCCCTGGAGTTGTCGGGTGGCTGGCTGAGCCAGGGGTCTGTGTTCACAGGAGTCTCCTGGGAGCTTTCTAGGACCACTGAAATTGGCCTAGTTCTGGCATGCAGTGAGGTGGGGTTACATTGTGATTTACAGTGCTCATTTCACTCTTTTTTTTTCCCATGGGGAGAATGCATCTCTGCTCTGGGCTTGGTGGAGAGGTGATGAGGTTAATGTGAATATCTTCCTACCCTCTTCAACCTGTCTTTTTTTATTTCTGTTCTTCAATTAGGACTATGATACACACACACACATATACATATATACACACACATGTATATGTGTGTGCATGTGTGTGTGTGTGTATAAATAATTGTATCAAGAGATAAAAGCTTGATTTGACATGAAACAACCCTCCACACCCACTTCCTGCCCCGCAAACCCCAGTGTAAAACCCCAGTGTTAATGTTGATGCAGTCAAGGTTTTGACATTAGGTTATGTATCTGTTTTATTTTTTAGTGTACCAAGAGTTTTTATTTTTACTTATTTTTTTGTTAGAATTAGCTTTTTAGTTTTGTTTTGTTTTAATAAATTTTAAGCATGAAATTGGAGGTTGAAATCTACATGGCCTATTCGCAAGATTCTGCTTTTCTTCTTTCATTCCTATTTGAAGTATAGAAAATGGAGATCTCTTAGTGCAGGCAAGATTCATTTCTCCATTTATGGGAATGATGAAAGAGAGCAACTTAGCTTAACTGCAGTAGGGATATTCTGACGACATTATACAGACTTAGTGGTGTTAGACTAAAAAATTTAAATAGTCTACTGAAAGTGAATGACATAGTTCCATCTTCAGAAATCTTTGAGAAGGGAAAAGAAGATAATATGATATAATACCATGTCGATGTCAGAGAAGATAAATTCCATGGAAAATCAAAGCAAGAAAAGGAGGAGAGAGGAAACTTTTTCTTATATCTTTGAGACAGAAAATTTTTTCTTAAACCTAAATTGACTTGTTTCAGGTCTTTCTTAAAAGAGTTATCTCTTGGGTGGAATCAAGTCCAAGCCTCTTTTCCTGTTCCAAATGAGCAGAGAGAAGTGTGGATAAAGCGAATAGGATGCTCCACGTGGGCTCCAAACTGTAATTCCTTCCACCATCAAAAGGAAAGCTCCAAACCTCAGTGACATGGGCTAATGTTTATTGTTTATTTGACCTGACTAACCCATCAGTATTCTTCTCTGGGTTCCTAGAGTGAATGAAGGAGAGACATCAAATTTTTATCCCACTCTACTTGTAGATTTTTAGCTATGGCTTCTATTTCACATTCATAAATGGCTTGAAATAATGTTATGAGAATTTATTTTTTTAACTTAAACTTCATTGTTTAAGTTAATCATAGAATTGATTCAGGAGTCTCAGTAAGGATGGGAATGGTAGAACTAGGGCTTCTAGCTTCCTATTTCTTCCTTCCTTCCTTCCTTCCTTCCTTCCTTCCTTCCTTCCTTCCTTCCTTCCTTCCTTCCTTCCTTCCTTCCTCTTTCCTTCCTTCCTTTCTTTCTTTTTTTTTTCTTTCTAAAAACAAAAAGCCTTATTAAGATATAATTTAAATACTGTACAGGTCACCCATTTAAACCATAAAATCATATAGTTTTTAGTATATTCACAAATGCGTGCAACCATTACCATAGTCAAATTTAGATAATTTGTATCATCTTAAATATTTGCTGATGGAAAGAAATCTAACTCTGGTTGGTACACACAGTACAATATATACACGACATACTGCTGAATTGTACATTTAAAGCTTTTTGAATTTTATTCATCACTGTCACCCCGATCATTTTTAATAAAAAAGAAAACCCTGTGTCCTATAGCTATGACCTCTAACATCCCATCTGCCACCCCCTCTGTAGGCAATTGCTAATCTACTTTGTGTATCTATAGATTTTAATTTTGTAGAAATTTCATATGAATGGAATCACATAATATGTGGTCTTCTGTGACTGACTTATTTCACTTAGTATAATGTTTTCACACATTGTAACGTGTAGTTGTACTTCATTCTTTTTTATGTCTGAAATTATTCTAAGTATCTTTTCAAGAACATGTCAATACAGGAAAATTTTTATTTTAAGTAAAATAAATTATAATAAATATAAATAAACATATTTGTTCTGTACTAACAATAATAATTTGAATACTAGTGATGTGAAGGTCTCTAATTCCACTATGAATCTATATTCTTTGAACCAATAGTTCATCTTTTCTGTGACTAGATATTCCCCTGAATATTCTTGGTGAAGCAGTGATCCCAACTTCCTTTGCTCGAAAGAGGAGTTGAGTTAGTATGTGACTACCTTCTATCATCTTCATGTTAAAGATGCCTATCCCCAATCAAATCTCCTTCCTTAACAAAATTTAGTATCCAGAACCTTCCTTGATATGCTAAATATCTTAAAAACCTCCAGGTGAGATAGCAAAGTGATCAAGTCTGTCTTCTTTCTAAGGTTCACTGACTTGGTTTTGAATTCTGCTTCATTATATTCTACCTTTGGGATCTGGGGCAAATATCTATACTAAGCTTCAGTTTCTTCATTTGTGAAATAAAATAAGAATTTTATCTGCATCTTAGGGCTTTTTAGAAGACAATTTAATGAGAAAATGTGCATGAATTTCAGGTGCAGTTTCTGGTATACTGAATGCTAGTAAATATTTAATATATGAGTTGTCATTGTTCAGATTATTATTATTATCTTTATTATTATGCACACTTGAATCCCAATATGTAGCACAGTGCTTATTACACATTATTGCCCCTAAATATTTGTTTAATGAAGGATAAGTGAAGGAGCTTCTCAAGACGGAATCTTATATTATATTTTTCACCTTGTTCACCCTGGACTTCACAGCAGAGTAATCCATTTTGTGTGAGTCATTGGGAAAATCACTGAAGGAAGTTCTTCTCAATGACAAAAGTTACTACTAAGGAGGAAATGTGTCAGATTCTCTCTGAAACTTCTTAATGTCATCTCAGGTACGAAAGCAGATATCATGATATTTCAATTTTATGTCGATAAACAGTGAAGATGTCACATCCCTTGCCCTTCCTCCCATGGTGAGGTGACAGTATCAGAATCCTTGGAAGCATTTCCTCTAGAACCACCTGTCATTGATTTTTTTAAGCTGGCCTTCCTGAGGACTCAGCAAATTTACAAAGTAAAAAATGCAATAATCTATGGCCAAAAACTGTTGAAATATAGGCACATGTTCTTTTTATAATCACTGGTGGAACAGAGAGCCAGCCTGACAAAATGCTGACCCCCTACTACTTGAAACTGTTAATTTCTAAGGAGTGGAGAGCCTTTAGTTCTAACTAACACTTTTTTTTTCTTAAGGTCTTGTGAGCATGTATTTCTTTCATTTGATTCTCAAAGTTTTGGAGTGCTTTGATTTCAGACAAGGTAAGCCCAGATTTGTCTTTTGGAATAAATTAAAATTTATTGAGGTCTTGCTTTTTCATTGCAATTTTTTAAGATACACAATAAAACAAAATATAGCCATTTCAAAACGTAATAGGGAAAAGATGACACACTTCTGTCCTCTGAACTCCTGAATCTAAGCAATTTGGGAGGTTACGTGGATATTTTTTAAGGCATATGAGTGAAATCTTGGAATTTTATAAGGAGAATGAATGGAAAGAGAATGAAATTTAGGAGAGAAGGTCTCAGCTGATTACAGTTGTCTCCCACTCTGTCTCTTCAGGACCTTTCTTCCTGTGGGCCACCAACTTTCCTGGGACTAACTCTGTTTCCACTCTGCCTCTTCTTTGGACTCACTACAGCTCCTGAGTAGAATGGGAACAAATCTTTTTTATATTCATTCAGCCAAGATAGACTGGTATTTTTTCCAAAAGAATGTTTCAGGGAAAAGAAAAAAGTGGAGCTAAAACAAAACTAAAGAAAACTAATCTCTACCTTGAAAAAATAAAGAAAAAATATAAAAAAGCAAAGGAAATGGAGGCCTTAGAGATAGACTCGTTGTTCTCAATCCAGTCATAGGCTGGCTTAGTGATTATGCCCTCGCTGGGATTCCACCCTTAGTTTCTTCTGTTTGCCTGAAACATCTGTCCTTACCTCAAACCTGTGTTTGCCCTGGGCTATCTAAAGAACATCTGCAAAATATTTGCCTAGTTCAGTTCCTTTTGAAGCCATGTGACCTGAACAGTGTTTTCCTTGAAGCCTCTATGCTATGTGATTCTTCTTACCTGGTCTTGCTGAAATCCTGGATTCACTACACTCTAATTGTATAATCTTTCTAGGACACAATGCCATCAAGTAGAAAGGACTGGAATTCTAACAACTACCATGGAGGGCTGTTGTGAATATTGTTGATATCATCTTCACTGTTGTTAGTAGAGAGTCTAGCACCATGTAGAAACTTAGGAAAATAATAGCTATTTTTATTATTATCACGGCTAATTAGAAACATTTATCTCTTCTTATGGCTGAGCTTTGACACTTATTAGAATATTTTAAGTTTCTAACTTCTGGTTCTGAAAGCATAAAGTGCCTAACAAATTATTGTGAACCATTTCTGTATCATTTCTGTTTGTTGTATATCATTTCTAATTATAGTACTCCCAGTTTCTTTAGGAACCCCATGAGAAAACATGTGTAAAGTTCCTTCCACAGAGTGAAGCACACAGTAGGCATTTAATTATTTCCTTCTCTGATAGCAATGCTTAGTGCTTCCTGTAATGGAGATGCCAGAGAAGCTTTTACTTTTGTGAAGACTTGGCTGTTTATCAGAGCTGGGAAGGAAACAAACAAATATGTAAAGAGTCAAAGTATATGTAAATTTTGCTCTCCTTGTCGAGGTTTAATTGTCTAATACTGAGTTATTTAATCCACATTTGAATTTCACTTTTCTGTGTTCCATTGTCATTACTTTAAATACTGAGTAATGCAATAAGCCATGTGTCACACTATCTTTAGTTGGGTATCAGCCAGGCTAGGTTTGAGGAGTAGTGGACAGGCCTAGAAGACAAAACCCAGGAGATTTGATATTTCAAAAATGAAGCATGAGGTGAAGGCAAACACTAAAGTCTAGGACCATGTGACAGATTGAAGCCACTAATAAGCAGAGCAGGATATCATAATGGGGCAGGAGTCAAGAGAGCAGAAGCAGTTGCCAGGGAAAAGAAGATATTCATAGAGAAACAGTGTTTTTAACATAGGATGAAAAGAATTTGAGTCTAGGGCTCAGATCAATATTTAGTCTTCTCTATTTCTTGGTATATGATCATAAGCAAGTCACTCCACCCCTGCAAATTGCATTTTAGTCACCTGTAAAATGGCAACAGTATTTATATTACCTTCCTTCCAAGACTCTAGTGGTATAAATAGTAAAGTACTTGCTAAACAATCAAGTGTTGTGTGCATTATAAGATAAATGTAGCCTATGGGTTGGATGCCACATGTAGATGTATCTTGTTTGCTCAACATGTGGCATCCAATCCCTGGGCTACAGACAATATAGATTTCCTTGAAACATAAATATCTTGAGCCTCTGGGCCAGTGTTACTGTATAACAATAGGCTGGGCATTTGGGTTTGTAACCTGTTACAAGAGAGTCTTGTCTCCTTTCTGCTCAGGTTCCAAACCTGACAGCTCAGGATATGATTAATCAGGGCTCAGGGCTCAGGAAGCATCTTTCCACACCTGGTAGAGCCTGATAAAATCTTTGCAATCAGATTAAGAGAGCAGTGATATGATGTCCTGTCAGTGGGGGCATGGACACGTTACATGATTATGCAGAACAATTCATTATCGTAGTCGACCTTGCACTGGACTTTTGACTGCATATTGATGTTGCACACTCACTGAAGATTTCTGGATAAATGCTGTAGCTAAGACATGAGAGCATTTGGTTGCAGCTGGAAAGTTTGCTCTTTCCACCCCAAAATCATCTTGAAGAGAAACGCAGATCTGGGGACAGCATTCATTTTGCTATTTCTGAGTCTTTTTATCTTTGCTTCAGCAAGGTACAGTGGCTGCTTTTCTGTTCTTTTTCCGGAATAAATTGTTTTGTTTCTCCTTCAATTCTTTTTCCACTCTGGAGATTTAGGTGATCACTGAGATGGGAAAATAAAGAGGTTGGCAGTTTTTTGTTATTTTTTGAAGATATCATTTCTCCTCTTCTCCCTTTTGAATAGTCCAGGATAAACCTACCTCCTCCAGAATCCCCTTTCTCTCAAAACCAGTTCTCCTTACTCAACAAGTCTCTGATGTCATTCACGGATTATACCATGAGGGATCAATGGTACAATCTGTGAATGTACCATTGAACCTACATTAGGCCACTGCCCTTAAGCACCAGTATCTTTTTATGACTCTTTACTGAAAAACACAGCAAGAATTTTAGAGTCATACAGAGCTTCAGTCATGTTTCACCCCTGCTATTTAATAAAGGAAGAGTGAGGTTTGCATAATCTGATCAACTCTTCTAAGCTTTAGTTTCTTCTCTCTTTAAATGGCAATTATAGGGAGAGGGAACAATCAACTCTATTTCAGCTGTACCTTCACAACATTAAAATGTCATGGATTTCCATGTGCATGCTGAGACTGGGATCAACCAGGTATCTGGGTTTCAGGGTGCTTTACAGACCTGGTGATCTTAGACTTGGGAAGAAGAAGAAGTAAACCAAATTCTTCAAATCATATTTATCAAAGTATTCTTGATTGCATAGCTCTCTTATAGGAAGCAATTACAATGGTAGGGGAGTAATACTAATTTTAGTCACACAACAAAAGTTCACCCCAACTAATGCAATATTTGTAAAACATGTTCATTGTCTTCAAAGAAAAGATGTTTGTGTCACAGGTCAGCCTCTCTAGGAAGTATACCTGAACCAGAGGTTTATATATGATAACTTTATTAGAAAATGTTCTTGAGAGCAATATACCTGGAACAGAAAGCAAGCAGGACTGGGCAGAAGGAAAGCTGGGGCTATCATGCAATCTCAATTTAATTTTTAGCCAATATCATGGGTAAAAATAGCTGAGATAGCTGTTTGAAATTTCCCTACACATCGGGTGTGAGAGTCAGGCCTATATATTCCACACAGATGAATCTTGGTTGGGCACTGAGTCTAAGAAGGGGGTTTAACCTTTGAAGAGGCAACACTATACAGGCCAGAGCAATTTGGGGTGGGGGTTATGGGGCAGAAAAGCTGGATGAATGATACATTTTACGTTTTTTCTTTATACAATTTTCCTTTCAAACCACTCAGATCTCTACAGGTAACAACCTGTCTTTTGCATAATGCTTTACATTCTTTAAAACTAGAGAAGCAGATATTATCTCCATTTTAAAGAAAGAGAAATAGAAATTTCTGGTCTTTCTAATCACTCCTTTCTTCTGTAGCCTTTGGTAAATTATAATTTCTGTGGGACTTAGCTTTCTTTTGGACAAAATGAAGGTGAAAATAACTACTTTGTATTTCATCACAGCTTTTAGGACCTGTGATTGTGTACCTTGCACAAATTTATGTGTTTGCTAAGTGGAGAAGCCAGCCATACCATTGATGTCTTGTGGACTACTGCTCCAGGGGTCTTCCAACTCTCCCGCACTGCCTGATGGGGCTGAGGTCAACATTGGGACTGTGCTCTAAGTCTGCAGACAACAGCATGTGAAAAAACTAGAATGCAATCTGAGGAAATTTCCCTGGTGTACAAGTGTCCTTGGATTGTTTGGAATTGCATGAATAGCAATGAGTAATGTTTCTGTGTTACCTGTGTCCTGCAATTTTTTTTCCCTTACAGATAAAATGACTAGTGCTCCTAAAGTGAAATCATACAGAGCAGACTTGGCAGGATTCTGTGCAACACGCACACCTAGGTTTTGTAGGCAAATTGTTGGCACAGGCATTTCTAGAGTATTTAAGCTATTCTGTAAATTTAGCTTACTCTATTAATGAAAGACAAAAGCCATGTCATCTAACCCAAGCTTTTTTCATCTTATTCTCTGGATATTCCAGTTATACTTGTTTCAGCTGAGATAGTTTGCAGAACCACTCTACACCCCTGCGTAGCATCTATTTTTCCCTATCCATGGGAATGACATTTAGCCTTCCAATTTTCTTGCAATTTCAGCCAGCATTTTAGTGTCCAAACAGATTTCCTGAAAATGAGAGGCTGAAGCTGACCTAAGTCAGACATCTTCAGCATTCAGCAAAACAGGTACAAGATGAGTGAGAAAAAAAGTTAAGACATGTGGACAAGGGTTCTGATCAAAGGAAACCAGAGAAGCAGAAAATAAGGACATCTCCAGGTTTTTTGGCTTCAATTTCACATTCCTTACAAGCTGTTTATTACAATAGGAGGCTTCCTGATCTACCTAAGTGTGACTTTTCTAATACTATAGTTCTGATAGCTTGAGAAACCTGGCTGTGTTGTATATAAAGTTTGGTTTTAGAGAAAAGAAGTACAAATATGAATTAAGATCATCACTTAAAGAAAAGAATGCTTCCAGCTCCCTGACATGAAAGAAATGCCATAAGGCAGGAAGGAAGAGGAAGTAGTTCTGTTCTGCCTTTATCCTTGGCAACCATTCTGAGGAACTTAGGCTGTGAATTACCCTTAGATTTGTTTGAACTTTTTTAGATGTACCCTGTTGCATGTTTATTCCTTGTCTCAGGTACTTTTTTCTTAAGTTTTTACTTTTCACTTTTAAATTTCTTTGAGGAAATTTCTCAAAGCATGATATTGGTTTAAATTGCATTAATACATCAATTTATTTCTTCATAGCTACAAGTATTACTGAATGATGCATTTCCTATCATTGGAAGGAGCCAGAATGTTCCAGTCACAATAAATAGTGAGTTTCTCTTTTGTTCCTCCTTATATGCAATAGTAAAGTGAGCTGAAGCGAAGTCATCAGAAAAATATGTAATGTGCCTCAGCCTCAAGTCACCTTAGAAGCTTATCTGTCAAATTATGGTATTAGAAATGAAATAGAAGATTTGAAGTGAAATTATATGGACAGCCTGATTCATAGAAGTGCTATCATAGTGATAGTGGACATGAGTTAGCAGTAATAACTTCAGCTATGAGATCAATGTCCATTTTTTAGAATGGAAAAGGAGATTTAGAGCTTCCCTAGTGTGGTGTGCATTAAAACAAATAGAACTAGACATATCAGTGTTATCTAAAACCATAAATAATGTCAATTATAAACTCTCTAAGAGGTCACCTCTCAAGGCTACCTTCATGTTCTTTGTGTCTTCAAGATTGTTTTAATTGTCCCTTAGACATCAGGTCTGTCCCATCGTCAACAAACAGACAAAACCAGTAAAAAGAGCTGGTGCTTATTCAAAGGGAAAAGCCCTTTAGCCTCTCCCCTAACTATTTAGACATTGTGTTTTTTGTTCATAGAGCAATAGCTGAAAACAGTGTGCTCTAGTGTCAGATTTTAATAATAGGAGAACTGGGTGTGGAGTACAGGGGAGCTCTGCACTCTTTGCAATTTTGCTAGAATCTAAAAGCAGTCCAAAATAAAATTTATTAAAAAAACAACCACCAATTTTCTCTCTTTACTACCTCCATTTTCAGCTCCCACTCACTACTCAAATAGCCGTAACCCGACTCACTCAGAACTGAACAGAAATGACTCTGCCAAATTACCAATCATCTCCATGTTGAGAAATCCAGTGATCACTGGTAGTTTTGTCTGCTTCAACTTCTCAGTCCTATCAAATACTTCTGCTTACTCTTTCAATATGAACAATGGAAGAGACGTCTGTTCTTTATTTGAAACAGAAAGCCAAACGTGTTGTGTGCTAAGTAAGGAAGAACTATATTTGAAAAACACAGTCTTTTTTAACATCAGCATCCTGGGGAGGTTTGGAGTGTAAAGACAGACAGATGTTCAGAAGGGAATATTTAGAAATAGGTTAAATTCAGCTTTTAAAGGTTGATTATTGGAATGAGGCTGTTGCTGAATGGCTGACTTTTAAATGAAAAGTTACCAGAGCTGGTTGTAGCCATGCAAGTCATCACTGACCAACTGAATGGATTTAAAACCAGCTCCGGAGATTATCTTTCCTATCTTGGACTGTTGCCAAAGGACAGTCTCTTTTCTTGAATTATTGGAGTGAATCAACTTTTTAATTTCTCCCTTGGCCTCTGTTCCTCTCCTAACTTTCCTCCTATGTCATTAATATCCCCTTTCAAGTTTTACTTGCCTTTTAAAAATGTTAGACATTTAAATTAGAGTTTCTAAATTCCATATACTTTATGTGTATGCAATTTCATCCAACCCTTGGACCTTTTCTCTCCTCATCAATTGCTTGATGATTTCATTTTGATGATTTTATCGTAAGGTTATATGGCCTTACACACAATTTCCTTGCTTATATCACCCCAAAGTAGATTTCTAACTGAGACCTTACCCCTCTACCCCATATTTCTATATCTAACTGCTTAATGAATACCTTTACTTAATGTCTAATGCTGATTTTGAGCTCTGCATGGCCCAAGTGAATCTTTCCCTCTAAAATTCACCTACATCCATAGCCTTACTCATATCAGTTAATGGCAGTTCAATCATTTTTAAAAGTTATTTTATTGAGATATAATTGACATATAACATTATGTAAGTTTAAGGTTTTCAAGTTGCAATATGATTATCACTGTAGCATTAGCTAACACCTTTATTATGCCACATAATTATCATTACTTTTTTTGGTGAGAACTCTTAAAAGTCTAGTCTATTAAAAATTTGAAGTTTATAATATATTATTGTCTATAATTACTATGCTGTGCATTAGGTCTCCAGGACTTCTTTATCTACTAGTTCCAAGTTTGTCCCCTTAAACAATATCTCCCCAATTTCCCCACCTCTTAACCTCTGATAATCACCATTCTACTCTCTGTTTTTAATGAGTTCAGATTTTTTAGATTCAAACACAGCTGATATACAGTATTTGTCTACTCTGATTTATCTTACTTTTTAAGGTCCACCACCCATGTTGTTTCAAATGATAGGATTTCTTTCTCATTGCTGAAAAAAATACACACACACACACACACACACACACACACACATACAGACATATACACACAGACATACGTACATATAATATAATATATGGTCACTTCTTTACCTAGTCATCTGTTGATAGATACTTGTTTCCTTATCTTGGTTATTGTGAATGATGTTGTAATATACATGGAAATGCAGATATACCTTTAATATCCTGCTTTTATTTTCTTTAGATATATACCCAGGAGTAGGATTCTGAAAATATGCTAGTTCTATTTTTAATTTTTAAAAGAAACCCCGTACTCTTTTCCATAGCCTCTGAACCAACTTACCTACCCATAGTGCACAAGCGTTCTCTTATCTTCACAATATTTCAGATAGCTATCTCTCGTTTCCTTGATAACAGCCATTCTAAGAGGTGTGAGATTATACTTTATTGTGGATTTGATAAGCATTAGAGATGCTAAGTATCTTTCCATGTACTTGTTGACCATTTGAATGTCTTCTTTGGAAAGATGTCTATTTAGGTCTTCTGTTCACTATTTAATCAGATTGTTTGCTGTTGTTGCTGTTGTTGAGTTTTTTTGAATTCTTTAGATATTTTGAATACTCAGTGAGGAAAATATAGTCTCTTCAAAAATGGTGTTGGAAAAACTGCATTACCACAGACAGAAAAATAAAAATGGACCCCTATTTTACATTACTCACAAAAATTAACACGAAATGGATTAAAGACTTAAACATAAGACCTGACACCATAAAACTCCTTGGAAAATATAGAGAAGAAGCTCCTTGACATTGGTGCGAGCAATGATTTTTTGGATATGACATCAAAAGCCCAAGGAACAAAAGCAAAAATTGACAAGTGGAACTACATCAAACTAAAAAGTTTCTGCACACAAAAAAAGACCCCCCCCCTCAAAATGCAAAGGCAACCTATGGAATGGGAGAAAATATTTGAAAACCATCTATCAGATAAGGGGTTAATATCCAAAATATATAAAAATCACTTTGGATTAACGGACAAGTAGAAAAACTAAATGAACATTTTCATTTTGTTTTCTCTAAAGATGAAATCCAAATGGCCTACAGGTACATGAAAAGATGTTCAGCCATGGATAATTCATTCTGATACAGTGTTGCCTTGTGGGGAGGGTGATGTGTGTGTCAGTTTTCAATACATATTTATGAAATTAATAAATGAATGACTTTATTTACCATCTACACATGGAGTATTCTTTCTATCTATCCCTCCCTTTCCCACCACCCCAAATATTTCTTTCTCTCATCTCACCTAGACAGTTCAGATCTCTATATATTTCTTCCTTCTTAACTATTGGAGTGTTTTACTGAAATTTCAGAATCAATTTATTCAAAGTTTAATTTACTACTTTCCTGCTAAAGCCACACTTCCTACAGTGTGCTCTGTCCTATTAAGTGACCAACCATGATCTATCACATTTAAAATCCTGTCACTTCTGAGTAAGTGAAATCTTTTTATTTTCCTCCACCTATACTGTCAAAAACTATGCCCAACTTCTATCATTTCTCAGCTGGCTAGATCAGTCCTTAGCTGATCTTTTTATCCTTTTTGTTCTCTTTATTCTCCATCCTGAACCCAAGCTAAAATACAAAAATATAATTATGCCATCTTGTGAATACACACATACCATTATTAATCAAACATTTAAATAGGTTTGATTGACTTTAGAATAAATACTAAATCATTGATAGGGCCTTCAAGACCAGGCATGGTTTGGCCTTTGTCTACTTCATCAACTCTACCTAGTGCTAACCTCCCCCTAGCTCTTCTAATTTTAGCTATAGAAGTCAACTATGTTCCTTAAAAACTTTATGACTTTTCTGGCTTGAGGCTTTCATACGTGCTTTTCCTCTGTCTGAAAGGCTCTTCCTTTCTACTTTTTCATATTCAGTACCTGCTTCAGAGTTCAGCTCAAAAACAGATCTCTCTAGAGAACGTTTTATGACTCTCCAAACCCGGTCAGTTTCACTAGATAGGTGCTCATAAAATCATACATTTCTCTACCTAGTCCTTTCAAGAAGTAATTAAAATAATTACGTGATTGCTTTTTGAATGTTTATCTCACTATTAAAATATCAGGTATATGAGAGAAGGGACTGTTTATTCTTTTCATTGCTGTTTCTCATGTTTAAACAGTTTGTCTTAGTTCATTTGGGCTGCAATAACAAAATACTACAAACAGGCTAGCTTATGCACAACAGAAATTGCACAGTTTCTGAGGCTGGAAGTACAAGATCAGCATGCCAGCATGGTTGTGTTTTGTGGGAGGCTTTCAGTTGTTGGACTACCAACTTCTAATTTATAAATGGAAGGGGCTACGGAGCTCTCTAGATTCTCTTTTATAAGAGTAATAATCCCGTTGACAAGGACTCCACTCTCATGACCTAAGCACTCCCCAAAGGTCCCATCTCCTAACCGAATCACATTGGGCATTAGGATTACAGCATGTGAATTTTGATGGAACACAGACATTGAGAACTTAGCATGATTTTCTTGTACATTTTACCTAGTCACTAATTTTATGAATAAATGAATGAACAAATTAATGAGTGGATGAATGAGTGAGTGAAGATCAAATTCTGTTTGACACCTCCCTGATCTCATGCTTTCTCTCTCCTCTTTCTCCTTATGATAGATATATTGCTGCAAGTCCTCCAAACTGCATTGTAGTTATATTTTGAGCATCATATCTATGACAGCCTTATTTTAACAGTGATAATTACTTTCCTTTCTTTAATAATCATAGCTGAAAGTTAATCAGTACTTAATTTTCAAATGTTTATATGTTTAATATGTATAAAACAATAAGCCTCTGCATGCTTTCATCTCCAAAATACCAGAAAACTAGAAGCCTGGAAGAGCCTCTTACCTAAGAGACTTTAGGTGGAAGAAAATGTCATATGGTCAAATTAGTCAAATTAGGATGAATATAAAATGTTTTAATAGCAGACACCAAGTGCTGATTGGTGTAGTTATCAGAATTATAAGCATAAATAAAGGTAAATATTAGGTGAATTATAAAACAGAAAATTTCTACTCAGGGAGAAAACACTAGAAAAATTGATTAAATTCTCTTAAGCAGAGCTTGAGACTATCTTTTAAAAGCTTCTGTAACCTGTACACTTGTCTTGCTAGCCATAATAAAATAAATACCTCATTCATGTTTATTCCTACCCACTCCCCGTGTTGTATTCTTAACAGAAATGTACAAAGTTGATTATATAAAATTTCCAAAAAGATTGTGGAAATATTTTTTTAAGAAACAGAATGTTGTACTTGTTTCTGAAATGCAAGAATACCAGTAGCATGGCAAGATTAAGATGAGCTCTTGTGACAGAGAATCAAAATAATGATGGCTGAAACAATAAAACACATTTTTAAAGGTGTAACAATATGTACATTAGTGGTCCAGAGCTGGATTCGAGTTTTCATTGTGTTGGGACCAAGGTCTGGCTCCTGCTATTCCATCTCTAGGATGCTGCTGCAATCCACTCCTGACAACCTGTAATACAGCCTGTGAGAGGGGCACAAGGGGAAGGGGAGATTATGCCTGAGAAAGTGCCCACATCACTTTTGCTCACATCCCATTGGTCAGAACTTAGTGGTATACATAGCTGGCTCCAAAAGAAGTTAAGAAATTCACTTATCATGAATGTGCCTGCTTAAAATTGGGAATACTAATACTACGAGAAACAAAGAGGCACATATTTCATGTGAAAACAAACCATATCTGTTATAGAAAGTGAGTCTGATCTCATCCATTTTTTTATAAACTTCTCACTCAATTTTTTTTTCTTGGAGTTAGTTTTAAGGGGAAATACCTTTTTGGAATACTTTCTGCTTTTAGTTAAAGAAACCAATAGTAAGTAAAAATATTGATATCTAAGGTCAACATGAGAATAAGTGGAAATTCTTAAATGAAAAAAAATAATGCCAAGAAATGAGTAACACAAGTCAACTGAGTTGTTTTTTGATGCAAACAAAATATGTGAACATAGACTATGTGTGCTGGAGGCTCCATATCCTTTTTATTTTGTCTACACATCCTGAGTGGCTTGTGTTTTTTCTAGTTAAGTCTGGCGCTGATTTGTGGCATCTACTGAATTAAGGAGAGAACCATCTTCTATCCAACTATGGCACCTCATTTATACATTGCTAACACTCATATGCAGAGCACAGTCAACCTTTGATTTCTCCAGACATCTCCCACACAAAGCATGAAAGTATATAGTTAAATTTACTGAAAAATGTTTTGTAGTGCTGTATGTTCATGTTATTCAAACCTACTGCAGACAACAAAGTGTTTATTATTAGTTTAGTTGTTTTTTAAAGTATCTCTTTAAAATTTCTGCCAGCTTAGTCTCAAGCCTCTCCTCTCCTTTTTCTCTCCTTTCTCTTCTTTGCTCTGTATTCCTCTTCTAACTTCCTATTTCTTTCCTGTCTAGAGCAATTTAGCTTTCTTTTGTTCCTTATTTTTCTCAGCTTTCCTCATATAAAAGTATTCTTTTAAGTATAGATGGTTATTAACTAATTTTGAAGATCAAATATTAAATATTGGTGTGCTTTTTATCTTAGTATATGTGTTCTAATTCTATGAATTTCCTGGATCTGAACTATTTAGTAGATATATAATGAGAGGCATATATTTAACATTGTCTAATATCCATGTTAACAAAATAAAAATAAATGTGTAATTAATATTACAGTTTATTTTATTTAAATAAAGTAATCTAACCTTATAAATTCAATATGTTTTCAATTTAAAATGATTGAGACATATAATCTTGTTTATACCAAATCTTTAAAATCTAGTGTGTATTTTAAATCTCCAGCACATCTTGGTATAGATTCTAAATTTTCATTAGATATGATTGATCTCTATTTAGATTTTATAGCATTTGTACTTAAAAATTAAATTTATATATTCAAATCATTCCCAATATAAATAAAAGTTTTCTAATAATTAAATTGAATACCAAAAAATGATTTACCTTTAATATCACATCTGCATTGATAAAACTTGTTTATCTTATATAGAAAAGTTGATTTGATTTTAAAACAAAAGCATATCAGTTTTAAAACTATATTTGCCCAAGTTAAGTAAATTCATATTTCTTTTGTCAATTTGGATTATTAACATTGAATTCAAAGTGGCACTTCATAAATTGAAAAGCGGTTCTAAATTTGACAATATGATCCAAGCCTTTTAATTTTTTTCTTGTAGTTTTTCACCTAACATATATAGCACAGTCTATTCTGCATATTGATTATGTTAGAAAACTTTCTAAAATCAATATTATTTATATTTTTTAAAGTCTTATTTTAAAAATTAATTCTAGTACCTCTAAACTCTTCCTTTTTTTGAAGCTTTTAATTTAGTTTGTTCATATGTAGTGCAAACTAATAAACCGTAATTTATATTACCATTTTATTTTTGATTATTAAATATTTGGCCAACAGTTATTTTGTTTTGAGAAAATTTTAAATTTCAGTTAACAGTACAATAAATCTTTTTAAAACTCTTCTGTGCCTTAACCAATCAACATTGGCAAAGAACTCCACATCATTACATATACTGTCTTGTTCTTTCAGAAGTTCCAAAAATGACTATGATTCATGTATTTGTAACACTTTTCATATTCAACTTCAAAAACCTAAGTGTAAATATTTTAACATGTATCATACAGTGGAATGAAGCAATAGGGAAATATCAATTCCTTGTTTATAAATCTCAATAAGTCTGGGTTCTTTATCTAATGCAGAGCAGTGTTCATAATAATTAAAATTTTTTTTTCATATCTAGCTGAAATCCTCTTTGGAAGATGTAAAATATTTAAAACTATGTATGCCCTGAGGTTGATACTGTAGACTGCAAATTGACAACATGTCTCATAAATTTGAACATGCCTAAATAAATAATTTATTTTAACATCTCTTAATCTAAAATTTGCATTTTGCACGTGTGCAAGGATCCAAGCTGTATTATAGCTGTCCAATGTCATCTTAATCCTGTTTAAAAATAATTTATACATTTTTGACATTTAATTTTTATTTTAGATGATTAATTTCTTTAATATTTTTTGGCTTTTGAGATAAAATTTCTTATCAAATTTATCATGTCCAATTAACATTGTTCTTTGTATTATCCCTAAAATTGTTTTTGTGAATCATGCAACTTTCTCATTTTGCTTTGCTACAGCTAATTTTAATTGCCACATTGATTTTTTAATTTAAATAACTTATGTATATTATCATTAAAATAATAATAAATAATTCCATTCAATTGCCAGTTACAATTCGAATGGGTATCACTATAACTCTAGCTAATCTACATAAAATATTCAGACCCATTAAAATGCTACCTTAATGAATTTAAAAAAATCATTCAAACCGACTCATTCTATAGACACCAGCTGAATTGATGATGGGTTTATGTGTAAAACTAGACTTGACTAATATTTCCATCATGTGCACTCTAACATAATGATAATATTGTACACAATCTAATAAAGTGAGATGCAGGTCTACCAAAACAATAAAATTGTGTAACACAAAAATATCTTACACTGCTAAGTTTTTAGATATAAATTAAAATTAAGTTAATACTTAAATTCCTCAGCCTTACTAGCCACATTCAGATGTTCAGTAGTCATGTATAGCTAGTGGCTACTGAATCGAACAGGACAGTTGTAGGTGATACACTGACATTAGGTGATGCATAAATATTTAATACCTTGTGATTTTGCACATTTCTTAATTTCAATAACTTTTAAAGAACATATTTCTGTGGATTACATGCTTTGTCATTAATTGTGACTTCTATGTATTCTTCCTACCTAGTACATTGCCTTGGCCTTAATAAATATTATGTGAATGAATAAATAAACCTAGACTTTTCCATTTTTTTCCAATGATAAATTTTGTCAATATATTTAGAGCAATCTTTTTGAAGAAAGAGAAACCCATTTAATTCTTCATTATTTATCCTTTGCATGTTTCAGAAAATTTTACTTAATGTTTTCTTAAAACCTCTTATTCTGAAAATTTCAAGTACAAGAGTTCAGAGAAAAGTGTCAAAATCTTCCCCAAATCACCAGATTTAACAATTATCAATATATAGACAATTTATATTACCCAAATCCCTGCTGCTCTGCCAAAGCTGCTATCACCACTGTGGGTTACTTTACAGAGAATCAAAAACACATTTGAGTTTTATCCAGAAATACTTTGGTATGTTATTCTAAAATATAGACTCTGTTGAAAGCATAAGCACAGTACCAATTTTACATATAAAATATAACATCATTTATATTTTACTTGTTAATATAAACAAATACTTGTTAATATTCAAATTTCCAAAATTATCTCATATGAGAGTCTTGGAGCTGGTTTGATCAAACCTGAATCTGGACAAATCCCACACATGTCAGTTAATTCTCTTTTCATCTGTTTCTTCTACATCTATTTTATTTATTGAAGAAACAGTATTTTTTTTTTTCAGAATCATCCACGTTATTTTGCTGAAGCCATCCCCATTATATCATTCAACATGTCTATTTATCTCCAGCATTTTCTGCAAATTGATAGTCAAATCTAGAGATTAGATCAGCTTTTTGGCTTCTCTGCCACAATCAGTTTTCATTTCAATTCTCTTCAGTCATCTCAATCATTATTACTCATTTAAAGCTTTCAGGCCACCCAATTGTTGGTGTTGTCATTCTTCTGTATCCTCCCAGTCTCAATGGGTTTGTGCTTTTTAGAATATTAATTCAGGAAGGTGTAGATATAAATGCTTGTATCTAATTATAATGTTTCCCTTTTTCAGTACAACATGATCTGCATTGGGGCTTTCTCTTTATCGTAGATAATCTCTCTAAAGTTACCAATTACTTCCACTTTGGCAATACCACTGACTGTTTTCATTACCATGATATTTTATAAAAGTCTTATTCTTTCATATTATCAAGATGAATTTCTTCTGATTCTATTTCTGAACTTTTACTTTAATTCTTTTAATTAATTCCTCTTCTATTTATCTCTTAAGAAGCTTCTATTTTCTTGACTAGCCTTTTCTTTTTTTAATTTTTTTTCTTGATTAGGATACTTTATTTTATTTTTTGATTTTTTCATTAAGTTTATTGGGATAACATTGGTTAATACAATTACATAATTTTTAGATGTACGTTATAATTTGACTTCTGTATATTGTGTGTTTACCACCCAACGTCCAGTTTCCCTCAGCCACCATATACTAGATCTCCTTTACCCATTTCACCCTCACCCTATTCTTCTATATTTGACCCCCTTTACCCTGTCTACTTACCCCCTCCTCTCCTACCCCGTACCCTCTGGTAACCACTAGTCTATAGTCCATGCAAATGAGTCTCTGTTTGTTTGTTTGTCCTGTTCATTTGTTGCTTTTAGGTTTATATCCCATAAATAAGAGACATCATGTGATTTCCAACTTTTTCTGTCTGGCTTATTTCACTTAGTATGATTATCTCGAGGTCTATTCATGTTGTCACAAATGACAGTATTTCACCTATTTTTATGGCTGAAAAATATTTCATTGTATATATGTACCAAAGCTTCTTTAGCCAATCACCTATCATACTCAGTGTTATACTGAATAGCACTGGCAATATTGGACAACCTTGACTTGTTCCTGATCTTAGAGGGAAAGTTTTAATTTTTCACCATTAAGTAAAATGTTGGCTGAGGGTTTGTCATATATGGCCTTTATTATGTTAAGATAATTTCCTTCTATACCGATTTTGTGAAGCGTTTTGATCATAAATGTATGTTGTATCTTATCAAAGGCTTTTCCTGCATCTATTGATATGATCATGTGATTCTTATTTTTAAATTTACTTATCTGGCATAACACATTAATCAATTTCCATATGTTGAACCATCCCTATGCTCCTGAGATGAAGCCCACTTGATCATGGTATATAATCTTTTTAATGTGTTACTGTGTTTGGTAGGCTATTATTTTATTTAGGATTTTTATTTCATGAGAGATATTGGTCTGTAGTTTTCTTCTTTTTGTGTTATCTTTACCAGGTTTTGGCATTAGGGTGATAATGGCCTCATAAAATGAGTTGGGAAGTATTGCTTCCTCTTTGATTTTTTGTAAGAGTTTCAGGAGAATAGGTATTAAATCTTTGAATCTTTGGTAGAATTCACTGGTGAAGCCGTCTGGTCCTGGACTTTAACTTTCTAGTGGGTTATTGATGATTGTTTCAATTTCCATGCTGCTGATTGGTCTTAGATTTTCCAGTTCTTCTTGATTCAGTCTAGGAAGGTTGTATTTTTCTAAGTACTGGTCCATTTCTTCCAGGCTATTAAATTTGGTGATATATATTTTTTCATAGTATTCTTGTATGATCTTTTGTATTTCTGTGATGTCAGTTATAATTTCTCTTCTTTCATTCCTGATTTTGTTTATTTATGTCCTTTCTCTTTTTTCATTAGTGAGTCTAGCCAGGAGTTTGTCAAGTTTATTAACCTCAAAGAACCAGCTCTTTGTTGCATTTATATTTTCTATTGTGTTTTTTGTTTTGTTTACAATTTCATTTATTTCTGCTCCAATTTTGATTATTTCTTTCCTTCTGCTGACATTAAGCTTCATTTGTTCTTTCTTTTCTAGTTTTTTAAGATGAAGCATTAAGTTGTTTATTTGGGCTTATTTTGTTTTTGGAGATAAGCCTGTAATAATATGAACTTTTCTCTTATAACCACTTTTGCCATGCCCCAAAAGTTTTGATATGTTGTACTATCATTATCATTTGTTTCTATTTATTTCTTGATATCTCTTTTTATTTCTTCTCTGACCCAGCTATTCTTCAGTAGCATGTTGTTTAATCTCCATGGATTTGTGGTTCTTCCTGGTTTCTTTTTGCAGTTGATCTTTAGTTTCAAATAATTAATGTCATAGGATATGTTTGGTATGATTTCAACCCTCTTCTATTTGTTGAGGCACTCTCTGTGTCCCAGTATGTGGTCGATTCTTGAGGATGTTCCATGTGCACTAGAGAAGAATGTATAAGCAGTTTTTTGTGGGTGGAAGGCTCTGCAAATGTTAATTATGTCCAGTTGGTCTACTGTGTTATTTAAGGATATTATTTCCGTATTGATTTTCTGTTTGGATGATCTGTCCATATCCGACATTTGGGATCGGATATGATAGTAGGGAGCCCTACTATGATAGTGTTTAGGTTCGTTTCTCCCTTTAGTTCTGTTAGTAACTGCTTTACATATTTTGGGGCTCCCTATATTATATTGATTGGGAGCATAGATATTAATAAATATTATGTATTCATGGTGCATGATTCTCTTTATCATTATGAAGTGTCCCTCAGTATCTTTCTTTACTTTTTTTATTTTGATGTCTGTTTCATCTGATAATAATATGGCTATTCCTGCTTTTCTCAGAATGTCATTTGCTTGAAATATTGTCCACCCTTTCACTTTGAGTCTGATTTGTCTTTGGAGCTAAGATGTGTCTCCTGGAGGCAGCATATAGTTGGGTTTTGTTTTTTGATTCATTTGAAACTCTGTACCTTTTTATTAATGAGTTTGGTCCATTTACATTTAGGGTGATTATTGAAATATGAGGTCTTCTTATAGCCATTTTATCTTTTGCTTTCTGGTAGCTCAGTGTTTCCATTGCTTCCTTGTCCTTGTGTTTCTGTTTATTTTGGCTGACTTTTGTGGGTTTTGCCTCTAGTTCTTGTTTTATGTTATATACTTCAGTTCTGAACCTTCGGTGTATGGTTACCATTACAAATATGTAAAGGATAGTTATATATATATATACAGTCATCTATTTTCTTCTATGCGTACCTTATCTCCATTCTCCTTTGCGAATTTGGATCTTTGAATCCTCCCCTTTTCAGTCATTGTTATCTCAATTTGTCCCTATGTATGCTGAACATTTATTACTATTTTGTTATAACAATTCTCTTTTTATTATTTAAGCTTATAATGCCCTGTTCTTAGTAATAGTTGCACTCCTCTGCTTCTTTTTTTTTTTTGCCTGATAGTCACTTTACTCCTAATTATGTATTTGTTTTGTTTTGTTTGTTATTTTGTTTTAGATGAGCTGACACCTTTCACTATTTCCTATAGTACAGTCCTTGTAGTAGAGAATTTCATCAATTTTAGTATGTCTGGAAAGGTCTTAATTTCTCCTTTTATCTAAAGTAGAGTTTAGCTGGATAAATTATTCTAGGCTGGTAGTTTATTTCACTTAATATTTTAAATATTTGATTCCATTCCTTTCTGGTTTGTAAGAACCGCGCTGAGAAATCCAATGATAATCTAATGGGTTTTCCTTTATAAATGACCATTTTCTTCTCCCTGGCTGCCCTGAGATCTATCTTTGTCATTGATTTTTGATAATTTTAATACAATGTATCTTGGTGAAGACCTTTTCAGGTTGAGGTAATAGGTGTTCTGTTGACCTCTTGAATTCCAAGCTCCAGCTCATTTCTTTAGATTTGGGAAATTATCATTAACTATTTGTCTGAAAATGCTTTCCAGTCCCGGCTACTTTCCCTCACCTTCAATTATTCTTATGTTTCCTCTCCTAATGGTACCAGCTAGTTCTTGTATTTCTGTTTCATTATTTTTCATTCTTCAGGTTCTCTCTTTTCCTTCTGATTTATTTCTAGATTTCTGTCTTTGATTTTACTGATCCTTTCCTCCATTTGGTTGACTATATTTCCCAAGGTTGCTATTTCATTTTTCAACTTGCAGTGTTTTTTATCCCCAGAAGTTCTATTTGTTTCTTTTTGAAGGTTTAAATATCCTTGCTCTGCTCATCTTGTTTTTTTCAGTTCCTGAAATTTTTGACTCGTTTTGGAACTCACTGAGTTTTTTCAGAACCATCCTGAATTCTCTATCATTTAAATTGCATATTTCTATATTTGTAAGCTTATTTTCTGGAGATTTTTGTCTTTTTTTCTGAAATGCCTTGTCAGCTCAGTTGTTCATTGTGTAATGGACTATTTCTCTGCCTGGGCATTGTTGGAAATGTATTCTGCTTTTTTTTTTTTTCCAGAAAGAAGATTATAGAAAAGTCTCTCTTTAGCTTGCTGCAAAGAAGGCGATTTTCTTTTGGTTTCCAGTAGGTGGTGTCTAAGCATCTTGGATCCCTGCTTTATATAAAACTTTAATAATGCTTTTATATAATGCCTTTGCTTTCTTGTAGATATTTAATCAAGCTTTCTACTCTGTTTCAGTTCCTGTCAGTGTTAACAATTTTGGTAGCGTTTGCTCAAATTCCCGTGTGGCTTCATGGTGCTTGGTCTCACAGGGTATGGAGGGAGGAGCCCTTTGAATTGGGGGTTGAGGGCTGCAGCTCAGTCTTGATGGCCAGTAAAAATCAACTGTTGTTTCTGTTCCATTCGCTTCACTGCTTTCTGCCCAGATGACTGGGCCCTGCCACTGGCTGTGTGGAACTCAGAACCTCTTCCAGGCAGGGCTATTCAGGGAAGTTGCCACACCTTCTCCCCTCCCACCCCCTGTGGGGAACTCTGGTGGCTTCCAGAGGCAGCTTCTTTATTTCTCTCAGTCTACTGGTGGGCACCCTGGGTTCTGACCTGTGGTAGCTCTTATGCACAGATTCCACATTCAGACATGCTGATGTGATGTTTTTTGTTGAGTTTTAGATGTTCACTTTCTTGTTGTTTCAAGGGGAGAGATCTAGGGATGTCTCTCACTCCACCATATTTCCTTTCAATTGACTAGCCTTTTTAAAAAAATTTATATGGACCTTTATATTTTCATTCAACTTAAAACACTATCCAAACTGAATTTATCATTTGCTCACAGACTCATCTCTCCCTTGTGTAAACTTTATAGAAGCAGCAAATATGTATTCCATGTGTATAATTTTATTCTCAATTCTAGCAAGTACCTGGAATGGGGTAAATACCTGGCATAGTAAATGTTGCTGAATGACTTAATCAATGAATAAAAACTCATTTTAAGAGATATTTTGGTTTTTTACATCTCTAACTAGATATCTTTAATTTTCTTTATTTGTATTTTCTTTCTCTGCCACCACTTAAATGTTCTCCAGTTTTGGCGCTAGGGCTTCTAGTCGTCTCACTCCAAATACCGTTTCTACGTTTTCTTTTGGAGAGCCATGACTGTGACTACTATATTATTTTAATGACTATTTATGTTTGGATTTCGAGTTTCAAATTTTACAAAAAGCTTCAGACTCACATTTTTGATTTCCTACTGTCTACCATCAGAATCCACTAAAACTTAACACTTAATGTGTCCAACAACCTGTTTTTGCCATCCATCACAATCTACTCTATATCTTTTATTCATTACCCTGGATTATGGAATCATTGTTTATACTTGTCCAAGGTAGACTCTGCCTTTATCTTCCCATATTATTGGATCAGTCACCAAATCCTATGTTGCCCAATTCAAAGAATTTCAAATTTAGTTACCTTTTTATGTTAAATGCTATTATTTGATCAATATCACTATTTCCTTTTCTCACAGCAACACTCTCCTAATACTTCTTCCTTCCTATCACCATTTTATTCCATCTTTCATGTTTCTGTATTGTTTAGATGATTATCCTTTTTAAATCAGATTTGACTATATATTTCCCTTGACCACCCTGTTTGGCTCTTATATTTACACATGACTTATTTTTCTAGACTTTGCTCACTACTACTCTCCACTCTTAACCCTTTCCTTCTTTAGCGAGCAATGCTGGACCTTCTATCAGTAAACTCAGTGGAATTTCTGTATCTATCTCTGATCATGCTACTTCCTTTAATGTCCTTTTGTGTATTTTTTTTAAAGGAAATATATGTATTTTCCTCTGCCTGAAGTAGGTTTTTGTCTTATTTTCCTCTAAGGAATCATTCAGTACCCCATTAAAGTAGATATTCTGTGCATATCTGTAGCTTCTAACATAAAAACACAGGTATAAATTTATCATTATTTGAAAAACAATCTTTCTTTATTTGAGAAAGTTATTCTCTTCTGCAAAGGCTATAGCTTCCAGAGGGGAAAAGTGTGGGAGAAAAGTGGATAGTATTGAACCACACAGGATCAGACAAATCAATCCTGCTAAATAGTGCAATAGCAGGAGTAGACTCTGGCCAGGCTCACAACTAGCTAAGAAGTAGCTCAAGTTCTCTGTCTGCTCTGATGCTTTCTTGCAGGCAATCAGTCACTTTCTGAGTTTTTTTTTAGCACTCTCTTCATAGTTCTATTAAAGCACATATAGTATACAGTTTTCTAGTCATTTGTTGACATGCCTACTGAAATGGGAATTTTTTATGGAGAAGTTCAATTCATCTTTATAACCCAGGACATATGTTTACTCTAAACTCATTTATTTTGTGAATACATTTAAAAGAAAAAAAAAGGAGTAAGAAGCATGTTGAAGACCTATAATGAAAAACATATTATTCATACCTGTCAAGTTTCTTAGATTATATATTTCTAGAGAGTAGACTGTACCTGGCATGGCAAAAAAATTTTAATAAGTGGTTCCTCTTAAAGGAGGTCTTTAAAATATCTGTTTCTTATGTCTGCATATTGATACTTCAGTTTATCCGGAACAGAACTTTTGTTTAGGAGCTTTTTACAGTAGATGTTTAGGTTATTTAACTTTTTTTTTTTCTAATGTAGTTATGTAAAGTCTCCCTCCAAGCACTACTTTTACTTTATTTCATAATTTCATTAACATATAAAGACATACTCCTATATAGTTTCACTTCCCTTTCTTATTTATGCTGCCATTGTCATAGATTATATCTTTAGACATTTTGTGCCCATCAACTTAGATTGAGAAAAATTGCACTGAGTTATCCTTTAAATCAAATAGTAAAACAAAATAGAGTACAAAAAATACATTTCTGCTCTCTTCTATGTTTATGTAGTTATCTTTTCTAATGTTCTTCGTTTTTCCATGTAGATTCCAGTTACTGTCTATTGTCATTCATTTCAGTCTGAAAGACTTCCTTTAGAATTTTTTGTAAGACAAATTTAGTAGCAACAAAGAATATCAGTTTAGTTTAGTTTTGTTTTTTGTTTATATGGGAATTTCTTAATATCTTCTTCATTTGTGAAGGATAGCTCTGCTAGAAATAGGAGTCTCAAATGGTAGTTTCTTTCAGCACTTTGAAAATGCTATCTCACTGCCTCTGGCCTTAATGGATTTTTTATTTAAAATGGGCTGTTATTGAGGATCCTTTAAATGTAAGGAGACACTTGTTACTTTCAAGATTCTTTTTTTTTTTTTGTCATCGATTTTAAAAATTTGATTGTAACCTGTTTCAGTGTGCACTTTTCTTTGCCTTTATCCTACTTGGAATTGACATGCTCCTTGGATGTATGGATTTGTATCTTTCATCAACTCTGAGAATTTTTTTAGTTATTTTTACAAATATTTTTTTCTCTTTTTTTCACCTCTCGTTCTAAGACTTTCATATGCATATGTTTCTATGCTTTATGGCATCCCACAAGTCTCTGAAGCTTGGTTGATTTTTCTTGATTCTTTTTGCTTGTTTGTTTATCAATTGGCCTTTCTTCAAGGTCACTGGGTTTTTTCTCTGCCACATAAAATCTCTTGTTAAAATGCTTTAATAAAATTTTATTTCCAGTCCATAATTCTGTATAACACTTTTCAGTTCCATAACTTCTACTTGGTTTCTTCTTAATTTATATCTCTTTATTTATATTTTTATATTTTATTTTGTCCTTCAGATATGATTTCTTTTAGGTCTTTGAACATATTTAAAATAGCTGATATAAAGACTTGTCTAGTCCAATGTCTGTGTCGTCTGAGGGAAAACTTTTATTGATTTATTTTTTTCTGGGAATGAGACAAACTTTTTTATTTCTTTTACTTTTCATAATTTAAAACTGGATGTTTCAAATAACATAATGTGGCAGCTTTGGAAAATAGGTCTCCTCCCATCCCCAGGGTTGTTGTGGTTGTTATTTATTGTAGTTTTTGTTCTTTGTTTAGTGAATTTTCTAAATTAATTTTGTAAAGTCTGTGTCTTTGTCATACATGGGTACCAAAGTCTTCACAGTCTAGTTAGCTGATGATTTTACTAAGATTTTTTAAGTTCTTGAAACATAGTCTTTGCTGCAGAACTCTGTGTGTTAAAACATGCTAACACTCAAGCAGGCAGTTTACAAGTCAGGTTTACCTTTTTTCCTGTTGTCAATACCCTAAGGAGGTGAAACATGAATATTTAGAACCTTTTTAGGTCTTTCCTGAGCAAATTCACAGATGTGTAGAGCCCTGGACATGTGCATGGCTTTCTAGATATCCTGGAATATGTAGGAGCTTTATAAATATCTAATTTTTCAGCTTTTACTTTTAAGCTTTTGATCAGTCTGGTGTTTTGTTGTTATTGTTTGTTTGTTTGTTTGTTTTGCGCTAACTGATCTATCATCTCAAGTTGTCATGATGTTGAAACATTTAACCAAGCTTCCTTTACCTTTACCCGCTAGATCCAGTCACCAGGGAGGGGCATTTAGCACTAGTTAAATTTGAATGAGGTCAAATAAAGACAAACCTTTTGAGTGGTGCCTTACAAGTTACCATTAAATAGATCAAATAGAGGAGATTCTTTGGGAATGAGATCCATTCTCCTCCCTGTAGTACTGGCAACACAAAATGTCATTTTTAAGTCTACCACTGACTTGGAGAATGGGAGATGAACTACAGTAAATTAAAACGCCATAAAGCTTGTTTTTATACTGATAGTCTTTTTTTTTTTTTTTTTGGATTAAATGCTCTTCAGGTTGCATCAAACCTTTCCAAAGTTTTAAAAATGTTCATTCTAACAAAATTTTTTGGTTAAATTTTGTTGATTATATGGAAGAACATACTTTCAAATGTCTTTAATCTTCGATTTTTACTGAAGTCACCATAAATGATTTAAAAATATATATATATATATAATGATGTTGAGCTTAAGTAGACATACAGAAGGATATTTTAATAACTCAATCTCCAACTTAAAGCAATTATATCTTTATTGAACATATGCAATTGGCAATGTGCTAGGGTATTTAATGATTGGTCAGATTTAATCTTTTTAATACCTGAAACTGGTTGGTACCATTCCTTACTACCATTTTACACATGAAGAAACAGAGAGAGATGGAAGAGAGAGAGAGAATGAATTAATTTGCCTAGGAGCCAAACCTAGCAGGCTAACTTAAGATCCATTGCTTATATTAACTATCATCTTTCAAAAATTCAAGTTTAAGATAATTGGAAACTTTCAATAGGATAAATAATTCCTTGTTATGGGTGATATTGAGAGCATTTTTACATTATGTAAATGGTAGGTTCTAATGATTTTGAGCATTTATTATACAAAAACTTTACCTATAATGTCCTCAAAATAACTTAATGGAATACTTCTACTATTCTTATCTTTAAATTGGAAAAGTAATACCTAGAAAATTTAAATTGCTTCCTCAAAGTATACCATAAATGAAATTTAATTCAAAACTGATTCACTAAAAAAATCTCATCTTCATCTCAAATCATTGGCTTTAGTGATATATTTGGGAGCCAAAAAGAAAAAAAAATCAGATTATTTTTTCACATAGTAACCTATTACTTTCCAGGAAACAATTGAGAAAAAAAATGTATGGAATTTTTATCTTACATTGATATTAACTAACATTCATTTAACATCTACTTCATTCTTACCATGCATTATCTCTAACCCTCATATCAATCCAGGAAGATGAGTATCTTGACTCCTTTTCTTAGATAAAAACTAAAGATCAGAAAATGTAAGTATTGCCTAAAGTTACACAGTTAAATGGCTGACTTGAAAATCAACTGCAGAGTTTCTTATCCCAGAGCACAAGCATTCTCCATTGTGTATAGCTGCTTAATGATTAGTAGACAAAATCCTTGCGAGATATTGTAGGTGATAAATGAGTATCAATAATACACAATAGCAAGGTACAATACTCGTACTAAGACTTAACTTTTTGAGAATGATTGCTTTCAATTTTTGAAGCTCAAAAGAGAATTTTAAACTTAACACAAATAGAAGCTTATATCCTACTAAGAATACTTCTCAGACACTAGAAAGTACTCAAATATAATCCAAAATGTGCTAATCAATTCTTCTCTTTTAAAACTGAAAGAAAAGCAAGTTAAAAAAAAAAGTTTTCTTCACTCCTCCACTGGTGCAATACCAATCCTCAAAACTGCAGCTGGTTCTCAGTACTATATATTATTATAATGCTCTTCTAATATTCTGCTAGGTTTTTGGTATATAGAGGGGAAAACCAAATCCTCAATCTCAGGGAGTTCTCATTATTTATCTAATGCATAACGTATCACATCATTTCTGTAAAATAGACCCACATATTCTGGATATAGAGAAAATGACAGGCTGCTAGTCTTCCTTTGCTTTTCTCTAAATATTCACCACCCATGACTTTAAATCTTCATTTATCTATGCAACAGAATGAAAGATTAAAACACTATTCTAATTTTACCTGTATTATCACCTCCTACTATCAATAATACCCTTGCTTTTAAGATTAGAAAATTAAAGTTAGAATGAGTGAAGCAATATACATAAGATTATACAGCAGGTGGACATGAGGGATGATATTTGAACTTAAAAGTTTTAGCACCAGAACCCTTTTTGTACCACTGCATTATAAGGTCTGACACATAAAACCAACAGTGGCAAATGTGTACTATTTAATTAAATAATGGTGTGTTAAGCATCAGTAAAGTATAACTCCACTATGATTAAGGACATAATTAAAATAAGTTACAAAATGGGACGTATTTGGAAAAGTATTTGAAACCTATGTGATGGAAAAAAAATATCTTTAACATAAAAGTTATTTAAAGTCAATAATAAATTGACACATTACATAGTAAAATAGATTAAGAAACAAAAGAAGAGTTGTAAGTGGCCAATTAGCTCAAGAAAATAGGTTATATTCTCTGGTATGTAAAAGAATGAAACTCACAGTCCCATGAAATGCCAGTTTACCTATGCAATTAGCAAAGGTTAAAATTTTTAAAAAGTAATTTGCAGTTTTGGAGGGAATATGGGGAAAATGACACACAATAATTTTATAAGCTTTTGAAAAAAAGACAGGAAACAAAAATATAAGGTAATCAGAAATGCAACTATCTACATTAAATGAAATATATATATATTTCATTTATATATATATATATACACATACAGTCAACATGACAAAGGATATAATTAAAGCAAGATACAAAAGTAAACATATGATTAAAACCAAAAGTCTGAAGTATGCAATAAAGATACATAGATAAAACAAAACAAAACAAAACAAAACACAACACTGTTTTTCCCTCAAAATTCTATTCTCTTAGACCTTAGATATGTTTTTAACAATGACATGTTTTTCATTCAAAAATTCACATATATAATTTTTATTTTTATGGAATGTGTAGGCGAAAGAAACTTTTCTCCTCTCTTAGGTTCTTTTGGTTGGTCTCACAATTATACCTACATGAGTCAGATTAGGTTAACAAGAGAAAAGAACCAAATTTAATTGCTTGCAAACATATGGGACCCCACATTACAAGAGAGAGTCAGAGACCCCTACGTACATGAGAGATTCAGACACAGAAAGTTAAAATGAGGAATATATGACATTCTGAGCTAAGGACTAGGTAAGGTGCCTTGGGACTTCAGAGGACAGGAGGGTCATTTTAAGGATGACAAGAAGAGCAGATTTTCAGGAATTAGACATTTGTCTTTACCCTATAAATAGGTCATAAAAATTTTTCTCTGGCAACAGCTCTTATTATGGGCAATGCTCCACATTTAAATTCTTTGCAGGAGAGATAAATGTTTCTCCTAAGTACACGGGGTCTAAATTACCTTCAGCTCAAAATAATTCACATGCCAAAGTGATACATCTTAGGGTGGTAACTTCAGGAGTGGCACTATGCTTTATAGATTTTAAAACTTCAGACTTACATCAAATGTAAGTGACTGGCTTCTAAAACTGGTTCTACATTAAGCCATTTATTTATATATAGTGAGTGTAAGAGACAGAACAAATTTGAGTCTGAAAAGTGTATGTTGTCTCATTCTTTAAAATGTTGTTTTATGATAGAAGCAGTAATTACATTACTGCTGTAAGATGAAAGTCTAATTGAATCCTTAATGTAATTTAGCATGGAAAGAAACTTCTTAAATGTCCATTAAATAATTCAAATGTACTAGCTGTAAGCTCAAACATTATTTAGAAAGAGCTATAATATTTTCCCCATTCAGATATTAAATCTCTAATTTGCAGGTATTTCTTTTCTTACAACAGTAGAGCACTTATATACTTTCCTAAAGTGCTTTAATGTGTGTTTTCACATTTGATGGTCATAATTATGAACGGAAAGCAAATGTAATAACTTTTATTTTGAATACTAGGAAACTGAGGCATAATGGCTTCAAATGCTGTACATAAGGCTCACAGAATGTTGATGACTGTTTCATGAAATGTAGTGTTTGTTTTATTTTATTTTTGGTCTATTTTTTTTCTTTTTTTCAAGGATCATTGAAGCCTAGGTCAGGAAGGTACAACTTTTATTCATTTATACATTCATTTAAAGACTAATGTGTTTAAAATTCTATTGAACCAAATCAACCTTTCTTTTTCTTTCATATTCTCTTGTAAAATTTGCTTTTCTAATAAGGTTTATCAACACATATCTTCCCCTAAATCTGAATTTGAAGGAACAAATAAGACATGCTGTATATCTCTTAGTGCAGTGTTCTTCAATTGGAATGTAATCCTATATAATTTAAATTTTCTAGTAGCTACATTTTAAAAAATTAAAAGAAAGAGGTAAATTAATTTATTATATTTTATTTAACTCAATATGTCTAAGATGTAACTTGAACTTATAATTGATATAGAAATTATTCATTAGATATTTTGCATTCTTTTTCTGTACTGTCTTTGATGTTTTATGTATATTTTAGGCTGATAGCACATCTGAATTTGAACTAGACACATTTTAAGTTCCTAATAGTTAAATGATTGGACACCACAGTCTGAGAGCAATTGAGACCTCTGAATGTCTACTTTGACTCTTAGTTAAATAAAATTTAAAATATTTCCAGACTTTAAATGGACTCTGGGGAATACATCTGCTTGCAGAGTTACCATTGAATCTCTGCTAGTTAGCCTTTGTTCACATAATCTGTGCATAATTAATTACTTGAAATTGAACTTCTTTTTTTTAAACTGACTTTGTGCTTTCTTAGCTTCTCACTTTTCTCTGAACTTCTTTTTTTTCCATACGACCTTTCCCATCTTCACAAAAACAGGAGCAGTAACTTACATGTCTTAGAGTAAAGAATGTTTCTTTGTTCTTTCAAAAGAATCCCTTTTCCCTTATTGATGCCTGATCTCCACAAAAGTTATTTAGTTCTTCTTTTTTGTTACTTTGTTAATCTACTAGATTAATTGACCTCTGTAATAGACAAACTAAAATTGCAGTTGCTAAATCCAAAATTTACTTCTCTTCCAGATAATAGGCCAAATACAGGCTACTTTTTAGAAAGGGCCCTGGGGAAGGGATGGTGATATTTCCATTGCAAAAAGTCATTCAGACTAAGGCCTTGTGTTTGAACATATAGTTTCCAAAATAGTTCTTTCAAGCATTCAATAGACAAAGAACAAGTCTAGAGAAGGCAATACATTTCCTAACCACCTAAATCTATAAGCAACACACATCATTTTCACTCATGTTCCATCGCAAGAGCTAGAGCTAGTCACATACACTAAATAAAAAGGAGGTTGGAAAATATGTTGCGTGGCTGCTCTGTGTTTCCTAGCATAGGTTGAAATAGGACATAGGTCCTTGGTGGACACCAAGACTTCTCTGCCTCAGATTCTGATTTCTTTCAACTATAAGTCTTCTTGTGGAGGATCCACCTAAACTAAGAAAGCAGCAGTGATAAACTAGAGTTGTAGAGACTGAGATCCAAATTCTTATTCTAGTACTTGAATAAATTAATCAGCTTCATTAAATCTAGTTTTTCCAATTTGTATCAATATGGTTAGGAATTTTGGCAGAGATGGAAATTGTTTTCCTAATATTATGCTTTTCTTATATATAAAATAAACCCGTTTTGTTGGGGGTGAGGAATTCATCCAGCTAATACCCATATTTCCCAATTATGGATGAACATAAAATTAATTTTTGGCCATGACAAATTTGATTATCCATTATTTTTGATTTAGTTAATATTTAGTGATGCTTCCACATGAAAGTATAAAAATTTTCAGAGGTTTAGGTCCTTTCTTAGGAGATGTATATCATAGGGAGTAGGTGAATATATACAGAATTTCTGATGAATGAAAAATAGTTGTGTATAAGGTAAGATGGGCTATAATATGCCCTACTAAAGAACAATTCCACAATTCAATGCCTAGACTCAATAAAAAATTATTTACGATTCACACAAATTCTGCTGCAAATTTAGGTAATTCTTGATGGCATCTATTCTTCATGCAATAAATCAGCATCAGGGGCTAACAATATATTTTCTTTCCTTCCAATTTGGAGATTCACAAGAAAACAGCACAGACATTAAAATCTTACTGACAAGACAATGAAAGAATGTTTACATGTGTGAGTATATCTCTAGTATCCTCCAGTTTTGTGTATTGTTTTCAAATTTCTTAATATGTGTGAGGTTTAAAAAAAACTACTTTGAGAAGCTTTGAATAATTGTTAATAAGTAGCTTTCATTTCAAAATACACTGTGCACAATTATTCATCCACTTTGCCACCAACTCTGTTTTAGTTAACTAAATATGATTCTCATGTAAAGGCTTTTCTTCAAAAGCTGTCTTCAAATCACTGTTTTCTGAAAGCTACCAGTTAAAGAGTGACATCTTGCCAAAGTAGACTAATGGAAGTCAAATCTCATTGTAAAAGCAGAACTGAAATTATGTTTTATGCACATCTGGCAACACATTCACTTGTACATAAGAAAGGCGTGAATAAGATTATGTCCCAAATAAATTATCCACTGATTATGACAATTAACTAGCTGTCATAGGTATTCAGTTATCTAATTATCTGCTAAAATTGTGTGCCAGGTGTTTCCTATGTCCAAATTTCTATTATGTTAAATTTTATTAACACATCTGCTTCATTTTGAGAAACATTCCTACTTATGGTATCTGGACTGGGTGAAACTATTTCCTTTCTTTTCGTTCACATTAAAAGACCCCAGTTTATAAAGGAAGCCATCTGAATAATGCATGCAGAATGTGTATAGATTCAACTCATTTGTCCACATCACAGCAACTGTTTGTACTGGCCCAACTGCTTACTGTGCATGCAGATGTTAAATTGTGCATCCTTGATCATCTGTTCATAATGCAAAATGACAGGTTGACTTGTTTTTATCTAGCAGAAATAACTCAAGCATCCGCATTGGCAAATTTGACCCAGAAGGTTTTATGAAATGTTTTGCAGTGGAAACTGTAGATGAATTAAAATGCATTTCATCATTTCCGTGTATGAGCATATGTGTGTGTTCATTGCACAGTGTTTAAAAAATACCAGAGATTTTCCTTCTTGAGCATCAAAAAGAAGCAAATTTCCCCATCCATCAAAAGAGTGTAAATAATATTGTTTTTCCTTTTTGGTTTTACCTCCTACTATAAAATAGCTGTGAGCAATATGCTCGGGACTACAGGTACCTGCTTAGCAAATGTAAAGAAACATGTTCTTTGAAACTGCATTTTGTTTACATAGGAATTCGTGTAAGATTTTACAAAGACTTGTTGATCTCTACCCTTTTGACTGTAGTGAATATACCTCCTACTAAAGCCAGGAAGAACCTTGTTCTATAAAACAAGTGACTTAAAAGGCTTTTGATTGCATCGTCCAACGTTGTGTCAAAAGTACCCATATGTTGGCAACCACTGATGAACATAAAAAATACATATATAAATATAAATGTAAAAAACACAGGTAGAAAGCATGAAAAAGAAATTGCTTTATATATGCATGGTTCTGATTTTTGATAGAGCCAGAAATAACCAAATTTTTTTCCTCATTGTCTCTTTCTTCTTCAAATTTTAAATAATTCTCTAGATATCATCAACACCTAGCTGATTTTTCTGCTACCTGTGCTCTGTTCTCAACCCTTAACCATTTACTCTTTCTTATAAAATCTAAAAAGAGCTCCAAGAGAACATCTTTTTTGAGCCTGATCTTATCATCTTATGCTATTTCCTCCTATGGGGCTTATGTGGGTTTGTGGTTAAGTATAATCTTTGTCAGGCTTATATGAAGAACCAAGTCTAAATTATTCACTTAGCTGTGAGAGATTCTCTACTATACAATCACTAACTGGTTTTCTGTCCTTACTCTTTGCCATATTCCATGCTTTTCCTTTTTGTTATCTATTTTCATCACCTCAATAACACTCATTTAAACATTACTCTCCCAAGTAGCATTTATTGCTTTGCTTGAGAGTCCTTGTTGATATTTATTAAATGATATATATTTCTAAAATGTCCTTCTCTGAAATATCCACTTAACAAAGCATTAACATATTTTTATTTTTTTCCCCTTCTTTAATTCTTCCCCCGCTTACCCCTGACCTATGGATGTTGCCATTTCCCCTTGAGAACTTGATCTCTGAAGGCAGGGCATCTTCTCCCACATGTTTGAGGCATGCATCCGGGTCCTGGCACCCCCACTGCACCCAGGGGGCCTTACGCACCCGGGGTATGGTCTGTGGCTCCACCTAGGGCGCAAACCCAGGACCTTCTATGTGTAAAGCAAATATGCTAACCATTAAACTGTGGAGCCACCCCAACATACTATGGAGCCACCCCCAACATACTATGGAGCCACTCCTGAAATACAATGGAGCCACCCCTGACATATTTTTATATATCTGCCAGTTTCTCTAAGCAACCAACCTTGCCCACCCAAGCACAGCCACAACACTATTAATTTTTATTGTATTAATTCTATATCTGTTTTTCATCAGACTATCAGAGGTATTTATATCTAATCACGCTATTAAATTGTAAGTAATTACATTTCACAGTGGAAATGGTATATTTTCCTTTGTCCTGCCTTCACAACTATCAATATGCTGAACACAGGAGGTAATGTTTGTTAAAGTTGAAGCGAGATAATTTGTTTATCAAGCAATGATTAGCCACTTAAATGCTTGGTGTGGAGCTAAGAGTTTAGACAGCAAATATGAATGAAGCACAGAAATATAAAATAATGTAATTCAGGAGTTAACATATGCACAATGGTAGAATAGGAAGTCCCCAGCCCTTGTCCACTATAGAAATACCAATGAATAACAATACACAGACGATAATACCTTTATGAGAACCCCAAAATCAGTTAAGAAGTTGCAACAGATCAGAAGAACACAGGATCAAGACCAATTACATTTATATGGGGGCAAGGGAAGAGGTTTCACTTTATCCACATCTCCCCCTCCCTGAAATTATTACAGCTCAGCACCAAATAAGATCACTTTGATGATTTCTTCCATGAGGGAAAGAGAAAGTGAGGGGTGCATTTAATGTTCCCAGCCTCTCAGGGTGCTGCCTGTGAAACTCACTCCTCTCTCACCTTGCCCAGAGTACTAAAGGATCCCATATAGTTGAAATGTCTTGGAGCAGCTAAAACAGCAGGAGAGGTGGTTTGCTCTTAACAGATAGTAAGGATTTTATCAGCTAGCTTGGGTCTACAGGACTGAGAAATGGCACACAATCCTGAGATTTCTCCTTCAAGAGGGAGAAAACTGTCCCAGCATCTCAGTGTACTGCCCTAGAAAAAACAGGAGAGAAGTTCTCATTACCTGGCAAGCTCAATTGGACTGAGAAAGGGTGCATTATCCTGAGTTTTCTTCTTCAGGCAGGAGGAAGGTAGGGAGAGAAAGAAGTGGAGCTTTCATCTATTATCCCAGCAATTTGATACACTACACTAGGGGAAGGGGCAGACAGATTCTCAGCATTTGCCCTGGCTCTATGGGATTGGTAAAAGGTGCAGAATCCTGACACTTTCACCCCAGGAGGAGAAGAACATGCATATGCATAAAAAAGGTTTGAGATACTCTCAGAATCTCTGTCTGGGTTGACTGGTGAAGGTCTTTTTCTGCCAAGGTTAGTCCATGAAGACTGGAAGAGGTGGCTGCTTCTTCAATGTGCAAAGAGCAATGCAATGTTATAAGGAACACAGCAAATTAGTGATATATGACTCTATCAAAGGAACAAAAAGTAATCAAACCTGACAATAAATCACCAAACAATTAATAAAAATAATTGTTTTAAAAAACCTCAGAGAGCTGCAACAGAACACAGACAACTAAATGAAATTAGGAAAATAATACATATACACAAAGAGAATATCAACCAAGAGAGAAAAACATTTTAAAAAAAGAACAAAAAGATATTCTTGAGCTAAAGAGTACAATAGCTAAACTAAAAAATTTAATAGAGAGCTTTAATATTACAGCCAATCAAACAGGAAAAATAACTTGTCTGTCAGAGAACTCATAAGTTCTCTGACAGACAAGTTATTCAAAATTATCCAGTTAGGGGAACAACAACAATAAAAATAAAGAGTGAAGAAAATTTTGAGATACCATCAAGATAATCAATATATACATTATGGGAGTCCCAGAAGGAGAAGAGAGGAAAAGGGGCAGAAAGCTTATTTACAGAAATAATAACTAAAAACTTGTATGAAGGAAAAAAGACATCCAAAGTCAGGGAGTTTGAAGGACTCCAAACAGGATGGTTCCAAAGAAGTTTACATTGAGAAACATTATAGTCTAAAATTTAAAAATCAAAAACAAAAATGTCACAATCATCTCAATAAGTGAAGTAAAAGCATTTTATAGAATTTAACACCCTGTCATGATAAAAATACTCAACAAAATATGTATGGAAAAAAGGTATCTCAACATTACAAAGTCCATGTATGATAAACCCATAGCTAATATTATAGTCAATGGTAAACACTGAAAATATTTCTCCTAAGATTAGGAACAAGACAAAGAACCTCACTCTCACCACTTTCATTCAACATGTACTGGAAGTCCTAGTGTAATTAAGAAGAAAAGAGACATAAAATGTATTTAAATCAGAACATAGAAAGTAATATTATTGTCTTTGTTTGCTGATGACATAATCTTTTATAGATAAAATCTTAAGATTATGAAAAATAATAAATTCAGTAAAGTGCAGGATACAAAATTAACATAAAAATTATGTTTTTATACACTGGCAACAAATAATCTGAAAAAAATTAAAAACATAATTTCATTACTATAGCATCATTTTTTTTAATATTTAGGAATTTACCCAAAGAGGTGAAAAACTTGTATAGTAAATTAATGAAAGATATTAAAGACACAAATAAATGGAAAGTTATTCCATCCATGTTCACAGATTAGGAGGCATAATATTATTTAAATGTCCATACTACTCAAAACAATCTACAGATTCAATTATATTCCTTTCAAAATGCCAATGGCATTTTTTACATAAATAGGGAAAAAATCCTAAAACTCAGATGGTATAGCAAAAGACCCAGAATAGCCTAAGCAATTTTGCAAAAAATAAATAAATAAAATAAAATAAAATAAAAAAGAAAAAAATAAAGAACAAAATGAATTATCAAACCTTTTGATTTTAAAATATATTATAAAGCTACAGTAATTAGAACACTGTGTTACTGGCATAAAGACACAGGGACCAATGAAATGAAATAAAGAATTCGGAAGTAAACCCACATGTACATCATCAATTGATCAACAGGCCACAAAGAATACACAACAGGAAAAGGATATTCTCTTCAACAAATGGTGTTGGGAAAACATCACATGTGAAAGAATGAAATTAGACCCCTCTCCCTTACCATACCAAAAAAAAAAAAAAAAAAATCTAACTCAAAAAGGAGTAAAGTCTTAAACACAGGAGTTAAAACTGTAAAACTTCTAGAATTAAACATAAGGGGAAAACTTTATAATGTTGGTCCTGAAAGTGATTTCATGGATATTACACCAAAAGCATAGGCAACAAAAACAAAAATGGACATGTCAAACTACACCATACTACAAAGCTGCTACACAAAAAAGAAAGAAATCAACAGAGTGAAAAGACAGTCTGCTGCATAAGAATATTTACAAAACATATATCTGAAAAGAGATTAATTAAAAAAAATAAGGAACTTTTATGACTTAGTAGCGATAGATAGATGATAGATGATAGAGATGATAGATGATAGATTAGATAGATAGATGATAGATGATAGATGATGACGATAGATGATAGATAGATGATAGATAGATAGACAGATAGATAGATAGATAGATAGATAGATAGATATATGATAGATGATAGATGATAGATAGATAGATAGATAGATAGATGATAGATAGATAGATGATAGATAGATAGATGATAGATAGATAGATAGATAGATAGATAGATAGATAGATAGATAGATGATAGATAGATAGATGATAGATAGATAGATAGTTGATACAGATATAGACAGATAGGCCAATGTAAAATGGGCAAAGAGCCTAAATAGACATTTTCCCAAAGAGGATAGAATTAGCCAACAGCTATATAAATTATGCTCAACATCACTTTTCATCAGAGAAATTGAAATCAAACCCACAATGAGATACCACTTTATACATGTTAGAATGGCTATTATCAAAAACAAAGAGATAACAGGTGTTGGCAAGTTTGTGGAGAAATTGGAACCCTCACATACTGTTGGCAGAAATAGAAAATGTTGCAGTCACTATGAAAAACAACATGGGAGTTCCTCAAAAAATTAAAAATAGAACTACTGTATGGTCCAGCAATTCTATTTCAGGGTAGATATCCAAAGATAATAAAAACAGGATCTTTAAGAGATATCTGCACCCACCTGTTCATTAAAGCATTGTTCACAATAGCCAAGTATGGAAACAACCCAAATATTCATTGATAGACAAGTGGATAAATAAAATGTGGCATGTACATGCAATAGAATATTATTCAGCTTTTAAAAAGAATGGAATTGCACCATTTTCAACAATATGTGTCAACCTGAAAATCATTAAATCTAAGTAAAATAAATCAGTTTCAGTAGAACAAATACTGCATAATTCTGCTTACGTGAGGTATCTAAAATTGTTAAAGTAGATAGTAGAATGGTGGTTGCTAGTGGATGAAGGGCAGGGGTAAATGCGAAATTGTTGTTCAATGCGTATAAAGTTATAATGATACAAGATGAATGAGTTCTAGAGATCTGCTGTAAAACATAGTGCTGGTAGTCAACACTATGGTATTACACACCTAAAATTTTGTTAAAGGGCAGATCTCATATTAAGTGTTCTTATCACAAAGAAAGAAAAAGAAAAAGAAAAAGCAAAGTGACACATGGAAACTTTTGGAGGTAATGGATATATTTATTATCTTGATTCTAGCGATGATACGTATAGGTCCAAACACATCAAATTGTATGCATTGAATATGTGCTACTTTTATATACCAACTACACCTCAGTAAAACTATATATATAAAAAAATACCACACACCTACCTAAGTCAAATTCTCCCCACCAAAAATATAATTCACAAGGATGCAATTAACTCTGTTGGTGGTTGACGTGTTCAAGGTTATTCTATTTATCTAAATCTTAAAACTTAAACATAAATAATTTGTGAAGATGGAACATTAGTAAAAGGAGTACTATGAAAAACTTTAAGGTACTGGAACATGTGATGTAATGTCAGAAATAACCAGCAATAATACTAAAAAGATAAGCTAAGCTAGATTTTGAGTCATCTCAAATGCTGAGGATAATTCTATTGCCTACTCAAGAGCAATATCCCATGATTATTTTTTTCATGCTTACAAGCCTACCTTCAACTACTAAAGATGAAAGTACTAGAATTTCCCTTTTCCAACTTTCCCTGAAGCCGCAACAGGGAATGTGATTCTATGCTGGAAGACAGTTTCTAAGAAGAAAATTTCTATAGGGCTTATGGGAAATTTTTTTTTAAACACACAACCTTATTGCTAGGCATGTATCAGAAAAAAAAAAAACTTTTTTCGATGATGAATTAGTAACTTCTTTTATTTTACATTTTACAATTCAATGAGTTATTTCGATTATAGGTGGCTTATAATAACATATTAGTTTAAGTTGTACAGCATAACGATTAGAGGTCTATATAACTCACAAAGCTATCACCCCACTAAATCTAGTACCCCACTTCCCCCTTACATATTTATTACAACATTGTTAACTATTTTCTTATGCTACACTTAATATCTCCATGTCTATTTTGTAACTATCCATTTGTACTTCTTAATTCCTTTACCCTTTTTTGCTGTCCCTTCATTCCCCCTCCCATCTCTTTATCTATGAGTTTATTTCCATTTTTGTTGTTATTATTTATTTTGTTCTTTAGATTCCACATGTACATGAACTCATGAGAATTCTGTCTTTCTTCATCTGACTTATTTCATTCAGCGCAATACCCTCTAGGCCCATCAAGGCAATATGTTTTTCCATCCCCTTTCTTTCATTTTGTGTGGGTATTTTAATCTGAAGTGAGTTTCTTGTAGACAGAATATGTAGGGTTCTTGTTTTTTCATCCATTCAGCTACTCAATCTTGGTCGGAGCACTTAATTCTTTTCCATTTGAGTTACTGTTGATAGGAATGAAGTTAATACCATTCTTTATTCACATTTTTGATACACGTTTTTCTTCTTAATGAAGTCCTTCCAGAATTTCCTGTAATACTGGCTTGGTGTTGATAAATTTCTTTAGCTTATTTTTGTCTTGGAATCTATCTACCTAAATGATAGCTTTGCCAGATAAGTTATTCTTGGTTGTAAATCCTGGGTCTTCATCACATTGAATATTTTGTGCCAAGACCTTCTGTCCTGCATAGTTTCTTTTGAGAAATCAGCTGACGGTTTTGTAGGTAACTAACTGCTTTTCTCTGGTTGCTTTTAAGGTTTTCTCTGTATTTAACCTTTGGCATTTTAATTATAATGTGTCTTGGTGTGGGCCTCTTTGGGTTCATCTTTTTGGGGACTCTCTGTGCTTCCTGGGGTTGTATGTCTATTTCCTTCTCCAGGTTAGGGAAAATTTCCATCATTATTTCTTCAAATAGCTCTTCTATGTCTTGTTTTCCTTCAGGTACCCCTATGACATGGATATTTTTACATTTAATTGTATCCCATAGGCTCCTTAAATTATTACTATTGTCTTGGCTTCTTTTCTCTCGCCACTCTGATTGAGTGTTCTTGGCTTCCCCATCCTCTATATCAGGAGTTCAATCCCCTCCTTTACTCACTCTGTTTATTCCCTCTAATATATTATTCATCTCAGATAATATGTTGCTCATTTATGACTTTTATAATTTCCATTTCTGTTTTTATTTTTTAATCTTTTTTAAAAAGTTCTCACTGAGTTCATCTACTCTTCTCATAAGTTCATTGAGCATTTTTATAACCAGTATTTTGAACTCTGCATCTGATAGATTGCCTGACTCCATTATTCCTAGATCTCTGTTCTGTTCTCTGATATAGTTTCTGCTTCTTTGTATCCCATTTTGGTTGCCTTCCTGTGTCTGTTTCTATGTACTAAGCAAAGCTCCTAAGCCTCCCAGTCTTATTAGTGTGCTTTGTGTAGTAGGTGTCCAGTGGTGCAGTCCTGAGATGGGTTCAGCTGCAGGAGAAGTTTAGCCACAGCTGTGCCCTCCTGAGGCAACCTGTTAAGATTCAGCAAGTGATCCACAGATGTTTTGCTTATTGTTGCCTCTAGGGGCCACGCCAGAAACCAAGGTCAGCTGAGCTGCCATCAGTGTGAGTTTTGGAGCTGGCTCAGCAAGGAGCACCAGATTCTCTGGACGTGGCTTGGGTGGGGCTGTGAGTTGAGGGAGGTGTAGTTTCAAGGAATCCTCTGGGCAGAGTGACCTCTGTTACCCATTTCGATGGAGTCTCAATATGACGGCGCTGAAGTCACACACTAGGAGTAGAGAGGGCTCAACAGAGGAACAATAGATAAAGCCAGCACTTCTGCTATCAAGAAAGTCTTGCCTCTGGCCCTTGCTCCAACAACCCCGTGTCCCCATGTAAGTCATCAGTGCCCCCTGAGCAGCTAACCCAGTGTTGCTGCTCTGAGTGAGCAGGTCCATCCTGCAGACACAGCCCCTTTAAGAGGCATCACTGCTGCTGGCTGCAGCCTCTGTTCCACTCAGCTGCTCCAGACCGGGCAGACTCTTGACTCTGCCCCTTCCTACCTTCTACCAGACAGGGTGATTTACTATTTCTCTTTCTAGTTGTAGTGCTTCTGTTCATTTCCATCCCAGGTGACTTTGCTTGCTGTTCATTCCTTGTTTCTGTCACAACTTTGATTTGGTTGCAAGAGAGATGAACAAAGCCTCTATCATCTATGCCATTTCCCCTCCATCCTTGAAAGTATTTTGTTTTGTTTTGTTTTGTTTTGTTTGTTTTCCTAACACAAAGGAAAAATCAGGATACTCTTGTTTCTTACTTTGATTTTTTTTGTGGAAGATTTTGATTCCTGGGTCAATGGTTCCTGCACCTAAGACTTTTCTCTCCTGTATCCTTGCAAAGCAGAGCAAAGCAGAAAAGTGGAAACACGTGGATTCTTGATATTATTCATTTTTACTATATGTGCAGCCAAAGTGAGTATTCTATTGAGATACTATTTTTGTTTTACTGATTCAGCCAGCCTTAAAACTATCTACCCCTGAACTTGTTATGTGGTAAGAATTTATTTTACTCGAGCTACTTCTATTTGGGATTCTATTACTTGCAACTGAATTTTCCTAATTGATACAATCCTGCAAAAATGTGAGGGCACAGAATGGGCAAAGCAGAAATCAGATTTGTATTTTACAAATATCAGTCTCGGTTCAATGAAGAATACACATAGCAGGAGAGAAGAATGGTCAAAAGATTACTTAAAAGGCTTTTATATTAAGATGGCCAAATGATGATGGGAAAATAAATAAGCAGCAAGAGATATGTTAGAGCACAATTTCCTCAAGTGGGTTTCACAGGATGTTAGCTTCGAAAGATTTTCATAAGTAGTAAATAGAAAAGTTTGTGGATTAAATAATTTGGAAAAATACTGAGTTAGGGCAAATTAAATAAACTCTGATTTGTGAAAATGCAGTAGAAACTCTTAACTGGGGGACTGAGTAACAGAATTTACTTTTCACTGTAAAATAACTTTTTTTTTTCACAGAAGCATTTTGTGAAATTAGCATTTCACAGAATACATTGCTTGGGTTATTTAATAGAATCCCTCAAGTATGGAGATTAATTATGAAATAAAATGCCTCCATTTCTGTCCTGAGTTGGATAGTGGTACCATTAATTGTGACAAAAACTTTTGTGGAAAGATAATCAGTTCATTCTTGGACATGCTGAATTTTGAGTTTCCTGTGAGATATCCAAGTAGAAAAATTGAGGACAGATATTTGAATATGCCTCTGAAGTTCAACAGTATTTTACCTAGATCTGTGTGTAGTGATTAAAGTCTTTTGAGTAGAAGAAATTGTTCTGTGTTAAATTCTTTAGTGTGGACTTTGGTTGAGCTTCCTGTCTATCTAACTGAGAGCATTTGAGGTTTGAAGAATATTCTTTCCAAATAGAATTGGACACTTTTTCTAGTGAAACGTCTAAGTAGGGAATTGTAGGGTTGTTGTAAGCTGCGCAATTTTAACATAGCTTATGTCCTCTTTCTCCACTGAAGAAGGCATCTTTGAAAAGCATAGATTCATTTGTTAGAGTTTAGAAGCAGATAATGAGTGTTAGCCTCTGGCAATATTTGTGATATGTAAACTTTGGGCAATGTTGTAGAATCTCTCATTCTTGAGTTGAAAGGTTTCAACTATTAAATTCTGCTAAACTTGAAGCAGGAACCTAATGATGAAAAAAAAATTGAGTGGCCATTATGAGCTCTCTGAGCTACAAAGCCCTCTTATCCAACTGAGTTTATATTTTTAAAGAGGCCCCAAACTTAAACATTTGATGTTTTTTGATGGAACAGCATGAGCACCCTTTTGTGGACTCTGGAACAGAGTGACTCAAAAGAATCACTCATTAAATCCTCCTGAAGTCAGTTTGAGTGTTTATCCCTCTAGCATTCCATGTCAAAATGCATATCTGAACTCTTCTCTCTTAACCATCTTCTAGGTCCTAGACATGACATGAGATGAGGAAATTGCAGAGCAAATTTGCCAAGTCTGCCATCATCTCAGTCTGACTTGTTGAGTCAAGCTGTAGGTCATGTGATCATTGATGCTCTTGCGTTGTATTCAGGGAATGACCACTGGAGATGTTTCAACTTTTGACATAGGAACAAATTCAAAATACAGTAATATATACAGCCTATATAGGAGATTATATAGTCACTAAATTTTGATGTAGTTTGCTATGCAGCAGTTGATAGTTGAAATAAAAAACATGGGCCTATTCTTGAGGACAAGTTTATTCTTAATTCCTAGAGGCGATTCAGTAACACTGAAAGAAATTCCTGTCAAGTGACACTAGTGAGAAAATTAAGAATGGTTCATTATACCACTAATGGAATACTAAAAGTCGATGAGATTAGTGATGAGCTGCTTTAGGGGATCCTAAGCACACTTTGGTCTGTTATTTATAAAAGAAAAGCAGGAAAGAACTGTGTTCAGCCAAAAAGGTATGAAGAAGCCACTCATTAGAATGTAATGTAACCATTTAGAATTATGTACTGAAAACCTTATAGTATCAAGACTAACTGAAAATGATATTGGGATATACCAATGTATATAGAATATAATCATAACCACATAAAATAAATAAGGCAAAAAGATGTCTAGAAAGAAAAGGCTGAGAACAATACTTTAAAGTAGGCATTAGCTTCTCTGGATGCACCATTTTCTTACTTACCTCTTGGGTTAAAAACAATAACAAGCAAAATCTATAAAGGAATGAACAAGGAAACCTCTCCTGGTCAATCAGAGATGGTTTCAATGAGGAGTTTTCACTTCAGATGAGGTTTACAAGATGAGTATGAATTTGTTGGGTGGTCAATGGGAAAGAAATTCTAGGCAGAAGAAATAATCTATGCAAAGTCCCAGAAAGAGTCAAAATAGCAAAGAGTGGTAACTTTGGGAAACTGCAGTTGTTCTGGTGCAGAATTTGTTGAAGGAGGCAAGAGATATGAGGGCAGGCAGATTATAGTATTACAGAGTAAACTAAACTCATAGTTTTATTTGGATTGATATCCCCCTTTTTTTTGAATGGCCATGGTACTTTGTTTAGTTATGTTTTATATTATAGATATTTGACTGCATTTCTTTTTTTACATTCTATTATAGATCATAAATTTTTTTGTACCTGAGGCATTTATTCAACAAATACCCATCTGTTTACCCAGATTTCTGTGTTGTTTTTGTTTGTTTGGTTTGGTTTGGTTTTGGCTGTTTAAGGTTTTTAAAAATACCTTGGAACTCTAACCTTCTAAGAGCAGAAAGTGGGCTATAAGGTTGGGCATACCCCACAAAGCCCAGTGCAGATTAAGGCTGAGAAAGAAAATGGATTAGGAAAAGCAGAGACCCAAGGGAAAATAGAAAAATAAGGACTTTTCAGAAAGAGGAATCAGGGCATAATCAAGGGACTACCTCTTCAATCCCCAGAGTAGGGATCCCATATAATGTTTACCTAGTGGGATCTAGACTTGCTATGTTCCAGCAACTACTCCTATTCTTCCCCTTCCAAAAAAAAAAATGTTGTAATTATCCTATTTCATCATTGGTGTGGAGGGTTAGATAACTGACCTTGCTATTCATCAGTCTCAAAAAAGTGAAATGCTATATGCCTGCTGATGGAGAAACTGCTGTTCCATACCCACAGACTAGACTTTGAGGATGCAGACTTTGTGTTTTCTCCTATGGGAGACCTGGAGTTTATTCACTGTATTTGAAGAAAGGAATATATCAGTTCTAGCAATATGACCTATGCCCATCAAATATTTATATGCTCCCTAATCATTTCTCAGATGTGTTTGCAATTAGATTGAGGTCATGTGATTATATATAGCCAATAAACTGAGCAGAACTAAATAAAGTGTGTCACTTCTATGACAGCACAGTTAATATCTAGGGTGATACATCTAATCCTCTCTTCCACTGCTATGGCATTTAGAAGTACATCTAGTTTATACAGTATAGCCAAAAATGGAAAAAGATATTTTAGCCTGCATTGAACTGTTAAATAACTGAAATTTTTGGAAGTTTGATTATTACAGAAACTAGTGTTAATCACCTTAACGAATGGATTTCTGGAAGTCTTAGCAAGAGCTTTCACGAAGCAAGTCTAAGAAACAAGCATCCTTCATTTCTTCTCCAATGTTATGTACACCCTTGTGAGTGATACTTTCATCTTTTATATCTTTCAATTTTTTACTTGATCTCTGCTTCTTTTTCACAATTTGTATAACAAAAAGTTTTCTAATTTGACCTTACATTCTGTGTGCTTTCTGAAGTAAAGTAACACATCTCTGGCTATGGCAAATTTTCTAAATGTGAGTGAATTTATTATCCTACCATCCAGCCAGAAATTACTTTTCCTTCCCTGTTTTACAATCCAGTTGACTGTGTTGTCAGCTGTGGCCTCAGAACTTGAAATGTTATCTCCAACTTGTTGGAACTACAACACCTCTAACTTAAATTTCCGTGGCTGTTGTCTCCCATTGTGTATATTTGCTTCTGTTAATTTAATATCAGAAACTTCTTTTCTTTCTGTACATTTCTTCAAAGAGAAGGCAATATTTCATTTTTAATTTGGAACTGAAGATTTGAAGCATTTATTCATATGTGGTAATGTGTTTGATTCTCAAAATAACTCAGTGGAATCAGGCATAAATGGTATTATTTTTACCTTATCCCCATATTTCAGATGAGGAAAGTGAGACTCAGGGGACATACACAGCCCCTGGCTGTAACTGTGTACCCATAATTTAGTATTCTAAGTCTCGTTTTTTCACAATAACTTTATTATCTTTTACCAATTCTCTCAATGTTTCTGCTCCTATATCTTGTATATCTATTAATCATTCCTATGAAATCTGACAGGTTTTAAAATCTACATTACTGAGTCTAAAATCATGTTAATACAACATGATATAATGCCATGAGTTTTAAGGAAGAAAAAATTGAAAATCCAAACAAGAATTAACAAAATTAAAGGTAAAGGAAGGAGAAAAAGACATTTGAGTTGCTTCCAGTGATTTTTGTTTGTTTGCTTCTTTGTTTTGAGTTTATGTGTATACATATGTGCTCTGTTTTGTTTTTTGCTTAAAAACTATTCTGCCATGGACATTCCTGTTCAACTCTTGATGCTCATAAACAAGATTTTCTCCCAGTCTAAGTTTTAGAGCTAGGAATAAAAATGCTGGTAAAATCTGAGTGAAAAAAAAAAATTCATTCAAACAAAGCTATAGGTAGATGTTTGGACAGGTAGATCTATGATGTGTATATACACATATGTACACACACAATGTCATATCATACTATATATGACACACAAATTATATCATGCTATATATATATATAGTATGATATATATATATAGTTTCATATATTATATATAGTATGTTTGCATACCATATATAGTATATAGTAAAATTGTATACCATATATAGTGATACAATTTTTGTGAAACTCAAAGACAAGGAAATATAAACAATATGTTATTTATAAACACACGTGGAATAAAACTATTTAAATAAGTTATAGAATGATAACTATAAAATTTAAGATGGATATTATTTCTGGGGAAATGTAGGAGGGTAGATAGCATTAGACGATAGGAGCACGCTGGACTGTCACTGGTAATATTATAGTGGTCAAGTTGCATGGTAGGTTCACAGTGTTCAGTTAATCACTATAACTCATAATTTACATATTAGCTACATAAAGTTTTGAAAATATTAAATATTTTTTAATCCACACGTGAACAACTACCTCTAAAGTTTAAATAGCTAACAAGCCATAATGGGCTACAACCCTATCCACTGACTAAAGAAATTTTTGTATTGCCTATGTGTGTTAATTTCATTCAAATTACAATGCCCTTTAATCAAAAAGGAAACTCTCTTTGTCAGATAGACCTTACAATGACCTCAGTGATCCCCTCTCCTGGTGCTCTTGCTTTTGGGTATTCCCCTCATATGGAGTGTGGGTATAACCTGTGACTTGATTCTAATCTATCAAATGTGGGATGTCATTCCTATATTAATTTAGGTAATGTGGCAAAGGAGATAGGGTGTCATTCCTGTGACTACATTATATTATGTAATGTCAATCTCTGGCTAGAACTAGGATTGTCCTTGTAGTCTTGATGAAATAAGCAGCCACCTTAGAGAAGACCATCTGACAAAGAAGTGTAAGCAGTTCTTAGGAACTTCAGATGTACTCTAGGACATCTGAAGGCAACCTCTAACTGATAGGCAGCAAAAAACTGGAACCCTCAGTCATAAAAGTGGAAAGAAATAAATTCTGCCATTAACCTGCTTGCGTTTGGAAGGAGATTCTTTCCTAATTGAGTCTCTGGATGAGAATGCATCCTGTCCAACATCTTGATTTTAGACTTGTAAGATCCTAAGCAAAGTAGTCAGTTAAACAGTGTGAAGACTCTTGACTCATGGAAACTGAAATAGTAAATGTATGTTGTTTGAAGTTTCTATATTTGTGGTAATTTGTTATGTAACAATAGATAACTAATACACTTTCTCATTTAAAAAAGTAATAAAACTGATTTATTTAAATATGTAGCAACAACTTTGCTTTCAGAGGTCATTGTCTCATTATTTCTTATATCATAGTTATAATTTTTATAAAATTATCAAAACTACAGAAGATATTTTCTTTTTGGCTATAGTTATTTATTTATGGACAGCTCACTTCTTAATATATAAAAACTGATCATCATTTTTACTTTAAAAAGCATAGCATTAAGTCCCTTTTTAAATATTTATTATTTTAGCATCATGTGGCATTGAATACTAAATTTAAATATGGTTATAGAATAGTATTTTTAAGTTTAATTTACAATTTCAAGTTTTCTCATTTGTGCTTTGGTTTTGTATTAAGAGAACATTGAAAAAATTCACTTTCTTAGTCTGATTTGATTAAAAGTAAAGGTAATCATCAGAAAAAAATTAGAGATGTAACAACTTGGTTTTATAGTATTATAGTATGAAATAGATAAAGAAAACCATAAAGAGAATAATTCTTATAGTGAGCATATAAAATTTGCTGAATACTATCTAAAAAGTTGTTTTATGACCCAATATAAAGAAATTTTTATATTTTTGAACTGTTTGTTCTACAGCCAATCCCCTCCTCATCTCAGGCCTTAGGGTTTGAATAGTATCCACCTTGATGAAGTGACCGGCAAAATCTCCTACCAGTGTGGAGAATGAAAGATCCAAGAGAAAGATGGGGGAAAGTAAACAATGTCACCATGTCCTGGTGATATTTTTCAAGATCTAGTTCCACTTTAGGTCCTGAGTTCCATGATTGGAACTCAGTTCTATATTTTGCATTTAAGAATTTTTATTCTCATATGTATTCCTGAAATAAAATGGCAGCCTCAACTGGTTAATGGCAGATAGGTCTCTCCATGGTTTTCATAGTATAAGATCATCCTAAAAAACAATGATACATTTCACTAAGGTAGCATTTGGAGAATTTCATTAAACAAAATATAATGCATTAATTGAAATGACATGGACATAGAGCCCTATAAGAAACCTGCTAAGTATCAGTTATTTGGTATATGCCAAGTACTGGAGGAAAATAGGTTAAAAAGTATTATCAAGTATTACCAATTCACTATTACATAGTGGTGAGCCACTCATATCTCCTTTTGAAGTAGAATCTGTTGCAAGGAGTGCAGTTACCTGGAGTCCCAGCACTTCAAGGTCTGTCTTAGTTTTCAAATCAAGGCCACACACTTTCTGGGCCACCTTCAGCCAATGACTGAGCATGATTGATATTCAAGGTCCCACTATGTGGTCATTTGGCTCTCCTCTATGGGCAGTCTTTTGTACTGGAACTCTCTGGTGGGCTGGCTGTGACTCTCAAAGCTGCACTGCAATCTGCGGGTCTTCCTGCCCAATTCAGATGTTTTTCCCTTCCTTTTCAAAGTGTGAGGTCGGCATCATGATGAGAAGTCTTCCATGATTACTTGTGCTCTCTCTCTCTCTCTTTCTCTCTCTTTTTTTTTCCCCCTACAGGAATTACCACCAGTAATTCTTACATTTCTATTTTCTTTTTGATACCTGTTTCCCAGAGACTCATAACTATAACTTGGGAGTCGCTACTTACCTTTCTGAAACAGAGAACTTGTAGCATCTTTCTTTTGTTGATGTAGAGGGCAGGGAGAAAAAATGCAGATGTGTGAACTTCTGAACTAGCTTAAGGAAAATCCTCAAAGAGCCCATAACCTTGAAACCAGTAAAACACAATTAGTGCAACAGAAATAATTTCTTTGCTTACAAAAAGCTACTTGCAGAAAGTTATGTGGCAATCAAAAACCTTTTCATTTGATTGGGCAGAAGGATAAGAGTCTGTGTATATTTAGCTGAAGAAAATTACATTTTAAATGTCTAAAAATTCAACACATTGTGTGATATAACAAACCTTATGCTGTCTCCTCATTATTACTGTTATGAATTTAGGTTGTATTCCACTGGCTCAGGTCAGAAACTTCACTTTCTTCTTTGGAAGTTAACCAATTTCAGATGGGTTGTTTACGTATTTAATATCTTAAAAAATTAACTGACTGTTTAGAGACTAATTACCAATGAGAACATGTCTTGCCATAGGTTTCTTCAAATGCTAAGATCTATGATATAAATTCATGATAAAACTGTGTGTGAAGGAACAAAAAACAAGATTCCAATCTGCCTCTAGACTATGAGATATATGAGGGCAAGCACTGTACTATATTTTTTTGTTGTGTGCAACTTTCAAGAGCACTCAGTAGATACGCATTTGCGAAATGTTTCTAAATTGAACTGAAATCCAATTTGTGGTTATTTTGTGCCAGCAAATCCACACACAAAATAACTTTATTACACTGAGTTTCACTGACGTTGAAGGCCAATATTTGCTATGAGAAATGGATGGAAGTAATTAGAGTTGGATTTTACCATATATTATTTGAAGGATCTTCCATTCTTTTCACTTTGTCAGGACCTTAAATGAGAATAGGAGAAAGCATTTATTGGACTGCAGATGTTTGGGATTATACCTAATTGCTTTGCTGCTGCTATTTTATCAGCCTGCTAAAAGGATTTTTGTAAATGATGGAAGAAAGCCTAACTTTTAAAGGGGTTAAGCTTCTAAACTGCTGTGATCTACAGTCAGTTAGAAGTGACAAATTGTAAGCAAAAGATAATCTCTTCCACTTACAGAAATGCCAGCCCAAATATCATCTAGAAAGACTTCAGCAACCTTAATACATTCACGTTACAGAAGCTGAATTTAAAAACAGGCATTTGTGGATTTTTAGGTCCCTGCTGCTTTATAGGTTTTTAACTATTCTGCTTAGCATGTCTTTTCAGCTGTGGTAAGATGGTTTATATAGAGACTTTCTCTTTAATGGAGATTTATGGAAAGCCTGTACCGCAGAGGTAAGCTAATACCCAGCCTCCCAATTTTATGTGTCTTTTACAAAATGGAAACCACAGTTTATGAAGTAAGGGACCTTGAATCTATTAGAAAAGTTTTAAGCTGCAGGTAACAGAACCCTACCAAAAGTGGCTCACAAAAAGAAAAATTTTAAATTACATACAAATTACATACAAAGGTATACTTTTTTTCTCAAACAGCATCTCAATTATATCTGGAATGTATTTTTGATCATCTCTAGTCTTTCCTTCATGGGTGCAAAATGGCAGCTACAGCTCCCAGAAAGCAGGATTTAATATATCACATTGGAAACAGGAGGGACATAAGGAAGGTAGAAAAGGGTCTTTCCTTTTGTTAAGAAGTAAAATGATTTTTAGATTTCCCAAGTTTTATTTTCAATTAGCTCAAATCAAACATTATAGACATCTCTGAGTACGATGGCTGCTAGAAAAGTGAGAAGATCGAAAAGAAGAATGAAATAGTCATAGATGGCTTAGACGAAGCATGTTTAATTTCATGGAGTTGGGTGCATTTTTCCTGTTGAAGTAATGTGAGGATTTTTTAGCAAGGAAAATAAAAGCTATAGGCTAGCCATGCAATAATATTTGAAAACTCCTAATTAATCCTATGTTTGTCCTAATTTGAAGACTAGTCAAGGAAATTTCTTCACCTAAATGTCAAGAATTGTTACATATAAAAAGATCAACAAAATTAAAATTAAAACCTGTAAAAGTTAACAACACTAAAGACACTTAATATGTATCCATAACTTGATCACAAAGAAAAGAACCTGTTTTGAAATTTGCATATTACTAATAACTTGTTCATATTATTTTTACACGGTTATAATTCTAAAGTTTGTATTCTTTTGTATTCTGCTATTTTCATTTGTCATAAATGTTTTCCCCTTTTCTACATTGTTTTAATAATTTTCACTTAATGGCTTTGTAGTTTTTTATTTATTGTTGGCTCCAGGCATATGTAATAATTTTCCTATGATTGGAAGTCATTGTAGCATTGAGGGAAGCCACCCAGTAGATCATGAGCTATAGCATAATCCTACTTGACTTGAAATTTCAGTCATAGCACTTGCAAAGTAGATGACCTTTGCAAGTTCTTTAACTTCCCTGAACCCCTCTGTTAAATAACTTGAACAAAGTTATACTGACTATAAAATTAAAAATCATTAATTTTTAATTAAATTAAGTATATTTTTATTAATTTAATTATGAAAAGTTGATAATAATTAAACAAAATATTTCCTGTGAATTGCTAAATATGGCTCTTACTGTGAAGTTCAATATGGTAGTCGTTAGCCACATATGACTGCTTAAATTTCAGTTTAAATTAATTAAAATGAAATAAAATTAAAAATTCAGTTCCTTAGTTGCATGCTATATTTCAGGTGCTCATTAGCCATGTGTTGTTAGTGGTTGCCATATTCAACACTGAAGTTAAAGGACATTCGCATCATCACAGAATATTTCATTGGACAGCATTGGCTAGAATATAGTAAGAGTTCAACAAGCAGTTGCACATTTACCTTTTTCTTCTTCTGAATGTCCTTGTGGATATATTCTTGGAAGTGTGGTTTCTGAGGCATAGAATACAGGCTTTCTTATGGCCAAACTCATAACAGTTAAAATTATGATATTTATATTTAAGTAGAACCGAACACCTCTCAAAATGCTTTCACAAATATTTATACTCTATGTAAGCAGATTCTTTTCATACATTTAATTTCTGAACTCCTAGTTTAGAATAACAATGTCACATAATACATATTAAATATAGGTATTGAGTGAATGAATGGTGGAATGAATAATGTTACAACCTAATGAAGTATCATAGCACAGATTTGTTCCATTTTATAAATGGAAATGTTGAGTCATTCAGTGAGTTGCTAATAGATTTCAAACCAGATCACCATTTACTGGGCCTACTTTTATTTCATAATGTCATTAACAGATATTCGAAAGCAGAATTATAGTGAAAGCAGTATTGTTTCTAAAGATCATTGTAGAAATTTCCATTTCTGTTTTATGACAAATGTATCTGAAATTAGTGCTTGAAGATATATGTATATATATGTATACATATGAACACTGTATTTAAATTTAATCTTGAGTTTCAAGTAATATTCAATATATTGATGATATTAATATACTATTATGATCAGGAGAGCCAGGATACCAAATACTGCCCAAAATATATCTGCCTTTGAAGATCTCAAGAAAAATTTTAAACAAAAAACAATCACAAATAGAAATTAAAGGTTGATTTTATTGTTGACTGGGCTTTGTGCCTATATATGTAATGTGCAAGTTCTGGAAAAGTGAGCTGGAATTTGTAATATATATATAGCCCAAAGCTGCAAGGGCACCTCCCTCTTCCTGTGTCTAAATTTTGCCAAGAGCCAGCTTTCAGAGGCTCATTGATTACCAAGCCATAGAAAACTGTGGGAAACAGAAATATTTCAAGATGGGTAGTCTGGTTTTTCTTAACCAGCCTTGCAACATAAAAGAACAGGCAAAATGTGAACTCTGGAGTATCCCCTAACTTCATGCAGAGCAGTCCCTAGAATAGCTTTCTGCTTTGGCATCCAGCGTACCGGAAGAAGGAGCAAGAATTTAGAAGAAAGGATTACATCCATATCTATGTGCATGACCTTTTAATGAAGTCATCTTTCCCACTAGTAAAATGATCTAATTAGAGTTCCAAAATATAACAGTAAAATGAGCTACTTTATTTGGGAAGATCTGACAGTAGGAGTGGTATGAAAGAATGGATTTTCCCTGCTGCATTTGAGACCATTGAGAAACTAGCAGGCTCTTGAACTCTTAGCTAACTTTCACATTTAATTCTATCACAGAATGTGCCTAAATTATCTTAACATGTTTATCTAAAAATATCTTTTTTGAAGTGTTTTTTATTGACTGGAAGAAACAAATTTTTTAAATGTCAATTTGCTGTAGACTGAATGTTTATGTCTTCTCCAAAGTCACATATTAAAACTCAGAACCTAATATGATGATATTTGGAGGTGAGGCCTTTGGGAGGTAATCAGGTCATGAGAACACAAAGGCCTCATGAATGGAGTTAGTGCCCATTTAAATAAACCCAGGGATTTCTCTCACTCCTGCCAGTTGAGGACACAGTGAGAAGAGGGTAGTCTGCAACCTGAAAATCTAACTCTCACTAGAACCTGATTACCCTGGCACCCTGATCTTAAATTTAAGCCCCAAGAACTGTGAGAAATGAAATCTCTTGTTAATAAGCCTACTCCATCTATGGTACTTTGTTATAGCCACCCAAACTGACTCAGACTGACTTGAATGAAATTTAAGTAGAAGTTGACAGAAATTATTTAGGCAGATACTTAAGTCCCATAAATTTCAATGACAGAAACTTTGTAGCTTAAAAGAGTCTAAAAGAAAGAAGAACATGTCACTTCAGTAAAATTGTGTGAATTTTGGGTGATCTGTATATTTGTGTCCGATGTCATTTAAAGGAAAATCAGTCATTTTTTTTGGTTCCTAAATAATTTCTGGATAAAGCAAAACAACCTTCTTCCTGAATGAGTCTTCACAGATTAAATATAATTATTTTCTGTTACAATTTGAAGATCATTCTTAATCTTATTTTCAACCCATTGTTTATGCATATGTGGGCCAATTTAAACACATACACTGTGAACTAACTTTTTTGTATTGCATGTTAACATTTATCCATTATGTCTAGAATGCTTTTAAATCAGGCAAAACAGTGAGGATTAATTTGGTCTTGGTCACTTTTTTTCAAAATTGTAGAAATGGTGAGATAATATTGATAAAAAATGATGGAAATTTACCAAAATTTTCTAAAAAAAAAAAGAATCTGTTGTAGACCATTATCACAAATAACTTGTTTAGTAAGTTCTGATTCTTCTATAGATATAATTTTATAGATTAGCTTGGAATCGAAAATATATCCAACCTTTTAATAAAAATATAGAATTAGACTATTATTTTCTGTTACAGATTCTCATGGTCTAGCTATACTTTTTATAATAATGATGCTGGTATATCATTATTTAATCATTTGATGCCTATCAAATGATGAGACATCACTTCTGTTTATAAATTATTTATAAACATAAAATAAAAGTTATATGCAGTTATAGTCAAGAGTCATGAAAGCCTCAGAAGGCAAGGAGATGTGTGAATACATGTATTTTGTAGCAGTATGATAAGCAGTGGGTGGAAGAAGAAAACTACTGTTGACTACCTACTATGTTCTAAGCACTGTTCTGGATACTTTACATTTATTCTTTTTTTCTTTGGATACATTTCATTAGCTATATTTGAGCGATTAATCCATCCAAATACATCAATATTTTGTCATGAAAACATTCTGATTTGGTCCACTTGGTGATATTAAAAACAATTCACATTTCATCTTTTGGCCATGCCTTCAGTTTTTGAAGTTAGTATAAATGAGTATAAATACTGCTTGACTATAAACAAAACTTTTAGTCCCAGATGGAGACTAAAATTAGCATATCTAGTAAACATTTTTAGCTAAAAAAATTTTTCATTTGTGCTTTCTAGATAAAAACATGTCTGTGTGTATACTCTTGTAAATTTATTATAGTATATTAAAATTGATATATGATTTCAAATGTAGTATGTATAGCGAGAGGTAGATTAGTCTGCTAGAGCTGCCATAACTAAATACCACAGACTAGGTGGCAGAATAAATGACAAAAATTTATTTTATCATAGTTTTGGAGTCTGGAAGTCCTGGATCAAGGTACAAGCTGACTCAGTTTCTAGTGAGGGCTCTCTTTCTGGCTTACATGTGGCTGCCTTCTCTCTATTTCATCTCTTTGTGCATGTAGAGAGAAAGATATCTGGAGTCTCTTACTCTTCTTACTAGGATACACACTCTATTGGTTTAGGGCCCCACTTCTATGATCTCATTTTACTTTATTTAATTTCCTAAGGTTCTAGCTTTAAATACAGTCACCTGTTAGCTCTTTTTGAACTGCCAAACTCTTAACACATAACAACTCTCTCCAAATCCTTGCACTGAGACTTGACTAAACTGTAGTGTGGCTTCTAGTAGCCATACAAGTCTAATCCAAGTTGCTTCAATAACCTCAGAGTCCCCATTAAAGTACCTGCCTGGGAAAACTCAATTCTACCCAGAGAATTTACTGCTTGTTCCAGCCAACACTGGAGGATAGACCTCCCTTTTTTAGAACATTCAATAAAAATGGCTTAGAATTGGGAATATGTATTTTTTACAACACATATCTTTTCAAAGGCCTAAGAGCCAAGTCTTTGAAATGTCATTATCAGGAAGAATAGAACCAACACCTTCCAGTGTTTGTAGGAAGATAGAATTGTATTTTGATAACTGCCAGCTCATAGACACAGCTGATCTGATTGCATGTATATTGACCAACTGTTTGTAATTTTTCACTTCTCTAATTGTACTGAATCCTCTCTATCCCCCCTCCTTTAATCCTTAAAAGTGACCAGTCACTTCTGCACAAATCAAATGGAGCTCAGCTCTTGCCCCTACTGCCAGTAGTTACTGAGTAAAATATGTTTTCACCTCTTTAATGTCTGTCATGTTTATCTTTGACAACTTTAACATATAAATTTGGGGAGACACAATTGAGTTAATAACATAGGGTAGGATTAAACTGCAAATAGGTAAGTGCAAGTAAATATAAGTATACTTTCTTTCATTTCTAGGAAGCAAAGTTGTTGGTTGTTTTATGCCTCCTCTATCCTTGTCTAGAGTGAATTTCTGTTGGTATTTGCCATGAGAAGGAAACTGTTAGCATGAGATTGTCATGCAGGACATTGAGTGAAGAACACTTTTAGAAGGAAAGAGAAGGAAGCACGATTGGGCAGAGGGAGAAGGTGCGTATCAGTAGAGCCTCAACTGATGCCGCAGGGAGTTCTGGGCTGCGATGACCCCTCAGCACTGTGCTGAGTTAGGATGCAGGGAAAGCCCCTATCAATCACTGTAGGCACACCACTTCAATTAAAGAGACTGTAGCTTTCTTCAGCTAAGCAAGCCCCACAGTGGCTGTTAGCCATGGTTTTCTATTAACAGCACTCTCTGCAGTAGGGTAATATGTCCTTCATTTCTGAAGGGGTGTGTCCACGGTACATTACAACAACCAGCACAATGTGCAATAACAGATCCCTTTCTGAGAAATTAAATCTTGAACTAATAATACAAGAGTAAACAGAATGGTTAGAATTCATTCATCTTGGTGACAACATGGCTAGATCTCAGAAACCAAATGTTCAGCAAAAGAAGCCAGATACAAAAGTGTACATATCTTATATTTCCACTTCCCTGTTTTAAATATCAAATGACAAAGTCAATGTTTGGGTGTTAGGAGTCAGGATTATATTGACATATTTTTTAATTGGTAGAATTTTTATCATTAATTTGTTAATTTTTGTTATAATTTTAAAGAGCTTTAAGCAGGAAAAAAATATATACCTAATTTTATATGTGTATATATAGCTAAGAAACAATATATATTAAATTATATTTATTATTTTTATATTTATAGTATATATTTATAAAGTTAGCCAAAATTAGAGCTCCATAAGAATTTGTATTCAAGAAGAGTCCATCAGTTTTCTAAGCTCTTAAAATGCTGTTGTGTACAAGTTCAGGTGGTAGAAGCCAATGTTTGAGCACACAGATATAAGAAGGTTGGAAAATGGGAGTTCGATTACCTGGGATGAAAGGCAATATGTGGAATCAGAACCGAGAGATCTGAGATAAACACTGGCAAGAAAAATACTACATACTAGAAAGGAAAAACTAAAAATGCAGAGCTAGCATATAAGGTTTGGGAATGATTTTTCATAACATCATCATCGTCATTATCATCATCATCAATACTAACTGTTGTATATTGAGCACTTTCATGGGTCAGACATCTGGCCCATGCATTTGCAAACATTATCTAAAATTTTCAGAACAAAGAAGCTATTTTCATCTGAAGTTCTACTGAAGTGTTGCTCCAGCTTTAATGCTCAGAGTGGTTAAGTAATACTTTCAAAGTTACAAAACAAAGTGTTTCAGCTAAGATTCAATTTATGTCTGTTCCAAATAATATTTCTACTCCATATATTATCTAATAATAACTGAAAGTGATTTAAAATTTATGCATGCACACATTATATTTATACATGACAATACAAATGTATTTAGTCACAACAATTATGACACAAACCATGAGGAATAGACATCCTCAAATCATAGATGATCTGACTAAGAGAAAGCATTCAATTCTGAGGCCATTTTGCTCAGGCTTTGCACATACTTTGGTTTTCTTTTTTCTCATTTTAATCAGCAGAGGAATTTACTTGGAAGCAAAAGCCTTGGTTTCTTAACTATTATTACCCACCTGAAGTCATCGTTTCTGTTTATTACATCATAATCATCTCTACTTGCCACCAATTGTACATTTCCAAAGAGGAAATTATGATTTCAAGTGAAGACAATGGAGCAGGAACAGATGTGATACTAAAAGCAAGACATCCTATTATCCTGAAAATGTACTCCATAATGAAGTACAAGGGAAAAGAGATCAGAAGGTATTGTCATATTTCAAAATAGAGTCTGTTCTAGCATCAGGTTTACATTTAAATAGAAAGATCAGCTGAAGTTTCCATGTACCATTCATAGTACTTTACACTTGACACTTCATATTCTAGAGAGTCTGCACAAAATTTAGAAAAAAAAAATCCCCTTGCAGCATGTTTGGCAAATCTTTGACTATAGCTTTTGCAGCATTTTTCTCCATTTTGATTTACTTTAGCCACAGGAAGTCAACCCTACTTCCAATTATGACACTTTTTTGTGGCACTGTACCGACTCCCTTATTCTCAAGATGTCTGTTGGATTGCAACACCTACTTCTTTAGAGGTCTTCATAAAATATCTATGTCTTTTTAACTCTAGTGAGGGAGATACTGACAGATGAGAAACTGTAATGTTTCACACTGGTTTTAAAAATGAATATTCATTCATAAAAGCTGATCGTATTCACTTAATATGTGTCAGATTTTTGATAGGCTAAAGTTATAGAGATTAAAAACCTGTTTTATAAGTTCAAAGTGGCCATAGTAGAGTGAGGGAGACAGATAAGGTAATAATCACAAAATAGCATGATCAATACTATGACAGAGATATTCACTATGTCCAATGGAAGCTCCTTATAAATACAGGCAGATCAGCCTGACTGGGGAAGCCTAAAAATGAGCTAAAACAGTGTTTGCAAAGGTACAGAGGTAAAACCAAGCATGGTATGTTAGAAACAGGGTTTAGTACAGTAGTTCCCTCTTATATAGAGTTTCGCTTTCTGGAAATTCAATTACTGCAGTCAACTGCAGTGTGAAAATATTAAATGGAAAATCTCAGAAATAAACAATTCATAAGTTTTAAATTGCATGCTATTCGGAGTAGGGTGATAAAATCTCAAGCTGTCTTGCTCCCTCCCAGTCAGGATCTGAATCATCCCTCTGTCTAGCATATCCGGTCTATATATGCTCTCTGCCAGTTAGTTACTTAGTAGCCATCTAGGTTATCAGATTGACTGTCACAATATTGCAGTGCTTCTGTCATATAACCCTTATTTTACTTAATATGTAACGACCCCAAAGCATGATAGTGATGCTGGAATTTAGATATGCCTAAGAAAAGCTCTAAAATGCTTCTATTTTATTATTAGTTATTGTTTTTATTGTTACTGTGCCTAACTTAGAAATTAAACTTTATCATTGGTATATATAGGAAAAACAATATATGTAGGGTTCATTACTATCTGTGGTTTCAGGCATCCATTGGGGGTCTTGGAACATATTCCTCACAGATAGTGAACACAACTATAGTAACATATGTATATTGAGGCTGTTGGCTCCACAGGAGTCAGGTGACAATAGCAAGGTGGATAAAGCAGGACCAAGTGAGTTTTTTAATCAGTATTAAAGCATTTTGTTTATTCTCTAGAATCACTCTAAGAAAATTCCTAAATTAAACCTGCTGCTGATGTTTCCAAAGTACGTTGAAAACCCAGTGATGATCGACCTGTTTTCTTCTTCATAAGCTCTCCTGTTACCCTCCTTTCCTAGCTTTGGAATATCTTGTGCTATTCTATGACAATAGAAACATTCCTTCTGTCATCTCTTTTCCATTTTTCTCTCTTCATGTACTCCTTTCCTGTTGGTCTAGTGAGTTAACTTTGATTAACTCAAAGTCAACTGATTAGTAAAATCCTTGTACCTACAAAACCTCCGGACCAATATACCATCATATCTACATATTCTGCCCACAACCAGAGTAAAGGATTACATGAGGTGTGTGTAGCAGGGAGCAGGAATCTTGATGGCCATCTTAGAATTCTGCCTCCTACATGGCCTGTTCCACAATGCCTATCACACAATCTTACACAGTAGACACTCAGTATATATTTGTCCATTGATTGAGGATAGGTATTACCTTTATAATAAAATTATATAAATAATTCTTAAAAATTGAATGATGTCTTTCTTCTCTAAACAAAAGCTCAATTGGTCCTTCAGAACTCTCTCTCTCTCTCTCTCTCTAATATTTATAAATTATCATGACTAGTAGTATTTTCTTTTGACATTGCTTCCAGCTTCTGTCAAATGTGGAATCTTTCAATGTTCTGAAGAGTCTGGGCCTGGAGGTGATACAGAACAAGCTTTCTTAGAGCTGATCTGTTATAAGAACAACCTCATGCCTGTTCTACAGGGGAAAACATTCTAAAATATTTTACTTTCTTTAAAAATTTATTTCGGGGAAAATTAAGGACCCACAATGACCTCTAGCTGCAAACATTTCTTACTTTGGTCTGGGCACTGATGAAAAAGTATTTTCCTATTTTTTTTAATGTTTGTTTTAGAAAAAACATAAAAAACAAGCCCATGTGAATTCTAAACAGAGTGTGTGCTGACTCTTCAGGCCCAGCTTCTTATTGAAATCATGCAACATACAAACCAGCAAAGTTTGTCTTGTCTGACTTACAAACATGAACTTAAAGTCATAGACTGTTTATTATCCACACTGCTTCATGTAAGAAAAATATATTGATACTTGGTAGTAATAGCAAGTTTTAGATACCAAGTAGTGATTTTTTCCTAATGGTCTTTCATAATAAACATATAAAATAAAAACATAAACAGATTAACAAAGCTTATATTTTATTAAAATTCACCTGAAGGGAGATGGAAAAGACAATAAAGTTTACTGTACATCTGTTATGTACATCTGAAGAATTCTGAACATGAATGAAAATCATAGTTACTCTAACATGTTTCCCAAAATTTGGAGCACAAAGCAGTTTCATATGTCCATTTAGTTCAGAGAGGAATGCTAACATAAAAAGACAAGGCATAAAATTATAGCATGGTTCAATTCAACTATATGAATACTTCAATAAGAAATAGATGATGTTGGCTATTAATGTACATTGATAAAGTTAATAATGTTGACCTAAATTGTTTAAAGTAGAAATTTCAGTGTTTGCTAACTTATTTTGAATTGTGAATTAAATATTATAGAAAGTCTAATACTGAAAATACTGAAGAAATCTAAATATCAACCTCATAAAGAGTCATAAATAAAGAGGTGCTGAGATTTATAAAGAACAAATAAACTAAACTGATTTTATTGCTTCTGTTGATATAACTAGTATGTAACAGTGGGAAAGACGATGTTGTATATTTTGAGATAGGATCTATGAAGTTTCTTAATACAGGTTCAAGACATTTTGACTTTAAAGAATTGATACAAAATTGGCTAAATTCCTTTTTATCATTTCACTTAGTCAAACACCTAGATAGTTTCATGAGCCAAATGGGGTTGTATTCAATATGGGTTGCATTCTATTATCAAGGGCCTAGATGGGTAAATAAAGGAGACACCCATAGAATGATAATCTATTGAAATATTCTATACATTAGTGAAAAACATACCAGAGTTATGAGCAAAGATGGGCAATTTGAGAGTCAGTTAAGAGAGAGTACATTGTTATAACAATAGCAAATTAGAATCGAGTGTTCAAGTGTCAGAGAAAGAGTACTTTAAAGGTTATTACAAATACCACTCTTTCTCCTTTTTGTTACCTAATTCGAACTTTTTCCTCCACAATTCTCTTCATTCGTACAGGACTCCCACTTTGTTTTATAATTGATTTCTGCAAAGGACTGTTTAACCATAAGTACACCCCAAATTAAGTGGTTCTTTGTAAATGAAGATACTGGCTACTTAAATACACTATGTATATTAATTGCTTCTTGCTAATATTGTTTTCTTTTAGTTTGAGTCCTGGAAGATTCATCTGCGCGCGCGCGCGTCCACACACACACACACACACACACACACACACACACACACACACACCCCAAATACACAAGCACACAAATAATCCCAAACATGCTTTCAGCCTGAAAATTGAAAAAAAAAAAACAAACATGATTTTTTTGGTTGGCAGTATCTTTTTTTTAAATTTTAAATCCTTTTAAAATTGTTATTCTTCTGTCATATAGACCAGGGATTCTTAATCCCTGGGCTGCAGACCGGTTCCAGTCCATGGCCTGTTTGGAACCAGGCTGTACAGCAGCCTGTACTGCATGATCAGGGAGCAAGGAAAACTTCACTTGTATTTGCAGTCATTCCCAGCACTAGCATCACCACCTCAGCTCCAGCTCAGATCATTAGGAATTAGATTCGCATAGGACCATGGATCCCTGGTGCTCCAAATGGTTGGGGATTGCTGATATAGACAGACACCAAACACTATTTCTTATATCAAACTCCAACAAATGAGAAGAAACACAGAAGGCAATATTTTGATGATATCCTTGGGCTTTTCTTTTGCAATATAACGCATTATAGGAGGAAGTAACAGAAGACAGATGTACTTATGTTACTGGATTTGCATAGTATTATATGATATAATGATTAACTATGGAGCTACATGTGGAAAGCATTCAAAAAGGTGAAATAAATAAACCTTAAAGAGAAAAAGAAATCATTTTCTTTCTCAGGAACAAAGCAAGGAATTATAGGCTAATGGTAAGAGAAAGAAGAATTTACTCTGAAAATAACAGAAATTGATCTGACCCGAGTGATGACTTGTCAATGGAAGAAACTGCAAATTATTTCAATAGTTTCATTCCTAGTGCATTGTTAAACCAGAGTAGATTACATACACCAAAGTTTATTAACATGAACAACAATAAGCTGGCAAAAAGATAGAGTGAGAAACCTCTTAGGTCATTTTCATTATTATTCATCAGTTTTTAAAAATGCATTTAATATCTTAAAAGGTCTTGGAGTTTATAAACACATTTTTCTTCAATGTTCTAAGGCAAAAAATAATAAAATAAAAATATCTTTTAAAAAACCCACTGTACCCTGAAAGCAATTTCCACCATTTCCTTGGCAAATTAAGCATATATATGTCTTATGGTGCAAATTAATAGAGCATCCTAAGATTTATGTGGTAATAAGAAATTTCTGGTACTGGAAACATACATCTTAGACCTGGCACTTAAGGCCCTTCAAGACATCACTTCTAAATTATGTTCTGAGAAAATCTTCCTCCCCTCCATATAACCTATGTTACTGCCAAACAACACTCTTCTCTCCTTTTGTGCTGATACACCACGTTTTGAGGCCTCCATGTATTTTTCAGCATGCTTCTACACATCCAGGCACAACTCCACTTATATCTCAAGCATTCTCCAACACCCTATTGACTACTCCTCTAGGTTCCCACTTTGTTCAAATTTCTTTTCTTGTATGTTCAATTCTGTATTTTAATTATTTGTACATGTAATTTATTTACACCAACATTGGTTCCCCAAATGAAAATCTTCAGCCTCTAGGGAGAAATATAATTATGAAGGGGACCCATAAACGTATATGTGCATGTGTATTTTTTCGATCAATAAGGTGGTAAAACTCTAGTCATTGTTGTGTGAAAAATGTAAAATACTTAGTTTAACATGAGAGACAGTGAATTATGTCTTGTTATCCAAATTCAGCCTTCTGCCTAAATTTGTAAATAAAAATTTTATTAGAACACAGCCCCACCCATTCATTTACATACTGTTTATGGTTGCTTTCATGTGATAACAACAGAACTTAATGGTTGCAACAGGGACCATATGGTTTACATAGACTAAACTATTTACTATCTGACCATTTGTAGAATAATTTTGCCTACTCCTGGTCTAGAATATATAATCATCTTGAGGACAATGGTAATATAGTAGGCATATTTGCAGCACCCCCAGGGTACAACTTACAGAAAGTACTCAAACTCTGGAGAGTGAAATCAGGAATTATATTTCCCCCAAAACATGCTCTACTTCCTTCTTTATTACCACTATTGCTTACAGTTATCAACAGATTTTCACTTATTTGAGTTTTAAAATATCAGTGTTACCAATTCCTCTCTCCTCACTGTTCATATCTATTAATCATGTCTTAGTAACTTTGTGTTTATTCAATTAAATTGTCTAAATATTCCTTCTTCAAACTCAGTCCTTCTTTTTCATCCAGATATGAAACTTAATTGAAAGTGTATCATTTCCATTTTTGCTTCAATATTATCAGCATACATCTTTGCATTTGTCTTAATCATTAATATAGAGTATTGTTTTCAATGTTTTAAGAATTTAAATATATGATATAATATTGTACCTCATTGAGCAAATCTTTTTTTTTTCTTTTCACTGAACATTGTACTTTGGTGATTTATCCATTTTGACATATTTTCTGATCATTCATTTGGTGTTCCATCAGAGAACTTGAATATCTATTTCACTATTGATGTATATCCAATTGTTCCAAATATTCCTATTACAAATAGTCTCAGAATGTCTTGGCCACATGAATGAGCGTTTCTTTAAAGTCTATACCTCAAAATAGAAATACTGATCATAGGGTATTATATTAGTTTCTTATTAAAGCTATAACTAATTAACCACAAATGTACCTAAACAACACAAAATATATTGTCTCCGAGTTCTGGAGATCAATGTCCGAATGGGTTTCATTGGACCATAATTAATGTCAACAGAAGCTCTAGAGAATCCATTTGCTTGCCTTTTTTTAGCTTCTAGAGGCTGCCTATATTCCTTGACTCATGGCTTTCCTCTCTATCTTCAATGCCAGCAGAGTAGTAACTTCAAATCTCTCTCTGACTCTGACCCTCTACTTCTGTCATCGCATCTTCTCTGACTGTAACTCTCTTCTTTCTCTTTTGAAAGGACCCTTGTGATTACATTGGGCCCACCCAGATAAGGATAATCTCCCGATATAAAGATCTTTAACTTAATCACATTGCAAAGTCTCTTTTTACTATGTAAAGTAACATGTTCTAGAAATTTGGATGTGGATATATTTTCAGGGTCATTGTTCAGCCTACCACAAGTATAAATATCATCAAATTTATTTGATATGATCAATTTTTCTCTCTTACACAGTTGGAGCCACTTAAATACTGTCTTTGGTGTTTCCATATCTTCATCAGCATTTGGCTTCTCTGGATGTTATAAAAACTAACTGTATTGGTGTTGCTTATAACTTTAAATGTTGTAATTTCAAACTCAGAAAAGTTCCAAGAATAATAAAAGGAACTCATATGCCACTTACTATATTCACCTCTTTTATACATTTTGCCCCATTTGAGACTGAGTTGAAAATGTATATTCCTTTCTCTCTAAACATTTCAGTGTGTATTTCCTAAGAACACAGATATTCTATTATTTAGCCAGAATATAATTATGTGAATCAAGATGTTTAACATTGATTCAATATTTTCACATAATTTCCAGTGACTATTGAAATCCATCAGTTGCCCCCAAAATATCTTATGTAACTATAACAGGTTCTTGAATAATGTCATTTTATTCAATGTCATTTTAAGAAAAAAGATTTTCTTTCTCTTCCCATTTATTTATTTATATCTCTTTAAACTCATGTATTTTTTATTTTATTAAACAGATTATAATTCATTAATATAACTTATTTTTATGTTTCAATTTTCTCATATTTGACTACTTAGAGCCCCCTCAAACTGGCACAAGAGTATTTTAAACATATTTCCATCATTGGCCACTTATTTTCTAATGCCGAAAGATGCTCCAGGCTGATCTGTGCATATTTTTGTTTATTTTTTGTCTATTTTTCTTACAGTTGTGATGAAATTAGTGAGTAGCTTGATGGTTAGTCTAAGGAAAAGGCATTTAAATACTAAAATGTGATTATGTAATAATCTCAGTGTCTTTTAGAGAAGATAATGACAGTGATGCTGAGAGAGAAATGCTACCAAAAAAATACCAGTATCAAGATAATGTGCCTAATTGGCATTACTTCTTGAAAAGTACTGTGCTGCTTTTGTTTCTTTTTCTAGTGAGGTTGCCTAGGCTTTTTTTATGTAACATTAAAAACCAGAAGAGTTTAGGGAGGCAGTAATTGATAAAAACATATAATACTTAGTCAATCAGAAGGTCTTTCAGCCTCTTTTCTAAACAAAAATATTATGTAAAATTTTGTATTCCTCAACCAAAGCACTAAGATACTTTCCATAGAATAGTATGTGTCTCGATATGTAGTATATAAAATATTGGATATAATTTCAGTAATTTAAATAATTTTACATTAAAACTCTTTGATACTCGTTTGGCCTTGTATGTGTATGTCTCTGTGTATTTTACTTGCAGCTGTCTGTGCCCTTTTAAATTGTGGCATGATTATAGTCTGGTTGATTGTGCATTTTTTCATTAATCTATAAAACACATGCACACACATACACACAATTTTATTTTTGGTACGGTACAGTCACTATTCTTGGCACTAGTGACAGAGCAGTATGAGAAAAAATTTCTGATTCACAATATAAGTTTTTATTGCTTGCCTAACAAGTTGCCACAAATATAGTGGCTTATAGCAACACAAATTTATTATACTGTAAGTCAGAAGTTCAAAATGTGTCTTTCTGAACTGCAATCAAGTGTCAGCAGGTTTTTACTAGAGATTCTAGGGGAGAATCTATTTCTTTACTTCTAGTTTCTACAGGTCACCTACATTCCTTGGTTTGTGGACCCATTTCTAGAGCTTCAAAGCCAGAAAAGCTGGGCTGAGTCCTCATATTGCCATCACTTTGGTCTTCGATTTAAGGCCCAGGTCAATCCAGATAAGTTCTCTATCTTAAAAACAGCTGATTAGGAGACTTAGTTTAATCTGCCACCTTAATTTTTCTTTACCGTATAGCATAATATTCAGTTTCTAGAGATTAAGACATGGATATTTTTGAGGGACCATTAATTATTATGTCTACCACCGTAGCTCAAAGTGTTAGTATCTCTGCCCTGATCAGAATTGTATTTTAATGGGGGAGAAAGTCAACAAACATAGAAACATGTCATAAATTTTTAAGAATAGATAAATACTTGCATAGAGCAAGATAAGTGGAAAGAGACTGATAGTGTTTGGGAGTTATAAAAAGTTGGCTATCTTATCTCTCTTTTACAAGTGAGGAATTAAGACTAAGAAGTGTCAGCACTTTTCCCAGTGTTAATGTGGCATCCACATCTCTCTGTCTCTAAATCTCATGCACTATCCATGATGCAGCCCTGCCTCACCATGTACCCAATTCTCAGGGGAAGATCGAAATGAATTTACCTATATTGTTCACATTGTACCCACAGTGCCTGGCAAAGCACTGGAAGCATAAACTCAATAATTATATATTCTTGGTGTTGATATTCCTCTAAGCCATTCTCATCTTTTAATTTTTTATTGCTGCACTGAGGCAAGAGAATAAGAGAATCATTCTTCAGATACATACCACAAATTTTTCTTGAAAAAATTATGCAAAAGACAAAGCAATAGAAATACCCATAGCCTACAATAATCCCCACATTTATTTACTGATTTGTTTAATGCTCTCTGCAGTAGGGCCAGAGTCATGGGTAAAACATCAGTAAGCAAAGGATGTGCCTACTAAAAACACACACAAGGGAAAGTTACTAAAAAATTGTGATCAAATGGCTCATAACATCATAACAGGTCATTTTTAATAATATGGCATTTTTTAAAAGTAAAGAATAGTATTTAAGAACCAAGCTGCTTGTTTTTTAGAGGAGATATTTTGTCACTTTTTTGATAATGCCATTTGAATCTCATTGCTGTGATTCCTTGTTACCCCAAATAATCCCAAATCCCTGTTATGACATTCAAGGCCCTTCAAAATCTGGACCTAATTTCTCATTCCAGCTTCATTTGCTACCGCAGTGTTTTCCACTGGAGATGGCATCATGCTGCATCATGAATGTTTCCAACTTGCAAGGAAATTCTTTTCAGCCTACACTTTCTTAAGAGTGAGTTCTATAAAAGCAGAGACAGTCACATGTATTTTTGTAGTTGGTGCTTATTGCAGATCAAGCAAATAACAGGTAAGTGTAACAAATAAGCTGAGTACATAAATGAATGAATTTATGACCTTATCAGGACATTTTGACTGCTCAATAATTCTGTTATTTTTTCTTAGATCTGTAATTGCATTTATGCTTATTAAAAATATGGGATGCTTCCTTTATTTTCAGTTTTTCAGTGCTGAATTAGTTCAAGCATGTCTTTTTTTTTAAATTTTTAATTCAAGGCATTAGCTTGACTATATCTATTGGTGGATGACTCGAAGGAAACTTTAGGCTGTACATGCCCATCTCCTGATCAGCCATTTACTTTTGCTTCGGTGCATTAGGACTTTAATAGAAACTGCCTAGTATGCAGGTAAAATCAGCAAGAAATGAAATATAGGTCATTACTCAGTGGTATCAACTGAGAAGTAAAATGTATGTAAATCACTGAGAAATAGAAATGGTTCATGCTATTTTGCACTTTGAAGTAAATCTGAAGACTTCACATGGCAAAGAGGTCTCAGGGTTTACTTTTAAAAGTCAAAGAGTAAATCTCTTCCTTGTAAGGGTCAACATGATATCAGCAACTCTCAGCTCTAGCAAAGGAAAGTGAAGACTTTGTATTTTTTCTCTGTGTTCTGCAATTGTCTAGCTCTATCCTTTATGTACATACATTACAGTAAATGACCTTAAGCCTATCACTTGAATTGTTCAAATTTTAGCTACTTAACTTATAAAAAGAAAGTGACATTTATTCTATCTCTTTGGCATGATCCTTTTTGAGCATTAAATAAAATGTGCAAAAGGATTTCAGTAGCAGACCTGGTCAATGCCCCACCTATAACTCTGCATCTTTTCCGCTGGCAGTACCCAATTGCTGGTACCTGGAGCTCTGCAGATACTGTTTTGTTGTTGTTGTTCTTGGTTTTTTATGATGTGTGTGTTTTGTATCAATTTCCAGAGTCCAAGCAAAATTTAGCTTAAATTGCACAGTGTCACAGCTGGCTTAATAACACACCTTTCTTTGGCTGTTTTCCATTCCTTTTATCGTGTCTCTACTTGTGCTAGCTGAACTTCCCAAAGAGACCACATACAAATGAATCCTGGTCTCAGAATCTGCACCTAGGAGAATGCAAAAAACAGCCTATACATTGTGAAAGGACATCTGAGTGGGGAATGGTGATGTTATTATTTTGATAAATTAGAATCCTAAAGCTAAAATAACTTTTTGTGTTTTGGTCTTTCCAAGGGTAGATAAGAAATGAATATGTGAAGAGATCCGCCTGATAGCCTGAGGCAGGGTTAAAAGTAGAGAAAGGCAAGTGGCTAGCTGAGCCCAAGGATTTAGCCTAAGGGCAGATCATCAGACTTCAGCTCAGAAAAAAAACATTTTTTAAACCCAGTGATGGTCCCTGGGTTCATTTCATGGATATAACTAAGGCAAAGAAAGGAGTGATAGCAAATTGTACCTTGGGCACATTCCAATGTGTGGGAACATCCTGAATAGAGAACTCTAACACTAAAAGGGACCTTACCAGCTCACCAATTTACTTTCATAGCCTGCAGTTTGTTTTTTTTTTTGCCACTTCTAATGTTAATTTTCAAAAGTATCCTAGAACAAAAAAGTTAAGTAAGAAAAATAAATACTGATAGTGTTGGATTATTACCCATAGGGTCAAATATGAAACCAGGAATTCATACGGATTAAAAAATTAAAAGAAAGACTATGTAGTGGGGTGGGGATAGTTCTTCCTTAAAGCAGAATTCCAACTGATAAATTTAGAAGGAATGAAATATAATAATTGTTTCTGTCAAGAATTATCTGTGGATGCTAGGTAAAAGTCTAATAAGAAAAAAAATATTTACATAATTTCAAAGTGTCTCCCCAAATGATACTTACTAATTACAAAGGAAAGAATAGTAATTTTACAGAGAAGAAATCTGGCAGATGCTACCTTAACTTTACTAATAATAAGATGTATAAGCAATATAAGCCTCAGATAAGAATGATGCACTGAGATGACACGGAATGCTTCTATAGTATTCTTATAGTATTCATGAAAAAATATCAGACTAAATCAAACTAAGAAACATTTACAAATTAACTATTTAGTACTCTCAAAAAAATGTCAAGGTTATGAAAGACAAAATTCCATGGAAAAAGCTTTCCAGGTTAAATGAAAATAAAAAGCCATGGCATCAAAATGCACCCTCATCCACATTAGCTCCTGGGTCAGTACAAGAACACTTGCGGGTCAGTTGGAAAAATTAGTCTGTAGATTTAAGTATTAACATTGTATTAAGATAAAATTTTTCTTTATTTTGATCATTGAACTGTAATTATCTAAGATTTTAACATTTGGAGAACCTGGGTAAAGAGTATAAAGAACTCTTCATACTAATTTTAGACTTCTTTCAAAATTAAACTGAGAAAAAATCTTCTAAAATATTAGAGACATACTCAAGGTGATCCATACATTAATCAGAAACATGTCAACCTCAAATTCAAAACTAAGGACCAAGTTTAGAAATTGTATGCTTTTTAAATTAAACTTTGGTATTAAATCATAAACTATTGTATGAAAATATTATGTTGTCGTTTGCTTCTTTAAAAACACGTTTTATAGGAATTCATGTTTAACAAGAACTCAAAAAACCAATGTTTCTATCTCCACCATTTGGGTATGTATCATTGATGTCTCTGTGTTCATTTTCTTCTCTGAAATAAAACAAAGATAAAAATCATTCCCCTCTAAGATCTTACAAGTAATCCTAACAAAGAGAATCAAAACAGTTGTAATGAAAATCCTCCAAAGTAGCTCTTGCTATCTTCTGTATACTCAGGTTCAATATTCTGTTCCGAAATAGATGTGTAACAAAGAAAAAAACTTGCACCTTCCTCTAAAAATGAATTATTTTGAAATATGATTACACTTTTCAACAGTTTCTTTTCTTTGGATTTCTTTTTTAAACCCAAAACTTTCTCAGTTTTCAAAAAACTGCCTTTTATTTATATCGTTCCTTGACCTGGAGTCTTTCTTATTATTTGTTTAAATGTTATTGTTTGGACTTGAATTGATCGCTCCTGTTCAATTTCAGGGTTAGCATTTGATGCGACAGAGAGAATTTTTCCTCCTGTTGCCTTGAGGACATTCATTGGAAACATGTTACACTTGATGGAGATTCTCCTAACGAAAATGTTCACAACAAAGAACAAATGAATTTTTGGTAAGAATCAATAGTATCATCCAGTTCATTTTCCCACGTCCTTTACTTTTCTCCATTCTATTTCTATTGTTCCTAAGTTTCCTGATTGTCTTTTGTAGAAAATTGACTGTAATTTATTTTTAAAGAACTCCTATGGCTGCTTCCTAATCTTAATTAAAAAATGGGGACTATAGTTTGTTTATCTGGATTTCTAATCTGGCTATGAATGCCTAACAAAGAGCTTCAGAACAACAGTTGAAGCCAAAAAGAAAAAAGAAAGAAAAGAAAAGAATCAGGAGGATTCTATCTGTCCTGCTGATGAAGGGAAATGGGCCCTCTTGGCTATGAGGAGACACACTGCTATACTAGTCAACTTCATTTTTTTTAAATTATATATACGCACATACATATAAATTTAATTTATTTATAAATATATAATTTAAACTATATACATATTATTTAATATATGTGCTTATTTAAGATTTGTTTTATTGTGGTATGTTATTTCCACACTAAAAGGTATATTGTGAATGCACTTGGAATAGCTAAATTATTTGCAAGTTTATTGTATGCCAACTTTTTCACTGCTATTAATCTTGTTTAGCACCTAGGGGGTCTTCTTCTATAGTGCATGGGATTGTAGATTTAAAATACAGTGTTATTATGACATTGTTCTGCATTCAATACAACATCAGGGTGACCAAGCTGACCTGAAATAGCCAATTTCTCCAGCTCACTCTGTCAGAGTGGTTTTGCATGTTGAAAATTATCTATTCTCTCAAAAAGGGTATTTTCTCTCACAAGTGTTTACTTGGTATCCCAATGTGTTGTCAACTATATGCCAAGTGTTATTCTCTCTAAATTGCTATAAGAAAATTAAATGGCCTATGTTTCTGAAGAGTTTTGGATAGAAAAAAAGTAACTATGAAATAAGAAAATACGGTTTACCCTTTTAATATGATGAGGGACAAGTTTTCATTTCCAGTGCATTCAAGTAGTTCTTATACTTTTGAATACTCAGAAGGAATATCCATTATTCTACATATACTAACTAGTGCCTACAAAACAGAAAGTATATGGCCCAATGATACAGTAGGGGTAGCACCTGTTGTCTGGAAGTTCAGCTTATGATTAAAGAGTGCCTTATGTTTGTTTTTCTTGCTCCCACCCCACAGAACTAATGCTACCTTCAAATATAGTAAAGACCACTCCAAAATGCATATCCTTAGACAACACTCATGTCTGGATGGACCCCACCATGGACACACCTCAGGTGATGTAAGAGAAATGGGGAAGAGGAATCACAACAAAGGAGGAAGGAGAATGAACACCAGATTCCAAAATTATGTCCCATTGGGCCATCAATGGCTGCTTAAGATTATCTCCGATCAAAGTTTTCTTACTTTCTTTTATTTCTTAAATGAGAAAATAGAATTTTTTTTAACTTATAAATATTCTGCAAGTGTAGGTCATCTGTGCAATGATTTCCATTAAGATTTTTTCAATATTTCTTTCTGCTTGATTTTCACATAAGTTGCCAACATTACCAGAGAAAGCTCCTCTAAAGTAAAATATTGTTATAGCTAAATGTTACAGGTGTTACATTATAATTCATGACAAAAGGTTATTCATTAGTTCAAGCTTCTGTTAATATAATTTTTCTGCCTTCTTGAATAAGAAGTAACAATGTTTTGGGTTCTATAATAGTGAGCTAGCTAATTGTTCATTTTCCTAATGTTAGCTCTTAAAAAATGTAATGAACATAGTGATGATATTGCTCCTTGCCTAGTTAAATAAAAGGATAAAAGAGTGTATTTGAAAGAGTTACAATCACAAAATTAGAAAAACTGGGTTCGAAATCCAACTATTGTGTCTGTATGTCATTAAGAAAGTAATTTGTTCTTCTGAACTTGTTTCTTATCTGTAAAGCGGGGGTAATAAGTTAACCTATTCTTTAAGCATGTTTGAGACTCAGATGGGACAGTATATGTGATCACGTATGTTTACATTTTAAAATATAAAATATTATTACCATTATTTTTACATTTTTAAGCATTTACCTGTATCTATGACCAGCTCCCCCTCCCTAAAGGACCAAAAGCTCTGAAATTTTGTTTTTTTAGATATTCACATGCAATCTATGATATAAGCGCACATCTCTAAATAATCATAAATTATATTAACATTGAATTTATAAATTAATTAACATTGAATTTAATATTGAATTCATAAATTATATGAAGCCATTTGAAAGAAGGAAAACACTATAACATTTAAAGATAACTATTTAACACCATTGGATATTGGGCCTTTAGGAAACTGAACCTATGTGCAATATTTTGATGGTTCTTGATGAACTCTGCCTCCTCCACAGTTGGCCTTGCATGGTGGAATCATCTGGCACCCAAAGAGATCCCAGTGCTCACAGTTTTGTAAGATGTCTGAAGAGGTGGAAGCTCCATTTTTCTGGAAGAGCAATGTGTTTAGCTAGGGAATGTCCAAGGATGTAGAACTGATGAATTCCAAAGAGAGTGCTGCAGGGAGGAAGTGAGACCTGACAGCGAGATCTGGAGAGAGAATGCAACTAGGAACAGTCTCACTTCAGTAGCTGAGTCTTCTGGAGCCTCTGCATAATCTAAGTAACCAAATATTTGGATAGGACTTCCACCTCCCTTTCCCCACAGTGTACTTTTCTGGAATTTGCCTGACCATCTAATAGAATTTCTCCTGTAACCCTCTGCAAACCTGATTAGTCTGAGGAGAAGTCCAGTGTAGCCTGGAGAGGAGACAGACCTTATTTATCCCAGTCTTCTCCAGAGGAGCAGTGTCCAGAGAGCTGTTCATTCACACTCCTGAAGAGTTTCACACTGTTTTTGCGTTTCACTGAAGTTACTTCAGTGAGAGGGGATGGGTCTTGCAACAATGGGGGGAAGTGCAACAACAGTGGCCACAATGTTTTAGTCTGCACCTCTGTCATCAGAAGCAACAGTCAGAAATCAAAGCACTGATCCCCAATATTTCCAAGACAAGGTGCTTTTTGCCCATCCTGTTTCCCTCAAGCTATCTACGTGGAACATTTTCATAGCTGTCTGTCATGACTGGAGGCAGGGAATAGGCAGCTGCAACTGTGGTAAGAGATGAAATTGAACACAATTTACCAACCAAGTCTTCCCCCTGGAAGACTCCTGATTTCCAAAATAGATACAGCAGATAGATTGCCTGATATAACTGTTGTCTAGATGGGGAGATAGATCCATGGCGCTTCCTACTTTGCCATCATCCTGGAATCCTCTATAAATCTTTTAAAAAGCCTCTTTCCAGTTTTATAACCAGGAATGTCTTTCTCGCAAACCTGGGAATTACCTCCTTGAAAAGTAGACATCAAGAGAGAGAGAGAGTGCCTCCTTCTACAAGGTTCTATGGGAAGGTAGGAGCCTCTTTCCAAGTTGTGAAACTATTCCATCATGAATATATGAGAAAACTTACTTTTCCTTTGGGTTAAGCTAATGAGCAAACACAGGTAGCTTATGTTCTCCCTTTCACACCAGTACTTAAACTTTCCCCGTTCTTCACTTCCGCAGAATTGAGTTAAAACTGAGCTATGTATGGTCTTTCTACCCTATTGCAATAGCCTTGAACAAAGTCTCCCTTTTGTGTTTAATTTTGTCTGGTGCGATTTGTGCTTTAATACTAGAAAATATAAAGAGCTAGCACGAATCTGAAGAAAAAAAAAAGACAGCCAAATTTAAGTGGTAAAATAAACCACATAATATTCACATAATAAAAATCTAAAATGGCCAATAAACTCATAAAAGAATTTTTATTGGCCATTTTAGACTGTTTAAAATTCTAAGAAAAATAACAGATTTTTATCATGGAATTGCAAATCATAACAACAATAAAACAAACTTTAACAAATATTCAAGCTTGGCAAGGAAAATTCTCAAATATTACTTGAGGGAGTGAATTTTTAGTGTGTGTGTGTGTGTGTGTGTGTGTGTGTGTGTGTGTGTGTTAAGGCTTGGTTGGCATATATCACAGTTTTAAATGGTCATGCTTCTTTGTTCCAAAGATATAATTTCTAGTTATCTATCATAAAGAATTTCTTATTAATTAGCTATTAAAAATAATAGAAATAATTTATTAGAATACTGCATGAGAAAGTACTTACATTTTAATGATGAAAAGAATTTTAAGTTTCAGAAGGAAAGTCTTTCCTAAATGGAAAAATGACTTAATGGAAATGTAGTATGCAAACTGTTAAACATGGTGATTTAAGGAATTAGCTATTATTATATTCTTTATACATTTTTATATTTTCCATACTTTATCTTACTTTTATAATAAACAATGTTAACAGGTTGTTAGAAAAAAGTATATAATCAAATTAAAAATTGCTGTATTGTATTGGCTCACATTGAAATATAAATTTTTGCTTCAGTATAGACTGTTTGCCATGACTCTGCAGTAACGTCCTAGAAATGAATGAGTTCTCAGAGTGATTTAACGTCTTATATATGGCACAGGAAAAGCAACACATCCCATATGCTTTCTTTACCTCACCTCTGGGGGAAAAAAAAAAGAGAGATGACATACCCTCAAAATAACATTCAAATTTATTTTAACATTAGGATCATTGCTTTAAAAGATTTTTAAATCTCACCTCTGCTGCTTCTCCTTTTGAAGGCCTGTTATGCAGGTGGGAAAGTTTCCCACCAGCATGTACATTCTCAAGACTCAGAAATGAGTAGCTTTTTTCTAAATATTGCATGTACCTTGGATGAAGCCTGGGTGTTTGTTTCATCTTTGGCATGGCCTGACTTTCATCTGCTTTACTCTTCTGAGGCATAGTGATGCCTGTAGCCTGTAAAGCATGAGACACATTATGGACACCCTGGTAAATAGTAAATGATGATGATGGTAATGACAGAGCTGAGCCCTGTCTTTGCAGCTGTATAATTCCTCCCTTACATTGTGTGCCTCCTCAGACAGCTGTCACAGCCTCGCTTTCAGAGGCAGAGAATCCTTGCCAAATTAAAGCTTGAGAGGAGCACATTACATCCTCATGTCATCGTGGGAGTGTGAGATGTGAATGCCTACAGCTATACATGTCACTCAGAGACACATCTATTTGATAAATACTGTCTCAAGAGCCAATTCATATTGACTACCTGGCCAATTCAATCAATTATACAGATATCTGATCTAAAGAGGGAGTTTACATGATGCCCAAATTCCTGGCCAATTCCAGGACGAAAAAAATGCCCGGCACATCTAAGACCTTTTAGTCAGCATAATTTAGTTGCATTGTATTAATTAAATAATCATGTGTTTTTAGATAACAATTTTAAACATGTTATTTAATGAATTTATTTATTGAAGGGTTGAATATATATTATCATCAATGTTAACATCAATTTTTAAGGAATTGATAATATTGATAATTGAGACATAATTTACTAGGCACTGTACTATTTTCTATGCAATTTCTTGTTTAATATTCAAACAAAAACCCTCAAAGGTAGTTACTAGTACTGTACTTTTGTGTACTTAAAAAAACCAAGGCCAAGAAAATGTAAGCAGTTTGCCATGGATCACAAATAAGTAGAGGAGTAGTCCAATTCAGTTCCCTGTGATTCCATGGTTTTCATCAGTTTTTGGGGGGAATACTGTTAGAATAGAAAGAAAACACAACAGTAATATTACTCATTTACTTACCTATTTTAAAAATGTGTACTAAGTATCTCTTTTTCAAGGTCTAACAAGAAATAAGCATAACCAAAAAATAAGAAAGATTTCAAGTTTATGTGCTTCAGCTGGTAAATAAGAAAAATACCCATGTCCCATAATAAAAGAATAGTTTAAAACTACATAATGGAATATTCTTCAACGATTAAAATTGAGTATTACAAAGGCTAGTAAACTCAAAAACCTGACTATAACAGAGTAAGAAAAACCTTTGTGTATAAACTGGCTGACTGCATGATGTTAAAAAAAAAAAAAAAGGCTGAAAAGGAAATAAGACTGAAAAAAATACAAGAAAATATATGTTAGGTATTTTTCTTTTATATTCCAGTAATTGCTAAAAATGTTTTACATTTTACATTAATTTTATAATAGACAACATTCTAAAATGAGATTCACTATCAATTAATTCAGATCAGTTTCTGTATTCTAAATAGTGGTTATATTAAACTATGATAACTAAGTTCAAATTAATCATATATTTTTTCTCAAATAGCTAATTAATTCAGCAAAAATAAGTAAAGATTTATTAAGAGTTTTTACAAAGTGGTACTTTGCTAACTCATTGGCCAGATTCATTTGCATGATCCATTTTCTTTGATCACACATTTCCAACTGTATGCTTGCTGAAAAGTTACTTTTTTAGAAGGGAGTTAATTTTAGAAAATTTCATTATGATTTATGTAATTTCTCATTTACATAGTTTACCATTGCTTTATGTTTTAATTAACTCACCACCACTAGTGCATTGAAATGTAATTTCAGTGCACTCATTGAAAAAAAGATCATTTTCTGCACTTAGTCATGCAGCTATAAATTTCATTGTCTCCTTCATGAAATTAAGGAGTGTCCAATTAAGACAATGATTTTAATCCATGAATTCATGAGGCATTTCCTAAGCTTTTCTTGGTTTCTACTAAACTGCAATGATTGTAAAGGCAAGCCACATCTAGAGGAAAAATAATTATCGCCTCGTCTTGAAAATGGAAACAGATTCCTACAGAAGTTCCCCATAATGGGACATGGGGAGGGTGTGCTGTGAATCCTTGGCAGTCACAGTCAGGCCTCCGGAGAAGTGCCCTGGAGGCTAAGAGGGCAGATAACAGTGGATAGGAAGATCTTTGTGAGGAAAGGGGGCTGTGGAAACTATATCTCTGTAGTAAATCATTTTCCTTAAAAGTATTTTGTTCCATCTTTAACTGCTGGCAACTTTTGATGCTAATTCCAATCTAAACAACATCCACAGTAAAGCTTTTAAACTAGAAATGCTTGCTTAAATTAAGCATTTAGACTATGCAAGACTATTTTATTATTCAAGTTTAAAAAATCTTGTTCTTGACTTCACAGGATTAGGTTGAAGTCCATCTCTTTATCTACCCATACACCCATCTGTCTGCCTCTCTCTTTCTCTCTTTCTCTCTCTCTCATCTATCATCTATCTATTTATCATCTATCTATCTATCTATCTATCTATCTATCTATCTATCTATCTATCTATCTATCATCTATCTATCTATCTATCTATCTATCTATCTATCATCATCTATCTATCATCTATCAGTCGCTATTTGCCCTGAGTGTTCTGTACTCTCCCCCTTTACATATAGAAGGAAAATATTTCTTCTTTACTAAAAAAATTATTATAGTTCATGATAGGTATTATTTATCTTTTCTTCAACCTTTCAGCTATTAATTTACTTTAAAATTTATTTTTAAAAATGTCTACATTAATTCATTTTCTCAATTACACATATCAAAACAAAGACTTAAAATTATTTTCATTGTTTCTTTTCATAATCTTTAAAATACACAGACATAAAGATATTGCATTTTAAGAATAGTTCGGTAGAAAAATAATTTTGCTTTGTCATTGTAAGCTCTGACGATTATCATAAATATTGCTATGAGGAAATTAATAAAGGCTGAATGCTTTAAAAACATAGTAGGCAGATTTATCATGCTATTCAGAGATGATAGTTTATAATGTCCTACTGCTGATTTAAAATGCAGTGATTGGAGATGTAGGCAGACACAAAATTGAGTTATATCAAGGTGCTGTGTGTCACTGTGCTAGTCAGGGTATCTAATGTAATTTGTCTGTTATAGTGTTTATGGAACATTCCATCTGGTACAATAGACTTCTAAGACAGAAGGTGTTGGCATATTAAAGATGCAAGCATCCCATATATGACTATTTACTCATTTATTATTTCGGCAGAAAGGCAGACAATCTTTACAAAGCAGTGAAGAGATTAGCAAACTCAGACATTTAATTCAGATATATATTTGAAGACTACTACATCACAATACATCAAAATAATTTAATAGGAAATGGGATATTGTTATGAAGCTAAAAGCAAATAAATCTCAGAGACGTTTTTCGTTTCTGTTCATGGTAACCACACCTTTACTTTGCTTAGCTGAGTTTCATCTTAAACCAAAATTTAAAACAAAAATTGCAATGTCACAGCAAAATACGTTAACAAGCAAATTTTAGGCAAAGTCTAAGAGAGAGAATCATTTCATTATAGATCCAGCTGTCTGATTAAAAACAAACAAAAAAATTGCCAAATGTTTGTTGATTATATTTCATGGATCTTTAAACAAATTGCAGTAAATGCTATCTTACATGCATTCCCGCCATTTAACTTGACACAATTTTTTTAATAATAACTTCTAGGGTGTTTAGATATAGAATTGAAAGGAGAGGATGCTATTATTCCATTGAATATAACAAAATATATGTTAACTTGTAAAGATTATGGGTTTTCATCTTTTATGTTATAGTAATTGGTAAAAATATGTAATTTTATAATAAAATACATTTTAAAAAGGGATCCATTATTAATCAAATCAGATCAGTTTCTGTATTCTAAATAGTGGTCACACTGAACTGTATAAATAACTAAAGTTTAAATTAATCACATATTTTTTCTTTCTCAAATAGCTAATTCAGTAAAAATAAGTCAAGATTTATCAAAAGAGTTTTTAATAAATGATTCTTTGCTAACTCTTTGCCCAGATTCTATTTGCATAATAGATTTTCTTTGATCACACATTTCCAACAGTATGCTTACTGGGACTGCACATTTAATTTCTCTCTATTAAGCTATCCTCTTCTGGTGGATTCCAATTATCATGAGAAAAAAAGATTGTATCTTTATATCTATCTTCCTGTTTCGTCCAGCATATGGCACATGCAAAATCTCAGTCAGTAAATCTTAGTTGAATTAAACTTTGTCAAATAACTGTCTGAAACAGCTTTCTGAGAAGGAAACCTGTTTTAATACATAAAACTATCGTGAACATCATTCTGTGTTCTGTTCTTTCTGTGACTTCTGTTTAAGGGTGTCCGGGTTGCTCCTGCATTCCTTAGATATCCTGGTTTGTATTTCCTTTGTAACATTCCACAGGGATCTTCACGTGGTCACTACCTACTAATATGGGTGGCTACTTCATCAGCCTAATCCCAAAATAACACACACACACACACACACACACACACACACACACACACACACACACACACATCATATACTCTAGGGTGAAAGCTCACCTCAAGGAAGAAGGCTGGAGTAACTCTGTGCATTCAGATTCATCTCTTTATGGAATTATCTCCCTGAAGGAAGAGGGTAAAATATGAAGAAGCAGGGGAAAATTCAGAAGCCGAACTCAACACTGAGCAAAAACTATGTATGTATCGAAGACACTGCAGTACCTCAAACTAGCCACTAATACATATATCTTTGATTCTCAAAATCACATTATAAGGAAATCACAGGATAAGCCTGGAAAAAAATTTTCCAACAAATTAAAATATAAATCTTACCAGTATACAAGAACAGAAGGTAAAAATTCTGTTCTCTTACAATGACACAGTATAATAGAAATGATTGAGCTTTAGATGACACAAATATTTCTTAAATTTTGATGTGCAAAAGAACCTGGGGATTTTGTGGAGAATTTAGATTCCCAAGCCTCATGTTTCAGTATTCTGATTCAACTATGGCACAGTAATTGCATTTTAAATAAGTGTACCAGGTGACTCTTAGGCAACTTTTTAAGCTTTTCCTACCCAGAGTGTGGTCCTTGGACCAGCAGTGTTAGCACCATTGCAAAAAATACAATATCTCAGGGCATTCCCTAGGCCTACCAAATTAGGATCTACATTGTGAGAAAACCCTCAGATTATTTTTATGCCCTGTTTATTTTGAAAAGCATTGCTCTAAGTTCTCTACGCACCAGGAGAAACGCTGGGTTTATAAACAAACTAGTGATGGTGATCCTGCTGACTTTGTGTTGGTTCTATCTCTTCTAATTTTTCCTAGAAAATTCTAGTTGTATGGTAACACAAAATAAAACTAACAGCATTTAGCATTAGTTAAGTACTGATAGTGTGCCCAGCCAACACTAAATGGTTCCTATGATAATTTCATTTCATAGTTATTCATTCGTAATGGGAAGCATTGCAGACTTTAGGAGTGAGCACACCTGGGTTTGAATCTTGATTTTTTTTTTTTTTTACAAAATTCAAACATAATCTTGAGCTTTGGAATCTCTCTAATTATTAGGATTGCTCCTTTGGGAATAATGTCTCCACTGCAGAATTTGGTGAGAAGTAAAAGAAAAAACATCCATGAAGTGATGTATCACGTAAGTGGTCAGTTTTCTCATTTCTGGATACAAACAAAATACACATACATACCCCATTTACATACCCCTGTCCTTCTTGCCATACTGATTTGTTGTAATTATTTTTGTTCTTTTAACACTTTAAGTATAAGTAGATTTATATTCATTATAGTACTTTTTTCACACATTCTGAGTTTTTTCTCATTTGATCAAAGAACGTTCTAACTTTCTCTCATGAATCAAGTCTTTTCTGTAACATGTCACTTACTCCACGGCAGCCTCACTGTTTTGAACCTATAATGGTTGACGAAAGATGTGCAAGAGATAGTGGTAGACCTAAATAAATAAGGGGACCATACAATGCTGGTTATTTAAATGCTAGTTTTACATGGAGGTTGTTGAGGAAACTGCTTGTAAAGATCAGCCAGCACATAGGGATAGGCGTGCATCCTTTGACATTATGAAGACATCATAAGCTTCATTGCAGAAACTAGTTCTGGAGGTAGGTCATGACTTTAGAATCTTAAACAAATGAAAGATAATTGGTAAAACAATTCTGAGAACACAACTCCACTGTGACTGGACTATGATAATATTACATACCACTAATTCTGGCAATGTTCCTATTTTCAGAAATGCATCTCCCAAACTAGACAGAGTCAGATATGGATTCCTTTTTTTTTAAGTCAACTGGTGACTAAAAAGAAATCCAAAGTGGAAAAGGTAGCAATGGAACTGTACTCATATCCTTAGGATATGAATGTCATTAAGAACTTGATGCTGAACCAATGCATACAGAGCCATGTAAAATAATTAAAGTACTTCCTAGTATGGCTATGAAATTTACATGACCACCTGCCCTCACAGGAAACTAAGTTATCTTGTAATTTGGGGCTTTCTTTATACATCTACTGTTGAAACAATTTGTTTCAATTAAGGCAGGGACTGTTAACTTATTTATATATTTTTCTGCAGCAAGTAGCACCCTGCCTGGTATAGAATAAGTCTTTAAGAAGTATTTTGAACTGAACTAAAAATAGTAAAATAGCCTATAGAAATTGAGATTCTTTGACCCAAATAAGAAAAATGAGATGTCAAATATATGATTTCTATTATAATGTTATACCATGTAAAATATTTTAGTTATTATTATTGGAGAATTTTTATCTACTTCTGCTAAATCAATATAAAATGGTTTACCATTACAGCAACAAGGATTTTCATAAATTATATAAGTTCTTCTTGACCAAAATCTGTGAGAATAGAACATATGCAGTAAAGATATGAGGAAACTTTTCTTAGAGTTAAAAAAATATATACATACACATGTACATAAACACATATATAAAGATCGTTTAGGCACAGTGTAATATTTTCTAGGGAAAAATAAAATGACAGATTTCTTTTTAAATAATAGTAATCATACTTAAATGACTTAGAAGGTTAAATATAGTATAAAATCATATGTACCCTCCAAAGTCACACCATCAAAGACAGCCACTAGGTCAAGTTCCACCTATCATATTGGTCAGTTGCACACTTTGGAATTCCAGGTTCTATTCATGGACTTATTCCTTCTTTTCTTCATTATTATCTTGTTTTACTTATGACTTGATCCCCATCACTGTTTATGACATATGGTATTGGTTCATCTTAAATTTGAGAATTAATGAACCTTGAGCTATGTTCAACTTACATATGCATTGTTTGAAATGTAAAATATTTTAAAAATCAGTAATTTTTCAAAGTATTTTAGTACATTTTTATAAATTTTACCTAAAATTCTTATATATCTTTAATCTTACTAGTGATATCTGACATTAAGTTACATAGAAGATCTTCAGTGACAAAAATAGTTTAACTTTTACCACAACATTTCCTATGCAATAATTTAAATCATTCATTCAAAAATATTTATTCACTGCTTACTATCTTAAGAATGTTAGGTGAGGCAGTAGAAATACTACATTTAAAAAAAGGCAAGCAGCCTCTACTTTTCTGGAGCTTATTAGAAGAAAATATAGAATAGTTTGGTTCATCTCTGAATAGTAAAAGATTTTCTAAACACACAAAAATATATGAAGGATACAAAGGGAAAAAGTGAGAAAATTGACTACAGTAAAATTATGAAATCTGCTAATTAAAATGCAGTGTTTAAAGACTGTAAAGAAAAGCCATTTAATGGAAGAAGACATTTGCACCATGTTTAACTGACAAAAGATTTGTTTCCAGAATTTAGAAATGATTACTGCAAATTAGTAGGAAGATAGAGTAATTCAACTTGTTAAATGGGCATAAGAGTTGAACAAATTCTTCAAGAAAGGAGAGATATAAATTATCATTAAATATACGGAAATGCACGCAACCTCACTAATGATTAAAACACTGCAGAAAAATCTACAAAAAATTACTATGTCACAGACATAAGATTAGCAAAAATAAAAATTCTGAAATATTTAGTGTTGGCAAGTACATAAAGCAAAGGGTAGTCTTGCACACTATTGAAAGTGTGCTCGATCTCTAGTTCAGCATTGGTCAAACAGAAGCTATTTTACACCTGCACAAGGAGGTATGTATATGATATTTGTAACATTATTATTTTTAAAAGGAAAAAAAAACTAGAAATATCGTAAAATTCCTTCAACAGTAAAATGGATATGTAAAGGATGAAATAGTCACAAAAAAGAATATCATATGGCAGTGAAAATCAGTCATAGCTACTTTATCAATAAAAGTTTAAGTAAGAAAAAGTAATCAACACAGAACATGATTCCATGATTCTATTTATATAAATCTTTTAAAATACAATTAAGCAATTAATTGTTCAAATATGCACATATATGTAGAGAACTTTTAAAACATTATTAACAAAATAGAAAAGTGGTGACTTTTGGTGGGGTTGTAGGGGAGTAAGAGGAAAAGGTTGGGAGGGTTACTCAGAGATATTTAATGATGTTGGTAATGGTATAATGATTAAAGGGTACACTAATGTTTGCTGTTCTTTATATTATGTACAGACATTATGTCCACTCTTTTCTAAGATATATCTGACAATTTTAAAATGCTTTTTAAAAATTTACACAAATAAGTTGATATTGTTTAAAAAATTGCTTGGGAAGTTATTGGAATGTTTTAGGAAAGAAATGATAGTGTCTTGTCTTAGTGGAGACAGAAAAGAATGCTTGACTAGAGAATTTCATATACCAAGTGTATTTTTTGAACGACAGTATTTGTTTTAATATTGTGATCAAGTGAGGCTAGTTTTCTAGAATGAGTCTAAGTTTGTGACCTTGTTCAACTTAGTGGATATGGGAGCCATTTATAGAAAAAAGAAAGTTGATTTAGGAAAGTATTTTTTTATCACGTAGATCAGATACCTTGGACTAAATTATACATACATTCAGCTCAGTGAATATTTTCTAAAAAAATGAGATTATAGTTTTTGAGCAAATATGATGTTACTCATCTATAGTTTGAATTGCCAATCTTAATAATTTTAATAGCACAAAATACCTTAGTAAGGAGTCCATAGTGTGTACTTATTTGCATGAACATTCAAATAAACATATGCAAATATATTCTCATACTTGAATTTCGTGTCAGTTACCAATTCATTTCCTAACTCTAAATCTACCGTTTTTTTTTTTTTTTTGCTCTGCTTTGGGATTCTGTACTTGGATCCTGGAAACATTTCTTCTTTGCAGCTAGAACAGTGTTCAGCTTTGTTAGATGGCACTGAAGGGACACTACTGAGGAAGTGACCTCTTTTCCTGCTTCTAGTGTGCTTTACTCTTCCTGCTCCTGTGTCACTTGGCTGATGTGCAAGACACTCAGGGGCACTCACCTGCAAATGAATTGCGGTGATTCCCCAGAGGGTGGTTTCCTAGAGAGTGTTAGTGGGTGCCCCTAAAAGCGGCATTTCGGTGGCTCTCACCAGCACCCTACCTGACAATTTCCTTCCTTTCAGCCTCATCCTGCATCACCTTGGCAAATTTCACTGCCGCTCAGTGCACTAAAGCTACCTTTTTCTAACAAAGTCTGAATTTCAACTTCGGTTGGGGGCAGAGAACATCTTTCAAATGTGTTTCTTATTTGAGCACTTGATCTTATCTCTGGAGGTAGTGACTGCTTCCTAAGTCCCCTATTCTTGAATTCTTTAGAATTCTCTTTATTTCTTAGTAGTCAGTCTCCTGTTGTCATTTAATAATATTTTACATTTAAACTTTCCTTATTCAATTTACTGTGTGATTTCTATCTCCTTACTGGACCCTGACTGATACAAAGATCAAATCTCTTTTTGTGATAAGTGCCCTATAATTTTTCAAAAACTGTCTTACCTGTATCCACTTCTATATTAATTTGTAGTCTAAATCCCCTCTAATCAAACGCTAACCTAGAATTTGGTTTGAATACTATTTGTTTTCCTTTATTTTGAAGGGATCAGACTTTGTACCTTCTACATGACTCTGGAGGTTTTCTCTGACCTCTGGTGGTAGGCTAATTACCTCTGAAGAATCCTTCTGAAAGGCAGAAAAGCCACAATTTCTACTGAATATGCTTGTAGATAAAAAAGCTTCATGTTCTCTTTGAACAGTGAAAATAAATAATGAAATATAAATTTTGAAAGCCAATATATTTCAGCAAATGATATATTTGTGTGCCATGGAGAATAAATGACTTCAATAATCATAAATAGATGCTGCTGGAATCACAATATTTTCTTTTTACAAATCAGTCTTTAGTCCAGGAGATAAATAAACTATTCGCCATCCACTGTTTTTGCCTTCATTTGCCACTGTGTTTCTGCTCATTGAAAATGAAAGGCCTTCTTTCTTTTTCCTAAATGATTAATGGCACATGCTAATCAAGTCTCTTTTTCTGCATAGTTCATTGCAAGTGTGAGAAATATTGTCAGAAACTAAATGAACCTTTCAGAGTTGACTGATTTCTTCCAATTTTTGTGATTTTACCCAGCATCTAACTGACAATATTATTTTAAAAATAAAAAAAGAAAACTTGCACCAAAATTTTGATTCTGATCCACATTCCTAAGGCAGAAAAAACATAATCTAAGTAAGCTGTATATCCAGAATTTACCTGACAAAATCTCTTGCCTTTGTAAGGCCTTATCAAAATATATTTAAAAAGCCAATTAAAATTTTTTTATTGTATTCCTCTTTCTGATTAAGTCAAATGTGAGTAAGCTATATTATATACAATGTACTCCTCTTCTAAATTTATCATACCATTTAAACAACAGAAGACATTTGCTGGCAAACATTTTAAATCTAATGCATGTTAATTTTAAATAAAGAGTGAGATGTTGAGGATGTTATTCAATTCTGTAAACATGTCTAATTTGGAAGGTTAAACGGAGTTTTAAAAAATTCATAGCGCATATGCACATTGACTGATAATTATGACTATTTCATTCATATCTTACATGTATATATATTTGTCATTATACAAATACACACAGAAGCACACACAAGGTATATACATATTTTATTAAGGACCATTAAAAGAGTAAAAAAAAGTAAAATCACATATGTCAAACATTGATATATAAAGTAAATTGAAATCTTAGGACCATGGTGTATTTGGAGTCCAATTTGTGATGCACCATGAATGTTTTGTTTTGTTTTCTTTTGTTTTAATCCAAGACACAGGTGCCTCTCATTAGAGGAAAATTCATTCCATTACAGCACAGTATTTAGAAAAGTCTAGGTCTTCAAGACTAGAGAGTCTGAGTTGAAATCTCTTGTTTTCCATATGACTTTGGTCTCAGCACTTGGATGTCAGCATCCCCATTTATAAATCAGAGATAATAATATCTAACTCAAAACTGTTGGATGGACTAAATTAGGTGATGCAAGGAAAATCAAAATTTCTAATCACAAAATAAGTAATTTTTTTTCTCAAAATAAGTAATTACTATAGCCCCAGCATTTAATGAACACTAATCATAAATCCTCTCCAAAACAGGATGGAAAGTAGCAGGCCATGGAAAGTACCAGGCCTAGGCCATTATGTTATCTTTTTAATTTGAAGGTCCATCTAGGGAATGCTTACCTGACTGAGATTTTAACTATGCCGTACTCTTCATCAGTAATTGGTAGTGAATTTTTGATCCCCATGTACTTATGAGCCCTGACATATAAGGAAAGGATTGATGAAATAGATGGAAACATAGGTCACTTTTGGATTGGTACTATTTCACTAAATATTATTAAAGTACAATCAACATCTGGAAAAATCCACAGGTTGTTGAATTTTCACACCTTGAACACTCTCATGAAACCAGCACAACATCATGTGCACCCTGGAAGGCCCTATTTGCTCCTCCCAGTCACTACCCGTAATCCTTAACCACTTTCCTGGATTTTAACAGCAGAGATTAATTTTGAGAATATATTTTAGTTTTAAGCCACTTTTTAGTTTTTTAATCATTCAGGATTTTTATTCAATTCATATTCATTTAGCAATTCTTAATGGCACAAGAATTAATATAGGCTCTCTGATAGTGAATGAAATAGATATTACTCTCTGCCCTCATGGAGCTTAAGATTAGTATGAGTTATAAAATGATGGAATAAAAAAAGACTAATCTAATAATGTGCGCATGGTGAGCCAAAATCCAAATTTATTTTCTAAAAAAAGGATACCTGCAAAGTACTAGTAATTTGTCATTCTCTGGACCAGCAGTTGATTATGTTTCACACAAAAGACTTTATATTTAGGCATAACCTCTCTAAATTCTATTCAGGATTCTATACTAAACTTAAAAACCTTCATGAACAAATAAGAAAGACTTTTAATAAAAGTATAAACATAATTGGAGTATTAAGAGAAGGAAGGGAAATATAGGATTAAGTCATTTTTCTTTAGCTCTTGAATCTAGTTATGTTCTATAGAATACTAGCTCCATGAGAAGTTGATAACATTCTTCAAAAAAATACTTTGAGGTCATAAAGTTTTAGAAATAATGAGTTATACAAAAATCTTTTTAATAAATTATGGGATTTATCATAGTCTTTAATATGTTTGTGTTATTTCTCATTATCTAAAGGCATGAGATTATAGTATGTATCACTTTCCAAACATACTAAATCACAGAATATCTTTTCTTTATAAATCATCTTACTATAGGAGAAAAATAATGTAGCATAACAAATAAGAAAGGGTTTTGATTTTTGACAGTTCTGTATTTGAATATCTTACATGGAGTAAGGAAATTGACATCTCTGAACTTTAATGATCTCATCAGTAAAATGGAATTAATTATATATGCCACATAGAATTGTTATCAGAATCAAACAAGATAACATATATAACATGTTTTGTGTATACGTTTTCAAGTAGGAGATACATTTATGTGTGTGGGTGTGTTATGTGTAAAAATAAATAGATAGACAAAAATAGTTAAGGAGATAGAATCTGCATTGTGTGCAAAGAACCCTTGTTTAAACCATAAATCAACAAATCTGTTTGCATGGCATAACTTGAAAAGCACAAAACCAAATAGCAGGTTCCTGTTTCCTATTTTGTTTAGTCTTCATTCAAACCTCTCCACTCCCTTGGTGCTCCCCTGGTGCTCACCCAAGATGTGTCCTCTGTGACCCTGTTTTTCTCCTCAAATATCTACCAAAGATGCTCTGATAGATTGTTCTTAACTGGGAATTACTGAGCTCATTGCCAATAATATATTTACTGATAATTTCTTAATGAATGGCTTTATCTCAAGGATATATTTAATTTAAAAGAAAATTCATGAAGATACAAAGAATCCTAAAGATACAATATAATGAAGCTCTAATAGGAAAATGAAAGATGTCATTTTGAGGATTGAGAGATTTTTTTTTTTGGTCTTTTCCATCAACCTACTGGTTAGGATTATAAACACAGCTTTCTGATGTATGTAATGTTTGTTTACTTTTTTAAGCTAAGCCCTTGGTGTAAGCCAAAGATCCAAATCAAAGCAAAATCGCACTTTGTCCTCAACACCCACTTTTTATTAGCAGATTAGTGTCCTCTACCATCCTTGCTCTTACCCCCTCACCCACCATTCAAATCTCAGAGCTTTCAACAGAGTGAGTACATCCAATTTCAGGAAGGAATTTGTGACGAGTGGGCACCACCTAATCTAAATATTAACTTTCTTTTCTCTTTTGAACAGGGTATTTATTTAAAATGTCACACCCTCATAAAATATCTAGTTTTATGTGAAATAATGTTTATTCCAAAATGACAGAATATCTTTAAATAAGCTCAAATTATATCAATCTTGTACACTCTCTGAATTTTAAATTACATGATATAGCAAAATACAATCTATAGACATTTCCATGTGTTTGGTTGTTTTTTTTTCTTGTTTAATATTTGCCTATTTAACATCAAATGTTAAAATGTTACTTACTGGAAATGGCAGATGATCACAAGGAAAAAAAATCCTGTGGGAGTTAGCAAAATTTCTAAATATGAATAATAATGCTTGCTATTTATAAAGCACCTTTCTTCTCAAAAACTCAAATTGCTTTGATAGTGTTATTCTACTATATGTCTCTCTCCTTGTAGTAAGTTGGGGGCAATACTGCCTATTCATTTGTTGAATTAGACTATAGAAAAGAGATGATTTTAGTGCTCTGGAATTTAAAGGTGAATAGCACACATGATGTTAGAATTCAGGCATCTGAACTGACCCTCACTTTTTTGTTAGACTGAATGGGCCTTATTTCATTCATTGACAGTTAGACTTTAACTCCATTACAGCATTTAGAGATGGCACATTAACCCAGCAGGATGTTATTATTTTAATGCCATGCACAATTTCATAATAGCAAAACACAATTTTGATTTCCAATGTAATTTTTTCTTGAGCCTTCAGACTAGGGATATTAAAAATACCATGTGTTTCTTTTTTGAAAAACCAGATATGGCAAGTAAAGGAAGGGAATCCTTTTTTGATGGTAAAAATAAATGAGTGGTATTTTCTATTTTAAAGGCAGCCATATGGAATTATTCTCATGCAATAGAATCTCAGTAAGATAGAAAATGGAAGAATATTCAAAGGTTTTTATTCTACTACATTGTGACATATTTACTACAGATCTTATTAGTGGGCACTGACTGACACATGTTTAACAACAGTTTGTGATCAGTAGAGATTTGGAGCAAGGATCCTAGTGGAGTTAAAATGTACAAATGCAAAATAAATGTCATCCTTTTGATGACATTCACTTTCAACAATAACTTCTTGATCTTTCCCTCTTCTGCTCTTTTATACTCTTGAAAGAACTCCAAGGCTCATCCATGTCCTATCAAATCCACCAAAAAAATAGGCAAGTCAATATGGCATCATGTGCTTTTCATAGTCTTTTTTTGTGATGAAATCAAGAGACAAAGAGTTTTTTCTCCTCTCTCAAGCATAAAGCTTCTGATGTCTTAAGAATAGAGGCAAGTTGAAGAAATTCTCGTTCTTAAAATGGTGCAAATTTTAAAAGAAAGCCATGAATACTTAATTTTCTTATGGTAATTTAAAATACATCAATTTCTACCTTGTTTGTATCTGTTTTGTCTCTGTCTTTAAAAAAATAATGGTTTCCTTGCTATTGGTAAATTATAGCCTTTCTATTAATACTTCAACTCTTTGATGCTCTAGACCTTCCTCCTCACCTTTCTTATATCCAGTATTTCCTATCTCTCTTAACTTCTCCTTATCTTTTTTAGACTTAGCTTGAATATAATCATCTCAGTGAAATTTTCCATCCCTGGACATCTATGTAGAATTAGGAGAAGTAGGTGTTCAAAGACACTTGCATAAGTCTCTTTGATAATATTTATATGTATAATTATTTGTTTCATTATCTGTACCTCTACACAGGGGTCCTGTTGAGGACCAGGCCACAAATATTTCCTTATAACAAAGTGTAACATAGAGCCTAATATATAGAAAGTGATTAACACAGATTTCATGAATAGTGAAAATTCCTACCTTAACCTCCATTTCTCTTCCTATTTGCATTTTCCCCCATCCTCTTCTGTTCCTATGCCACCAGGGCTTAAAGTAAAAAAATAAAACTGACATTACAAGGTCTATTTCGTTATAATCCATTGATCCTGAAACTTCTTCCTATTCACTTTCTTCTTAATGCCGTAAATGGAAGAGTAAAGGGGAAGAGGATGACAAAGCAAAAAACAAAAAACAAAAAACAAAAACAAAAACACAGAGGAGTCATCGACAAAGGCAAATTTGACAATTCTGAAGGATTTTTACTTATTATTGAGACAGTAGACACTTTACCTCATTCAAGACTCACAGAAAACCTTAGAGATAATGAGGGTAAAACTTATGATACTAATTTAGGGAACACTAAAGTATGAGGATGCTGCTCAGGTGTGGAGTGAGTACATCGATTCATTCCTCCACTCTTATATATCCCTACTGAAAATTTATTTCAATTTAAATGCCAGGGCCCATTTTTTTCCCAAGTCACTTCTCAGTGACAGACTTCATGCCTTGTTGTTGTTACTGTTATTGTTGTTGTAGTAGTTGTTGTTGTTGTTGTTTTACCTATTCACTCTTCTCTATTAGCTAGCTTCAGTAAAAGTCAAGTCCAATGACAACTTGGCCAGAATAAATAAGTAACCTGCTAAGTAATATTATTCATCTTATTTTATAAAGGAATGTGTGACTGCCTTGGTATCTATCTATCAAGCCTGGTTAGCGCTAATAAAATCAGTCCTCTCACAGTACAGGTAGACAGGCTGGCTGACCCTGTATCTCAAATGATTCATGGTATTTTGTGGTTCCTCATGATAATTAGAAGTTCTTCCTGAAGAAAAGCTAAATAACTGCCTCTGGGTGATGAATGCTGTCAAGAAACAGGCCTTATATACTTGTATTTCCCTGTGCCCCTCTAATCAGGTATTGGGTGCAGCTCTTTTTAAAGGATGTTGTACAGTTTCAAAAGGCAAAGTGGATCAGACAAAGTGAAGCTAGGAAAAAAATAGGGATGCCTCAAATTCTACATCTGCCCTCAACTCTACATGTAAAAGGATTTCCATTTTTCCATAAGCAGAGCTTAGGGCAAGACATAAACTTCAACGTGTCTCCTCTCTCCTTGAAGAACTGGGTCAGGAAGAGTTACAAAACATGTAGGTAAGAATTTCTTCTTTTGAGAAGATGGAATAAACATACTTTTCCCTATTCCTCTAAGTACAACTAAAATTCTTTCTACATATAGAAATATATAGACATATATACACACAAATGTAAAAAGACTCTGAAAGGTAGAGAGAAGGATAATTGGCTAGGGGTCTTGATACACAAGGGATGGTAAGATGTTGAGTTCTCTAGGTTTCCTTTTTGCCTAATATATTCAGACTTGGAACTACAGAAGCTGACAACCCACAAATGCCAAAGGAGAAAAATAACATCCCCTCATTCAAAAGTTGGAAATCACTATCCAAAGGACCAGAAAAAGGGCAACTTGGGAAGGCAGAATACTTTATACAGTACTTTTCTGCTTAAGCCAAACACCACAGGACATTTTTTTTTAATTGTGACCCCCTCCAACCCCACCCACTCCACGAAGGCCAAAAGAAAGTAGTGTAATATTCTTCAAGTGCAAGAAAGAAACTATTAACCCAGAATTCTATATCCAGAGAAATTATCTTTCAGTGATGAAGGGGAAATCAAGACATTTCAGAGGGAAGAAATTTGTTGTCAGCAGGCCAACTCTAAAACAATAGCTAAGAGAATTTCTCTAAATATAGAGGTAAAGATAAAAGAAAGAACCTGGGAACTTCAGGAAGGAAGAACATACTAAGCAAAAAATATTGGTGAATACAATAAGCTTTCCTTCTCTTGTTTTCTAATTATGTTTGACCTTTGAAACAAAATCATCATCATCATCATCATCATCATCATCACTATCCATAGGAGTTCTAAATGTATGTAGAGAAAATATTTAAGAAAATTATATTATAAACAGGATAAAAGAACATAAAAGGAGGTAATATATCTATACTTCATGTGAACTGGTAAAATGATAATACAAATAGACTGCAATAAGTTATGTATGTGTAATGTAATGCCTAGAGCAGCCATTTAAAAATTTTACAAAGACTATTGGCAAAACAAAATGGTATTCTAAAAAGTATACAAATAATCTAAAGAAAAAAATAGGAAAAAGAAAACAGGAAAGCAAAAGAACAAACAGAAAACAAAAAGTAAATTTGCTTACTGAAGACCTAACATATCAATTATTACATTAAATAAAAAAGGTTAAAAAACACCAATTAAAAGAGAGTGGCAAAGTGGGTTAAAATATGGTACATGAAATTTACATCACATGTGATATAGCTAGGTTTTTTTTCTTCACTTTAAAATCATGATATTTTTAAAAAGGAGAAAAGAGAAAGTATTTAAGATTTTATCCTTATTTTATACCTTAGAGAAGAACTGTCCAGTAGGAATATAATGTGAGCCACAAACATAAGCTGTATATGTAATTTAAAAATTTCTAGTAGATATGTTAACAATTAAAAGAAACAGATTAAATTAATACTAACCATATATTTTATTTAACCTAATATATTCAAACTATTATTATTTTAATATGTCCTGAACATAAAAATTTACAAAATATTTTATATTCTTGCATACTTTTTTTTTAAATCTAGTGTATTTTATACTTACAATGTGTTCATTTCTGACTAGCCACACTTCGAGTGCTCAGTAGCCAATGACTAGTGGCTCTGACATTTGAGTTTAGTGACTAAATAGCTAATATTTTCTTTATGCAAAAAGATTTCATGTACAGCCACAAAATTTTTGGCCTGCCTACAATTTTTATGTATTTATGCTGCTATGTTAATCTATAGATTAGAATGGATATCTAATAGTACTATGCAATTAAATACTAAAGTTGATTTATTTCTTCCTCAGGTCTTTCTTTTTGTAAACCAAAAATTGTCAGTAACTATGTGGAAATCAAGAACAAACTATAACTGTTTGCAATAGTTCTATAGTACAGTAGTTCTTATTTGTGGAGGATACGTTCTAACCCCCTAGTGGATGCCTGAAATGACAAATTGTACCAAGTCCCATTATATTCTATGTTTTTTTCCTATACATACACACCTATGATAAAGTTTAATTTATAAATTAGGTTATTTCACAAATAGATTTATTCTTACTTTAGATCTTTGGAGCCTCAACATATAATTTTTTTTCTTTATTTATTGAGAATTTTTCAGCTTTTCATTTAAAAGAGACATTTTATGGCTTCTCTTTGGCAAATCCAAATTTCTAGCATCACTACTCTTGCATTTTGAGGCCATGACACATTAAGTAAAATAAGAGTGACTTGAACACAAGCACTGCAGTACTGTGACAGTCCACCTAATAACTGAGGTGGCTACTAGGTCACTAACTGGTGGAGTGTCTACAGCATGGTGACACTGGACAAAGGGATGATTCACTTCCCGGGCAGGACATTTCAGGATATTGTGAGATATCATCTTGTTACTCTGACTGTTAAGCAATTTGAAACTTATGAATTGTTTATTTCTGGAGTTTTCCATTTAGTATTTTTGGATTGCAGTTGACCTCAGGTAACTGAATCCACGGAAAGTGAAAGTGCCAATAAGGGTGGCACCACTGTAGTAATGTAATAATAGATCACATCCATCAAAAAAGAAAAGATAATACTCTTAAATTTTTTTAAAGATCTCCTAAAAGACATCTATGAGTAGGCAAGGTCTGTAACTGAAATAAGAAATGAATTATTATTTAATTGAAGAATAAACTGTTTAAATACTTTTCAGTAGGGATTCCAGGCCAATGGACTCATGTGTCAGAGGTCCCCAAAAGTCCAGAAAATAACAATCATTTTGCCTATGTAAATGACAAGCAGAACACCATATTGAACTTACTCTTTTTGGGGAGGGGCTTTTTTCCCTCTAACTTTACCTTTAATTGTTTCTTGACATATTACGTTGGTAGAAACAGAATCTAACTATGACCTCTCACCTCCATGGCTGTTACCCTTTTCTGATCCACCATAACCTCCTGCCTCAATTACTATAATAGCCCTTGGAACCCACTTCCTCCTACCTTCTACATCCTATTCTGAACATAGCAACTAGAGAAAATATGTCAGATTATATAATTTATCTAAGAACACTTTGCAATGCCTTCATTTTCCCATATAGTAAACACAACAATGTCTCAACTCATACAGACCCTGGCCCCATTATCTCTCAAACTCCAACTTCTGCTATTCTTCCCAATTCTCACTCCACCCCAAATACCCTGACCTTACTGATGTTTTTAAAAGAGACTGGAGAACTCCATTCCTGGGTTCTTTACACTGGCTTTACCCTCTGTCTAGAATGCTTTTTCCCAAATATCTGGATGGCTACTTTCTCATCTCCTTCAACTCTTTGCTTACTTTTATTTTTTCAAAGAAGCTTACTCTGATCAGCATATTTTAATTTGCTACTCAACTCTTTCTCTACCCATACGATTTCTAATTCTACTTTTTTTAAATCTCTTTTTCAACACTTTTCATTCTCTAACATACTACTTATTGATCATGGCAGTTTTCTTTTCTGTTGTCAGACATTAGAATGTAAACTCCCCTAGAGTAAGGATCTTTGTTTTCTTTTAGAATTGCCTTTGATTTAATGAATGAGCTTTGATATTTATGTTTCTACATGATAGAAATATTAAATTTTAGTCGTTATCCTTCATACTTCCCTTTCCTTTACCCTGTTTTATAATTAACATTTTTCATTTGTACCTTCTTTAACAGGTGTATTTCAGTTAGCCATTCTGTTTAATGTTCCTCATTCTCAGTTGAATATATATCACCTGAGAGCAGGAAATTTATCTATTTTATTCACTATTACATTCTCATACATAACAGAATGCATAAGTGCCATGTTACATACTCAATATACATTCATCGCATACTTGAATGAGGTTAAAACTTTTGTACTTCAGCGGACTATCTGGTGCATTTGGACTGTGGATTAAATCAAAAGAATTTTCAGTTATGTGAGAAATCCAGATTTGCACTTCTTCAAGGTTTGTTCTATTTCATTCATTATATTATTGCAATGAATATTCTTTGCTCTTTTATTAGAGCTCTGTATACACAAATATGGCAATGAACAGTAAGAAAAAAATAACCTCTTTTGTCATCTTTGATCAATGACCTGAAGATGTTTTCATTCAGGCAAAATTCACCAGGCAACATGAAATCAGTCACTTTATTAAATTATTACAATAGTCTATATAAAGTAGAAGACAAAGAAATAGGGTAATTAAGGATTAGTAAAGAATAAAGTAATCATGTACATGCAGAAAGAATTCTTTTCTTGAAACCTCCTTGGATTGTGGTTTATCAACACTAACTCTATTGTTCAGTTAGTGAAGTAATTAGTTGGCAATAATTCATATGTATTTGAAACCAAAGCTCTTTAGCAAGGTGTGAGGTTTTAGCATCCTTGGCTAGCTGGTTGAAACAGGCTAGTACAGCATGTACATGCTTAGAGGACACGTTGAATTTCTTGTAACTCTTTTAGCCATTTTTGAGAATTAGCAACAGATCTGAATATGCCAACCTGAAACCAGTGTGTAGAGTTCCCTTTGGTACTTCAACTTAAAGTTAGTTGTTTTGGCTTGTTCTGTTTATTTTAAGGTAGAAAACTTCGTATACATTAGAAATTGACTGGGAGCATATGACTATATGTGTTTGCCTTATTTTAGATGTTAACAACCAACCAGTATATGTTGGATAATTAGTCAGTAGATTAAAAGGAGGTAGGTTCCTGAAAACTTAAAAATTAAATATGTACAATGTTTAATTTGTTACTAAATATGTCACTTTAAAAATTCTGTCTAAAATAAATATCCTTAAATCAACTATATGCTACCTGAGAAATCTTAGTTTTTCTGCAGTAAAATGCTGCATTTAAAAACTGGAGTTAGACTGAAACAATAAAGTAAAGCCAATTATCTGATAAATGTAAGTAAACAGTTTCAAAATATTATAAAATTTTTTTAAATGTTGGTTGAAAAATGAGTGTTTTCTTTTAAAGTTTTAGATTATTACTTTTTGCTCAATTCACATACTGTGTGTATTCAAACTCAAAGAAACCCAGAGTGATTGATGGGGAATTTGGAGTTTTGTGGCTTAGGGAATTTAATATGGTAAAGCAGAATGACCAGAGAGTCTTTCTGGAAACAAAGTTATGGCAATACCAGTATTTACTGATTGATTTATTTTCTATCACATTGGCTATTATCCATTGTGTGCTTGGAATGCTATGCATTCCAAATGTGTTGATTACAAAGGCAAGAAGAAACATGAACTGTTTCCATATCTTGCCCATGATTTGGTTGTGGCACAAGATGTAGAGACTTTATAACATACATATAGAAGTGAGCCTTACAAAATAGGGATCTGAAAAATTTAAACTAAACAATAACACAATGAAAAATATAGACAGTACAGATAGGAAAATAATTACCACTGTATGAATTAGTAGACTAGATGAACAGAATCCACTTTGGTTGTGATTTCCTATCATTTGTTTGCTTTTGCCTGTTAGCCATTGAGTCATTAGAGCCTGTCACTAAAAGAAAATGGGAATAATGTTTTTTTAAGTTTAAATTTTACACATCCTGAATTTCACAGCAGGAGCCTACACTCAGGATATAAAACCTTAATATTAGAGTATATGCTAATCATTTTTAAATGTACATATTAACTTAAAATATTTGTTTGTTTTTGTAGAGAGTTATACTCAGAAATCTATAAATTACTTCTAAAATGTTTTCTTCCTTTTTTGACTTAACAGCATCAGAGGAAACTAATAAGTACCAGAACCATAAATATTCAAGCCTATTGTATTATTTCTCAATTTTTCTTTTACAGAACAGTTGAAAAAGTTAGTTGCTCTACCTAAATTTACTATTGACTTTTCTCTTTAGATTTTTATTCACCAGTAGAATTAAAAAGCATCAGTACTATTAAAAAGTGTGATTGTCATGATGATACTCTATCAGTAGTAATGTTTTATACTCTACAAATTAAAAATATATCTCTTCAGATTAGAAATATTCTACAAATTATAATATACTGTACCCTGGATATCTTTCACAAAGACTTCTAAGAAGAATTCGGAGAAAGAGATGTTATTGTATTACAGCTCTAAATATCCTGGAATATACTATATCTTTGTCTTAGATAAAAGCTCTAACCACAGTTAAATTGCAATTAATTATCCAGGGACTGCTTATCCATTTTATGGATTATCCCAGTTATTTACTTCTCCTGTCATTAATTTAAGGCTCATTAGTTCTTATTTCTTTTAATAGATGGGGAAAGAATGAGGAGCTAGAGCTCAAAGTAGTGTTGGATGCATTTTGGTGTGGGAGTAAAGTAAAAGTGTTAGCCAAGAGGAAGTTTGAAATGATTTGGGGGCAAGGTCAGTCATACATGTGAAGCATTTTAGGCAGCTAAGTATATGGGATAAATTAAAGGAAACCTGACCAAATATCATTATAGTGACCTAATATTTTAATTTTCTATTGCTGCTTTGACAAATCACCATAAGCATAGTGACTTAAATAACACAGATTAATTAATTTATAATTCTGTAGTTTAGAAGTCTGATGTGGGTTTCGCTGAGCTAAAATCAAGGTGCAAGTATGTCTGCATTCCTTTCTGGAGGTCATAGGGAGAAATCCATTTTCTTTTTCAGTTACTAACTACTGCCTACATCCCTAGGCTCTTGGCCTCCTTCTTTCATTTTCACAGCCAGTAACTTAGCATCTTGCTGACTTTTCTTCCATCACTATAGTATTTCACTTCAACCATAGCTGGGAGATTATCTTCATTTTTAAAAACTCTTGTGTTAAACTTTGTCCACCCAAATGATCTCAAATAATCTCCTCATCTCAAGGTCTGTACCCTAAATCAGATCTGCAACATCCCTTTTGCCATGTAAAAAACCTCATAGGTTCCCAGGGATTAGGGCATGGGTTTCTTGAAGGGGTATTTATTCTACCTACCACACTCAGAAAATTCTAAATTTTCATATTGCTCTACTTTCTCTAGGTAAAATAATAAATAAAACTACTGTGATATGTAAACAACCCTAGAATAATAGCTCTCATTTACTGAGCACTTATTATTTTTTTAGATACAAATAGTATCACATAATTTTCACAACAGCCCCATGAAGTTGGCGTTACTTTTATCACTATTTTACAGATGAGGAGAGGGAAGATTATGGCTTGGATGAACTCACACAGCTTTGACCAAGCACAGTGACAAAGACAATGTTTAAGTCCAGATTCTCCTGGCTCCAGGTTCCAGCTTGACTCTATTGCTTTTATAAGTAATTTATTATCAGGTATTTACACCTTTACTAGAAGAGCGTTACTAAGTGAAAGCCATGAGGGAGATGAAAGAGTATGGCTTAAAGCAGTGGTCCTCCAACTTTAATGTATATCAGAACCAGCTGAGGTTGCTTGATAAAATGCAGAGTGCTGGACCCCACCACCAAGAGTTTCTGATTCAGCATGTCTGGGGTGGGGCGTGAGAATCTTTATTTCTCTAAGTGCCCAGGTGATGCTGATGCTATTGGACCAAACTTTGAGAAGCACTTGCCTAGGGACTAGAAAGCCTGAGCTGCGGTGAGATTCTGCTCCAAAAATTTTAGCAGAAAGTGAACTTGAAGCAAAGAATTGAAAGAAAAGGGGAAAAGGTGAGAGAAGTCATCACATATTATAAAGGGTTGGAGAGGAAAACTCATAAGCAAGCCCAACCCCTTGATTAGGACCATTTGTTTAGGTAATGATATAGCTGGGACTAAAACTCAAATCTTCACAGGTACATAAAAACCGTTGAGAACAAATATCACTTATTTTTAGCCTTTCCTGCATCTGTCTCCATACTCATGTCAGTAGGTAAGTGGAAGGCTGGCACCCTAGGTCTGTTTACCAACTGCTTTCAAAAGTTTTCTGGAATACTTAGGGTATAAATAAAGAATAAAATCTGTTTTTATTGCCATCACTTTATTAATTTAGGCTGTTCATATAATACATGCTATTTGAATATCGGGATGATTTTGCTAATTTTTTTTTCCCCCAGAGAACATCATTTTGGAACAAGGTCTTGACGTGCTGTTTCTCATGTTTCTCTCTAAAGTTCCCTGGCAAGGCATGTGCTAACAGCCTGGCTCTACTGAGCATCTGGTTGGCACTTGAACAACCCTGAGTGAGACAGAAGGACCTGCTCTTCATCATCTTTTCAGAGAGGATTTCAACTGTAAACCTTGGCGGGAAGTCACGTCTTTACTTCATTATTTTCTAACACTGGCATTGTTTTTGAAAGCCTATTTATTGAAGTTTCAGAAATGCCTTCTTTGACACCAAGTATGGTCATCATCTGACCATAAGATAATCAAAAGAACCTGGGAAGCATTTGGAGTGAAATACATGGCATGCCTTAGAATTGAGGCAAAAGGGGAATGTGAGATGAGACAGATGTAAGAGCTATAGCGTATGCACTGCATTTTTAGATGTCAGCAATGTTGAAATATGTGGCTTAAAGCAAATGTAGATCAGCAAAGGCCCGAAATAACACTCTATTTCCTGGGATGATTCATTTAAAGAGGCTATTTATTGCATACATAGTTGCAAGAACATGTGCCTATTTTCTTCTGTGATTGTTGGTACATAAATATATTTTGGTGGCCCTAAAAGTAGCCTGATGTTTCCTTAAAAAAAAAAAAAAAAGCAGGTTGGGGAGAGTTCACCTCCAAACAATTTTCAAATATGCTAAGATTATTGTAGTAGTTATTGATGTCTTTGCCATAAGGTCTCCAAGAATGATATTTGGTCCTTGATCATTAATTTGAGTCAGAGATTAAGTGGAATACAGCTCTCCAGGCCAAAGCTTCATTGGAAAGGATGAATTCTCTATCTGTGGTGGTATGTGCGGGACATAGCCAGGGTTCAACTTAATTTCTGTGGTCTTGGTTAAGAATGTGAGCTGATTTAGAGCTCTTTGATTTAAAGACCAAGCCGCTTAGAGATACTATCTAGAAATCATTCCATGGGATGCAGGTGTTTCCTAGGTGGATCTTAAAAAGACTTGTGTATTTCCACCCTGTTTAGGAAGCCCTCACTAAGGAATCAAATCACCTTTTCTTGGTTACATTCGAACAGGCTCTTCATTTACTTGAATACCTCTGCCATTTCCCCTGCCCCTTTTTTTGTCAGTCATGTTCTTTCATTCTATCCAGAATAGTTTTAGCACTCTACTTAGGATATTTTTATTGGATGGCTGTGCAAGAAAGGTATCCTATCCTCTGGCCCTCCCCTGCTTTAAGGTCATTCCTCTCCTTCATGTTTCTAGTTTATCATTGCAAGTAATGGGTATAACAAACATAGCTTTTGCATTCTATCTGCAAGATCTCCTTTGAGGATCCATAGCATAGAGTGTTGAAAACCCCATTTTGAACAGGGGAAATACATATGAGGGGGAAGACATAGAAATAAAAATTACCAAGGTAAAAATAAATTTAAAATGCAATTCAGTTTTATTAGGTATGGTCTCCAGAGATAAATTTATAGAGTACTAAAGAAAATAAGTCCATCACTGCAGTGCTTCAGTGAGGTCACAGAAAGCATGTTCTGCATAAGATTTGCTAAAACCTCTTCCTAGGGTTGACAGAATGTATTATTATTATTAATAATATGCTTTTGTTTTTCTAAATCAAATAATTTAACATAATCTGAGTCATTTAAGTTTGAGGTATATAGTTAACATTTGTATAAAACTTTGGAGTTTCCAAACATTTTTTTTGTGTGTGCACAAATATTCTTCAAAATAAGCCTAATGAATAATAATCATAATCAGGTTATGATACCCTACTTTTAAAATGAGGATCTGAGGTACAGAGAGTGATGCTTCTTGCCTAGGACCAGACAATTGGTGACAGAGTTGCCCTAAATCCCATGCTCTTTTCATTACACCGGTAGTCCCAAATCCTGCCTCCACACACAATTTCCTTTTACAAATATCTGGGCAGTTTGGGGCAGGGCAGCGGGAAATCAATGCACAGGCACTAACCCAGAAAAATTAAGTCATAATATCTGAGGGTATGGTCCAAGAATAAATATTCTATAGAAATTTTCTGGGAGATTTTATGTGCAGCCCAGAGTGGGATCCACAGTATTAATCTCAATGGCTTCCTTTAACATTGCTAACAGTGGAGCTTAAATTATTTAATCAACTCAACATCTTGTACATAGGCAAGCAGTCTAAAAACAAAACATCTGACATGCCATTTTTTATCTCCCGTTTTCCTTCAGCAAGTATTTTAGAGTATGTCTTTAGCAGTGAAAATTTGATAAAATAATATGGAGTTATTTAAAACTAACAACTAAATACTTAGTACAGCAGGAACAGCATACAAAGCCAGCACAGAGAAGGTCCTTATTAGTGAACTCTATTGAGTATTCTAGTTTTGCTGTTGCCATATGCATCACCCACTCTTTTCACTGAACCAATCGTTGTCTTTAGCCTTGGCATTACTCAAGAGAAAGGTGAAGAGACCAGTGGAACCATGGTTCCTGACCAAATTTATATCAAATACTTTTTTTCTCTAGGTCAGTAACTACTGAAATGTGAACTCCCATTTAAAATGGCCCTGACCTTTATTATATTGGTCACTCTAATTGTTCCTACAATTCCTAGTCAAACAGAAAGAATATTTTGTAAATACCAAATCTAGACATCTACTCTGACCTCATGCCTCTTTTTAATCAGCCTTCTTTCTCTGAGACTGAATCTAGAAGCTCCTCTCCTAAAATAGAGGATAGAATGGTCTGATTTTGACTTGTTTAGCATGACACTAGATTAGAAAACAAGATGTGGGGAAAGAGGGAACTCACTAAATTTCTTGATCTCTTCTTTAGCTGGTGGAGAGCTATTGGTAGGTGAAGTAGAAAAGTTTGAGGAAGAATCTCTTTGGTTTGCTAAAAATGGACAGAAGGGACAAAAAAATAGTAACAGAAGGAAGGCCTCTGATTATGTTCCAATATCCCTGCTTCAAGGTTTGATAGGTTGTGACCGCATGAAGAGAAGCTCAAATGCTTCTGCCTCGGTTGGGGCTTTGGAAGGAGAACCCTGTGTATTCATCTCTTTATTCAGCAGCACTTACTGAGTGCCCAGTCTGTGCTAATTACTGTTCTAAGTGATGGACATGGAGCAGCAAACAGAAATCTCTATAACATGGGGGCCCTCAGGCTTGGTGAGGCTGGATCTCCCTTGCACTCTTTAGCCTCACTCAATTCCCATGGAGCACTGATGACAGAAGAGAGGAGTTTAATTAGAGGATTGACTTAAATCTAAAGGAAAGACATATTTATCGAATTACCCAGAGACTGAGTTATTTGAGAGTCTAAATTATTAAATTAGTCTGAGATTACTGAACTCAACTAGAAAGAAAACTCTTGGTTCCCTTCTCCCAGAGGTGATGTTCTAGAGCATATCAATTAATTCTAAGAAAACAAAGAAACAAACAAAGCTATATTTCTCAGCACATGTGTTAGCAATTTTGCGACTGCTCTATTAGTAAGACAATAGAATACCTAGGAATAGAAATGCCTGAGATGGAGTGTTATCATTGCTGATTGTCAACCTACAAGGCCTCAGGGAGTTAAAATCAGGAAGAAATGAATGATATGGAGAAAAATATACTACTATTGTTTATTTGACTTAATGCATTTTTCTAAAACTTTTTTAGACTGAGAACTAGAATTGTGTCTCTACTTACAAAGATCAACTTCCTAGGACAAAGAATAGAATAAGTAAGCTGCCTCAGTCATCGAAATTGGAAAACGCCATGTTTAAAGAAATTCATTTGTATTTATGTATGTTCTAAGTCACTGAAACAGCTGCTATGAACTGCTATAGATTACAGAAAAATATCACGATTACGTGGAACCTTCCTATAACATGAAAAACAAATACTTAGGTCCTCTGTCTACATATCATGAGCCACATCTCAGTTTTCATTCTTCAGTAGACTTCCATTTGGTATTTGACATTGTCTTACTTATTTTATATTCTCACTAGACTCTGTATTATTTGTCTACAGTGTCTCTAAATATACCATTAACAATTCTACATCAAGGGATTATGTAGGGCCTCATCTAAAGATCTAAGAGCTTTGACAAAGTATAAATACTACTTCTAAGAAAATTCCAGCATGGCAAGAAGACCCTTTTTAGACTTTCCTTTTGCCCATTTAGTATCAGTTACATATTTGCAGTGCTGGGCATGTTTCCTAAGTACAGCTATATGCAGTAAGACACTCAGTGGCATTCAGCCACTGGTTGCTTAGTTTTCTACTTATATATTCAGGAAAGAGCCAGAAGTGTGAGAGGCACTGGGTACAATGAGCATCATTCAGTGGTAATGATGATGAAAGTTCTCCAAAGAGAGATCATCTTTCCCCCTGGTTCATTAATTAATTAAAGATCTTGGATCAGCATAAAGTATTTTTAGCTGGTAATCAGCATGCAAATAACCACTGGCCTACAGGCCCAGGGTTTGATAGGAATGCTGGAGCCAACCATATTTTAACAAAAAATTTTTTAAAAAATTTCCACAAACCCTGATAATATTTGTTTTAAGATGTTTTCTTCTATAATCCTGTGAACCCCATCTTGAGAGCTGACTTCATTATTAACATTCACCATCAAGATCACTGAAAAGAGCTCTTTAAGAAATAATCTAGAAAAGAACATATTGCTTCTAGGGGAGACCTATGGGTTTTCCATTAGGAAGTTTATGAAACATTTCTATCAGATGCATAAAGCTAGAGCTTTATACAACCATATATTTTGCAATGGCTATAATGTCACTGCAAGGATTAATACATTTGAAAGCCAGTGTCAACTCCATATCTCAATACTTGCAATCACGTTTGTATTTTACAGGATAGATAATGAGACTATAACAAATTAACCCGAGTGATTCTGTGATTTGACACAGCAGAGCTGATTTCTCACTCAGGCTACATTCCTAATGCATGAGAACAGGGTCCACTTCACACTGTTCCACAGGGACCTAGGCTACTGGAGGCTCTGCCAATTTATAGCTGCACCATTTAGAACACATGCCACAGGCTCTGGAAGGCTTCACCCTAAAAGTGAGACTTGCTACTTCTATGTTAAGCTCATTGGCCAGTACTGGTTATCTGGCCCCTACCTAACTGGAAAGGGGCTGATACCTAACTGTGGTGGGGCACACAGTGAACATTATTGTACAATATCACCAAAATCATACAGTAAAAAATATCTCACCAAAACCTTCACAACCTGCTTTGCTACAACATACTTAGTCAATCTTACAGTCACCAAAACGCTGTTTTAAAACATTAGGAATCAAGTGCCCTCACCCCATTTTCCACATTTCTCTACCAGTGCTATGAAGGCAACATAACTTAGTGATTCAGAGCACAGGCTTGAAGTCATATGCATATTTTCAAATCCTACTACCTCACTAGGAGATATCTTTGATCTTGGACAAGTTATTGAGACCCTCTAGACCTCAGGGTTGTTGTTGTTCTTTTTTTTTTAATCTATAAATGGATCCTAGAAGAACCTATGTTACTGCATTATTGAGATAATGGATATCAGTGTTTTTGCATATTGCCTACAACATAGATCATGGTAAATGTTCTTGTCTTTGTTGTTTTTGATACTTTTATGCTTATGTGGGCCTATTTCATAGCCCCCAAATCCTAGAATTTTTCAGTCAGAAGGCTAAAAGCTGAAGTTAAAACTTCCCTGCCACAAGCCTTAATCTCTTGTCACTGTAGGTCTTAATCCTTATTTTCTTGCCGACAGAATTGGCTTACTTGCTTCAGACCCTAAGGTCACCTAGGCCTAATTTTAGTACTGGTTTCTGAACATGGAACCACAGAATTCTCTTTGATTTGGGATGGGCCAAAATTCATATAGAAGGTCAATTTTTTTTTTTTTTTTTTTTGAGCATTGGCCCAAATGCCCTGAAAGTAATAAGACTGAAGGTTGGGACACTCATAGATACTATAAAAAACAGTCTCCTAGGAGAAGTAATAGCTGAAGGAGAAGAGTTATGGTATCTCTATGGTTTCTCTAATCTATTTATAAAGCCCATATATGAGGGAGAGAGGAAGAAAAACATTCTCAGCTGGGAGATCAAAGTTCCGAGTTCAAATCTTAGAAATATCTTTTACTGTCCAGAGAAACTTGGGCAAATGACTTAATGCCACAAAGTTATGGTTTCTTCATCTATAAAATGGGGGTTATGATGTCTATTTTAATGACGGATTTTTCTCAGCTCAAATGAGTTAGTATAGATGTATTGATAAGAATAGTCAAAACAGATTAAGGCTCTATATACATTTAAAGGTTGTTATTATCTCTACCTATTTTTACCCATACTTTAGTACATGATTTTTTTTAATTACTCTGGGAAAGTAGGGATGATTTTCTGACAAATTCTATCATCTATCTATCTATCTATCTATCTATCTATCTATCTATTTATCTATCAATCATCTATCCCATATTATGACCCTATTCCATTAGAAAAGGTAGTGTTATTGAATTAATATATGGGTACTCAGGAGCCTGATACTAATATTGAAGATGCCTGAGATCCCCAGAAATGCACCCCTAGTATCTGCCAAATATATCCAAGAATAGATGGATTTCGTTGGCAGGAATCCACATCTGCATTCTCTTTCCCTCTCCTTTCTAGCTAATGGAATGAAAATCTGTTAAAAAGAACCTATTTCATACCTTGGACTGTTTCCAGCTGTCTCTGTAAATAAGTCTATAGAACTATAGGAAGGAATATAAATTGATGTCTTTTGAAGTTTGGCATGTAGCATTAGCACAGCTCCTTTAGGCGGATGCTAAAGATCATAAAATGCCAGGAGTTTGCACGCACAGGATGGAATTGGAAATCTCTCAGGATAAAGGGCAAAAGTGGAACATGCAAATCAATTCACCTGGACAGTTTCCTGCCTTCCCTGTACTCTATCCCTTTCCTTAACATGCAAGTGAATGGGAAGAAGTTGATCAAAGAGGCTTGAGATGTTATTGTAATTGGGATCTTATAAAATCTGTGAGAATTGAATATAACAAGGGATATTGGTCACTCTCATGATGTGCAATGTCCCACAAGGAAAATAACAAGTTCCTGACCTTATGTCAATCAGTTTCCTTTAGATCCAGGTGATGAATGAGAAGGGACTTGTGATGGGCCTCTGTTTAGCTGACAAAAGTATACTAGATTCCCAATTATTTTCTATTTAGTATTAAAATAGTATATTATTAAATTTTTTGAAATATGCCATGTCAAGTTTTACAAATATATCATTTTATCCATAACTCGTAAGTTGACATTTGTATCTTGCTCTTGCGCTGGCATCTCTTTCTCTTGCCAGTCTCCTTCTGTATATTCCATATCAGTCCATTTATCAGGGCAGCTGCCTAACACATAGGTTTATAATTCCACAATGTTTATTTTGCTTACTAAGAAATCTGCGAAAAAGCCAGAGGAGCACAGTGCAGAGTGGCAGAAAATAGGGGTGTAGAACATTAAGCACAGATACAACTAATTTACACAGAATTAATAAGGCACTGGGTCATTTTTAAGACCTATGATCGAGTGACTGTTAGAAAATATTATTTACAAAATTGATACTTTGCTGGGAGAAAAGCCAAGTTTGGTAATATAATTAAATAGAAATTAAATTGGAGAAAATGCATAATCATATTTTTATTAATATGTTAACTTTGTAAAGATTATTTGCCTATTCAAGGCATTGAGAAAGATAACCAAGGCAAGGTAATTAGATTTCAAGTGAATTGCTACCATGTTAATTCATATTTTATAAGAAGAGTAATTAAAATTTACTGTGTTATAGCTACCAGTATGGTATTTTATTATATTCCATCTAACATTTTCTTATAAGTAATTTTAAAACATCAGCTTAATGGATTAGTGAAAGTACAATAGTGTAACTGGGCATTTATTGTTAATAAAAATCCAGATTATAAAGTGAATTTTTATTACTCTTAAAGTCATTCACAGCACAATTTTAATGATATAATACATTTCATCAAGGTTTTTTTGTAGCCACTTGTATGGGAAATGACTTTCTGTATGTAGATTTAAATAAATACTGCTTTTACATCTCTTTCTATAATCTAATTTAGATAAGAAAACATAATTATCTTGGTCTTTGGACTTGAATATCGAGCCCAGTGGGTACTGTAATATGTCACGTTTTGTATGCTGGGATTATGTGGTCAGACCACCATACCGGTTTGCCAATTTTTTCCCATGTTTAAACAAGGGTAAGGATGTAAGGGGTGATTCTGTTTCTTTCATGAAAGATTAATTATCAGAAGAATAAGATAAATATTAAAATGTGTGAAGTCAGGTCAGGTCTTCCCTCTGGCATGTAAACTACCTTCTAGGTCATCTTCCAATTAAAGAAATTTCATTGCTTTGTTGACTCAGAGTTTTAGCAGGGGCTGGGTAGTTGATGAGTTCAATGTGTGCTCACCGGAAATGTTGCATAGAAACTAGTTAGAAATCATATCAATGAGCCACTAATCAAATCAGCTTGAGGTAGCAGCCACCTTCTGAGAGTCCTCTTCAAAGAGTTCCCATGCTGTTGGTTGGAATGACTCCTTCTTCTTTTCCCTCAGTGCGTGAGATCAATGAAGAGATACAGTTCATTTAGCCAAGGGAAGTGTCTTAAACACGTTTCCAATAATATTGTGAGTAATGTTTTAACGTTTCAACTCCCCAGCCGAGGAAATAAAAGTGTTACTATGTAATGTACAGTGCCTAATGTTTCCAAACTTCTCCAGTGAAAGATGCCGGTTGCATTTCCCTTGTAATTGTTTGATGCCAACCATTCTCAACTACTGCTCTTGACATAAACTTCAACCACTTATTTGCATCTTACCTTCTACGGAACTTAGGCTCTCTGCACTACTTGACCCAAGGGGAGGTGTAGTCTTGTGGTGGATGCTATAACTTGCTGCCCATGTCGTTCTTCAAAAATGAAGGCCTTAATTTCCCAGCTTCTGGAGCTTCAGCTTTCAATCCACTCAGTTACTGCTTGGGTACAGAGATCTGCCTCACCCGAAGTCATGTCCACTTCCAGGATAGCCTGCAACCAATGACTAATCAAAGGTCAAATTAAACCATCATCTGACATCAAAGTGGGGAAAGCTTTGTAGGAGTATCCCACCTATATAGCTCTCTGCGGGGTCATCTGTAACTTCCACTGAAGTTACACTGAAGTTCAGCTTCTCATTTTGCCCAATCTTACTTTTCTCATTTTCCTTCCATAGGAAGAGCACTTTTCAGCGGACACCCTGGTAAACTCCCAGCATGTTAAGCTCCACCTCAGAGACAGCTTCACAGGAAAACCAATTGCAGAAGCCTTGTGCTGCTTCTAGATCTCAAATTTGCCATTATTTTGTGAAGATCATAGAGTTAACTCCACCCCAATGATGTTTTGTATTTTCATTTTGAAATACACTTTCTGAATAGTTTTAAAAAATAAAAACAATAGTTAAATCTCAGTGATAGAGTTTATAAAAGAGATTGAGTTTATAGGATATAAGAGGGCCCTAATTTTAAGGATCATTAAATAAAATGGGGAGTCTTACAATGAGAAATAATTAAGTTCAGATATTGAATACATTAATTAGAAATCAGAGATATAAATTTAAATGATTATCTGAAAAAAAGAAAAAACATTTTCCTTTGCAATTTCAGTGTTTGATAATTAGGTACAGTTCTCAGAGAAAAGAATGTTTTGCCTTAGAAGCTTCAATCATTGAATTGCTATTGGAGCAAAGATGTCAAGTTTTCCACAGGGAAAGGGAATTGAACAAGTGAGGAAATTTCTCTTGTAGAAGTTACCAGTGCTAAACACTTAAGCTTATTACCCTTTATACATAATGAAGTCATTCACCAAACTTCTTAAGTGCCTTTTGGCTGGACACTTTCGAAGACAACCAGCACAGAGTCAAGAGGAAAACAAAATTCTTTCATATTAATACTTTTGCAGACATTTCATGCAACATTTCCAAATATTTGAAAAAAACTCTATATTTTAATAAGGAGTTTTATTTAGCATTCAGTTGCTTTCTAAACAGTTCTGTAACTATGAAATCTCTATGAGCTATTATTTATATTTCTTACATGTAGATAAGATGTCACACAATATATATATTTTTTCAGACTAGCTATGAAAGATTCCCATTTTCTCTGAGTATTTTCAATCTGAGATTCAGAACATTTCTACATTTTAGCTTTTTTTTTTTTTTTTTTGGTATTACCTTCCTGGTTCCATTAAATCATAGCATTCTCTAGTCCCTCCTGGCCCCCTCAGATAATATTTACTGAGGTGAAGAAACTAACGATTAGCTAGTGTTGTGTATAAATGAGAAGTCTATGATAATAAGCATTAAGGAAAGTCTTGCCTTCCCTGTTCATGGAGAAGTCTGATTGTGATGTGAATTTATTTGCCTTTTCACTTATTTTATGTAAAAAATAGTATTAATTATTAACCAAAAAAATATCGAAGATGGCCTTTGAAAGCAAGCAAGTTTCTCTCCCAGCCATCTGCTCTTTTTTCCCCCTACTTTTTACTTTCTTCCTTGAAAGTATATTTTTTGAGTCTATTGTCAACAGATAGATGATAACAATGTAAAAATTGGCACATTCATTTCTTCAACAAATATTTATTGAACATCTATTATATTCCCAGAAATGTGTTGAAAATTTGAGATACATTTGTTAGCCAAGCAAGTATTTCCCTTTTCAAAAGAAACTTAATAATGAAGGAGAGGAAAACCTGCCTTCTGCAATCCTATGTTCTATAGCTGAACCTAAGATATAAAGTAACATAACACAGATTAACAAGGGAAAAGAAAAAAAATTATTTCATATTTTTACATGTACACAGAGTCTTTAAAATGAAAATAAAACCATAAAGAAGCTATTAGGCTCTAAAACTTATTTACTTCTTTAAACAAAAAGTAATAAATTATAGGGAAGTGTTAAGTCAAAGAACCTTAGGCTGAGGGTAGTAAATTATGGGACTGTGTCTAGGAAATATATGGGGAAAACCAATGGAAGATAAAAGTTATTTTAGAAAGTTTGTTTGTACAGATCCATTTCAGGGTTGATTCCCAGTCAGGTGACAAAAAGTCCTTCTCAGTTCAGGCAGGGCACTTTTCTCATGGGAAATTTTAAGACTTGCTTTTTGGTAGAAAGGGGAAAAGTTGTGCAGAGATCTAGGGGCTTAATGGTGAAATCCATTAGGGGGTACTGAGATACATGGTCTGCAAAGGGGAAATCTGGGGAAAGAGGCATGTTTAGCAAGCAGGCACATTAAGAAACCACTAGACCATCATCTTGCATCTCTACTCAAAAGTCTGGTGATGGAAATTATGTCAGAAAAAGTGAACTGACCACCAAAAATTTGGGATCCCCTTCTGTAATATAAAATTATTGCTAAAAATGGTTTCCCAGCCAGAAACTACATGTTTTAGTCTCTGATGACTCTAGATGGTGACTAATGTTTATTAATCGAATGTAAGCAGAAGGGTTACAATGTCATTCCCAGGTCAAGGTGAGGAAAAAGCAATTTTTAGTCTTTTCCACTGCCTATCATCTCCTGTTTGAATAAGTACATCCAGGGCAACCTTGGAAGCTACATATAGAAGATGGCAGAGTCCCCAGCAATCTGGGTTCTTGAAAAACTGGATGAATCGTAGCCCCTCCCCAATAACCAAGAACACCTACATTGGACACAAGTGAGAAATCAACTTTTATTATGTTATGACACTGACATTTTTAATTTTCTTGGTCACTGCAACTAGCTGTAATTAATATAAGGGACTATTAGAGAATTTTTCATATAGTTATGACATAATCAGGTGTATGTTTCTGAAAGGAAGATGTATTGGTGTGGGCAGGAAGATCATCATGCTGGAAGGCTGTGGTCAACTTCTGTATCAGAACTTTTATAGCAAAAAGAGAGAGGATAGCTTGCAGTGACATTTGGGTAATCCATTCTACAAGAATTAATTGCTCCTGGCTTAGATAGGGATAAGTGTATATGGCTCCCAGCTTTTAAAATATGAGTAGCAAGTTAAAAAATTAATACAAAAATATCCAGTTATTAATAATATTCATGGTACAGAAAATATCCACATTAGATTTGGGGCACCCAAAATATAGTGAGGTGGGAGTGACTGTATTCTGGACCATCCCATTAAAATATATGAAATGAAAGATTCTCTTTTTAATGGAAAATCTGCATCTGTTGTAAAAAGGAACATATTTGATTTAACTCTTCTTTATAGAAAAACATTCTTTTTCATATGGATGCTAGCCACCTTCTAAAGATATGACTGCCACAATATATTCAGGTAAGAGTGCCTAGAGACTTATAAATGCATGCAGAGTGGAGCTTGAAGAGAGAAATCCCCTCTGCCATGATGTAGAATGCCAGATAATGAATCTTCACGGAGGCAGCATTACAAATTGGAGTCTAGAAGGAGAGAAGTAAAGGAAATAGGAATCATTACAGAATGAACGATCGTGGTAATTAAGGTTATGGTAGAGAAGGGTTCAGTTATTGCAATGCAAATAAATCAGGAGTGTGTTTTGGGCAATGAAACAGTGTACCTCTTAGAATTTATCAACTTTTTGCCTTTTTTATTTTCATATAACCTAATGCTCCAGTTAGGAGGTATTTTACTCTTGTAAAATATAGAGAAAAAAGGTAACTGCTAAAATGTGATATATACCTAGCTGCCTTGAACCAGTTGGGATTAAAACAACAACAAAAATTTCAATCATATTTCTCATTCGGTACTTAGCATATCATTGCAAATCTTGGCAGGGATAAATGACATGTTTGTGGGTGATACTAACAAAGATGACATTTTAAATTCAGATTGACAAAACTCAAAACTTTTATTTGTAAAATAGTCCCCAAATGTGATACCAGATCTCTGAAGGAATGTTTAAATCACTAAATCAGAATATCGTTCTGTTAAAGTGTTCATACAGACATTGATTATAATCTATTTTTTAAGCCACAATTTAATGTAGTTGTGTGTGTGTTGTTTACTAGTTGTTTGTTCTTGCTTTCTGGGGGGGAGGTGGGATTTTGTCTTCTCTTATTACACTATTAAGAAGCTCAGTGATAGAAAACATAATGTAGCATCCAGAGAATTGTTTCAATGTTTAGGTTTTCAAAATTCTTTATGTAATTACAGACAAATTTGCATTTATATTTAATATTTAAAAAGAATATTTGTTTTTCTGATTATAAAATTATATGCTCAATCTATAAAAATTAAATTATATAAAAGTAAAAGAACATTAAAAAATTTTAAAGTTAGTTGTTTTTTTTTCTTTCTTTTCTATATGCACAGATACATTTGGTGTGCTTTTTCTCAGCAATGTTTTATTATATGGTCCCATTTCAAAAATATTATTTGAGAACATGATTTTAATAGCTATACAATGATCCATCACATAGATGTGTCATATGTTTTTAATCTTTTTCTCTGAACCTATAGAATATTTCCAACATTTTACTATTGTAAAACATGTGCACAACACACACACACACACACACACACACACAGAAGAGGAAAACTCCTACTTGGATAAGTCTCCTTGTGATGTGTGTAAGTCTCCTTGTGATGTGTGTATGTGTGTGTGTGTGTGTATTCACACGCACATGTTATTTTCTTAATCAAAGATTCCTAAAAATCTTATCTACATGTAAGACTTTTCTTCACTGCCTTCTCAATAAGATTTTTGAGAAGGTATTTACAATACCTTAAGCATCGGTCTCATATATAGAATATTACACACATAAATATATTATAGTTATGTAATTATATTAATATCTATCTGCCAGTCAAAATTTATAGGCAAATGAGGATTCTTGTGCTTATTGGAAAAATCTCTATCCCTTCCCTGTGTTGATTTGTATGCTTATTGTATCATATGACATATCATGTATTATCTCATATCATATATTACAGTCTTAAATACTCTTTGTTCTGTTTCAGAACTACTTATGTTGGCTCACAGATCTATCCTGTTACACTAATAAATCACTCATTTAATTGTCATACTTTTATAATAGATATATTTGATACATATCTGAAGGAAGTTTCTTATTTCTTTTTTAAAATTTTTTTTTTCAAAATGTTTCTAAATAATTTTAAAGTACTCTGTCAAATATTAAATTATTTTTCATTGGAATTTTAAATTAGATTTTAGCCAATGTAGGAAGTGTTTTGGCATAAATAACACATTTTTCAGTATTCATTCAATCTTGTTACCCTGGGAAATTCTGTTTCTTTATTTGAATTTGAATAGCTCTTAGTGTTATAGTTTGCTTATATGAAATATAGCCATTTGCCATTAGCAATGATTATTTCTACACACTTTACATATTTACATTGTTTTGTTAAAGGAAATTTCAATACATTATGTTCTAACTGACTTTACTGATGCATAGGGAATCTATTGCTTTTTTTATTTAGCTATTTTACTGGATTTTGTTGTTAATTCTATTACAGTTAATCCTCTAGATGCTTTTAAAAAATGGATATGATAGTATCATTGCTATCATCTTGATTCATTTTTTCCACTAGGTTTAATTTTGTTGCTTATTCTTTCCTCTATTTTTTTTTCTTTTATTTTCCTTATGGCTTTGACTAGAACCTCCAGAGTTATGTTAAAGAGCAATAGTTCTAACAAACTTTACCATATTATTTAAAAACTGGATGGAATTCCGATACAGCTGCATTTTCCAAAATATTATCCTTTAAACATTAGTCTTTTCAGATGTTCTTGGAGAAAAGAATTCCATGTTAAAATAGAAAAGTCTGTGAAACTTCTCATTAAAGGGCTATAATGTATTTTTTCATGTTAAAGATCTGAGAAATACTATAGTATTATAGAATTTTATTTTACCTCATTTTCTAATAAATCACAAAATTTTAATAGCATTTTAGTTTTTTAAAATTAAAATTCACATTTTATTGAACATTAGCCATCAATTAAAGCAAAACTCTTTGTTTTATTTATCCAATTAAGGAAGTACCAAGTGTTGAGTATTCTGCCCTGGGTACAGAAAAAAATGAGATACATTTTCTGGAAAAAAAGAAAAACAACCGTAAAAGTATTAATAAAACCAACAAGAGTAATTTCATTATCACTCTACACCTGGAGTTCTCTTTCAAAAACCTGTGGTTCATCTAAGTTCCAAATTGAGATAATTGTTTCAGTTTCTGCTGAGTCTTTGTAATATATTTTAAGTTTCCAATATATACATTTTTATTAATTATTGTTTAATAGCTGTTCTACTTCACATGAAAACCGATTCAAAACTCTCCCATTTATATTGTGGGTTGTAACACATGCAGATTCAACTACGTGTGTTTATTTGAGAACTAGTTGGTAAAGGATAGAATCACTTTGTGGCCACATAATCTTGTATTTGAGTTGGAAATTTGAAGTGAACAATAGCACAGTGGTAGTAAGGACAGAGAAAGAAAACTCAAGTTATTTATTACATAATTTGTTGTGACTATTTTGTTGTTTTTATTTGTGTTTAAGATTTCAGTCATAAAAGGTGGACTGTAGCATTTTCATTTGCCACCGATTTGGGTTACTATGTGAAGCATTTGCTAGAGTCGTATATTTAAGTCGACACATTTAACTTATTGAGGCAGGAGAGCTGGCCTTTTATATCCTTGTATCAGTCAGTCGTTGGCTACAGGCTGGGAAGGAGGCATCTTCCATTAGCAGATAATTCTCCAGAGAAGAAGGCAGCTATGAGCAGTCAGCATGTAGCCCTCATAGCAGCTGAGATGGTTCATGGGCCTGATTAAGTGTATTGAGTAGGGAACTGAGAGAATGTACCGCAGGTTCAAATTCTTCTTCTTGTGTATTGTTAGTCTTTGGTTATTTGTCAAGGCAGTTGTAGTAGGTTGAACAATACCCCCTCCTCCCCTCAAAAAAAAGAAAAACTCCCCAAAACTCCACATCCTAATCCCTGGAAACTGGGACTATTACCTTATGTGGCAAAAAACAAAGCAACCAAAAAGGGATGTTTGCAGGTGTGATTAAGTATCTTGAGATGGGAGAAGAGCCTGGATTATCTAGGTGGGCCCTTAATGCAATCAGGTGCATCCTTATGAGAGAGAAGCAGAGTTTTATACATAAGAGACACAGAAGATAAGGTGATACAGTTATAAATAATAAGTCAAGGAATATTAGCACCCACTAGAAGCTAAAGGGACAGGGAGTGGATTCTCTCCTAAATTGAGTGTGGCCCTGCCAGCATTCTGACTCTGGCCTCCAGAACTGTGAAAGAATAAATTTTTGTTGTTACAAGCCACCCCATTTGCAGTAATTTGTTACAACAATCACAGGAAAGGAATGCAGCACTGCAGTCGGATGCACAAGTAAGTAGCTCTGAATTAGGCTGGCTTTTTCATTTAAGTTCACCCACATTTGTGCCATGTCTATGAATGTCAAGCCTTTTTTCTATATTCATGGAGTTTTTCCCCCTAGCAGTTAGTTTTTTTTTTGTATATATTCTTGGTGCTACACAAATTAATCTTACTGTGTATTACTTTTTTATTAATTGTTTTATAAGTATGTGTTCTTTCTTATTCATTAGCCTCTAAGGTCCTCTTGAGCAGAGCTTACTTTGATAAACGTGAAAAGAAAAGAAATTATAAATTCAACTAATCCTGGCTCTGAATTCCAAACCGTAGGCAAGATACTTAGTGTGTTGAAGCCTCTGTTACCTTATGTATAACCTAGTGATAACAATAGTACCTAAGGTGTAAGGGGTAATTGCATGGATTAAAAGAGATAATAAATACAGAGTGCCTGGCTATGTTAAGGGGGCATCCTTAAACCTCCACATTGTTCAAAGATCAAATATGATTCAAACTTCAAATTTCAAATATTTTTAACAATCAATATTTATAAAAAGTTATATATGTTATTTACATACAAACATTGTATATTAGAATAAATAGTGATCTTGGAACATATTTATAACTATGAGGACTGGATATTCTTTTTTAGCCATATTATGAATCATTTTTGCATGATAGAATTGTCAAAATCAGCTCTTAATATTATTTTTGAATCTAGTACTTGCAATCTGAACACAAAAACCAATCAGAGGTAACTTGGCTTTGGACATACCTAGATGTGTGATATCTGAAAAGATTAGGGATAGAAAAGATTAGGTGTAGAGTAATATCTAGCAGGCATTTTGTTGCCTTTGTGAGTCCAGGACATGCTGATTAGGTAGAAAAGCCTAAGGATGTCAGAGAAGAATACTAGAACATTTTTTTTTCCTTGTAAACTTAATAGCAAGTGACTTAGGGTACATCCTGTGCTGCTAGATCAGACTGACTTCTGGAGTTTGTTAACTAATCTAATTTGCTGCTAGAGTGGATATTCTAGCCCTACCAGTGAAGCTCATGTGTTGTCCTTGTTTGCCTGTGTGAAATAATAAAATATACAGTTTATATTATCATTCTATAACCTTATAAGATCTGCCCCAGTTCCTGACTCAGAGCTCCTAAAACTCTTGTAATGTCCGAAGTGATAAGAAAACTAGGAACATGTTTTGTTCTAGTATTTGCTTTTGACACTGATTTCTGACAGAGCTCCTAAATCCCTTAGAATTTCCTGGATAAAAAAGAAAAATGTCTTTTTTTCCTAATAAGGTGGACTTTGGTGGGCTCCTGGATGGAGGCTGGTCACCAGAAAGGTCAAGCCAGTTATTAGAAATTTGGAATTTTCAGCCTCAGCCCCCGTTCTTCAGAGAGGGCCAAGGGACTGGAAATTGAGATAATGATCAATCATGCCTACATGATAAAGCCTCCATAGAAATTCCAAAGTACAGGGTTTAGGGACTTTCTGGTTTGGTGTACACATCTACATGTACCAGGAGTGTGGCATACCCCAGCTCCCCAGGGACAGAAGCTCCTGTACTGAGGACAGTCTATATCCATTTTCATGTCCTTTCTTTCATAAAAAAAACTGGTGAACAGAAGTGTTTCCCTGAGTTCTGTGAGCTGTTTTAGCAAATGTTGAAACCAAAGAAGGAGGTCATGGGAAACCCAATATATAGCTTGTCAATCAAAGATAACCAGAGACTTGTGATTGGCATGTGAAGTGGCGGGGGGGGCAGTCTTATGGGTCTGAGCCCTTACATTATGGAGTCTGATGCTATCTCCAGGTAGATAGTCTCAGAATTGATTTAAATTGTAGGATACTTAGCTGTGCCAGAGAATTGCTTGATGTGTCAGTAGTATGGTATGAGGAAAAAAAAAGTGTTTTTGACAGCCTGCAAATTTTGACCATCATCAAATATATGTCTGTGTCTGAGTATGTATTTTACACACACACACACACACACACACACACACACACTCACACACACAATGTTGTATCTTCTGTAAACACTAGCCTATACCAGGAATGCCAAGAATTTATTGAGAAGTTGGTAAGGGAAAATGCTAATTTTTAAAGGTTACATTTCAGTTTACAGACTAAAAAGTTCTTATACACTATGTTGTTGTGTTCCCTCCAACAATCCAGGAAAGCAAATGTATTTCTGATTTGTTTCAAATCTCAAAACATTATGACTTCTTCTAAGTCATGAAACTAGTAAATGAAAGTGTGTGGCTCAGATCCAGAGAGGCCCAGGGCTCTTATCAATCCCTTACATTTTTCTCAGGAAGAAACCTCGGGAACCTAAATGACAGGGAAGTCAGGAAGCCACATGCACTTCAGGAGCAGTTTTACAGCACACTGGAGCTTAATAACATTAAGAAAAATTGGGAAGTTTCTTATCTGAGTTGGGAGGGCATTGGGGCAATCCTCATTGGGGTTTCTCACATTCCTGAAACCCATTTAGTATTCTCAAAGGGTTCTTGAATGACTCAGCAGACACAATAAAGGGGAAGTTCTATGCAGAGGAGTGCTTGTTAATGAACAATGGCTTTTACCTGAAAGAACATCCAAAAGCCCCAGAAGTTATAAAAGGCCTACCTGAGTCAAATATCTTCCTACCCACCTCTAAAATCCCATACAACCCTCTGAACTATAAAAGCTCTGCTCTTATATCCTTATCGTTTCATTGTTTGCCTTATACTGAATTACTATTCAGCTCTACTTTGGGAATATAAAGTTTTTAAAAATATTTTAAGATTTTTTTTATTAGTTTCAAGTATATAGTACATTGGTTAGACATTTATATAGTTTTTGAAATGATCCCCCTGATTACTCTCTGTTCTCTCTGGCTCAACACATAACCATTATGTGCTGACTGCATTCCCTATGCCATACTCCCCATCCCTATAACCTTCTATCAACCACTAATTTGCACTTCTTTAATCAATTTTGAAAGAGAAGGAAGGTCACTTACACCATTCTCTCATTTTGCAGCTGAATCTTTCTATTTCTATCCATTCACCCTTTTCTGATTTATATTGAATTTCACTTCTTTCCCATTGCTTGCATTTTGGAAAAAAATGTCAGAGTTGCAACATTACTCTCCCACTGTGTCTAGGTCCAAGGTGGGTAATTGGATGAATTCTAGAACCCGCTCTTTGAAAAGGTTGAGATAACCAAAGGTTGAGATAGAGATGGAACAAATAGTACCAATTTTCACACATCAACTGAGAATTAGTTCTGCTTGCCAACTTGCCATCTGACTCTCTGTTTGTGATTAAACTGACCCTCATAGTAAAAATTGGTTCCAAAAACGAGAATTGTGTTTGATACCATGTATAAAAAGACAATGAAACCTTGAAATAATCATTGTGCAGATGTGAAACTATGCACAGTTGTTTGGTGGATATTTCATTCACTCTAGTGAAGCATCTGCAGATAGGCCATGTTTCAGAATATTGTTGTAGACATCATGATTTCACACACATAATTAGCATAGAGAAAGTAATCACCTTTTTGACAAGTTTATAAGGAAATAGTAGTGGTCGGTGTTTGCCCTGATCTTAATTATTCATAGAACATGTTTTGTTTACATTATCACATTAAACTTTCTACATAATACTGTAAATTGAATATTCATTTTATCTCCACTTTAAATCTTAGGTTAGCAAGAGTATATTTAGAACCTATATGTAAAATATGGTATATGTGGTACTAAACTACATATGCTCTGACTTTAAATCTTATTCTTTTCATTCCTAGAAAATTCTATATTTAACTTATGTACAAATTTTCAGTACTGAATGGAAGAGAAATAAAAACTTAAAAATTATAATGAATAGGGTTGTAAAAGAAATATACCTACTGCAGTGAATAAAGTTCTTCAGCTCTCACTCTATTTAATCTATTTTCATTTGCCACAATATCTACTTTCTGGATCTGAGAATCTATTCTGAAACACTTGTTTTAAAAAAGATGGTTGTTCAATGAACTAGCAATGTCCTAGAAATAAGCAGAATTCAGTTCTACAGATTGAAACGGAGGGTAAGAAACTTTGCCCAAAACCGTAAAGCTTATTTAGCTCTTTACTGTTTCAACTTGCAGGTGGTTATTGTCTTTGAAAAAGGAATAGTTCTGAGTAATGTGCCATTTTCTATATTTTCTTTCATCAGTACCTTACTGAATTGGTTTATTTGATATCTTAAATCAAGATATAACTTAATTTGTGAATACCTAATATTATGGCACAGAATGACTATGCATTTTCATTTATTTACTCAACAAGGTCAGTCACTAGAGTGCTTATTTGGGATGTTGAGGTGACCGGAACATAGTGTTATTTGCTTCCAGGGAGCTCAAATACTATCAATGGAGCATGAAAAGCATACATACATTTATAATATAGTTTGAGATATATAATAGTAGAAATATAGGTAAAGTGCTTTGGTGGCACTAAGTGAGAAATAATTGTCTCTAACTGTAATTGTTGAGGGAGAATTTACATAAGAGATCAAACTATCTTAAATTTTAAGCTGAAGTTTGTCAGATGGAAAAAAAATAAGGTCATCTGAAGCATTCCAGATTTGTGGAAAGACATATGTGAAAAGAGTGTGATTGAGAATGGGGTATTCAGGGAACTGTAAATTCTCTAATATTTACTGGGTTGTATAAAATGTAGACTCTTCAAAACGTACACAAAACAACTAGCCTATAAGACAAAATTGAGTTTATTGCTTACCTCAGTAAGAGATCTACCTGCACAGTAGTAGAGACAGATGGGGAAGGGTAAATCAGAATATTTATTGATTTTGACATTGAGTGTAAGGCTTATCTTTAAATGTGAGGGTTGTAGCAATCATATAATTAGGATTGGTATATAGCAGCAAGGCAAGGACTTTGAAGCAAGAGGTTCAAAAAGTCTTAGGCTGTAAACTATCATCTGACACTTTTAATTAAAGAGCTGATGGATCTTTCAGGAAGTTCGTTATCATTGATAGCTATAGTATCTTGCCTGGCAAAAGTAGCCAGGAATTGTAAGGTTATGTGGATAAAGAATAGAATAATAAAGTCATGTTAATGTAGACAATAAGCTGTATAGGTATAGCTGGTTTTGATTCTCAGTCAGGATGACATGAGAGATGATCAATAAAAGTAAATTCCATCAGATGTTAAAGGGACTTATACATAATTCAAAACGTTGAAATTTCTTAAGTACTGAGGAGATAGCATTGTTTAATAAAAGAGTGGTTTGATTATGTACATGTGAATCATTAGGAGACTAGAATGGGGGATAGACCAGAAGGGAGAGGGGAGGTAGAAGTTTGGCTTGGGAGGTAGAAGGTTGGGTCTTGAGACACTGGACAGAGTTTAACAAGTTAAAAGGCAACAGGTTCCAAGGGCTTGAACAAAGAAATAGAAAGTAAAAGCCAGGGGAGTTTTTATAAGAGAGAATGAAATACTCTGGTTATAAATGAAATGTGAGGCATAAAAGAATTGAAAGGTATGGGTATAGTGAATTTCAGATATTGTATTTGTATGAACTCATTTAATTCACACTAGAATCCTAGAAAGTAGGAACTATTATATTTTCATCTTATATGTGAGGAAACTGAGACACTGAGAGTCAGTTACCCAAGTCAAACATTGGTGAAGTTAAACCCAGTTTGTCTGGCCTTGGACACACTATACTGTATCCACAATTTCCAGTTTGGGTAACTAGGTAATTGGGACTGGATTAACTGTTAGAAGATGTGATTTCGTAGGAAGGGTTGACTAGTGATAATTTGAGTTTAGGATACTCTATGTGTACTATGTCAAGAAATGTCCCAAGAACAGATGTTAATGAGTTATTTGGTAACATGAGTCTAAAGCTCAAAAGAAGGCTTTTTTTTAAAACAAAGCCAAATGTTTATTAAGTACCCAATTCAAGGGATAGTTGAGGTTAAAGAAATAAAAGCAATAGCAACGATATGGTTCCTGCTTGTGTTATCTCCCTGAATATTGTATGGAAAACTTATGCTCCTCCTGCTTCCTCTTTACTCTCACACTACTATGACATTCACAACACTTCTGTCACCAGGTGTTTGGGAATTTTTCTCACACCAAGCAATTCAATGACACAAGCTGACAGGCCCACAGTTTAACTCAATTCTGACACTACCAGGAGAGAGGATCAGATGACACAAGTTAAGGGCTCAATTCCACAAGAATTCCCTTTCCCCTACTTCAGATGCTAATAACAAGTCTGCCTTGTCACATGTGCTTCTGACCAGTTATAAATCGGGTTTCTATGACCCACTGTTTGGGCTTAATTTGCTAAGGCAACTTGCAGAACTCAGAAAACACTTACTGCTCACCAGTTTTTTTTTTAATAAAAAGATATAATTGAGAATACAGAACATCTAGATGGAAGAGATGAATAGAGCAAGGTATGTGGGAAGGAGCACAAAGCTTCCATGCCACTCTTCCAGCACTATCAGAAGCTCCCTAAACCCTCTACCTCAGGATTTTGATGAAGGCTTCATCATGTAGGCAAGCTTCTAATAATGACTTGACCTCTCTGGGAACCATCCTCCATCCAGAAACCCATCAAAGACCACCTCATTAGAATAAAAGACACTTTTAATACCCAGGAAATTCCAAGGGATTTCAAAGACCTGTGTCAGAAATCAGGGTCAAAGACTGAATATTAGAACAACAGTTGCTCCTAGTGCTCTTATTACTAATGAAATTACAAGAGTTTTAGGAGCTCTGAGCCAGGAACTGGGGGCAAAGATCAATAGATATATATTATATATAATATATTCATATATATAATCTCACAGAGTTATAAAAAATGTTGAGAATAAAGGAACATTACTTGCTCATGATCCTAATAAAAAGTGCTCATGGTGTTTCATCCCATGGTATACATTCATGGAGGCATGTGGTTCTTGCCCAGATCTATCTTTCTGCAGATGATTTTATTGTAATTTATTAGAGCTCTCCCTTCCACTTCATGTGGAAATGAACATGGAACTTAATAGTACATGATTGAGGTAAGACTTGAATTTCCTAAGCTGTAGCCTAGTTTAGGGCTAGATATATTTTTAGACTAGTTTAATATTAAATAGATTTACAGACTGGGACACAAACTATGTCCATCTTCACCACTGGCATAGGCAACAATGTGAACAAGTTGCTACATTTCTTTGAGTCTCCACTGTTTCTTATGTATAAATGCCCATTTATGTTACTGTGATACCAACTTCTCAAAGTTTTGTGATGAATTTTTAAGTATAAGGTATTTTACATGACAATTTTTATACTTTTTGTGAATATAGATTTTATATTATCAGTCCAATGAAATTATATATTATGATTCAGTATATTTTGAAACTTACAAGCTTATCTTGATTCTGTTTTTAGGCAAGTCACATTTTCTTTATCGTTTTTCAATCTGACGCTTCTGCCTTCATAAATCATAAATAAAGTTGATAAAAGCAAAGAGCTCAGCCTTAAGAAGATCCAACAGGTCTGTAGCTATTTATAATTTGACAATTTATGAGAAAAAATGTCTCCATTACATAAATAATTCCCTTGCATTTAATTTGCTTATACACCATTATTTCCACAAGTTTGTCACAAAAAGAATAGTGATCACTTTATCTTCTTAGCTGGCACAATGGGTAAATGTGAGCATAATACATTCTTTTGAGTTCTGCTTGCTAGGAAGGCAATACTAATCTTTTATTTTACAAAGATATACTGAACTTTAGCCAAAGGATAATAATGCAAAGAAACAAAAAGTCCTATGAGTAATTTGGTCTTGAGCTTTACCTGTGTACTTCAGTGATCATTTGGCTAGTTCCACCTGAGTCACTGTCTTTGAGTGGAAATGTGAACTGTCCTTAGAAGTTATTTAGCCCTTTATCTTCTTTCATCAGCATAAAAGAGCAATAAAATTACCTCAGGGTGCATTTGCCAGCCTGCGTATAGGTAAAAAGAGGCCTCTGTGTTTTGAAGAACAGCCAACCTTTGTTCCAATCACGACCTCTTATTAGTCATTCTTATATCAGTCACTGACAACATTCTGAAAATTCTGAAATAGGTTATATATGTCTATTTGTAAAATCACTTCTAAGTGATTTGTAAAGTTGTGTCATTTATAAATGATAAAATTATTTATAAAAATGAGACTGGACCATGTGCTTGAATGTTTTTGATCTACTTAGCTAAGATTGGAAGCTTTCTTTTCCAGAATCCCCTTACCTGTGTGGTTCCCAAATAGAGCTGGCCAAGAAAGGAACTTGTACATGACTGGAAGGCAGAATTGAAGCCAACGCCATTATTGGAAAAGATCTGGCTGTGAACACTAGGACAATAGACCAAAAGTATCCAATTAAATCCAGTTTTATCTTAACTCTCACAATCTGAGCCCATCTTGTCTTCCTAAATTGTTGGTCCTGTCACCATTCAATGTTGCCCAAGTCTGCCAGCAGGTCCTTTATTGCAAGCCCAGGAAGGAGTCAGTATAAATATGCACCAGTGTCCTCAGAAGAGGGGGTTACTACACACCTCTCCACAAGTCCTCCCTTCACCCTCCCACTTAGATATCCAGAAGTACTTTGCTTCCAGAACTTTCCTGCATGCTCTGGGTTGTCCATGTATTCCGGTGATTCAGACTGACATGGTTAGTGACTAATTTTCAGATTTCCCCTCCTTCACTTCCTCTCACGTTCATGTAAGATCTAATTCCTGTCATATATGTCCTGTCCCAAAATACCTGAAAGCGGCACAATTCTCCTGACCAAACTTGGACTGATACAGACCAGGATTCAAAAGATCCCTTCCAGTTACTATGTGAAATGGTTCTATAATTCTTTCATAAACTGCATTAACATGAGTGATAATATGTTTTGATTTAATCCACACAGCAGGTATATGACTTAGGTAGTATTCATAGCCTCCTTTTACAGGTGAGAAAACAAACAAACATATTTTAAGGATATTATCTAGTTTGAGTCACACCACTTGTTGTGGCCATAATTCAAACCCAGTGTGTCTCTAAAACACAGTCCTTAGGGTACACAGACATCAACCAATCCATAGATGTGACTCAGAGCTTCTGTGAAAACTCAGAAAGTGTGTTTGCATCAAATATTTTTCTGCATAAAAGGTGTCCATAGTTTTCAACACAGTTATAAAGAATTCTATAAGCTAAAACTACTACTTGAAATGATAATATTCAGTATGGTGTCCACTGGTCACAATGTGGCTACCTAAATTTTATTTAAATTTAATAAAATTAAAAATTCAAGTTCTTAGTTATACTAGTCACATTTTAGGTGTTCAGTAGTCACTTGTGGCTAATGGCTACTATTTTGGACAATTCAGGTAGAAAATATGTCCATTGTTGCAGGAAATTCTATCAGATGGTGCTAATTTAGAGAGTAATCAACATTTTAAGGAAATAGAAAAGCTCCATTGCTCTATATATATTAAATGAGCCAAAGCCCTTTTTCCCATTTCCCTACACCCTCTCATGTCTCCCCAAAACACAAAATCCCCATTCGAATAGAACATGAATTTATTGAAGAACTTAGGCAAGGCTCTATAATTTCCTTCACAAAGGTCAGTGCTTTTTATACAGCATGGTTGCATACAGAGTCGAAAAACAGATTCAATTCACCTACAGAGCCACATAAATATTTTAAGACTATTTTATAAACTGTAAACTCTATAATAGGTTTCACTTCCAGAGCAGGTAAAGTCTATATATCATCATGTCCCACCTCTAGTGGCTATTGTTTTAGTAGCCTGCTTCTTCACTTGTACCATACACATCCCAGCAGGTTAGAATCATAGCTCTCCGGGGCCTCTTTCTACCTTCCAGGAGAAATACTGATTGAACTAGAATCAAATTCTTTCTTCTCTGACTTATGTGCATAAAAGAAAAACCTAGAATTTACCAACAGCACAATAGACTACAAACAGGAAACCAATCACCCTCTTCAGGGAGAGCACTAAAGAGTTTATCACCTTTTTAGGCCAGAAAGGATTTGAATGGTGAACACAGATCTTTACAGCTGCAACAGACTTCTTTGCATTTTTAAGGAGTAACATAATAGCATCCCCAATTAGAAACTAATTAGAAAAATAAGTAGCGGTTTTAAAATTTGGCAGCTATCCCTCAGAACCTGAAAGCAATCAAAACACTTCAAATTCACCTGCATAAAGAAGGACTGGAGTGGGTATCAACATTAGTTCTGTCAAAGGAGAAATATAGACAGTTGCCTTAAAGTGCTCTTACCTTTTTTCTATGCAGCCTTTTTTAGAGAGGATTCTCTGCTTCTCTATAATACTCAAAAACAAGGTAGGTACAATTTGGGATCTGAAAATGCTTTCTAGGAAAACTATTTCTTAAACTGGGTCTGGAAAGTACTTGGAATTTTGTGATATCTATAAGAATTTTAAAATGTATTTTTAAATTAATATATATTTTTTAATTTAATAAGAATATTATATCATTAGAAATATCTTACCAGTTTAAAAGATACTTTCTTTGCAATTACGATTTGCAATTGAAAGATACTTTCATAGAATAGGCATTCTCTGTTCAAGTCAGTGTTTCTCAAGTTGGGGTTCGTGGATTCTTTAGGATGTATTTTTAAAGGTCCTTTAGAACTTTTCTTTTTGAAAAGGTTTCTTCTACATAGGTCTGAGAAAAAATTATTAGCTATATATAGAGATAGATATAGGTATAGATACATATATTAGATCCTATTGTTTGAATATGCTGTTCAGCTTATCTGTTTTATCACTTTGTATGATGTTCTTATTGGTTGCTCTGGGTATTACAATGTACTGTACATTGAGGAATCTGGCCAAAGGTTTATCAATTTTATCTTTTCATAGAACCAGCTCTTTGTTTCATTGATCTTTTCTATTTTTTTAGTCTCCATTTACTTCCACTATGATCTTTATTTTTTTTTTCTATTCCCATTTTGTTTTTGTTGTTGTTCTTTTTCTAGTTCATTTAGGTGTGAGGTTAGATTATTTGAGATTTTACTTGAGCCTTCTACTGGTTTTTGTAGTCCTGGTCTGTTATGTTTGAATTTCTTTCTATTTTTTATGTATCTCATAGATTTTTGGTTTATGGTTACTCTGTGCTTCATATATACAAAGCTGTAACAGTCTATTTTAAGTTGATGGTCCCTTAAGCTTGAACACATTCTAAAATTGCATTTTTTACTCATTCCCTATATTTTTTGTCACTTTTTAAATTTTTGTATGTGGGTTTATGTGTATCTTTTAATTTTTTGTTGTAATTCACATGATCTTCCTAGTTTTGCCTTTTAACCTTTATACTAGCTTTATAGTTGGTTGATCCACTGCTTTAACTAAGTATTTGCCTTTGTCAGTGAGAATTTTTCTGTCCTATGCTTTGTTTATATTTTGGATATTTACTAAAGAAGCCCCTTTAACATTTCTTATAATACTGTTTTGGTCGTATTGAACTCTTTTAGCTTTTTCTTGTCTGGGAAGCTCTCTATCAGTCCTTTGATTCTAAATGATAGCCTTGCTAGGTAATCTTGGTTGTAAGCCCTTTTTATCTCTTGAATATTTCATGCCAATTCCTTTTGGCCTGCAAAGTTTCTGTTGAGAAATCAGCCAATAGTCTTATGGGAGCTCCTTTATACATAACTACTTTTCTCTTGCTACTTTTAAGATTCTTTGTCTTTTTCCTTTGACATATTAATTATGATGTGTCTTGGTGTGGGCCTCTTTTGGTTCCTCTTGTTTGGGACTCTCAGCAGTTTCTGGGCTTTATGTCTATTTCCTTTACCAGGTTATGCAGGTTTTTAGTCATTATTATTATTATTATTATTATTATTATTATTATTATTATTTAATAGGTTTTCAATCCTTTACTCCCTTCTCCTTCTGGAATCCTTATAATGTGAATGTTGGTATGCTTGATGTCATCCCAGACATCACTTTAACTGTTATTTAAAAAATTCTTTGTTCTTTTTGCTGTTCTGGTTGGGTGTTTTCTGCTACTTTGTCTTCCAGATTAATTATTTGATCCTGTGATTCATCTAATCTGTTATAGATTCCTTCTAGTGTATTTCAGTTATTATTTCTTCATTTCAGTTATTATTTCTTTATTTCAATTATTATATTCTTCAGTTCTCTTTGGTTCTTTTTAAGTTTTCTTATTTTTTATATCTTCTATCTCTTTATTGATCTTCTCACTGACTTTTTCTATTCTACTCCCAAATTCATTGAGCATTCTTATAATCAATTTTAAACTCTGTTATCTGGTAGATTGCTTTTCTCCATATTGTTTAGTTCTTTTTCTGCAATTTTGTATTTTTTCTTTCATTTGGGTCATGTTTCTTTGTCTCCTTATTTTGGATAACTCCCTGTGTTTGTTTCCATGTATTAGGTAGATATGCTCTGTCTTCCAATCCTAACAGAGTGGGTTTATGTAAAAAGTGTCATGTAGAGCTCAGTGGCACAGTTTCTCTGGTCACTTGAGCTGGGTGCTCCAGGAATGGTCCCTACATGGCTTATGCATTGTAGATGGGCCTTGACCAATGCTGGCACATAAGTAAGTGAGGTTAACCCTCAGGCAGACTGTCTTGTTGGCTGGCCATAACTACAGAAGATGAGCTGTTAAATGAGGGCTGCTTCTGCATGGCTTCAGGCCATTTGATAGTAGTTGTAAAATCTAGTTGTGGTGGTCATTAATAAAAGTGGTGTGTTGTATTCTACTGTTTGTTTTGCTGTTTCTACACTCTTCAGTTCTGTCACTTTTAGTTCAAAGTTAGTTGCTGTTTGTGGTGGGCTTGGGGCTGCTTGGCAGGAACTACAGTGGATGCCAAGGTCTGCCACACTGCTTGTGTGGGTTTCATGGACCTTTGAGAAAGTCTGCAGCACGGGCTTAGGGCAGTCACCTCTTATGTGAGGCTTGTGGTCTTTTGCGTGAATCTACTGCATGGGCTGAGGCAGGCTGCTCCAGTGTAGGATCATTGGAAGAGGCTCTGGCCAGTGGAGGAAATTGTGTGGGGCAAGGTCTTTAAAAAAATCACATGGGTGACATGAATAATGTTAGCCAGATTAATAGAGAACATAGATTTGGCAACTGCCTGCTCCAGGCTGGCTATTGAATTTTATTTGCTAGTATTTTGTTAAAGACTTTTGTATCAATATTCATCAGAAATATTAGTCTGTAGTTTTCTTATAGTATATTTGTCTGGCTTTAGTATGAATGTAATACTGGTCACAAATGTGTTTGGTAGTGTTCCTTCAAACTTCCTAGAAGAGACTGAGGAAAATTGATGTTAATTCCTTAAGTGTTTGGTAGAATTCTCCAGTGAAGCAATCTGATCTTGGACTGTGTTGGAGGTTTTCTGATTACTGATTCAATCTCCTTACTAATTATAACTCTGCTTAGATATTTTATATTTTCATGATTTAGTCTTGGTAGTTTGTATGTTTCTAAGGATTTATTCATTCTTTCTTGGCTATCAATTTATTCACATGTAATTGTTTGTGTTAGTCTCATAATCCTTTTTATTTCTGCAGCATCATTTTAATACCTTCTCTTTCATTCCTGATTTTAGTTATTTAAGAATTCTCTCTATTGTTTTCTAATTAATATAGCTAAGAGTTTGTCAATTTTTTGGATATTTTCAAAAACCATCACTGTTTCACTTTTTCTATCATTTTTTCTATTCTCTATTTTATTTCTGCTCTAATCAGTATTTCCTTCCTTCTGCTGACTGGGTTTAGCTTTTTTTTTTTCTGGTTCCTTGAGGTGTATGTAATATTAGATTGTTTATTTGAGATCCTTCTTCTTTTTTATCGTAGACATTTATCACTATAAACTTTTCTTCCCTCTTACTACCGTTTTCATTGCATCCATAAGTTTCAGTATACTATTTTTTTTTGTTGTTGTTTTTATTTGTCTCTAGATACTTTCTAACATCCTTTGCGATTTCATCTTTGGCTCATTGGCTGTTTACGAGTGTTTAATTCCTAGATATTTGTGCATTTTATAGTTTTCATTCTGTTGTTGATTTTGTTTCATACTATTTTTTTTTTTTTTTGGAGAGCATGCTTTGCATGATTTCAATCGTATTACATTTGTTAAGACTCATTTTGCAGCCTTACATGTAGTCTATTCTGGAAAATGTTCTACATGCACTTTGTGAAGAATATATATTCTGTGTTATTACATGGTATGTTCTCTATACATCTGTTAAGATTAATTGCTCTACAGTGTTATTCAAGTCCTCTTTTTTTTTGGTTCTTGATCTTATGTCAGCTTGTATCCATTATTGAAAGTAGTATATTAAATTATTGTGTTGCTATCTATTTCTCCCTTCAACTCTCTCCATATTTAGTTCATATACTTGGAAGCTCTAATTTTTTTAAATGCATATATATTTATAATTGTTATTTATTTCTGGTGGATTGTTATCATTATATAATGTTCTTATTTGTTTCTTGTGATAAGTTATTGACCTATGTCTATTTAGTCTGATAAGTCTGGCCATCCCTATACTTTTTTGGTTACCATTTGCATGGAATATCTTTTTTCATTTTTTCATCCTTTTACTTTCAGCCTACGTGTACTCATAGATCTAAAGTGAATCTCTTATAGATAACATATAGATGAGTCTTGCTATTTTATTCATTGAGCCAATCTGTCTTTTGATTGGAGAGTTTAATCCACATATATTTAAAGTATTACTGATAGGAAAGGACTTTCTGTTGCCATTTTGTAGTAATAGTTTATGTATTGTAGCTATTTTGTCCATTTTCCTACATGCTTTCTTTGTTTCTGTAAAATTTTTTAGTTGCCATTCTTTGATTCTTTTCACATTTTCTTTTGTGTACCTTCTATAAGGAATTTTGGGGATGTTTTTATACAGCTTACATAAAATATGTTAAAGTCATAGTAATCTATTTTAAACTATTCACAACTTAACTTCAGTTACATACCCAAATTCTCCATACCATTCCACTTTGTTACTAATGTCACAAATTACATCTTTTAAAATCATTCATGAATTAACATGGTTTTTGTCTTTTTAAAAATTCTATATCAGAATTAAAATTGATTCATACACCAACATTACAATGCTACAGGATTCTTTATTTGTCTACATGTTTACCTTCATCAGAGAACCTTATATTTTGTATATATTGTTTTCTGTCTAGCATCTTTTTCTTTCAACTTGAACTTTCATTAGAATTTTTTTGTAGGTCAAGTCTAGGATGAAGAATACCCTCAACTTTTGTTTATCTGGGAAAGTCTTAATTTCTCATATTTGAGGGAAAATTTTGGCTGACATAGTATCTTCATTGGCAGCTGTTATATATTTTTTTTTTCAGCCCCTTGAATATAACTCCCCACTCTTTTTTGACAGACATCTCTCCCTTTAAAACCAATATTGTGGCTGAACCTTATGGTTTTTTATTGTGATTATGAGACACTCTCAACAGTAATCATCAGGAGACCTGGGGGGAGGGTTGAGAAACAAACAAACAAGGCTTATTACTTTCAAGTCATAAAGTGTACACAGCCTGCCTGGGGCCACACAACAAGGTTGCAGGGGACAGGGACAGAGAAGGAGAGATAGAGAATGGGCCTGGGGTTCTGCTTGTACTGCAGTCAACTGAGGGATCCTAGGGTTTCACAAATTCACTCTTTGTTGGTGAATCTAAAACACAAGAGCAGAAATTAAAACATGGAACAGGAAAAAACAAGAACCAAGCAGTTATCTAAGTCAACGAAAGATCTTTAAACAAAAGGAATCTTTGGAGTTGGGGTGTCCTGGCCATTTATCTAGTAATGTGTTTATTTGAGATAGCTGTCTTTGAAGTAGAGGACTTGGCCATCCACAAAAGCTTAAGTCATGTATTTGCATTACAATGAAACAATGGGCAGGTGGTCTGGCTTTACACTGCAATTCCAAATAAGGTGAATTCACATAATGAATGCTTGATATCTTTGCTGAACAGAATGGAAAAGGTACATATATCAATTGTGGTTAGCACTTATATAAAATAACCTAGTGTAGCTAGAATATTCTGTGAACGTGCCAAGCCTCAAAAAAAAGTAACTAGCAAACATTGATACTCCTTCCATTATTCTTATTAGAGAGTTTTCTCTATTTTGGTCCTCAGCTCCCCACATTTTTTTTCTTTTTAGTGAGTTCTCTATTAGCCAGCTAGACATTCTGACATCAGGACAGGACTAGGAAAGCTTGATCAATAATGTGGTGGCTATGGGACATGTGCAATGGATGGCTTCGGGGGGAAGAGATGGCCTGGATGCTATTCATCTTGTGCCTCCAGTTTTATTTTTAAAAAACTTGCTTTAGTTCTGACATTTCAGGCGTGAAGAACAAGTAAGCAAGTTCCCTTAGTAAATATTAAAAAATTATGTCAGAAGACTCTAGAGAGGAGATGTGGAAGCAAAAGCCAGATAGTGACAGGAAAATGTATGAGAGAAGTCTTAGTCAAGAGAAAGGGAAGAACATCCAGCATTCTGACATGGATAGCCACTGGGACATTTAGACTTTTTCTGGTACAGGAAGGAATCTATTATTTTTTTCTCATTCATTTCCCAAGTGCCTTAAAAATAAATAAAATGATAGAAAAGTATTCTTCTAATAATGTGAACATTATTTGGATAGTCTTATGATTTTTTTTAAGTCTTCTCTAATTGTGAGAGAATATGTTTATAAAACTCAGAGTTAAAAATGAGAATAATTCAGCGAGGGCAAAGTAGAGCTTGCAAATTCTTTTGCCACCTATTCCAACATCTGTCTCAACTTTAGGGACTCCACTTATTCATCTTATGTTGGTTATTTTAAAACTATCAACCTATGTCCCTTAAAGCGTTAGAATAAAATTCATTGGAATATAGACTATATGGATTTCAATAAATGATACTTTAATATTGACATTTTGAGTGTGAGAGTGATTTTTCAAGGCCTCTTGAATGTTGACATTTTAGCAGTCATCTCTTGCATCAGTAGAGGACATTTTCTACAAAACTTGAGAGAATTGAAGGCCTCAACTTTCAGTGGCATAAATCCTGGAAAGAGCCCTATTTAAGTGGTCTATGTTCATGATAGTTTTCAGGTATTTATTTAATATTTAAAGTTCAACCATTTTGTTAAAAAAAAAAGGTTAAATTTTTTTGTTCAAATTGATATCCTGCACTGGCTAATTTTATAACATTGTAATATGATATATGCTATCAGGGAAATTATCATCAATCTTTTAAATCCTACTTACCTTCAAAAGCCTAGACTTGTATATAAGCCTACTTGACACTCATACCCTATAAATCTTCTTATCCATATATATTTAGCATTTAGCACTTACATGCTCTCACATTTTAGTTTTTAAGAATGTATTTTGCTGCTTCATTTAAAGTTTATGCTCCTGAAAGGCAGAAGTCATAGTTATTATCTTTCTGATGTATTGGTCCAGTGGCTCTTTGCTTGGACTCATTATGTTCAGCTCAACTTAACAAAAATATAATGAGCATCCACTATGTGTTAAAAATGGCATTTCAGAGATGAATAAAATAATGTCCCCACTCTTATGAAGATAACTGACTAGTCAAGAAAGAAATAAGAGCTTGTACTTATTTATGTTTGTAACTTCAGCATGTAGCACAGTGGAGCCTTGACTTCACTGTTGGGTACCACACTCATATGACCAATGGCCTGTGTGACATTTCTGATTTTATAGGAATCTTATTCTTACTATGGCCCACAGAGAACTAACTGAAGGTCTTCTCTACTCCACAAGAAGCCTACTTCTCCTATTTGCAAATGACAACAACTTCTGGCTATCTGCTAAAAACTTAGCAGCTACCTTTATACTCACATTATCAGCCAATTACTCTGATTTTAGAGCTGAAAAGTATGCCAAGATCTCATCATCTCTCTTCCCATAGTCAAGCCAGCAAGTTTTTCTCTATATTAACTGCAACAACTTCCTAATTCATTTCCCTGCTTCCATACTCACCTCCTTTCTGTTTTGTTCCACACAAAGCTTATTTCCACCTGAGGGTTTTTGCTTTGCAGTTATCCTTGCCTGGAATTCTCTTCTTCTTGAAAAAAATTTTGTCGTGCTTACCACTAAATACTTAACATATAGGAGATTTCCTGGTACAAAACAAGAAATCACTATTAAAGAAGTAGGTGAAAATTTGGTGATTGTTGTTGAATACAAGTAGATATGAATGAGTAACTTGAGTATCCACTGGGTGTGTGGCTAGGAGCTGACATAGTCTCTGACCTTAAGATTATGGTTTAAATATATTTGGTTATGTGGGGTCTCTACATAAATAAATGAGTAATCCTTTATGAGGCATTAAATGGATGATGGAAATAGTATGTCCTGAGTGAGCTCAGGAAACCAGTCTCAGGCAAGCATAAGAATTCAGAGTGGATCTCATCTTCTGTACCTGTTTTTATGTTAATAGAAGCTGACTCTTAGCCAAATGGAATTGCCTTTGGCGCTTTAGGGCTGAAAAAGTTTCCAAGTGAGCAAACATCAGTTTCATGATTTATATTACTGACTAAATAAATCAGTAATTTCCTGGAAACTGTCATATATTGAAAAGAGAGTTAGATTTGTCCCCCTGCCTACAAGTCTTGTCCTCTTGTAGTCTTTCCTCAGATCTCATATTTTTTCTTTTATTTGAAAATTGGGGATATAGGTGTAACTTCCCAAGGAGGTATGTGGCTTTAGGATAGTAATGCACATAAATGAATTAGGACAGAGTCTCAAACATACTAAGTTCTCATAAATGATAATATAATAGTGATATTAAAACATTTCTTAAGGTGTGGAATCCTTTACAAATATAAAGGAGAAGAAATCAAGGCCTTGAAAATAGAATATTTCTTTTCTGGAATAGAATTTAGATTGCATTGTATCTTACATAGTTTTTACTATATTAACTAGGCATATACTAAAAACTTTTTGTAAAAAATTATGTTTAGGGTCAAACGAAAGGAGGGTCAGAGAAATTCAGGAAAATTTTCTTATTTATTGAAAAATATAATTCACATCACTAACTCTAGGGTGGGGGAGTCTGAATATTCTTTAGGGTAATTTTAATGGTGTCATTCTCTGCAAAAAAAAGACATAATTCAAAGCTTAAATTTTGTTCTAGCCAAGTTTAAACTTTACTCACTGTCCTGTTTAAAGAACACATTTAAGGCATAAGCTGGGATTTTAAATTTATCATTAAGAAAAGGAGGTTTTATTTTGTCTGAATTTGACTTTAATTTCTCTGTGTGTTTCATAGCTTTTATTACTTTAGCCAGGCTCATGATAAGTGCCCAATAAATGTATTTTAAATAAATGAATAAATGTGTTCTTGAATGACATATATAAGCTTCATGTGACCTCAGACAAGTGTGCAGATGGTTGACAAGTCCTTAGTCTCTTGAGACAGAGCCCATTTGCCATGATAGATAACATCTATAGCATGGCTTCTTCACCTTCTTTTGAAGACTTTGGTTCCAAAGAACTTACCTACTTCCAGGAGTTGCACCTCAGGCAGCTCAGCATGAAGCTGCCAGTTTTCAAACTTCAATTATAGGCTTCCCAATGATGAAAAAATTTTTTTCTATGCTCCCTAAACCTGTAGTGCCTTCCTTTCAGAAATTATAGAGAATGGATCTGGCTCTCTGCCACCCACATAAACTGGTCACAGGAAGCCTAGTCTTTGATGCGTATCAGACACAGGAAACTAAGTTACGAGAATAAGCTGGCTGAGTGCTTCAGTGCCACTGAGATGACTACCAGGCCTGACAGGGGTCTTCAGCCTGGCCTCATAGAGGCTTTCAGCTCCCTCCAACTTAAACATAAGGCTGTATTTAAAATATCTTCTTTTCATATAGAGCACCATACATCAGAAGCGTCATTCCTCCTCATTCATTTTAACTTACTGAAATCCCCTGTAAGGATCTCCAACTGAATTCTCAAAGTTTGTTTGTGTTTTAAAGTGGGTCTCTTAAAACCAGTTATAAAAACTGACAGTGTTGACCAAAAACCTAAACAGAAAGATTAAAATGTTTCTTCTTTGATTTCTGCTCAAAAAATGTAAAACCGGGACTTATCAGAAGAGCAAAAGAAGATATGCTTCTGGCTCTGAAATAGGTCCCTTACTTTACATGGATCTCCCAACATTAAAACTAGGGATTAATAAAGCCCCTTGTTCTAGGACTTTGCCAGAGCTTTATTATAACCTTGTGGATGAATTAACCTAAATGTCTGTGTCTGTCACTTCTGGCCTGCACTGGCTATTGGCATGTTTAACCACTCCAGGCCCCAGGACAAGAAGATAGCTGGTAGAACCTCCCTGTCCTGGGCTCTGGATTTGGAAGCCTTTTGTCTCCACACAGTATATTCAATGAGTGAATCTGGCCCTGAGTGTAAGATAAACACTAGGTGTGCAGCCTCCTTATTTAAATTTCACTGGGTGTAGAGAGACAGTTTCTGCTTTAGTTTTCCTTGACCTCTCTAATTTACCGTCAAGATTGTAAATAAACTCAAGGATAGTCTCATGAGCATTTAAGCATTTATCTCCTTTCCTTTTTTTTTTTTTTTTTTTGGTTTTGTTTTTTGTTTTTTTGTTTTTGCCAGTTCCCTCCCCTGACTTGGACCTAGACCATGATTTGCTGTCTCTTACATTAACACAGGTAATTCCCTCTTCCATAAGACCTTGACACTCAGCCTGATTGTGAGAAACACGATAACCAATATGTTCAGCGCTACTCAAAAGGACCCTGACTTTTAGTCAGGTTAGTTATGTCATCTCTTGCTTTCTTGGCTTCTGGCCCCTCCGTCTGCTTTGCTCCCACCTGTAAGAAATAGGTTCCAACATTTTGTACGTAAAATAGAGTAAAACTGGGAATTCAATTCTACTGCTAAGAATACAGGTTCTTGGCTTGAGTGGACTAGAAGTGATGATAATAATTTTAAGTAATCCTAAAGTAATTCAGTTTTCCCAACTTCAGGAAAGAAGGTGGATTTTGTTTTTTTTTTTATGTGGCTTATATGAGTAATTTCTACAAAATCAAGCTTTTCAAATAAAGGGAATGTGGCAAAAGAAAGCCTTTGGTGTTTCATCTTTCACCCTGCCCTCCATATTGCTCAGGAGGCAGCTGCTGATGAGGACAAGACTTTTCCCCTAGGGACCAGTTAGTACCCCAAATATTACCACAGAGGAATGTTTCCTCCTCCATGTCTCTGGCAATAAACTTAACATGAAGAGAGGTACAGTTTTACTTTATAATTTTTTTTGGCCACTGAATCCATCTGTTAGCATAAAACCAGAGGAAAGGGGAAAGAATAAAAATAGGAAGTTTTTTTCTTTCCAGTCAAGTGAAGAATTTGTAGCCAGTTTTATTCCCATGGTTTCCAAGCTGTTTTGAATGAAAACCAGCCTTCCAGCTAACTCTTATGGGTGTAATATTGATCAAATAAAAGAGCTCATGAAACAGTTGGTTGGAGGCCAAGTGAAAAGAATGTGACAAGTTTCCCACAGATTCCCTCACCAAATGGATAGTGGGTGTGGGTTCACTGAGAAGCAACAAAGCATTTAAGAGGATCTCTCTCACACACACACACAGTTCCTGCCCAAGGAGTTTACAGTATTCCCCCTCTAGCTAAGGGTTCCCTGTGGTGAGCATGAAAGGTTTTTGATCAAGTCATTTCAATTTGTCCCACACAACAACTCAAAGAGTGAGAAGTATTTCCTTCACAAATTCTAGTTAGCCCAGCTCTTTATTGTTTTTTATACTTCTTCCTCCTCCTCCTCCTCCTCCTCCTCCTCCTCCTCCTCCTCCTCCTCCTCCTCCTCCTCCTCCTCCTCCTCCTCTTCCGTCTTCTTCTTCTTCTTCTTCTTCTTCGTCTTCGTCTTCGTCTTCGTCTTCGTCTTCGTCTTCTTCGTCGTTGTTGTCTTCTTCTTCTTCTTCTTCTTCTTCTTCTTCTTCTTCTTCTTCTTCTTCTTCTTCTTCTTCTTCTTTTCTCTTCTTTTTTTTCTTCTTCCTCTCCTCCTTTTTTTTTTTTTAACTAGAGATGTCTCCTGAAGCTTTATAGCTTTATTCTTGCTCTCACTAACTTATCTTCTGTATCATGGCAGGATTAAAAAAAAAAGTTGAAGAAAGAAGGAAATAAAAAATAATAATGTATCGCCTTAATGGAAGTCATACTCTCGAGTCTCCTATTACTTCTGTGCTCATGTCTGCAAAGTCTGATTCATCTACTCCAGGCTGCTTATTCTGGAAGAGGCAAGTTAGTTGCCTGTGGGTCAGAGTGAGCTGAACAGGAGAAACTACAAGGCCAAATCACAGAAGTGGTTTTATAGGGCTACTAAGAAAAGGCAAGCTCAAACTCTGATGCTTTTTGCAAAGTTGATTTGTCAGCTATTTTTCCTATGACAGATAAGTCTAATTGGTCACTCTATCTAAGTAAATGGTGATTTGTGGTTCTGAATAAATTTAATTTTTAGCAACCAGTAAGATTTACACTCAGAAAAAAAAATTAAAATAATTTGGTTGAGATAATGTTTTAAAAAATATTGTAATGTTTTAAAAAGTTTGCCATCATTGCAAAGAAATATTTTGGTTCTCTAAGTATGAACATGTATATTCTCTCTTTTAAAAATGCAGAATCTAAAATGAAAAACTCTGATTCTGCTCTTACATTTTTACAATTTCATTCTCTTCATCAGATTTGGTCCACATTTCAAATGATTGACCTTGGAAAGTTACCTAGTCCCTTTATATCGCAGTGTCCTCATCTGTCAAAGGGGCTGATAATGGTACCTATCTTTTTGGGTTGTTACAGGTATTAAATGAGATACTGAGGCAGGTACATGGCAAGCCCCAACTGCAATAGCCCAGTAAAATATATGAATTTAAAATAATTCCAGAAAATATTAGCTTTCACTATGCCAGGCACTATTATAAATGCTTAATATCAATAAGCTCATGTAATCATTCTAACAATCCTGTGTATATTAGTCCATTTTTCATATGAAACAAATGAGCCACAGAGAGAACAAATAACCTGCACAAGCTCACACAGTTAATAAGTGTTGGTTTCAGGGTTCAGTCAGGTAGTCTGACATCCAATCCAATGAAGGCATTCTGCCTCTTGGTGAAATAGCACTGTTAGTTTACCTTCCTCTGCTCCTGCCCCCTGGTTATTTTATTCCATTTTATTTCATTTCATTTCATTATTTCATTTTATTTATTTATTTATTTATTTATTTATTTATTTATTTATTTATTTAATTTTTATTCACCTTATTACTAGCTTGAACAATTTCTTACACGGAAACCCGATCCCATTGTTCATTGAGACACTGCAAAGGCTCTCTATCCCTTGAATTGACAAGGTCCTTTAATACTCCATCTATGTCTAACTATCTAATTCCCTTTGCTAATGCTCTGGCTTTGATTTTATTATCCTGTGTGTGTATTTGTGCATGTATATATAGATGCCTTTATACTGTCCCCAACACTGAGCATACAATTTAACCCTCTATGTGTTTGGACAACATCTCTACTTTGTCTAGAATATGCTTCACCTAACCTGCTTCTCATCTTTTTGAAACTTCTATTTACTCTTCAAAATTTGGCTCAGTTTTTGCCTTCTTTGTTTCTTCCCAAAACACTTAAGTATCCCATTCCATTCACTGCTTATAGTAGACTGTATTTTCCGAAGACTACTACAATACCTATAAGCATATGCAATCCTACATTTGGACATTGCCATTGTCACCTTGCCATCAAGGATTGGAATCTATTTATCACTGCCTTGAATTTGGTGAGGCCCTGTGACTGCTTTGACCAAGAACACACAGAGAAATGATATTATAAATCATAAGTACAACCCTAACTGGCTTGGCAGTTACTGAATCTCACAGCTTTGAATCACCATGTAAAATCTAGGCTACTTTGGTGAACAGAGATGCAGCCAAAATGGGCACCAATGTGCCAGACATGTGAATGAGGAGGCCATCTTTGATATCTGGCCTAACTGAGTTTGCAGATGACTTTAGCAACAGCCAAATAGACTGAATCTGACTGAAACAAAATAGAAAACAAGAACTGCCTAGCCGAGTCCAGATAATGAATAGAACATGAAACCATGACAGATAATAATAAATTTTTTAAAGCCATTGAGTTTTATGTGCATTGTTATGTAACAATAGATAACCGGAATACTATTAATCTGGTTCAAAAAGCCTTTGTTATGTCTATGTATACTTCATTTATTGTATGCACATTTTTGTATGTTTGTCTCCTTTTCTAGACTATGAACATCTTGACCATTGCGGCCTTGTTTTATAGGTGTTTGTAACATCAGTGCTTGAATCATTGTGGGCTTTTAATAAATATTTGTTAAAGTAAGAGCACAGGGTGGATTTGTTTGTATTTCTTAAACTTGGTGAGAAGAAAAAAAGGCAATTTTATAAAAAAAATATATTTTTAAACTAGTCAATAGGCCATATTTTTTGAGTATTCTGTCCTCAACTCCTCTATCCACAACAGTTACAAGATAAATAATAGGGATGCAGTATATAGCCTAATGACTGTAGTCAACTCTGCTGTATGATATACATGTAAGTTATTAGAGTAAATTCTGAGTTCTCATCTTAAGGAAAAAGTCATTTTTTTTCTTCCTTTGTTGTGTGTGTTTCAGGAGAATGTTGTTTTTTTCCCATGTATTCATGAATTTTCCAGTTTTCCTCTTGATTTCTAGTTTCATGTCATTTTGGTCAGAGAACTTTGTATGATTTAAGTCTTCTTAAATTTGGTAAAACTTGTTTTGTAGCCTAACTTATGGTCTATCCTCAAAAGTGTTCCAGTAGGCTTGACAAGAATGTGTATTTTGTGGTTGTCAGATAAAATGATCTGCATATGACTGTTAGGTCCATTTGATCTATAGGGTTGTTCAAATTTGCTGTTTTCTTATTGATATTCTGTGTGAATGATCTATTCCTTACAGCAAGTGGGGTATTAAACTATTGTATTGTATTGTTTCTTATGTCTCTGTTATTTTTTAGCTCTTTTGGTTTTGATTTATGTATTTAGGTGTTCCAATGTAGGGCACATAAATATTTACAATTGTTATACTTCTTTATGTATTGACCCCTTTATAACTATATAATGACTTTCTTTGTGTGCCTTTTTAACATTTATAGTTTAAAGTCTATTTTATCTGATATAAATATAGCTACTTCTGCTTTTTTTTGATTACCATTTGCTTGAAATATCTTTTTTCATACCTTTACTCTGTCTATGTGTGCCTTTAAAGCTAAAGTGAGTCTCTTGTAGGCAGCATATTATTGTATTTTGCTTTTTGATCCATTTAGCTGCTCTGTCTTTTGATTAAATGATTAAATCTGTTTACTATTAAGGTAATTATTGATAAATATAAACTTGTTATTGCCATTTTGTTCATTGTTTTTTGGTTGTTTTGTAGATCCATTGTTTCTTGTTTCTTATGTCTTTTTTTGTGCTTCGATATCTTGTGGTATCTTTGCATGCTTTGATTTTCTGTTATGCTCTTTAGTGTAATTACTACTGTTTTTTTCCTTATGGTTACATAAAATATCTTAAAATTATAGCACTCTTATAAACTAATAACAACTTCAATAGAATTCCTTAGCTTTATACTTTTAATTTTCCCCAACCTTAAATTTTAGGTTATCAATGTCACAATTTACTAATTTATTTATATTGTGTCAGAAAAACAGATTATTGTAATTATGGTTATTTTATTACATTTGTTTTTAAACTTTTAACTAGAGTTGTAAATGAATTATACTTCATCATTATCTTATTAACAGAATTTAACTTCGACTATATATTTCCTATCACCAATGAGGTTGCCTTTTTATGTTTTTATGATGTTAATTAGCATCCTTTTATTTCCACTCAAAGAACTTTCATACATTTTTAATACGTTGTCCCATTCTCTTCTGGCCTGAAAAGTTTCTATTGAGAAATCTACCTATAATGTTATGTTGGTTCCTTTGAATGTAACTTCTCTGTTTTCTCCTACTGCCTTTAAAATTATTTGAGTTTGACTTTTGACTATTTAATTATAATGTGTCATGTGTAACCTTATTTAGGTTCAACTAATTTGAAATCCATTAGGCCTCATGAATCTGGATGTATATTTACCTTTTCAGGTTTGAGAAATTTTCAGCTATTATTGCTTTAAAAATACTTCTGTCCCTTTATCTTTCAATTCTGGATTTTTTTTTTTTTTTTTTAGGCAAGGCAATCGTTGGTTGACCTCACAGATTGCAAGGACTTTGTTGGTTTACAATCCCTTATTTTTTTATTTTTCACACTTCTAGCACCTGGTCTTCCTAGGTGGTCTCCATTCCAAGTACTATCTAGGCCCAACTCTGCTTAGCTTTCGAGATCAGAAGGGATTGGGCTTGTTCATGGTAGCATGGCTGTAAACTACATCTGGATTTTTCTTATATGTAAATATTGTTTCTTTTGATTGTGTCCTATAAGTCCCATAGGATTTTTTCACTCTTTTTATTCTTTTTTTTTTCCTGTTTTGCCTTCTGACTGGATAATTGCAAATGCCTTATCCTCCAGGTTGCTGATTTTTTCTTCTGTACGTTGAGTTTGCTTTTGAAGCTCCCTATTGAATTGTTCAGTTCAGTTACTGTATTTTTTAGCTCTAGGATTTCTGTTTTTTTAATATTTTTCATTGTTTTTGAACTTCTCGGTTTTTTCCATGGATTGTTTTAACCTTATTTTGTTGTCTATGTGTTTTTGTAGCTCCCTAAACTTTAAGAGAATAATTTTGAATTCTTTGACAGTTCATAGATCTCCATTTTTTAAATATTTATTATTGGAGCTTTATTAGTTTCCTTTGGTGGTGTCTTATTTACCTGATTGTTGATGATCCTTGATTCCTTTTATGAGTATCTACACATTTGAGTAAGTGGTCTGTTCTTTCAGATTTTGTGGGTTTGCTTTGGAAGAGACAGTTCTTCACTAACCAACTAAGTCTGGGTTTCTTGAGATGTCTGCTGATATAGTCCTCAGACAGGTTGGGCCTGATTTAGAGCCTATCTTTTGGGCAAGGCAAATGTTCAAGCTCTGAGGTTGGTGGTCACTGTGTGTGCTATTAGCTGAGAACGACAGCTGAATAGGACTGCTGGCCTGGTTCCCTGCCCAAGTGAGGTTGTAGAATTGACTTCACGTTTGCCTAGATTTTCTTGTCAGGTTTATCAGATGGTAGGGACTGGGTACAGTACTCATACTACATGGGGATATGAATTAGCTTCCCTGTACTGGTGGGACATCAGGGTCAGCGTCTGTATGGCTTGTTGTTTGAGGACCTGAATCAGGCAAGGGTGTGCAATGAATTCTGTGGACAGATAAGGCCATCATTTTTGCTGTGCTGATGTCAGGGAGCCATAAGCTATGCCCTCTGTCAAGTTCCACTGTAAATTGGGATGTAGGGTGAGCTACTCAGCTTCCCATGTACTCTGGTGAAGTTTCCTGGTCAGGTAGGTTGAAGGCTAAATTCATCAGTGAGTGGGGCTATGAATTAGTTTCCTAGTTCGAGCATAGCAGGAGAAGCAGCTCTGTAAAGCTCTTTGTTTTTTTGTCTTAATTTAGCCCACTTGCACCCCACATTTCCTGGCTGAACGAGTCAGTTATCATTTCCTCATATTTCCTTTCCTATCATATTATTTAACTCCCAAGTGCTCCAGGATTCATAGTCTGACAGTGATTGATAGTAAAATCTACTAGTATTTTGAATAATATAGACTTTATATTCAGATACAATATTGATTTGTTAATTGTTTTATGTGTAAATATTCACTCTCCATCTGCTGGATTACCATTTGGATCTTTTGCTACTTTTAAAAAACATTGTGACTAGTATTATGCTAAATATATGGAAGGTATTAAATTTGGTTGGTTTGCTTAAAACAAAAGAATGACTGACAATTATATTTTCAGGAAATGGTCCAGTGTGTTAGGTTATTGTGGGGTTATTTAAGAACAAATGTATATTGTAGAGAGAAAAAAAACTTCACAAACTCAAATTATACTGCATAGATGTCCAATCCATTATTTAACCCACTTTTTTATTAGTTTTAAGAATGAATGGGGTAACATATATACATAAAATTTGAAGTGTTCCAGATTTAGGTATTTGTGTGTTTCACCTGCTTAAAGTCTTATTGAAAGACTCCTGAACATAAACGAGCCACATACTTGGCCAATGAGATGTCCACATGTAGTTCAGCTATTGTTTTAGATATGAGTCATGTGCATTTGGTACAAGATGGACTATCATATGCCAAAGCATATGCCTTCCTCTGAAGCCAAATGCAGATAATGTATGCTTGGAAGTAAAATATTTGTAAGTGTACTGTTTATCAAAAATGAATGAGAGCAACTGTGAGAGTTTACGCTATTTGGGTTAATTGTAAAGCTGTTTTTGCAAAAAAAGTCAAATATTGTCTTTTCAAGCTGTGACACTGTCTTTCTACGCCTCCACTCTGAAACACACACACCCATCTACCCCTCTCCACATGGGCACACAAGTGCTAACATATTTACTGTGGGGGTAGGGTGAGTATTGGAAGCCTAGTAATGGATCCTCTTACTCATTTTCAGCATAGGAGAATAATCATTAAAAGTTCACTTCTGGAAATATTCACATTTCCACTGAGGGAAAAAGGCTATGTAAATTTGAAACAGAAGCCATCAAAAATGCACTCTATGTATACTTACATAAAACAAGTACATTCACTTATAAGACCTTGTGTAATTTTAGAGTAATCTGGTAGCAAATATTGTCATCTTCACTTTATAGATGAAGGAATTGAGATTCCACTAGGTAAAATCACTTTCATAGCAGGTTTTGATGGAGCCAGGCCTTGAACACTTATTTTCTGCCTCCACCTCCAGGGTGGTTTCCACTGCATGTAGCTGTTCAGCATCATTCATGGGTGATATCATATTAGGAAACAGTTGATGGTCAGATTAAATGTTGATTGGGGATGAGAGCTGGGATAGTTGTGTTCAACATCACTACCACCATACCTGCCATTTGTGAATTTCAGGAGAATGTTTGGTATAGGGAGGTTTGCCTGCACCATCAGGGCATGTAGTGATGTCTCTGGTCCTTGGCAAATCAACATTATAAAACTTTTTTCAAAGGTGATGGCATTTTCTCTTTCTAAACACATCTTTCATAAACCTAAGTACTCAATCAAACTTTGTGGTGTACTTCAGAGCAGTTAGGTGAATGTAAATATTGTGGATTCTTCCTAAACCTCTACATTTAATCATTATTCGAATCCCAACAAATCTATTTTATTCCATTCATTATACCACTTTCTTTTCTATCTCACCTATACTGCTTTAGCTCATACCTACATCACTTTTCTCCAGGACTATCGTTGAAATCCTCTAAAAACCTGATTTCCTTGCATTCAGCCTTTTCTTTCTCAATACCTCACACACTGTGATGATATATTAGTGAAAATCTGACCATGTCTCTTACAAATCCCATTTGTTTTAAAGCTCTTACAAGCACAGGAGTATATGTGTTTTCTAGATATAGGATCTGGAGTAATCAGCATTTTTCCATCTTACTATGCTGTTTTGATGTGAGATTGCTTTATGAACATATTATATGTTCTAGGTCCTTTCTAATTCTTTAAACTAGGTACCAGGTAGACTGTAACACATAAAGAGAGCTTATTGGCTATTTAATCTTAGACTAGAACCACACTCCCCAAGTCATTTTAATTGTTCTAGTAACTACATTAAACAAGATTTAAAAAAAATAGATTAAAATAATTTCAATGGTATTTTTACCGCACCTAATATATCTATTTCAACCTATAATCAATACAAAAATTATTCATGAGATATTTCCTTGTTAATACTAAGTATCTGAATTCTAGTAAGTTTATTTTTTACTTACAACACATCTCAATTAAAACCAACTGTGATGATATATTCTTTGGAAAAATTTAACCATGTCTCCTACATGTGAGATAATTACATGTGACAACAGCTACCACATTTAACAGCACAAGGTTAGAATTCCTTGATCTACCTGCTCTATTCCTCCATCCTTTCATGGCCAAACTTCTAGAAAATGTCCTTGCTTTCTGCACTTAATCACCATTCAATTATCTTCAACCCCAGCAGTCTCTTTTGTCACATGTATACACTGAAATGATTCTTGTCAAAGACCCCAATAATTTTCTTGTTGCCACATTAACACCAATTCTCTAATCAGCAGGGGCTCTGGATCAATTAAGATCCAACCAGGAACATACAAACTATGCCAAGTACTTCACATGAAGGGTATTTTATACAGGAAAGCTATTACAAAAATGGAAGGATTAAAATAACCTTAAATCTGTTTAAAGTATTAATTTTAAAAGGGGGAAAAGAATGGTATTAAGTGAAGATAGAAAATTATTTAGAGAAACATAATGCAGAGTCTTGCAAACCATATTCAGGAATTTGAGTTTTGGTGAGCAGAGGGAGTAAGAACAGAGGCAAATTAGTACAGGAAGTAACCCCAGGAAATTTAACTGTCCCTAGGTTAGGGTAAATAAGACAAAAGGTAATTCTTCCACAACTCAGGATCACACTTACAGCTGACACTGGTGGAAGTGAATGCAGCTGTTTTTAAAACCACTGCCCCTGGCAGACATGGACACTACTGATAGAGCCATCAGCAGAAAAGATGACAGAAAAATAATAGTTTCTCCATTTTTCACATCTTCCAGGTTCCATTAGGCAGCTCTCATTGCCCAAACCAAAGTGGAGGCAGCTAGTCAAGAAGTCTGGGGAATGTAGTTTTGAGTAGTTCACGCCCCTGCCATTCACAGCTGAGCGCAGAATGGGAATGAGCTGACTACAAAAAGTAAATGACAAACTAAACATTCTAGCAATGTTTGGTACAGAAAAGATTTTTTATCTGTCTCTGACCACTCCCACTCATTCTCCTTACCAGGTGCTCTTCCTCTTAAGTATTATTAATTAAATATTACTAAATATGTTAAATATAAATATTATTCAAAGTCCTATGCTAGGTCCTTTCCCTCTTCTAAGACTACTTCTAGTCTTAGATGATTTCATATACTTTCCTTAGATCTTCCTATAGCCACTTATTTTCTTTATAATGATGATCCTTAAACCTCAGTTTATCTTCTCTGAACTTTGTTCCAAACCAATCAAACTGCCCACTTGAGAACTCCAATTGGATATACCATGTGCATATAAAATTCAAATGTTGAAATAGAACTCATCCTATCAATTTTCCCTTCCCCTGCAAATAATTCTTTTCATCCTCTATCTACTCCATCTCGGCCAATGAATAACACCATAGTCAGGCTGAAATTTATCAAAGCTCTCTTTCATCCCAGCATCCAGTCAGCAAGTCACATTTACTTGGCTTACTAAAGTAGACAGGAACCTTGAAACCAGAATGTTGTTTTGGAAGAAAACTTGAAATAATGTAAAAGAAGTTACCTAAGACAATAAATTTTCAGGTGGATGTATAGCAAAACAGTGCCCAATGAAGTGGTTATATGTATTATATCCTTTTTTTTTTTTTTGGTAAAGATTAGTATATGGTATCTGCAGTTGACCCACATAGTGCTCCACCAGGTGCTAAACTGTCAGCTGGGCAGCCACAAATTCTCAGTGAAGTCAGGAACAAATGTGTTTATTAGCATCTACATTTACTGCTGTCCAAAACATTCACATGAAAATACTCACCTTACTCCTTGCCCACCCCTCCATCTGCACGTTGCTGGCAAAGGGGAAACTCAAGATAAAAATTCTCTATGAGTCCCCTACATTCAGCCAGCTTTCTGAGTGGACATCTCAGATCCAGGAAAGGGTTAAACAATGCTGTGCAGGAAGCCAGGCTTCAATGGCAGAGCCACACAGCCCTGAACTCTCCTAGGAAGGCGAATGCATCCCCTAATGAAGTGCAGCTGATGGGGAAATGCAGCGAAGCATCTGCCCTGAGCATTTCCCAGCCTGCAATCACACAGAGCTCAAATCATGTTTCTAATTCACCCACTCTAATTAAGATGGATTAGAAGAAGATGCAAAGCATTCTTCTTTTTTTTTTAGGAAAAACCTTAGAGGTCTTCAAGTATCACAATGTTTTAAAAAGCTGGACAAATCCTACTGAGGACAAGTAGTGGGGTCTATTCTTGGCAGAGAGGCTAGAACCTTTGAATACAATACAGATCTCAAACACTCCTCGTTTTCTGATAAAAAGAAATAGTTTATGGATCAGATAACTTTTATTAGCTAACATTTGAGTGAGTAATTATAGAGGGTAATAGTCAAAATAATATGTGGTTGTCCACTTAAAAGAAATATCTTCTAGGAAAAATATGTTCAGTATGTAATATTTGGCCACATTGATTGAATAATTGGATACACATTTGTTCACACAAGGCCTCCTGGGATTTCTGAATCTTCAGTATATATAAATTCCCCTTCACCAATGGAAACTTGAGTAAATCAGTTTGGTCTAGCATTTACCTTAGCTGTAAATTACAGACTTGAAATTGGAAAACTTTTTTGTTTGAGTCATGATTGTCCTATGGACCCTTTCGTAATCTCTGAAAAAGATTTGATCACACAGGTCCAAAGACAGAGGCATGTAAAAGATGAATGTTTCTCTTCCATGTTCCCTAAATCATCCTAACCCATGAGTTTTATAAATTTTGATAACTATGAAGTTTTTGAGTCAAATGATCAATTTGACACTGTTGAATTCCACAGATATTTATTAAGCATCAATTATGTTCCTTTGCTGTGAGTGGTAATAAGACAGGACTCTTGCTCTCAAAAAGTTTCTTAACTTTATTATTAAATTTTATTTGAAAGTTGTAAAACAATATGAGTTTGTCTTAAGAAATAATTACAAGTGTGCAAAGCCAGGAGGCTTAAAAAAAATAACAGAGGGCCATAACTATTAGAATGACTTTATTTAGAAAAAGAATAGGGATAGTGAACGAAGGAGAATATTTTCAAATGAATTGGGTTGGGTAGGGTTGAAAACAATGATGTGTGGAGAATTGTTAGTAAGTTGCTGATGTAGATTTGTGTAGATAATGTGGGCCTATTTATAAGGAGGTGAAACTTAGTTCTTAAGTAGCTGAGGACTTAAAAATTATTTTGGGAAGAATTACTCTAAAATTTCTTTAAAATTGTTTTTAAGGCCATAAGAACATATTTGTCTTATGGGTTTTCTCAGTGTGTTCTCAAGGTCAAGATGTGTGGAAAGTTCTCCAAAGTTGTACTAAAAGTGGCCCAAACTCTTATCTTCTTAGACTTATTCTGCTGTCTTCCCTTTTCCACCCCTACTTTCACTTTAGAGATGGTTTCCTTTCATGGAGGTTGTATCATGTGGACGTAAAATTTGACTATATTCTGCCATTTCACTGAAAATTTAGTTTCAATTCCAGTTCTAGTTCTTAAAATCTCCTCATGCATAAGCAGCATGAAAGGTTGTATTTCAGCTGGAATGAAATTAAAACATCAAGAATACCCAGTTATACTCCAGGAGTAATACATTGTTTCCAGAAGATTTGTGTCAATGCAAACATTTTCCTTTATCCACTGAACATTTATTGGATGCCTTTTCTGACTCCTATACGATGCCAGAAATTCTAAAGCATAGATCTACTAACAACTAACAGTGTCTAACTTTTAGTATTTTTTTCCCCGAGTGTGTCAATCACAGTGGTGCATAGACAAGCATTAGCTTCATAGATAGGAGTTCAGGTTTATAAGTGTGATTTACGAATGGTTGATAAAGATCTCCTGCCAAGATGCTACTAGCCAGGAAGGAATTGTAACTAGTGGGTACAGTTCTATAGAAATTAGGGTGTTTGGGGCAGCAAAAAAGAAGAGACACCTAAAGAAAATTATCCCTAGTTTTATGTTTGACCTGAGGCTGAGTCTGTTCTGTAGGCTGTCCGAGAATGATACATTCTTTCTGGTTCAAGCCCAACTATAGACGGTTCACATATACTTTTTCAACATCCAGAGGACTTTATCTGCAAGTAGAAATAGCAAATGTTACATTTTTTGAGAATAGGGTACTAAATTACATGCAGCTGGCAGAAAATTTGGGAGGATAGCTTCTGTGTGGGGTCAGGGCAGTCTACCATTGCTTGGGACAAAAATCAGGAAAGGAGAGAATGGGAAAGGGAAGAGAGAAACCTTTCTTCCCTTCTGGGTTTTCATTGCCAAAAAGGGAATATCAAAATAATTTCAGCTGGCTGATGAACGGTGAAATATCCCAGGCAGGGAGCTGCACAGTTTAAGAGAATTAATTTTGTAGTTTTCTGCCAATTTTTTTTCTTCCCAACCTCTCCCCTGCGGAAATGCTTATGTCTTAGTCACATACCGGATGAATAAAATGAGCACAGAGCCTGCTGTAAAGAGCTAGGGTTGTGGTCATAATCTGCTTTGGAAGACAGTCAAGGACTAATTAGGCATGTCTCTCTCCCTATTAAGTTTTGACAATCTGGAAACATGGTGGCGGCACAAGGAAGGGTCTGCCGACAGAGGCTCTTGAGTAGAAGAGACTGTTTTTAAGACTAAGAGCCTTATGAAGTTAGTCATCTGGAATGATTTGTCCTATTGGTTGCTTCCTGCATCTCCTAAATTGGTGCTCTTAAATCTGGCTAATGATTGGATTCATTAGGGGAACATTTTTTCTTTAAATGTGTGTGTTCTCAACCTTCATTTTAGATTTCCTGAGAAAGAATTTCCCAGGGCGAGTATCAATAATTTATAGTTTCAAAAACATTTCCTAAGTTTTTCTAACAATCACCCCAATTTCACATCCACAATCTAAGATGATAAGACTTTACCTAGAGGACTCACCTACTCAAGGTAGAGCTACAGAAGAAGGAATGCTTTTCTGTTGCTATATAACATACCTGGAAAGTTCTAGAGCAAATCAGAAAGTTGGTCCCCCATTTATTTTAATGAGCACCAGTAATCCAGTTACACCTGAAATAAATATAATATTGCGTGTCAGTTATAACTGAAAGTTGAAAGGGACACTGGAGGTTACTTTGGTTATTAAACAAATATTCTTCTGAAAACTGCTAGCCATGGATTAAAGGTCCTCCCTTTAATAACAAAACCTACCAAGGCTTGGCAGAACTCCATCCTGCATCAAAGAAGGGAACATCTTCCTCCAGAAACACTGCAGTTGGCAGACTGTTACATGTACAGGTGATGGTAGCATTCCGTTAATTTTTTCAAACATTTTTTCTTTTCCTTGAGAAATAGATGACATACGTCACTATATATGTTTAAGAAATATACCATGATATTTTAATTTACATATATTCTGAAATGGTTACCACAGTATATTTAGTTAACTCATTCTTTCATTTAGGTACAATATTGACAACTTTCATATATGTCACACAGCACCATTAACTATAGTTATATTTTATATCCCTAGTACTTATTAATCTCATAACTAGAAGTTTGTACATTTTAACCAACTTCCTCCAATTCCCCCTACCCCTACCACCCACATCTGGTAACCACAAATCTGAGCTCTTTTTCTGAGTCTAATGTTTTGTGTGTGAATGTGTTTAGATTCCACATATAACTGAAATCATACAATAGTTGTCTTTCTCTGACTTTTATTACTTAGCATAATGCCTTCAGGATCAATTCATGTTGTCCCAAATGGTAGGAATTCCTTTTTTTTTTTTAATGGCTGAATATATATCACATCCTCTTTATCCATTCATTTGTCAATAGGTTGTTTCCATATCTTGTCTATTATAAATAATGCTGCTATGAACAAAGGGGCACAATATCTTTTTGAGATAGTGTTTTTGATTCCTTTGGACATATTCCCAGAGATGAAATTGCTAGATCATATGGTAATTTTGTTTTTAATTGTTTGAGGACCCTCCATATTGTTTTTCATAACGGATGTAACACCAACAGTGAATAAGGGTTCCCTATTCTCCACATTCTTACTAGCATCTATTATCTCTTGTTTTTTTTGTGTGATGACGGCCATTCTAACAGACACAAGATGACATCTCAGTGTGGTTTTAACTTACATTTGCCTGTTGACTAGTAATGTCGAGCATCTTTCCCTGTACCTGTTCACCACTTGTGTATCTTCTTTGGGAAAGTATTCAGGTCATCTACTCATTTTTTAATTGGATTGTTTATTGCTATTGACTTGTATGAGTTATTTGTTTTGGATATTAGCTTCTTATTAGATATATTGTTTGAAAATATTATCCCATGCCTTAAATGGTCTTTTTACATTGTTGATCATTTATTTTCCTGTGCAGAAGCTTTTTAGTTTGATGTTTCACTTGTTTATTTATTTTTTTATTTGTTGCTTTTTAGCTGTGACTTCTGAAAATCATTGCCAAGAATTATGTCCAGGAGTCTATGTTTTCTCCTAGAAGTATCATGGTTCCAGTTCTTACATTTAAATATGTAATCCATTTGGAGATAATGTCTGTGAGTAGTGTAAGATAGAGTTCAAGTTTCATTCTTTTACATGTGAATGTCCAATTTTTCTGCACCATCTACTAGAGAAACTCTCTTCTCCATTGAGTATGTTTGGTTCCTTTGTCAATTAGTTGACTGTGTATGCTTGTCTTTGTTTCTGGCTTCTCTATTGTTTCATTGGATAATTTGTCTATTTTTATACAAGTACTATACTGTTTTAAGTACTATAGTTTTACAGGATAGTTTGAAATTTGGAAGTGTGATGCCTCCTGCTTTGTTCTTTTTCTCAAGATTACTTTGGATTTTAAAGGTTTTTTGTGGTTCCATATAAATTTTAGTATTATTCTAGTTTTGTGAAAAAGGCCATTGGTACTTTGATAGGGATTGTATTGAATGTGTAGATTCCTTTGGGTAGTATGGTTACTATCTATGAGTACAATACATATTTCCATTTATTTATATATTCAATTTCTTCAATGTCTTATACTTTTCTGAGTATAAGTCTTATACCTCCTTGTTTAAATTTATTTCTAGGTATTTTATTTTTTGATTCAATTGTAAATGAGATTATTTCCTTAATGTTTCTTTCTGATTGTTATTGGTATAAAAGAAAATGCAACCAATTTCTGAATATTAATTTTGTATCCTGCTACTTTACTGAATTAATTTACCAGTTCTAATAGTATTTTGGTGGACCCTTGGGTTTTATATATTTAGTATCATGTCATCTGCAAATAATGACAGTTTTACTTTTTCCATTCCAATTTAGATGAGTTTTATTTCTTTTTCTATCTGATTGTTGTGACTAGGACATCCAATACTATGTTAAATAGAAGTGGTAGAAGTGGATATTTTTATCTTGTTCTTGATCTTAAGGAAAACACTTTTTGCTTTTCATCATTGAGTATGATGTTAGCCATAGGTTTATCATATATGGTCTTTATTACGTTGAGGTATGTCCCTCTATTTCTACTTTGCTAAGAGTTTTTATTATGACTGGGTGCTGGATTTTGTCAAATGCTTTTTCTGCATTATTGATATAATCAAATGATTTTTATCCTTCAGTTTGTTTATGTGGTATATCATGTTAATTGATTTGTGGATGTTGCTATTACCTTGCATCCTTGGAATAAATCCTACTTGATCATGGTGTATAATCTTTTTAATGTATTGCTAAATTTGGTTTGCTAATATTTTGTAAAGGATTTTTGTATCAATGTTCATCAGGAATTTTGCACTATAATTTTCTTTTTTTGTAATGTCTGTCTGATTTTGGAATCAGGGTAATGCTGGCCTTAAAATGAACTTAAGAGCCTTCTCTTTAATTTTTTTGAAATAGTGTGTTTTGACTGGAGCATTTACTCCAATTACATTTAAAATTATTATTGATAGGCATGTAGCTATTTTCATGTTATCATTCATATTTTTTATCTTTTCTTCTTAAAGTAGTCCCTTTAACATTTCTTGTAATACTGGTTTGGTGGTGATAAACTCCTTTAGTTTCTTCCATCTATCCTTCAATTCTAGAAGATAGCCTTGCTTGGTAGAGTAATATTGGTTGTAGGTCTTTACTTTTCATTACTTTGAATATTTTGTCCCACTCTCTCTAGTCTGCAAAGTTTCTGTTAAGAGGTCTTCTGAGAGTCTTATGGGAGCTCTTTTGTAGGTAACTAATTGCTTTTCTCTTGCTACTTTTTAGATTCTCTCTTTGTCTTTTACCTTTGACATTTTAATTATGATGTGTCTTAGCATGGGTCTTTTCGGGTTCATCTTGTTTGAAACTCTTTGTGATTCCTGAACTTGTATGTCTATTTTCTTCACCAGGTTAGGAAAGTTTTCAATCATTATTTCTTCAGTTAGGTTTTCGATCACTTGCAATCTTTCTTCTTCTTTTGGTACACCTATGATACAAGTGTTGTTACAGAGGGCCCTTAAAATATTTTCATTATGAGGGGAGTGCTTGTGTGGGCTGTGTAGGCCCTCCTATAGTAGTTGAACCTTGATTGGTGTTGGCACATCAATGGGTGGGATTAACCCTCAATGTGACTGGCTCTGAGGACTGGCCATGACTACAGCTGATGAGCTGTTATGCGAAGGCTGACCCCACAGAATGGGAATCACTTTAGCCAGGCTCTGGTACCTGCCAAGTTCAGCTTTGGTTTGTCACTTGTAAAGCTAAAAGGGTTGTGCTCTGGTGTGGTCTAAAGCTGGCCACCAGGTCTGTTGGTTCTGGAGCCTCTTGGGGTGGTCTCTGGTGTAGGCCAATGTCAGCTGCTGCCTGTGGCTGGCCTGGGGCAAACTTGTAGGAGATATAAGGTGATCTGTGATTGGTAGCTACATATGCTGGGCCTGGTGGCACCTGCAAGATACTATGCTGAGAACTCAGACCAGCTGCCACCAGTCTCATCATGGTGGCTTTTTATATCCCTAGTTATAGGAATTCTATTCAGCTTTTCTTTAGGTGGTTCTCAAGCATAGTCATTCTATAATTTAGTTCTAATTTTGATGTGGTCATGGGAGGAGGCAGTGTTTTTTGGTCTTCTGTATAGTTCAAATGCCTTAGCTTCTGGGTCAGTGATTCCTCTGTATAGTAGTCTGTTTTTTCAACTCTCTTTTGAATTCTTTAGTTAAATTATTCTACTTTTCAACTATAGACTTTTTAAATTTTTATTTCTTTGTTGAACTTTTAATTTGTTCATAAAATGTTTTCCTAACTTTGTCTATCTCCAAGTTCTTGTAATTCACTAAACTTCTTTAAGAGGATTATTTTGAATTCTTTGTCAGTTTATAGATTTCCATTTCATTAAGGTTAGTTATTGGAGCTTTATTAGTTTCCTTTGGTGGTATCACATTTACCTGATTTTTAATGGTCCATGATTCTTTACATTGGTATCTTCACATTTGAGTGGTCTCATTTTCAAGACTTTGCAGGTTTGCTTCGTCAAAGACAGTTCTTCACACATTTGCTCAATTTGGTATTTTGGGTGTGTCTGCTAATAATGTAGTTGGGCAGGTGTGGCCTGATTTAGGGTCTCCTTCTGGGCAATGCAACAGTTTTAGCTCTAACAGCAGAGATAGGGTATGTTCCATTAGCTGAGGACAGTTGGATAGGTCTGCTGGTTTGGTTCCCTACCCAAATAAAGCTGTAGGATGGGCTCTATAGTTGTCTGGATTCTTTGGCCAGGCATCCTAGATAATCAGGACTCAGCATTTTATTCACTAGTGGCATGTCAGAGCAGTAGGATAGGCTCTAGGGCCTATCTGGCTCTTTACTTGAAGACTCGACTCAAGTATGAATGTGCACTGATTCCCTTACCAGGTGTGGCCACCAATATTTCTCTGCAGGTGGGAAAGCCACAGATGTTTTCTCTGTTCAAGTATCAACACAAGCAGACCTTTGGATGGTAAATGAAGCTTCCCATGTGTCCTAGTTATGTTCCTTTGTTGGGAAAGCTGAAGCGTGTATTCAGCAATGAATGGAGCTATGAGTTTATTTCTCTGGTCACAGTGGGAGAAGTAACACTTAAGCCAGTACTTTGTTGGTTGTCGGACCCATGCCACAAGTTCCTTGGCCTAATGGGGCTACTGAATTTATAGACTATGAGTGCTGCCGCTTTCTCTTTGTTCAAGCAAGCATTTACTGTCTTTTGCAATTTCCAGGTATTCTCACCAGCCCTTCTGGTCAGGTGAGGTCAGGATATACTCTTCACAGCAGGTGGAGCTATGGCTCAGTTCACTTGCCTGGTTGGAAAAGGGAGGGGCCACTATAGGCCTCACCAACTTTTCCTAAACAGGCTTTCCAGTGGGGATGGGTCAGGAGCTAACCTGAACCTCAGTCTTGGCTATGAATTAAGTTCCCTGCCCATGTTTAGCATGAGAACCCTCCATACTCTGTACTGATTTTGCTCTGGGGTTGATCAGCTCTGCTTTCTGGACTCTCAGCTTGAGCTTTAGTCATTATACCAGCTGCCAGGTGATTTCACCAATCCATCTAGTCTGATGATGCCCAGGAGTCACTGTGGTTGGGGCTACATTTCAGTACTCTGCCCTGGGCAAGATGGATAAGTTCTGCTCCAGGCCACTCACACTTTTTTTCAAGCAGGCTTTCTGGTGGGGAGGGGCCCAGAGCTACCTTCCACAGTGGCTATGAATTAATCCCCTGCCTGAGCATAGTAGAGGAGTTCGCCAGGCCCGGGACTGGCTTTGCTCTGGGGACAATCAGCTTCACCCACCCATCTGTATAAACAGCTATTGCTTATACAGCTTTTGGTGCTTTTATCAGCCTCTCTGTTCATTTGGTGCTGGGCGACACACTACCCCAGTGGATGAGTCTATGTACTTGCTTGGGCATGAGCAAAACAGTCTCTAGGGTCAGTAAATATGTTCCCCAATGACTAACTTGGTCAGAGTGTACCACCAAATTGGTTCCTCAGAAGAGCAAAGCTTCTGGTGAGGATTACTACTTAGGTCAGTGTGTAGCCACGCTTACCTTTCTAATGCAGCTACTCTTACCTTTCTAATGTAGTCTATCTTGGTCTCTGTGGTGCAGGGAAAGCGGGGTTCTTAAGCCTTACCTCTGTGTTCTAGGATTCTTTCAATGGTGTCTTGTTCATAAATAGTTGTTCTTATGAGGGGAAGCAAAGTCAGAAATGACTAAGGTCACCATCTTTGTGATGTCACCCCTATGTAGCTAGATCACCAGTTTATTATAAAGGAATATTACTCAGGAAAAGCCAGATAGAAAAGGTGCATAGGGAGAGGTATGTGGTAAAAAACATGGAACTTCCATGTCCAATCCAAGAGGGCTACTCTACCCAAATTTCCATGTGTTCACCAACCCAGAAACTCCCATTGGGTTAATTTTGATAAAGACAGCTTATAGGGTTTATATAGGAAATAAAAAGATGAGGTTTATATAGGAAAATAATAACAAAATCCTCAGGTATTAGAAACAAAATATTTCTTTCATTTTTGGAAGAAGCAGCTCACCAACTCTTTAAGTCAAGGTCCAATATGTCTGTTTGATTACAGAGTGATGCTCATCCTTGTGCAGGAAAGGCTTCTGTCCTCCACAGATGGCCTATAGTGCTAGAAGATAGGGTGTATATCTTGTGGTTTCACACACAAAGAAGGACATGTGATCAGAGAACAGGAAGATACCTCCTTAGAGCAGAAGTCTCCAACTCCTACTGTGACCTGTTAGGAAATGGGCTGCATAGCAGGAGGTGAGTGGTGGATGAGCCAGTGAAGCTTCATCTGTACTTGCAGGCACTCCCCAGAGCTAGCATCATCACCTCAGCTCCATCTCAGATCATTAGGCATTAGATTCTCATAGGAGCACAAGTCCCTGGTACCAAAAATGTGGGAGACTGCTGCCTTAGAGGGTTACCTGCCATTTACCAAGATAAGACTTTCTTTATAGCTAGAGCTGCTCTGCTTGAAAAGTGCTATTGCATTCATCACAGTGTTCAGATTGTATCTCCTGACTTAATCATTAACCCTCCTTACAGTTCCCCACCTCAACCTTCTAATCCAAGGAGTTAGCCATGTAGAGTGATTATAATTAATGATGGAAAGTCAGCACATGTTCACGTGTCAAGATTGGCTGCACAAGGGGGACTGACACTTACATGTTGAGAAATCAGTGCAATTTGTCAGAAACTAGAATCTGCTGGTGCTGCACTGCTTCAGGGAGAAGCAGCAGCTACATCTCAATTTCTTGCAGAAAGCATCAGAGAGCCAGGATTTCCAAATCTTCTGCAGAGGCAACTATTTCTTCATGTTCCCCTTGCTATGTATAAGGTATTAAAGATAAAAAGAGGCAGGAAAACCAGTTAGAAGAGTATGACCAACAAGATAAATTTGGTTGTTCCTGACAATAACCAATGAAACAAATATGAGAGAACTCCATTATGATAATGTCATTGTAGTTTAGAAATATGATTAATATCAGTGTCTATATAGGTTGAAGCCAAGAGAGAATACAGGAGACAGAAAAATGGGTTTCTAAAAATAGAAAAAAATAAGACATAATAGCAGTCACTAAGTCAAAAAGAGAGAACGAACATCTAGTCACAGACTCAAAATATTTATCATCAAGAGACTTTGTTTTTCTGCATTTAGCCCCCAAATAACAATGTTGGGTAAGCTGTATATGTAACTTAAAAAAAAAAAAAACATTTCTTATATTTACCCTTTAAAAACATTTCCACTCTTACTACCTTGAATCAGAGATAAACTATAGTTTGCAGAAAGTGCTTGATGTTCTAGTTTGCCTAGGTCAATGATTTTCAAAGTGTACTCCTCTGAGAATCTTAGAAGCTCTTAGAAATGCATTATTTCTAGATCCACTGGAGATCTATTAAGTTTGATGCATGCCCATTTGAGAACCACTAAACTGGTTTATGCTATAGTAATAACCCCCTAAATCTCAGAGGCATAACACATTTTTTTTTTATCACTCATACAAAGTCTGTTAGGGTGACCTCTTCTATGCAGCACCTTTCCAAGTGGTAATTCATAAATTCAAACTGTTTTTATCATGAGGCTTTTATCGTTTCAATGTGAGGCCTCCAGGATCACCACAACAAAGGAAGGGAGAAATGCAGAGTTACAGTCTATTCATGAGTCAACTTGGAAGTAACACATTTCCAATCACAGTTCATTGGCCAGAATTTGCCACGTGGCCTCTCACACTTATCATGAAGTTGGGGAAGAACATGGTTACTGAGTGAGCATGACCCACAATTAATGGACTTAATGTCTATCTCTTCCTTGATTAGTATAGTCCACATTAAAAAAAAAAAAAGAGGACTCTTCTAACCAAAGTTTTCTTTATGGCTTTCAGAATTATCAGTTTCCACTGTCTGCAGTCTAAAGGATAAGCATAAATTATTGTCATAACATTCCATTTCATTATCTAGTTCCAACTTTTCCAATTATTGTACTCAAACACAAATTTGCAGTATTAGCTTTAAATATCTGTTCACTAATGTCTTACTTTTGTGTCTCCATAAGCATAAATTCTGCCCAGGAAATATGTCTCCCTCTCATTTTACAGTGCATTCCTTTTTACTTTTTCTCTATTCATATATTATTTTCCCAGACTAAAGTCAGCAATCTCAGCATGAATGTCACTATTAGAGAGATTCCTGCTTTTGGAATGACTCCCTAGTTCCCAGGAACCATGTCTACATTATTTGACTCTGTTTCCTTGGTCATTGCTAATGAACCAGAGGTACGCATGTATCCATCTGGAACGCTCAGAGTTTTGTAGCAAATATACAACTGTATATTGTCAATAACACTGAAAAGGTTTCTAATGATTGTATACGTGGTGCTTATTCCATAGGATATTCTCTTATCAAAACGTCATTATGACCAGGTAGGTTCCTTGCTAATATGGTAAGACATAGTGGGGGTGGAATGGTGTCAGTATGCACAGTTAAATACTGAGAACTGGTTCTGGTTCTACATTTTCTAGATACTTAGTATTTTGTCTGGAACAAAACTACATAATTTTTTTGGACCTTAGTTTTAGTTTTTAAAGAAGACAGTTAACCACTGGTTCTACCTCTTAAATGGATTATTAAGAAATCTATACTTAAGCAAATTTTATATATACTATATATAATTGAGGTTTCAATTTAATATACAGCCTGTAATAAGCAGCACTATATGTTCAATTTTCTTTTAAACTCATCGATTTCACAAAAGGAAAGGTGTATTTTGATCCTAGAATTCACTCCTGTTAGAGACATTAAAAATTTTCCAGAATATTATGTGCTAGGGGAAAAATAAAATGCTTCATCACTTCCTAGTGTAACAAAACCAAGCAGTTTCAAAATCAATTCTCTAGTTTCCATCATAGAAACAATTCCTTTAATTAGGGTTTGCCATGCCACAGCTTCTGCTTGTTAGTCCATTATTTCCAGCCTAAGTTGCAGAGAAGGGACTAATCTACTAGGTCTTTTAATGAGTTTCCAGAATTATCTGAGACAGAGATAATTCTCTGAAGTTAAACAACTGAAAGAATGATTGACCTTCGTTCTCAAATTTAGGTATAATTAATTCCTCAGCAGCTTACATCTAGGTTGCACTATGCAGATGCATATATTTCTGACCTTAGTCTAGACTTTATCCCTTTTGCATTAATTGACTTTGAATGTTGCCCACTTAGGGAACACCATCACCCAAGTGAGGTTGATTAGTATATGCTTTCATTGCAAACTTCCCCAAAAATAGATTGGAATAAATTCAAGGTATATACATGAAGAAAATTACCTTTACTAGGTATATAGTTGATCATAGAGTATATTTTTAATTAACTTTTTGAATGCATAATTTAATTGCTTGAAACACTGTTTTTATATTTTATCTACAGTTACAATTTTTGTAGTTTTTTTTTAAAGTAGCTTGACTATAGCCCTGTGTACTAAAAAACTGACATAAATTATATAAGTATTTTTTACTGAAAATCATTTTCACAAATATAGAACTCTTAATTAAAACAGCTGGACAGGAAATAGAAACTGTTAAACAAAAATATGTTGAAATAAAATTGCTTATTTTTTTGTATTATGATTTTGAAAAGAAAAATAAAATGAATATAATCATTGTACAGAAAATTTACAAAGTAGTGACAAAAACAAAAAATCCAAGCTCATCTGAATGTCTTGCCACCACTAAGATTATAAGTTTAAAATTATTTTTCCCAGTCTTTTGTCACATGTATTTATTTTATATAAGTGGCAATAAGACCATGCACAAATTTACCTTTTTTATTTCTAATCTAAAAATTCGATACTTTTGAATTATTTATCTTTGTAGTTGTCATTTTAATTTTTATATTGTGTCCCAATATATGATGGTTATCATAATTATTTCCCTATAATACATATGTATTTTCAATTGTTCACTGCTACATGAAAAAAATCAAATTTTCGTGTACTGATTTTTTTAATTGTCCTCTTAGAGTTCGGAAGTTTCACTATAGAACTGGAAGATGTAAACATTTATGTAACTTGTACATTTTCAAGTTGCTTATGAAAAAAAGCTGTAGGTCATTATAAAAGGTCATTCCATATTTCTATTACATCAGATACAAACTAATATCAACAATATCATTGTTATTTTAACCTGTATTTAATTAACAGATAAAAATGTCATTGTGACCAGTTTCTTTATCATTAGATTGTTCGTTTTTTATACAATGTTTTACTAATTACTAGTATTTATTCTTTTACACTTATGTATTCATGTTATCTTTCACTGATTGAGAGCTTAATGTCCAGAATACAGAAGAGTTTTATGTGTTTATTTGAGCTAAGATGTTGAGGATATGAACAGAAGCAAAATTTCAACAGACTGAAAAATACTCTGGCGAATGGCAGTTCTGAAGCTTTTATACATTAGAATCAAATGAGATGTACAGAGGGTTACATGAAATTCATTGGTGGTAAATTAAGAGGGCAGGAGAAAGCAAAGCAGGAAAATCTCTAAGATCAAAGCAAAGAGAATACATACTTTATTTCCACTGGTAGGTAGAGGATAGTTAATATTTAAATTTTACAGTACATAGAGATGCTACATGGGCAGCAAGAACAATGATGGTTTCTGTTGTCTTGAGCTATAGGTGCGGTTGTGCCTTCAAGGGGCTTTGAAAAGAAAATTACTCTGACATTTTAAAGATATGTTATTCTAGAAGTGCAAAGACAATGGATGGATTTTCATCAAAGAAGCTACAAGTCTATGTTGTGACTACCTATCATGACCTTAGTTAGAAACTTTTCTGTTCAGACCATTGTGTGGGGTTACTTTTGGTCACTGAGTTTGTAAGGCCTACTGTGTGGGTTCCCCATGAGCATGTCAGGTTTAGTATATGGCCCTTTTTATTCATGTTAATGTTCTAAATATTTTACAATGTAAAATATTGTCTTCTGTTTTTCATATTTTGTAATTAGGTTTCAATATGGGTTTGCCAATTTATTTGTGGGGGAGATTAAGGAATTTATAGATGCTTTTAATTTCTAAGAAGTCAAATGTATCTAAATGTTTGAATTTACATATGGTTTTTATGAACAGTCATCCCCATTTTCCATGATGTATCTTCTCCCTAAATTATGTTTTCAATGATAAGTTTTCTTCTATGGACTTATATTTTTAAAAAAATATTTGAATTTACATCTATATTAGGGTTCTCCAGAGAAACTATGTATATTATGAGAGAGAGATTCATTTTTAAGGACTTGGCTCATATAATTATGGGTGTTTCCCTTTCTGTACCAGGAAGGGAAAGATGACCAAATCTCTACAGAGGCTCATTAATGAAGAAGGCATCCACTTAAATCTGCATAACAACCATACTCTCATTTACTGTGTTTGCCTCAGACTTTCATAACTGGCTCCTTCCTTCCCCACACCTTCTTTTGTCTTAAGTTGAAAATGATATTGAAGGTGGTGGCTTGGCCATCTGGGGGAGTTATTCAGTTTTCCTGGGTATCTCACAAGTATACAGGAGGTATACCTGTTATTAAACTTATGGTTTTCTCCTGCCAATCTGACTTTTATTACTGGGGGGCAGAAGGATGGTCTCAGCTAAGAAGCAGAAGGGGAGAGGGAGAATTATTTTTTCTCCCCTACAGTTTGGCAACTTATGATGAGACCAACTGAGACAACCAAGTCACTCCAGAGCCTGCAGATGGGATCCTGAGAAACTAGAAAAGGTATAAATTCTTCCCAAAGTCAGCTCTCCCAGATTTCACTCTGTAGTGCCCAGTTGGGAAAAAAAGGTAAACATTTAATCTTGTCCCTTTTCAAATTCTGAGATTAGAAGGAGAAAATATGTGTTTGAACTAGTTCCTTGGGTATAGCCACTTTGATAAAGATTTGTTGTGAGTACTCTTGTTTTCTATTGATATTTTTTTCCCCAGAGATGGTCATTTTTTTCTTTGTCTCTGTTTTGTGTCATTTGTCATTAAGAGGACCTCCATAGGCCACATGAGGTTTTCTTTTCATCTCCTTTTATGTTTTGAGAGCTTGGTTTTGTGTCCAGTGAGGATACTTTCATCTCTACCAGCCAGAAAAAGCATGTGTTGCATTCATTTGGTAGCTAGATGAACAGGTTGTGGATCCTGAAGCAGAATTTTCTCTTTTCCACCATGATAGCTCTCAAAGGAGTTTGTCATAAAGGGTCCCAATCCATAAGAGGCCTTTATCATGTCAAATTTCATTGTCTTGTTAGCTCTGGAAGAGTTCCATTCCAGTTATGCCTCTCTGGTATCACAGATTAGTGGGTATGTGACTGGAGGTACCTCATATTCTTGTGGGAAATCCAGAGACACTGTTTTCACTAGAGCGTTCTTGCCACCTGTGACATGGAAGGCCTTTGCCTTTTTTGGCTAATTATAAAAGTGAACTTTTTTTGATCTTGCGAGGGCTGTCACAAAAAGACTTATCTGTCACCTTTAGATTAATATATGATCCTACTTGTCAATGACCACACATGGATCCTTTGAATTGGAAACACTTCTATGTTTTAAAAAAAAAGTGTAGAAAGCTCTCTTTCTAAACAACTGTCATATTGGTACCTATGGAAAGACTAAATTGAAAACAGGGCACAAAAGAGTAAGGTAGCTAGCCTTAGGGACTCCCTTTAAAAGGATAAACTTAGAAAGCCCCTTTGGTCTCCACTTAGAAAAGACCCTACCAAATTTAAAAGAGTGAAGGAAGATCAGTGGTCATTCACAACCACTCTGTAGGCAACTTGATTGCCGGCTAAGGAGTGTTCTCCCCTCCCATGTTTAAACTGTAGTTATCAGACAAGCCAGAAGGCCCCCTGAGGAAAAACCCCTCACAGAGGAAACAGTTGACCAGAATTTCTTCCAGTCCTGCCTACAAAGGATCGAGAAACGGATCATTTGGAGGCCTATGTTCAGGGTTTGATAGCAACAAAAGTAGAGGCATTTACCTCCTAAAGTAAATTGGTCTTATGTTGAATTGTGCACTCAAAAAAAGGGGAAAATTTAAAGGCCTTTCTTGATACTTAATACAGACTTTACAAAGCCATACCTTTTTTAGATCATGAAGCTCCAGAACATAGAAATCTTGATTTCCATTTTAGTTGGAAGTCTTCTCTTTGATATGTATATATAAATTGATAATATAGTTGGATGGGTTACTCAGTTTTTTGATATCATTCTGTCTGCAATTTATTTGAGCAATTATAAGAAACCATATTTGTCTTACAAATCTTTACAAAATTAGAAATGCCACTATAAGCAATTCAAGCTCACCTATCCTCTTACCAACCCCAAACCCTCCCTTTTCTTCTCAGTGCCTTTAGATAGTATAAAGGATCAGGATATTGGAATCAGAAAAGTTAAAATTTAAACAGTAATTACTATTTATTTGATAATAAACAAGTATACCCCAAAACTCCTAATAGAAAACTTGGATATTTCCTCTGTGCCATTGTGACTGAGCTTTTCCACCCCATCTCATCTATGACCTGAGGGACATTTCTTTCAAATTCAAACTTTAGGGAAATAATTCTCATCAGAAAAATCAAACAAACAAACAAACAAACAAACAAACAAACAAAAACCTCTTTGGAAATTGGGCTAATAAAAAATCTTGTGCCTTCCCCGCTATTTTAGAAAAAAGATATAGCCATCAGAGTAAGTAAATTGCTAGAACACAATTTGGATTCAACTGTCATTTAAAAGCTAGTGAGTTTTATATCATACTTGATTCATGGCTGAAATTTTATAACAATAGCTATAAAGTCTTTGTGTCTGCTGTATGCGCTTGTCTTTTATGTATATGTGCTATTTTTCTACCTCTGGATGGTACTGCCAAAATCAATTTGTAAAAGAATGCTATTTAATTGGTTTAAAAATAAGGCTTTAAGTATTTGTAAGCTCAGAAATATAAAAACTAATCAAATGTTTGTCAAGTTAATGTAAATAAAGCTTGTTTAATTTTCTTGGTTTAATTAAAATGGATATATCTTCAGAGTTATTACAGATATATTATCTTGAATTTTTTTAGTCAAATAAGTTCATGGTATCTGCTACAAAATTTGTCAGCAGAGATGGCTGATTTTTTTTAATATTTCATGACGTTTTTGTTAATGTAAACATAATTTTTAAGAGCAAGTGATTAGATAGATATAAATAGAATATGAGTTTTTATGTAAACTTTCCACAATGATTGTTTTATAGTATGTCTATCTAAGTCATTTTTCAAATTTCTTTGGTAACTTAAAACTTTAGAGTTTTGCAAAGACAAATTAAATGACGAAAATTCATTGGATAGCTAGATCATTCCCAGATAAAATATTGAAGCATTAATTACTGAAGATACATTTATCAACTTTGGGCTTTTTATTATTAAAATAAGTCTGCTTATAAATATGTTCTATGCCACACTGAAAGATTGGATTGTGAAGAAACATATGTTCCTAGAAATTATAAAATGAATTTATATATTATAGATTTGTCAATATAAAGAGTGCTAATGTAACAGTTCACAATTACTTCTTAGTTTTCGTTAGAAATTAGTTTTTGGAGAGCAAATAATTCTAATATATATAATTAAAATTTCTAGAAATAAGGGAAATGACTCTATGAAGGGACATAGGATGTATTTTGAAGAAAATATGATATATAGAAATTCATTTTTTTTAAAAGAAATGAAAGTAATTTTGTCCTAAAGTAAAACTGTTTATTTCAGAATGGAGAAATGAGAACAAAGGGGGAGTAGGAGAAGGAATCTTATCTTCTGTGCTCAAGTTGGCTAAAATTGAATGAATTATAAGCATTTTAAAAATAAGCTTTAATATACTATTGTACTTAGGTAAAACAAAAAGAATATTCTTTTCATTTCCTAAAAGAACAAAGTTTGTTTGGGACTACTGGTAGTCTCTTCAAAAGAGCTTATAATTTTTTTTTTTTTAACTTTTAGGTAATCTACCTAGAAAGCAAAGATTTTTGTTCTTTGTGAAAATAATTTTTGTTTTATGTTACCTTTATGATCAGGTCTTTGAGGAAAACGAAGTCTTAATATTAAAAAATTCTATTAGGAGCTAAGTCTTGTTCACAACTATGTAACCTTTTGTATTTGCTTTATGAAATCTTTGGTTAAATGGATAATTAGCTATTATTTCACTTCACTTTTCAGTCAAGTGTCTAAACTTTTGATATTTTTGACAAACTTCCAAAAATCAAATTCTAAATGAAGTCTTCTTAATCTTGAATTATTGGTATTTTACAGAAGGCCCATAGGACATCTCAAAAGATTTTTCTCTCTCCTTATAAGAAGAGAAAGATTAAACTAATTAGCTTATTTGATATGTTACATTACATAGGAAGCATTCTCAAGTAAAAAAGTAATGCTAAGCCTTCTTAATGTTGGATTTTTATAGGTCTAAGTGTTTCAGAAATGGTACAAAATTCTGATATGACCTGGTATAATATATTAGTCATAATTCTAATATCTTGAAATGTTACATGTTATAAATAACCAAGCCTCCTTGTCAATTGAATTGTTATCAGATTTAGTTTTATTCTGAAGCTTTTGCAAAAGTGTTTATTTTCAGAGGGATTCATAGAAAAGATTCTAACAACTACTCTAGAGTATAGGTTTCTAATAACTTTAAGGTCATAAAATTAAACTAAGATTTTACAAAACTGATAGAAAAACTGGATAAATAAAATTTCTAACAAAAGATCATGATCAAGAATTTATTACATGAGATTGAATAAACTAATGAGGATGATTATAATTTTACAACTTTGTTTAAAACATTGCTAGTTATTTTTTTCCCCACAATTAAGGAAACTATCTTAAGCTCTGATTTACAGCAATTTTATTTGGTAAAGTTTATTTTTGTGAACTAAGATGAAATAATTACTAACTGATCTGTCAGGATTCTTAGTGACTCTGTTATATTCACTTTTCCTTGGTCTCTCTCATGTATACAGGGAAGTATACATATTATTAAGCTTCTGTTTTTATGACACTATAGCTATTTTCATAAATTAAATAAGAATCAATCTTTTATGTAACAATATTATCAGTTGGTAACATTGGTTATATTACCAAAGCTTTGACTGGCAAGTCATATTTGAAAATTATGTGCATAGACTCATATGACAGTTTTAAGGAACTAAGGTTGACTTTATGGAGCCAATAAAACCAATGGAAAGATGGCCTGATACCTACACAGGTATATCCTAGCAACCTCGCCTGGTGAGTAAGGAAGATCACTTCCTGGCATTCTCAGGAAACTCAGTATATTTTGGAGACCTTAAGAAGAGAGGAATTAATCCAAATCTATAGATCTTGCAGGCAAAGCCTGAGGGAGGGTGAGTACTTGGTTTATCTTCCTAGCCATGTGATTCTTTTAAGAGTTTAATCTGAAATTTTTCATGAAATGTTCTAGCAAAGCATATTTAAAAGAGCCTGTATGGTCAATATTTATTCTTACTGTACTTACATAAATAATAATCAGGCCAAGTTTATTGAAACTAGACTTAACAAATTAGTTTTAGTGTGATTATCTTTGGTAGAAATGGAATAATTGTAGAGAAAATAAAAACATTGTTAGCACTTTTTAGATTAGATTCTAGTGCTGTTAATTGTTTTTGTGGTTTTGTTTTCTACCTGTGACTGGACTGGATCCTGAATTCTAGTTTTCTCAAATATCTGGCTATGAATCTCCAAACTAACATTTCCATTTTTATCCTAAACTTTTGACTTGGAATTAGCAAGAACAAAATTTTTCTTTTCCCTGAAGCCTTGCAAACTGATGGGGACAACTTAATATAAACTTCAGAGAAATCACAATAGCTCATATTTAGACAATCCTTGGGCCTTTTGTTATGTGGCCACTCACAGTTTATCTCAACACTCAAAATACATCAATCAGGGACATTCAAACTGTAGTAGATTCTTTGAGCCCAATATCTAGAAATCTAATGAACAGGCTGCCCTCAGAACTCAGACTTGGTTTATAGCCTGCTTATACCACATAACCTAAATTTGAAAGCCTACCTCCTGTTTGATTTCTCAGGATTGAGAAAGAGTATAGCCTTCAACTTGGCTTCTGGATTGTGAAACTTATCTGAAGTTTCAAAGGTGGGACTGAAAAGAAAAATATACTACCCTAAAATCTGTCTCTTAAAAATAACCAGCTAAAAAGTATTCTATGCCAAAGAAACAGAAGACATAGGAAAAGCTCCAAAAACCAAACAGAAGTTAGCCTTTAGTAAGAGACATTTATATTTATAAGGTAAATCTCTGTAAGAGTGCCTGCCTCACTGTCCCAGGTAAAACTAACCAAATCTTTAGACATTCTTATCCATGGAGAAGGCAGACTTAAATCTAAATAACAACCTTACTCTCATTTACTGTGTATTGTCCGATAACTTTCCATAACTGGGTCCCCTACCCCAACCCCCAACATCTTTTGTCTTTAGCTGAAGATGGTATTTGAGTAGTGTTTTGAGCCATTTGGAGTTACTCACTTTTCCTTGTTACTTTCCATGTATACAGGGTGGTATGCATGCTGTTAAGCTTCTGTTTTTCTCCTATTGCCCTTTATTAGAGGAGGATCCAGGCCAAAAACCTGGAAGGATAAAGGGAAAATTATTTTTCCTCACCATAACATTGTAGTCTTCCATCTAAAAACCGAAAATTCAGGCAAGATTTCTAGATGATAGTCTGGAGGCAGAATCCCTTCCTCTGTAGGTGCCTCAGGCTTTGCTCTAAGGGCCTTAAACTGATTGGATGAAGACCACAGACACAGAGAATTATCTTCTTTACTCAGTTTGCGGATTTAAGTGTTAATCATGGGAATGATGGCATCAAGATGACACCATAAGACACTCCTAATTTTGGTCTCCCTAACAAGAACAACTAATCATGAATTAGACATCACTGAGACAATGCTAGAACATGGAGACTGATACACCCCATTATACCATAGAGACTAAGACAATTATTAGATGTGTAAGAGGCAGCTACATACTGACTGCATTGCCTCTCTTTAGGTCATACAAAAAGGTCTCCCTTAAGCCTCTAGTTCCTCCAGTAGGAAAAGAGAGCACAGGGGGGACAAGCAGCTGCCCAGCACAAGTATTGCTTCATGCAAGTCTCTGTTCTGGTTTTGCCCCACAGTGACTGCAGGGGAACCTATGGGCACAGCCATTGGAAATCTGACTGTGATGGAGATGGGGGAGGGGTTTTAGCAACAGGCTCTTGGATCCTGGTAGACTGAATGCCTAAGTAGAAGTCTCAGCAAGTGGCTTTGCTCATCTGCAGAACCAAGTCCATGATGCAGTGGCAACTGAACAGAGCACAGACTTTCCCTTTCCCATCTGAGAGGAAAGTCAGTCAACTCACCTGCCCAGGAATTTTAGTGTACACTGTTGCCACACCGAGATATAGTCCCCAGTTGAGACCATCTAGTAATACTGACAAGAGAATGCAGTCAACTGCAAATCCATCTCAAAGCCTCACTTGGAATAAAACCATCAGTCCTACTCACTTGTTCTCAGCCAGTGCCATAACCACCCTCTCATCCTTAACCTGAGTTTGAAAAGTTGCCTTGCCTAAAAAATGACCCTAAGAGCAGGCACTGCCTGCCAATGGACATTGCCAGAAGACATACCCAGAAGCCCAAACTGAGGTGAAGGTGAGTCTCTGCCAAAACAAACCTGTAAATTCTGGAAGAGGAACCTGATTACCCGAATGCACAGACACCAATGTAAAGAATCCAGAATCCAAAAAATTGAGGTAAATAGACAGCACCAAGGAAACTAATAAAGCTCTTATAAATTACCCCCAAAGAAATGGAGATCTGAAATATCAGATGAAGAATTCAGAGTAATCCTCTTTAAGAAGTTTAGCAAACTACAAAAACACAGACAACTAAACAAATTGGAAAAACAATGCATAATAAATGAGAAGTTTGATAAACCAAAAAAAAAAAAATCTTTGAGGTGAATTTTTCAGCTTATTTATATAATTTTTAATAGAATATTTTAAAAGCAGACTTGACCATGCAGAAGAAGGTATCAGCAACCTGAAGGATAGGATATTTGAAATTATCCAGTCAGAGGAACAAAAGAATAAAAAAGAGTCAAGAAAGTGTTCAGGACTTATGGGACACAAAGAAAAGACACAATGTTTGCATTATAAGATTTCCAGGAGGAAAGTTAGAGAAAGGGACAGAAAGTATATTTAAAGCAATAATGGCTATAAACTTCTCAAACCTGAGAAATGACTATTTGCATTTATGAAGCCCAAAGGACCTCAGAAAGGTTGATCCCTAATAGGGCTACAGTGAGACACATTAAATTGTTCAAAAGTCAAAGACAAAAAAAGAAAAATAAAAGGGGTGTGGGGGATTTTAAAAGCAGCAAGAGAAAAGATAGAAGTTGTATAGAAGAGAATCCCCAGAAGAGTACTGGTGATTTCTCCATCAAAACTTTTCAGGCGAGTAGATCATGAGTTGACATTCAAAATAATAAAAGACAAACAAAACAAAACAAAACAAAACTGTACACCAAGAATTTTATGCCAGGAGAAGCTGCCTTTCAGTGATATAAGAGGGTTAAGGATTTTCTCAAAAATAAACAAAAGCTTAAGGGTTTATAACCACCAAATCTGCTTTATAAGAAATGCTAAAGGGAGTTATATGAGTGGAAGTAAGAATGTTAATTAACAACATAAAAATATTTTAAAAGTAGTGTAAAATTCGCTGTTAATGGAAATACGTAGCTAAAGTTAAATTCTGTAATATAGTAAAATACTACATAATTTACATACAACTCTAGTTTAATAGTTAAAAAATGAACACAGTAAAAATAACCATAACTACACAATATTTAAAAATATATAAATTGTAATAGCAAGTAAACTCAACTGTCAAGGGGAGGAAAATTAAAAGTAAAACTAGAAATTCTGCTGAAGTTGTTATCAGCTTAATTAAGGTTTTATAATTTTAAGATATTTTATGCAATTTTTATGGTAATCACAAAGAAAAACCTATAGTAATTAAACAAAATAACATGACAAAGAAATCAGAGCATACTGATAAAGACATTAAAACACTAAAAAAGACAACAGGATAAGAAACAAAAAACAAAGAATCTACATGACAACCAGAAATAACAACATGGCAATATCAACATTTTACTTATAAAGTACTTTAAAACAGCAAATAATTTCATTCTCCAATTACAAAACATTGAATAACTGAATAAATTTTTTAAAAAACAGATCCAACAATATATTTTCTATACAATATTAACTTTAGCCTTAAAGACACACATAAACTGAGAGCTAAGTGATGAAAAAAGACACTTAAACTAACAGTAACCAAAACAAGCAGGAGTAACTATATGTATCAGGTAAAATAGACCTTAAATTAAAAATGTTAAAAAGAATAAAATAAGGTCATGTCATAATGATAAAGGAGTCAATACATCAAGAAGATATAACAATTTTATATATTTATACACCCAACGTTGAAGTGCTTAAAGCAAAAATTAACAGAGCTAAAGGAAAAATAAGTAGTAATATGATAATACCTGGGAACTTTAATATCTCACTCTCAACAATATATAGATCATCCAGAGAATAAGAGAACAGTGGTTTTAAACAATACTATAAAAAAACGATGCAGAACATTCTATCATACAACTATAGAACATCCATTTTTCTCCAGCGACATGAAACATTTTCTATTATAGACCATTAGTCTACAAAGCAAGTCTTAGCATATTCAAAAAACAGAAATTATACCAATTATCTTCTCTTACCAGAATGGCATAAAACTAGGTTCAATAACAAGAGGAAAACTGGGAAATTCAGAAATACAAGAAAATTAAACACATGAACAACCATGGAGCAAAGATATAGGGGAAATAAAAAAAAAAAAAATTTCTTGAGACAAACAAAAATGGAACCAGAAACCAGAACTTATGGAATAAAGCAATAGCAGTTATAGGTAGAAGTTCATAACAATAAATACCTACATTAAGAAGCAAAAAAGATCCCAAATAAACAACCTAACTCAAGTGTCTAAGAAAAGAACAAATAGAGCCCAAAGTAGCAGAAGAAAATAAGATTACATCAGAACATAAAATAGAAAAGATTAACCAAACTAAGTTGTTTCTCTGAAAAGATAAACAAAACTGGCAAACCCTTAGCTAGACTAATCAAAGCAAAAAGCACCCAAATCAAAATTATAAATGAAAAAGGATATTTTACAACTGATATCATAGAAATATAGAGAAATGTGTCTATAATGAACAATTATACACCAATAAACTGGACAACCTGGAAATAATGAAACAATTCTTAGAAAAATACAATTTACCAAGACTGAATCAGGAAAATTAGAAAATCTGGATAGATGAATTACTAGTAAGGGCATTGAATCAGTATCAAAAACCTCCCAACAGAGTAGCCCAGGACCAGATGGCTTCACTGGTAAATTTTACCCAACATTTAAAAAAGAATTAACATCAATCCTCCTCAAACTGCTCCAAAAATGAAGAGAAGGGAACACTCCCAAACTCATTTTATGAGGCCAGCATTATTCTGACATCAAAGTCAGATTAGGACAGTACCAGAAAAAAAGAAAACTACTCTTTAATATCCCTAATGAATATAGATGCAATAGTTCTCAACAAAATACTAGCAAACAGAAATGAGCAGCACATTAACAAGTTTATTTATCATGATCAAGTGTGATTTATCCCTTGGATACAAGGATGATTCAACATATGCAAAATCAATGTGATACATTACATTAGTAAAATTAAAGGAAAAAAACTTATGATCATCTCAATAGATGCCATAAAAGCTTTTGACAAAATTCAACATCTGCTCATAATAAAAATACTTAACAAATTAAACATATCTCAATATGACAAAGACCATATATGACAAGCCCCCAGCTACCATGATAATAATAAAATGTTAGAAGCTTTTTCTCTTAAGCTGAGAAATAAGAAAGGGTGCCCACTTTCACCATGTCTATTCAACATAGTACTTACAGTACTAGCTAGAGAAATTAGGCAAAAATTAAATAAAATGTATTACAATTGGAAAATAAATTAAAATTTGTTCCCTCTTTGCAGATGACATGATTTTATATGAAAAAAATCCTAAAGACTTAACCAAAAACTGCTAGAAAATAATTGATTAATCAATTTCAGGATACAAAATTAATATATAAATATTAGTAGCATTTCTATACACTAAGAATAATATTTTTGAAAAGGAAATTGATCCCATTTATAGCAGCATTAAAAATAATAATTAGGAATTAACCAAGGAAGTGAGCAACCTCTACTCTAAAAGTATAAAACATTGGTGAAAGAGAGAAGGCAAAAAATAAATGGAAAGGTATCCTGTGTTCATGGATTGGAAGAATTAATATTGTTAAAATATTCAGACTAACAAAAGCCATCTATAGATTCAATGCAATCCCCGTTAAGATTCCAGTGTCATTTTTTACAGAAGTAGAAAAAAACATCCAAAAGTTTATGTGGAACCACAAAACAACCTGAACAGCTAAAGCAATCCTGAAAAAGAAGAAAGCAGGAGACACCACACTCTTTGATTTCAAGCTATACTATAAAACTATAGTAATTAAAATATTGTGGCACTGGCATAAAAACAGACAAGCAGACCAATGCAAGAATCAAGAGCCCAGAAAACCCAAGCTTATATGGTCAATATTTGACAAGAAGCCAAGTATATTCAATGGAGAAGAGAAAGTCTTTTTAATAAATGGTGCTGGGACAAATGGATATTGATGTAAAATAGTAAAGTTTGACCCTATGACATTCACAAAACTTAACTAAAAATGGACTTAAATGTAAGAACTGAAACCATGAAATTCCTAGGAGAAAACATTAAAAATTCTCCTTGACATGGATCTTGGTAATGATGTTATGGACATAACATCTAAAGCACAAGCAACGAATTTAAAAATAAAAAGTGGGAGGACATTAAACCAAAAAGGTTTTGTACAGTGAAGGACAAAATCAACAAAAAGAAAAGGCAACATGTTGAAATAGAGATATTTGCTAGTGATATAACTGATAAGGGGTTAACATCTCATTCACACACACACACACACACACACACACACACACAAAATCTCAAAATAAATGAAAAAAAATTAAAAAATGGGCAAATGATCTGATTAGACATTTCTCCAAAGAAGACACATTAAATGCTCAACATCACTATTTTTCAGGAAAATACAAATCAAAACTAAGACATCGTCTTAGTCAGAATGGCTATTATCAAAAAGACAATCAAGAACAAGTATTGGTGAGGTCATAGAAAGAAGGGAACCCATGATCATGTCCTGTTGGTGGGACTGTAAACTAGTGCATTCACTATGGGAAAACAGAATGGAGATTCCTCAAAAAATTAAAATAGAACTGTCATATGACCCAGCAGTTTTACTTCTGGGTATTTATCTGAAGAAAAAGGAAACAATTTGAAAAGATATGTGCACCTATCCCCATGTTCATTGCAGTATTTTTTATAGTAGCCAAGATATGGAATCAAGCTAGGTATTCATTAACAGAAGAATGAATAAAGAAGCTGTGGTATATCTGTATAATGGAATATTACTTGATCCCCCAGCCACACACAGACATGAATGCTTGCCATTTGCAACAATCAGAATGGACCTAGAGAGTATGATGCTAAGTGAAATAAGTTAGAGAAAAATACTGTATGATTTCACTTATATATGAAATCTCGAAAACAAATGAACAAATATAGCAAAACAAAGTCATAGATACAAAAAAACAAACTGATAGTTGCCAGAGAAAAAGGATATGGGGGAATGAGTGCAGAAGGGAAAGGGGATTAAGTAATACAAACTTTCATTATAAAATAAGTCACAGGGATGTAATGCACAGCAAAGGGAATATAGTCAATAGTATTATAATAAGTATGGTGACATGGTTACTAGACTCATTGTGATGACTACTTCATCAGGCATTTAAATCTTGAATCACTAGGTTGTACAGCTGAAGCTAATACTGCATGTCAACTATAATTAAAAAGAAAAAAATTTCCTGAAAATCTAGAAAAGGACCAAGAACTCTATGGAGAATTAAGGCTGGCTAAAGATGTGTTAGACATTTGATAGAAAAAAAGAAATGTGCTGTTAAACATGTTAAAATATGTTCAAATTCCTCAAACCTATTCATAGTAAGAGAAATTAAAATGAAAATCACGTTAAATTTGGTAGACTTACCACACTAGCTCCTCAATGAATCATTCTTCCGGGAGGTACCCTTCATTTTGACTCTGGGCTGGGACATGTGACTTGCTTTGCCATTAGGACATCCGAAAATGTGAGGCACATTTGTAATTACTTCTTGGAATGCTGCTGCCACCCTGTGAGAATGCACAGTATGATTTCCTTGAGGATGAAACACTACACAGAGATTTGACCAGCTTTTGGAGCTGTCCCAGCAGGACCAGCCCCATAAGTCCCTCTTGCTGAATGTCACCAAATGAATAAACCCAGGAAAAGTCAGCAGAAATGACTACCCAACCCACAGAATGCTGAGAAATAATGTTGGGTTGTTTTTTTTAAGTCATTAAAAAAATAATCATTACACTAAAATATTTTTATTTATAGAATTGGTAGAAACCCAAAAGTTGCACAGTTCACTTTGTTGGTAAGCTAGGGGGAAAGATATACTGTCGTAGACTGCTGCTGGGAGCATAAATTGAAACAATCCCCTGTAGAAGGTAATCTTGCAATTACTAACATTTTAAAAGCTTATTCTTTCCCACCCAACAATCATATTTCTAGAGAATTATTCTACAGATTTATTTACAGAGGTGCAGAATTATGTATGGATAGGTTTATGCAGCACTTTAGGTAACAGCAAAAGATAAAAATAACCCAAATGTTTATTAATAGAAGTCTGATAAATTTTAAATGAAATGATATCAAAATAGTTAAAAATAAGGAATCTTTCTATGTATTTATATGGAAATAATTTAAAGATATATTATTAAAAAATAAAAGCCCAGTGTAAAAGATGTAAATGGTTGCCACATATTGTATACAAAATGGAGAAAAACAGAACTTTATGTGGTTGAATGGGCATTTTAAAATCTCTAGGACAAAAGTATACATGTAGCTAGATGAGTGGAGGCATTTTGACTAATAGAGGATGGGGCAATTGGAAGACTTCACATTATTATATTTTTTATATTTTGGCCATTACATTAATATAAATATTGTATAAATTAAAAATAACTCTAAAAAGGTAATGTTTGTATAATATGGTGATACATTAATAGAGCCCATATGGTATTAAGTTAGGTTATTACCCATATAATGCTATTATAAAGAATATGGTAAACATGTTTGTGGTGGAGAAAAACTAATTTTCCTCTTTTCTTCTAGTTCAGGAGACCTGACTTCGGTAAAAATTCTTACCCTTTGTCAGCTTCTGCCAATTTTCCAGCAACCGGCTCTGGAGTAAGTATAGTGTCTCAGCATGTCCCATCATAAGTTACCAAACCATAGGGAAGAAAAATAATTATTCTTCTATCCTTTTAGGTTCTTGAGTGAGATCCCCAGCTCCCTGTAATAAAAGGCAGATTAGTAGGAGTAAAACAGAAGTTCAATAACATATGTACCTCCCACACACAGAGATACCAGGAAAACTGATTAACTCCCTGAAATAGCCTAAGCCACCACCTTAAATACTATCTTCGCTTAAGATAAAAATGTTGGGGGGGGGGGCGGGGAGGAGCCACTAATGGAAAGTTATCAGGTAAAGTACAGTAAAGGAGGGTTAACTTGTTACACAAATTTAGGTCTGTGCCTTTTCCATTGGTAAGAATTTCTAGAGATTTTGTCATTCTTTTACTAGTTCAATGGGGGAGGCACCCTTACACAGAGGTTTCCTTCATTAATCTAAATCTCTTACAAAAGGGTAACTTGTACTTGGTCTTCAGAGGTTTTCTTATGTCTGCTCTTTCTTAAAAATAACCAGCTAAAAAAACCCTCATGCCAAAGAAGCATATTCTGCTTGCCTTCAGCTATATGCAGAAATTTTCCATTGTATTTTTGATAATCTCCTTAAATTTTAATTGTGGAATTTCTCTATTAAAGGACATGAACATTTAAATTATTTGTACAGATAGTTTTTTTTGTAGAAATGAGTTTAAACCTTTGTTTGGACTATTTGAAGATTTTTTAAATTTACCTTTTTAAAATGGGTTATTTTATGTTATGTTGATTTTTAACTCCATTTTAAATATAGTAACATTTTGCCACAATTATGGCATAATATTTACTAAATTTGTGTTTGTAAATAATAAAAAATTTATCTTTATTAAAAATAACTCATAAGTAACACAAGTACATTATAAAAAATTAGGGCACAAAGACAATAAAAAATAAATAGAAACAATATATTTTCACAACCTGGGGGAACCACTGTTAAAGTTGTGGCTCAAATATTTCTGAATTTTTTAATTTAATATATACATTTTAATATGCATTTATAACCTGTTCCTTAGCCAATCATCACTGCCTCTCCATTTCAGAAAATTTCCATCTCATTTAACAAAGAAAGCATATTCAAGTATCCTTACTTATTCCTAAAATGCTCTTTACATGTTGTTTGTCAAAGCTAGTATTCTATGAAAGAACACATATTACATTTGGTTTATGCACCCTAATTCAATGCAATAAAAAATGATTAACTGTGTTAGGCTAAGGCAAAGCTTTCATTTTTCCATCTTTTCAAGCCATTGTTAATTTGGTCTTTATCTCTGCATCTGATATGAAATAATAACTAATCCAGAATTTGTTATTTAGAACTAAGGCATTGCTACAAGAGAATTTAAAATAAATGGCTTTGGCTTAATGGCTGGTTGATAGTTTGGACACAGCCATTGCAGACTAGAAAACTATAATCTTGTCGATTTCAGGACAAAGCTTTTGGTTAAATTATTTGCTATATTTTGGAACTCAGATAAACTTTGTAACTCAAGTGAAATGGGTTGAAAAATTTTAAATATGTAGGTGTAAGTGGCCTAATTCTTGTAGTTTTGTTTGGTTCTTTTTAATCAAATTACTACAAGACAACAGTTTAATTCATTCTAGTTTTAAAAGCTGCCTCCACAGAAGCAATCCAAGTAGCATATAAGACTGCCTCTACCCATTACCTCCTGTTGAGTTAATCATCATATGAAGGTCTTTGCCTCCCCATCCCCAGCAGACTCCTCAGTACTCTGCCAATATTTACTGTGATCCCTTTACTGTTTCAGTGCACACCAGCTCCAGCACTGCTTCCTCTCCCTCCAGCCAACACCTGCATCTCGTTTTTGGCAGGCTGCCCTTGGGCTGCTGGAACTGCTTTGCCTCAGACTGTTAGAGCCAGAAGTGCCTGTGAATGTAAATTTCTTCGTCTAACCATAGCCGCAAAACAATGACTAATGGGTGCAGAAGTACAAATTCTCCAGCTGCCTTGTTACTTGAACAGAACAATATTAAAGTTGTGACTCCCACCATTATACCACCTCCAGAGCTTCCCTGGGCAATTGAGACAATGTTGCCTTCCGCTGGCATTGTTTGCCTTCCTTAACATCCTATCCCACTTTCCTATTCCTTTCTTGGTTTTCCTTGATCACACTTGCTAATGAATCATTTTCATATGAACCCTTGTTTCAGGTTCTACTTCAGGGGTCCAGTTGAAGATGTCATTCAAACTCAGTATTTCAATAGAATTCCCATGATCTTCTGTTAAATTGAAAAAGGTAAAGATAGGCAGACCATTGAGGCTAAAAATTAAGAAGCAAAATTCTAAAGTAGAAAATAATATATATGTATATATATATTTATATGCATACATACACACACATATTTAAGTTACCTCTTTGGCCATCTTTTCTGGCCATAGAATTGACTGAAAGCAAATAAACTAAAAGCCTATCAGGTTATTGAGGTTATTTTCACTGTTCAAGAAACCACAAGCCTGATCTTCAGAGCCTGTGGCTATCCGACACCTAACGCCACCCCAGGGTTACATAGGTCTCATAAAGGGAATTGTCTTCAATACCCATTTCAGAGATGGTCATGGAGGATAAAATACAAGGAAAAGCTCCCAAGAAGAAAGTCCCTGAACCATAGAAAAACATGGACCTCAAAACAAACTAACAAAAACTAGATGTGCTAAGCCAAAAACAATTCATGAGCAAGGCTAAGAAAGGTCAAAGTCTTCACCCAGCAAGATTTAGTAATTGTTATGAAGAGCAACTGCTATTCTTTTGTCCTTTTTCTTCTTCTTGCAGTTAGAATGTGCTTGTGACAGTGACCTGGACTACTGGAATATTAAAGAACAGAGAAATGAATCTGTATCTTTTTAAACCACTTTTATCTGGGCCTTTGTGTTAGCTGCTTATCTAGTATCCTAAGGAATAATATAAAGAATAAATTTGCACACACTCATGAGTTTGAACTACTAGAAACACACAAATCACCTCATTCATCTTACTTTTAATCAGGTAAATATTAGTTGTAAATGGACTTCAAGTTCTCTAGGCTTCCCAGACCCAACACTAGTACAAGTCTGCATCCTTCCAGCCTCTTTAATCCTAGAAAGACAGAAGTGAATTGCATCAATTTCTTCAGGTTATTGGATAAGGCTAACAAAGATAGACTTCTCATAATAAACTATTATCATAAATGTCATAATAATAAAATATTTAATTGTTTCTAAGCTCTTTATCTTTTTTCAGTCCTTACAACATTCCATAAGGTATGTACTACTACTACTACTACTACTACTACTACTACTACTACTACTACTGCTACTACTACTGCTACTGCTACTACTACTATTATTATTATTATTATTTCATTTTAAATGAGGAAACTAAAACAGGTAAGTAACAGCTAAGATTAGAAGCCAAGCAATCTGTATCAATATTCTGGAAACACCACTCTACTCTTCTGTATCAGGTATATTCCAAGGACTTGCAGGAAAAGCCTTATTTTTAGAAAATGAAAAGACTGACTTCCAGACTAAACCATGGATGCTAAGGAGAATTATTAAGAGACATCTCAAAATCAATGCTTGAGGCCCAGAGATAAAAATATTTACATTTGTTTGCAAAACAACATGTTTACAGGTGAATTAAGTTTTTGTTTGTTTGTTTGTTTGTTTTTTAGGTTAAAATTAAGGGTTGTTTCACCTGACGTCTGTTCTGAAGAGGTGGTGAACAGAATCAGAAGACCTCAATAGAAAACAGTGTTAAGTTTGGTTCTTCCATTCCTCAGAAAGTAAATTGTCCCAAAAAAAATAATATAAATTTCTCTTAAAGTTTTGACCTCCAGCTTCCTATAGGAAATAACTCTCATTCTATGGCTCTGTTGACCATTCCCAGTGCAGAACACTAGCTTAACCTAGTCAGGGTAAAGTAAAATGATGCATTAACTTGAGTGGGTCAGTAGATGTTAATAGCCAGTTTAGAATTAATGAAAGCATTGGGAAAGGAGACAAAAACTCATGAAAGAAGGTAAACAAAGCACACATAATTTGACTCAGTCTGCGAGAGGGGAAAAAAAAACATGATTATTTCAAAAATTCTGTAAAAAGCTGAAAAAATTCCAAGCAAAGCTGAGGATAGGAGTTTAATTTAAAAGCAAATCTCTTTCAATGCATAGATTCACAGAAATGTCAAATGTACATTAATTATCTGGGAACCACTCTGATTATGTCCTATTGTTAATTCATTTGTCAGCCAGCAAGAATTATCAGGTCCCCAGAAGGAAGCCATCAAATGTGTAGCAGACATGGAAACTTGGCAGGCAGGCAGGAAGACTATGGCCAAGCCAATACTAACCACTTAAGTGAATATAAAACTTTAAACTGTCCTAAGTTCTGGAACTCAATACCTGGCAGATTTAGGCCCCAAGGACAAAAGTATATATTCAATTGTGTGTGCATGAATATGACTCTTGGAAACTGACCTAACTTGATATAGGTTTATGTGTTTGACAATTTTTCTCACATATAACCTTTCATATAGTAGAAAATGCTTTCTCTGGTTCTGATTAGCAATATACATCACAAAGAATTCTACACGTATATATTTTTCCCTTCTTATTTAACACATTATTTTTGCTCTGAAGACTCTTACCTAAACAAAATTCCCCGGCATAAAGATGATGTAATCTCCCTAGTTGCTTAGGAAAGTAGAGACTTGCAAATTTCAGGGGATGACACAGTTTGAGGTCAGTCTTAGTTATATGATTTGAGAGAACTAACTTCCTCTTTCCTTGCTCTTTGAGAAGCCTAGATACATTCAGCTTTAGTGCTGACATGTGAAATGGCAGTTGTACAATTGCCTGTTGCAAGAAGACTCTGATTTGAATATCTTAAGATAAAAAATGAACAGAAGACTTGAACAAATACTTCTCCAAAGAGGAAATACAGATGGCCAATAGACATATGAAAAGATGATCAAGGTCACTAATCATCAGAGAAACGCAAATTAAAACCACAATGAGATATCACCTGACACCTGTCAGAATGGCTATCATCAGTAAATCAAAGAACAAATGTTGATGAGGATTTGGAGAAGAGGGAACCCCCATTCATTGTCAGGTGGGATTGCAAATTGGTACAGTCGCTAAGGGAAACAGTCTGGAGGTTTCTTAAATAATTAAAAATGGATATACCTTTTGGCATAGCAATTGCACTTCTGGGTATTTAGCCAAAGAAAACCAACACAATTTATAAAGATCTATGCATCTCAATCTTCATGGCAGCACAATTTACAATAGCCAAGATATGGAAGCAACCTAAATGCTCATCAACGGACGACTGGATAAAGAAGTTATGTTTTTTATATACAATGCAATGTTACTCAGCCGTTCAAAAATAAAAAATGGAATCCAACCATTTGCAAAGATATGGATGGACCTAGAGGTTATGATGAGTGAAATGAGTCAGAAAGCTAAATACCATATGATTTCACATATATGTGAAAATCTAAGGAACAAAAAGAACAAACTAATCAAAAACAGACTCACAATGATAGAGGACAATCTGGTGATGGATGGGGTAGAGGTTATAGGGCTGGGAGAATGGAGTGAAGGGTTAAAGAAGCACGAATTAGTAGTTGATAGTCATGGGATGGAGAGCACAGCATAGGGAATGCAGTCAGCAGTTATGTGGAGAACCAGAGGAGAGAGAGAGCAATTAGGGAGATCATTTTATAAACTATATAAATGTCTAACCAATGTACTGTATACTTGAAACTAATAAAATTTTTAAAAGATAATGCTCCAGAAATGATTTTTAGTTAGATATCCTGAATATACCTTGTCTGACAGAGAACAGCTGTTTAGATTGGGATGTTAAGAGACATGTGTTAGTTCGATGTTGTTTTTGTAGGTAATTGAGCTGTGTGACCCAAAAAGTGACATATGCTCTCTGGACAACACTTTAAGTTTAAAAATGAGCAAGAATGACTGGAGAGTCCCCAAAGTTATTTAGGAAACTAATACTCTACAATTTAATGCCTCAATGTCCTAAAGGGAGGAAGACTTTAGAAAAGGATCGCCTAATCCTCAAAGGAAAAATTAAGATATTGAATGTCTTTTAATCACCATATGTATTCTTTCTCAAAACATAACTATCCTTTACATATTTTTTCTTAACTTTGTCTTATTCTTGTGGAAGACATGTTTAATCTTCATTTTTCAAATGATAATTCTTTTTCTTACAGCACACTTCATTTTCTTTTTATTCAATAATATTCACCAGGGAATATTCCCACTTATAATGAATTTTTTGAACAAGTTTTCTGGAGTCCTTATACTAGTGCTTTCTAATAGAATTTTCTGAGGTAAAGAACATGTTCTATTTCTGTTGTCCATTACAGTAGCCACTAGTGACCCGTAGCACTTGAGCTCTTGAAATTTGGCTAGTGTGAATAAACTGAATTTTAAATTAAATTAAATTAAATTAAACTTAAATAGCCACATGTGATTAACTGATGGCTACCATATTAGATACTATAGCCTAGAAGAACAAAAACCTGCTGTCAGAAACTAAACAAAATCTGAGTGACTGTTTATCTCACATTTAAATTGAAAACCTGACCTAAATGTTAAAATAGATGTGGTGTATTCAAATCAGAAGAGTTTGTAGGGATCAAAAGAAGTCAATTTTTTTACCCCTAAACTAGTCAGGGTGTTTGGCAGGAACTGATTTTGTCTACATTAATTAAAGAGAGGAATTAATAGAAAAACTATAGAGAATCTTGAAGAATCAAAGGAAAAGGTAAGTGACCAGGCCAGCAAGTGTAGGACCCAGTGATGGTTCAGGAAATAGGCATTGGGCATAAATGGAGAGCCTCTTCTAGAATGTTCCATTGGGAGGAGACCCTTCTAATTATGTTTCTTCCTGGAGCTTTCTTTCCCAAATTCAATCTCCAGGTATAAGTGGTTAGATTGGGCTGTCATGGATCACATAGCACTCCTTGTTCTGGGCAAATCAGGTATCTAGATTAAGAGTTCTACCATTAATTTTTCTCAAAAAAAAAAAAAAAATTCCAGGGCTGCTAATAAAAAAAAGACAGGACAACCAATGATAAATGTCAGTTTTCATCAACTGGCAAGTTTAACAAGTGCCATTTTATATAGTTACAGCTTTACCTCAGTACAATGACATCACCATTGCCTTGGCCTTCATATTCAGTATGTTAGAATTCTAAATACAAACAGATATATATCGAGTCTTTATCATGTTAAGTGCTTTGCTATACACTATCTCATTTAAGTCTTACAGAAAGGTTTTAAAGGAGAGATTACATTTTTCCATTTTGTCTATATGAAAACTGCATCTCAGCATGCTTATTTAACATGTTTGATTTTAGGAGAAAAAAAAAAAACCTATTGTCTATGCTTAAAGTTACTGCATTTAAGGCCATTTTATGCAAAATCATTACCACTGAATTAAATACTTTTAGACATGAATGAGAGGGCCTATTAAATTTCTTTATTTTACAAAGGAGGACCTGATCCTCTAAAACGATATTATCCAGTGGCCCTGAGCCACATGTGGCTATTGAGTCCCTGAAATGTGGCTAGTTTAAATAAAAATGTGTTATAAGTGTAAAATATATACTAAATTTTGCAGATGTAGTATGAAAATGTAAATCTCATTAATAATTTTTTAATTGATTTCATGTCAACATAAATAAAATATATTTTTAAAATTAACCACCTATTTCTCTTAATTTTTCTTTTTTATTTGTGGCTGTTTGAAATGAAAATTCAAAAATACATATGTGACTTGCATTTTTTACTTGAATTTTAACTGATTGGACAGCACTGATCTAGAAGGTTAAATGACTTGCTCTGGTGCTCACAGTTAGATACATTATAGCAAGGTAGGAATCGAACCTAGTTTCTTGTGATTTTCCTCTACCAATGTTGTAGCCATGCCTCTGCTGGCCTGATCATTCCTTATTTATTTATTGTTTTTCTGTTGGTACTTAATATAACATCTTTCTGCTGCTTTAAAAAAATATTGTAGCTCTCAATTATGTGAAGTTGCTTAGCTATAATTATTATAATTAAGAAACCACAGTCCAATAAAAAAGCAGTAGGCCAGGAGAAATTATATCAACTCATCTGTTTTCAGATCTGGATGAGATAAGCATTGAAAGACATGTGACCCTGAAATGTCTATAGACTAGTTTTAAATATTCTACCCCAGAACATTGTGTTGCACCATTTCCTTCCTTACCTGAAGTATAACTAGGTCATAGCAACTGTTCAGGTTTACATCTATTAATTTAAAAACAAGCCCCCTTCCTTTCCTGTTCTATTCCTCTGCATTAGCTCTGGGCATCTTTAAAGGTAATCCCTCCCTGTTTTTTTTTGGTACATGGCAGCTGATGGATTCCTACTTCAGCCTATGAAACAGCCTTCGCTTATGAGCAGCCTTCCAGATGCTGTTTCACAAAGCAGTCGGCAGGTAGCTATATTTAAGAGGTGTATGTCCAAATTCTGTGACAGGAAAGAGACAGTGTCAGGGAGATGCTTAGGGAGGATTTTAGACTCCTCCAACTGAAAACTGAGGAACTCTCCATTTGGACTGATAACAAAATAGAGTTCTACAGATTAGGGGTATTTAAACTCACCAACACACTAGAGAAATGGTGAGAGAGATAGGGCCTGTCTTTTCAACATGTTTTGTTTGGCATCCCTCCATCCAGTTTCACTAAGGGAGTGAGGAAATGAGCTTATACATTTTCAATTGTTTAGACAGGAATTTGAAGCTCATGTCTACCTCACAGAGAATAATAATTTTTAGAATTCAAAATACATCTTTTGGTAAATATTGAACCTTATATGCCTATGTTGTTAAGACATGAAACTCTTCTGAAACGTATTGCTGTAAACACAAAATCTCCAGACATGAATGTCTTACTTACCTTACTATGTGCCCCAAATCATAACAGTGAGACAATTATATCCTCAAATTGGTCCAGTTTTGGAGGGGATTTATCAACAGTGTCATTTTCAATATGAATTTAGTCACCAGGTCTGGTTGATCTTTAGTTGCTCACTCTCTATATTTTAAAAATTAATCCTAAAAGGAAAAAGAAAATCACAAACAGTTCATTTACCTCATTATAATAAATATTTAAATAGAAAGGAAGGAAGGGAGAGAGAGAGAGAGAAAGAGAAAGCAAGAAAGAAAGAGAAAAAGGAGAAAGGGAAAAAGAAAAAGAAAAAGAGAGGAAGGAAAGGAAAGAAAAAGGAAAAAGGAAAGAAAGGAAATAAAAAGAAAGATATTGAAGAGAAACAAAGTTTTTTTTTTAACTGAGTTGTCAGAGCTCCTGTTTCTTCACTTATAAAGAAATCACACACACTCTTGGAATTGGTATGAGAAAAAGATAAAATACATTACTTTTTTAAAAGTATTACTTGAAATTATGACACAATAGCACTGAATGTTATTTTTTTTAAAGTATCTAACTCCTCAATCCAAACTATCTCTTTTTAACTCCTCTCACCTGTCCATTATTGGTGCCAAGAAAAAACTGAAGGTCTCAGGGAATAAAACTAATTGATAAAAAATTATCATATAAATTTATATTTCATATATATTTCATCATTTGAAGGCATTTTTCAAAAATGTTTTGGCAATAAATTTCTGATGTTTTTAACTGAGAATTGATTATGAGTTCATCAAGAATTAACTATGTGCCAGGTGTTCTTCATGTTACTCCCATGTAATGTTTTTAACAACTCTGTAGAACAGGTAATTTTGATCTTTTATAGATATGAACACAATGAAACTCAGAGGAGAAAAGTATCTTCCAAAATGGTGCAGCAACTTTACCCTAGAACTGAGATTTGCAACATTTGTGTTTTGAATCAAAGGTCTATCCAGTTTCTTTTATATTGAAAATGTTTCTCAAATCCCATGTATACGTAGTTGTGTATGATACATACAGCAATGGATTTAACAACTCAAGTATGTGTCATTTGTTGTTACTCTCACTTTATCTCTAATAAATTTGAAGTAAATAATGTGATTCATGTAGCCTATTTCCTTCCAACATCTTTTTTTGAATTTGTTTTTTCTAACACCAGTACAAATTGAAAGGAGAGAGAGAGAGAGAGAGAAGAGAGAATGACTATTTCTCAGCATTTTTATGCCATTTGGCTCTCACTTCCTCAAACCTGTTCAAGGCATACAATGCTGTGAATATAAAGAAATATTTTATAGTTAATTGACTCTTTGGCTCAGAGAAAGTTGACAAGAAGCAATGAGAAACATCTGGAACAGACAATGCATTCACCTACTTCCACTATAAAATGTAGAATAACCTCAAAGATAAGATTGTCTTAGGATGTTTTGAGACTTTTTAACAGGCGACACATAAACTAAGTGACCTTACACAAGACAACACTCTGCCCAAGTAAATGTGCAAGAGACAATTATGTTTCTTCTAGCAATTCACCAGCAAATTCTGAAAAATATGGCCATTACAGCTGAGACTGACAACTCAAGTTCTGAGAAAAAATGATAAATGGGACCAGAGCTTTGAAAAAGGAAGAATTTACTTGCTACTAGAGTAGGATTTACTAAAATACCATATAGAAATTTTACATTATTAATTATTTTTGGAAACATTTTTTGTTGTTCTTTTTATACTTTTTCTGTTTGGATTTTGCAATACGTATCTTTTTTTAAAGTTAAAATTTGAAAATTCCATTATTTGAAATATGAATATTTATATTTAAAAAAGCTGATGAGTAATTTCAGTGTATAACTTTTTTTCTTAATTTGCTTTCTTTAAGGTATCAATGTATAAACTCCATGTCACATCAAATAGTGGCATCATTTAGTTAATACTGAAAATAAGTAGTAAAAAAATTAAGAAGAGCTTCACAGTTTGCTTAAAACATCAATGATGGAGCTACCCCTTAGAAAATCAGTTGGTTATGATGTCAACCTCTTACATAAAACTCTGAGTTGAGGAAGAGCAAGAGAAGAGAGTGAAAAAGAACTTAAGCTCAGTCATAACCAGTCAGAAACATACACGCCCCACTCCAAATGCTGTACTCCCTGCCTTCCAGGACAAATGTCCAGTCAAGGTATGAGTCAGTCAGAGGGAATGCTATCACAGGAAGAGATGCACACATGCATTTATTCGCTGTGGGGCATTTTGAGGCTTCAATTGCTCCTTCCAGGACATGCATAAGTATTATTATATGAGTAATTTAAAATGTTCCTGACAGAAAGCTCAGGGTAGAGTTCTATGGGGACCCATTCTTCTCTGTCAAGGGGCAGCTGAAGGGGAGGCATGAGAGTTTCTATAAATAATTTACATTAATTCATGAGCATTACTCATTCGGCACAATCAGATTCAGTCAGTTGGGGGATATCAATGTTCATTGCCAACATTGCATCTTTGCTGCAGTTCCATTATTTAAAACCTTTCTCTCATTTTGACTTTTTTTAAATGATAATATTTTGAAAGTTCTTTTCAGAGAACAGGGCCTGCAATCATCTAAGCCACTTTCTACAGTGAAGTTTTAACTTTGTATGCGTTGCTGTCTCTCAAAACCTGTCAGTAAAATCCAGCGGGTCAAAACTCCCAATTCTTGATGTGTTATTTTCTTCTTTCTTGTTTAACTGTTATCTTACTAACAATTGAATCACAGTTTTTGAGTTGCGGTCTTAACTGAATCATCTGTGTCCACAAAATAAGGCCATTTACCTGTTCATTGGTGCACATAAAAACCTTCCTCAAATCTGACATTTTTTATCTCAATAACATTGCCAGTGCTAATCATTTAACATGATAGGAAAAGAAATCCAAACATAAGCTTTAGCACTCAGCTTAACAGACCATTTTCAAATTTCTGCCCTCGCCAAACCTGGTTCCAGATCTGGTGTCATGCAATCCAAAGAGTTTGGTTTTCTTTCTTCTTCCTTTGCATTTCTTACAAGGATGCAATTGAACAAACAATTTGAGACCAAGGCAAGACAGAAAGGAGGAGGGCACTGAGGAAGCCTGGAGGAAACTTTAAACAAGAGTTGCTTCTAAAAATCTAAAATTGCCAAACCAAAAAAACAAAAAAAAAAAAACAAAAAAAACAAAAAAAACATTAGCCCTTGCACACTTAACAGAACCCTTAGTGTTTGAAGAGTCACAGGTAAAACAGGAATCAGAGTAGTAGGGAGGCTTATTAGTATGTTAGGACCATCTAAACCTAATTTTTAAAAAAATTCTGCTATTAATCTGTTTCTAAAAGATAGAAATAATCACAATAGAATTAAATAAATAAATAGATAGATAGATAGATAGATAGATAGATAGATAGATAGATAATAGATGCAAGAATGTTATCTCAATTCAGATTTCGAAAAAACCTCCCCTCAACAGAGTGAATTCTTCCAAACTCTCAAATCCCTTTTAATAGACAACCCTATAGGTACTTTGTCACAATAACAGATATACCTGATTTGCTAAATGAAGAAATTTGCAAAATATTTACCTTTGTGATAAATTTACAATTTTAAGAATTTCTAAGATAAAAACATTGTACTGGCTGAAAACTACATGTCTATCATCGTTGCTTCCTCAAACATCTTGAGGTGGTTGCAGTTTAATTCCTAACACTACTTGCCTTTTATGTTCAACTTTTTTTTTTTTGAGGTCATGTCATGATTATGAAATAATGAATTTCCCAGTCCCCTGCTGATGACCTTAAGAGACCAGATAATTCAAACCCAAGTGAACCCCAGCTCCAAGTTTCAATCAGGTAGACAGAATTTTGAAAATTTCAAGAGATGGTTTCAATGCTTCCTATCATGTTACCAAAATGAAATACTTGCACTTTTCCCACCTTGACTGTCTGATTAAATTGTAGGAATTTCCACCCTAGATACATTGACTTTTCAGTATTTCTGCCAGGCTTTTTTTCAAGAGGGCAGAGCAAAGACAATTTCAGGGGACTAGCAAGAATAAGAGACTACATCATCTACTTCCAAGGGTGTACTCACTTGGCCTGTGATGATATATGCTATCTGGTCCCTGCTGTGTTCCTTCTGAATGTATCATTGTGTATAGTCAGAGCCCAGGTGAATTCTAAATGATTCGGCTCTCTCTGTTTGCTGGGAATAATGTATGGAGTTATCCACTTTGAGATTCAGAGGGAGATTGTTGTCTGTGTACAAATGAGGAGTAGCCAAGTCTGACAATGCAGAAGATTATTCTTATCGATCCATCTAAGAAAAAGAAAGCTTGTATTCTTGGGTGTCAGAAGGAATGCTGGTTCCATTAAATTATGGAGAGAAATGTGCTTACACACCTGTACTCAAAACAAATCTACTCCCTTGGAAAATCTAAACATACCAAATTGATCCTCATGACTGCAATGTCAGTGGGTGGACTGGGGGCGTGGGGTGGGAAGGAACGAGAGGAGAAACAACAATTTTTAAACAGACATTTAACTTTAATACACTGAGTTTCAGAATTCATGTGTGGAGAAAGAGCCTTTACATTTAGGATGAGTGATTTTATTTCCAGACTTGTGTTTCATCCTCAGACCCAAGGTAAACTATTTGAAAAGAAGCAGAGGTATTTTTCCTTTTACAAAGGTAGTTTAGAAAGGTTAAATTGTTGCAGGTCCTCAGTTCAACAGAGCCCTGTGGAAAATGTGATTCCCCTCTTTCCTCTAACTTTCCAAATCTCTGCAGCCCTGCTAACATAACAAGAGATGCTCAGATGCAGAAACTGAGGCAAATTCAAATAATACCTAAATCAAGAATACCTTTTGTTCAGGCTGCCCATTTGGTGATTGGCCATGTTCCTTTGTACATTCTTCTGTTTAAATTTTTTAAATTAGGTCAATATTTTTTTGAATTTTTTCACATGTCATTATGCATGCCTGTTATTTATTACATATTCAATCTTTATTGCCATTTCCCTCTGATATTCACCAAAAATTTTTTTCACACTGACCTTTATTTATCTCTCCTTTACTCTCCAATCAGATTTTTAAAATAATGACAAGAAGTATTTATACTCATTGCCTTCAATTTTCATCTCTCTCCAGCATTCATAAGTCTGAAATTTTACTTTCGCTACACATGCTCAAACTGCCTTTACAAAGGTAACCGCTGACCTCTTAACTCCTAGTACCCTCAGAGGGGTCCATGTTATTTTCATGCTTATATCTTCTGGAATGTCCCTCCCCCTTCTTAAATCTATGCTATCGCTTCCATTGGTTTTCCTCTGGGATTTTTATTCAAATTTTGTATATTTTGTTCTCCGCAGATTTCTCTTTCTTATATAGAAGCCTTTCTTTAATTTTAGATTTTCTCATATTTTTACATTCTGAGCAATTACACATATGTCATTGGCCCAAAACTTGAATTCTAGACAGCAACTGAAAATTGCCTGGATGTTTCATACTTAACATCTCCAAAATTTAACTCTCCAAATTCTCTCTTAACTTGCCACTCCTCATGCATTTCTTCTCACAGTTAAAGGCAAAGCTCTTCATCTAGTCTCAGATACAATTCTTAGAGTCATGTATAGATCCTCCTAGTTCTAATCTTTACATTCATTACCTCATGGAGTTCCTGTTTTTAACATTCAACACCTCTACTGCCTAGTATGTCATCATCTCTTGCCTGGATCCAGGATTGTTAAAATTTCCTAACTTATTTCAGTTATTACTCTTATCCTCACTAATAATCTAATGTTTCCAGAGACTTTGCTGCCACATATATAATTTGTATCAAAAAAAAAAAAGTCAAACCTTATAAGCACCATTTTCATGGTTGACATTATAGATTTTTCTATTTTATTGTGGCAAATTTCCAGCAGATGATAAAGTGCTTTGTTCTAACAAAACCAGTATGTTAAGCCAATTTTTCTAATGTATGGAAGGATAGTGATGCAAGAAAGAAATGTCTTTATTTAATTTGAACCCAGGTGCCACATAGAACAGCTGGCCTAGAATAGTTAGTTTGTTGATTGAACTGTGACACTGAATTGAACTGTGACATTTCTATGGTCAGTTCTTCAATTTCAGATGCTAAGACTCTAAACTTCTTATCAAGTTGTACAAGGCCACAGACAGTCTGGCTTAACTTTATTCAAGTATGTCTTTCATAGTCACCTCATGCTTCGGCCTCACGGTAAAGATCTAGTGTCATAACTCTTTCACCCATGTGGATTCTCTCCATCCCCTCCCCTCTCTTTTCTATCTTGTCAAAATCTAAGTCAAGATTAATCTTTATGATGAGATATTCCCAAGTAGCATTAATTAATTTCTTGACCTATGCATTTATATGTATAGCAAGTGTACAAATGTCATGAATTTTAATCTGTAGTAGATTGGATTTAACACATAGGTTGGATCATATGAAATTACCATAAAAAATGGTTGGTCAACTATTGGCAATTTCCTATAGCTCAAACTATTTTTTCCATTCAAAATGAGACCGTCTTTCATATGTTACTTATTTGTCCGTCAAACCAGAGTCTTGTTTTTGTATGACCATGATCCTAGAAGAGTTTTTACATTTTAAATGATAATAAGACAATAAGAAAGCACATACAGCAGAGACTATATTTATATTGTATTATTTATATGTACTATATACAGAAAAGTATAGACTTTTGCACTAAACCATTACCAACTGAGGATAGATCTTTGTGTTATCAACATACAGCTCAGCACTTGGACTTTTTATGTTCTCAATAAATGGCTTTTCAAACTGAACTGAATGACCAATGAATTTCCTAATAAAAAATGTACAATAAAAATAGTCCTAATTTGCTTTTGTTTTCTCAATGCAGCTCTTTTTAAAAATAAGAAACACAAATATTACTATTTTAAGGACTCTGTACAGCTCACTCAAACCCAAGAATCCATGACATATACATCATAGTACTTGCCCCCTTACCACAGATGATACATTCCAAGACCACCAATGTAAACTTGAAATCATGGATAGTCCAACATTTTATACTATGTATTTTTCTATATACACAACCTGTGTTAACGTTTAATTTAGAAGTTAGGCCTAGTAAGAGATTAATAATAACTAATAGAACAATTATAAAAGTATACTGTAATAAAGTTATGTGAATATGGTCTCTGACTCTCAAAATATCTTATTGCACTGGACTCACATTTTCACTTATAAAAAAGCACTTTACAGTTTCTCTTTGGCATATCCAAATGGCCAGCATCACCACTCTTGCACTTGGGGGCCATTAATAAAATGAGGGTTACTTGACCACAAACTGCAATACTATGACAGTGATCTGATAACCAAGAAGGCTAAATAACTAATGGGCAGGAAGCAGTGGAGACACTGGACCAAGGGATGGCTCACTCCCTGGGAGCAACAGAGCAAGATTTTGTTATGCTACTCAGAATGACACACGATTTAAAACTTATGAATTATTTACTTTTGGAATTTTCCATTTAATGTTTTTTGGATCATGGTTGTCCATGGATAACTGAAACTACAGAAAGAGAAACTGTGGATAAAGGGGGACTACTGTATAGTCAAATGATCTAAAGCAAGGATTTTCTTATGCAGCCAACAACAAAGTCACTTTGTCAGAACTGTCAATAATCCAAATAAATCCTGGGGAGGAAGAAGTGAGGGTGTTATTGGGAAAGCATGTGTGTGACAAAGGGCTTCTATTAGCTTTAAAATTTGTTGACATTGTAAGTCTTAAAAAAAATAATAAAAAAATAAAATAAATAAATTAAAAAAAAAAAAACACTTCCTGACCTGTATCACTGCAAAGTGCTTAAGAACTTGGTCTAAGAGCCAAGGCACTTCATCCCTGGCCACATTCCCACTGAAGAAATGTTCTAGAGAAGGTTGCTCTTAAAACAAAAAAATGCGAACTTGTGCCTAGCAGCCACAATGCAGGGAAGAGAAATCCTGCTTAGAACAACAGACTTTTCCTCTATTTTGTACACTTGTTTTTTTCTTCTTTTCTGCCACTTTTTACTTTTATGCTTAGTATATCCTGACAGCTTAGAGAAAAGTGCTCTTTTTCAGAATCTTTTTGAAAGTGGTTTCTTCTGAAATAGTGAGTTAAATCTATCCCTTCACAGTTAATCTCAAAAAGTATTGTTGTTGGTATTTTCACCACGACATTTAAGAAATCCTTTGGAAATGTAGAATTATCGAAGCACTCATTTCCTGTTTTAGGTCTGTGCCATATCGCAGCTGTCCTCAATTAAGGCTTTTTGAAAAGCAGCAGACAGGAAAAAAAAAACAACAACAATGCCTTTTCCCCACTATTCTTTGTGATTTTTTTGTGACAAATAAACCCTACACTTTCAATTAGAAACCCTCCCTAATGTTTTTAGAATTATAGATGTATTAAGGTACCATTTCTAAGCAATAGAAAAACTAGCACACTTCTAACTAAACAGCATTGTGCAGAAAAGTTCTTTATTTCCAACCATGTCCCAGACTTACTAGTTCCTTTTTGAACTTTATAACTGCCAAACTCAGTCATTTCAAACAACATGAAAGAAAGCTTTTTCATGTTGCAAATACAACAGTGTGTCAGGGACTAAATATACAAGGTAGACTCTTCCTTGAGAAAGTAAAAGGTATGAGATATTCAAACAGTAGCTACAACACTCAGTCCAGATTTGGGAGTTTATACAAAATATTGGACTACTCAGATCTCAGCTTTTGCTTGGCTTCTATACTTCCCCACACTGGTGCACACTCATCAAAGAAATCTTTCTAAAATGTGGATGTAACAATGTCACTGCTCCCAGGTGATCAGAGATGCTCAGTGACTCAAAGTGCTGATTATGAACTTTGGATGGGCATCAAAATCTCCTGCAGTGTTTTAACAGTGTGTACATCCTCCTCTTAACCGCTAAATTTCTAGGTCATTGAGTCTGGGTTGGGGATATAAGAATCTGCATATCTTAAAAGCATCCAGGGCATTCTGATGCACAAAACTTAAGCAGAAATATCACTAGACCACAGAACAAGAGCCAAACCATTCAGCAGAATGTATAAGACTTTGCAGTTAGGTTCTTTATGTTTCAAGCCTGATGAAATATATGACTGATCATTGAATTCGGGCAGAATTTGATTGCATTGGCTTAGAATATGCTTTTCTCTTTGCATTATGATAATATAGACAACATATTCCCCTTTCTCTTCTTTAAAAAAATTTTTTTTGTTCCAAACTCTGAAACCTTGATGATATTGGAGAGCCCTGGACCCTCATTAGTGCTGCTTCTATCATCACTCCATGTGTTTTCCTTGGGTCATATATTGATCTACCTATGACTTCAGTTACCTTGGTGGTAAAAAGCATGAACGCTGGGGAGGTTGTCTGGATTCAATGCTCGCTCTGTTTTCTACTAATCTCTCTGTGTCTTCGTTGTCTCACCTATAAAATGAGAATAAAAATAGTATCTATATTAAAGGGTTATTTATTATAGGGATTTAAGGAATGTGAGTATTTAGCATTGTAATTAGGATGCGGCAAGTTCTAAATAAGCACTTAGTGTCCTTATCATTATTGTGTTTGTGTTGGTGACCTACTTAGTCCTTCTGTTCAGACCCCACCACATCCGACTGCCTACCTGACATTTTCACTCAGATGTCACTTAAATTCCAAAGACTTAACTCTTCTGAAACTGAAGCCCTAGTTCTCATCTAGCAATCACAGTTTGCTCCTTTTTCTGGGATCCATAGCTCACTGAATTACCATTGATCCAAGTGCTTAAGATGGGAAATTGGGCATCAAATCTGATAACTTTCTAATTCTCTCCACATCAAATCTATCACCAAGTCCTGTTGATCTTATATACACTTATCACTCAAATACTTTCATTTTTCTTGAATGCCACTTGTCACAACCTTATATATCATACCACATCAACTTGTGATATATTTCTTTCTAAGTGTGTTGCCTGTGACTCCTTCAAGTATTATCCCATTTCCATTTTATATTCTACACCTCAGCCATAGTAAACATTCTAAATCATGTCAGTGTTAATCTAAAGATGTCTAGTGGCTTTCCATTACCTTCAGAATTAAATTAGATGTCCTTATCATAGCTAACCATATCCTTCAGGGTCTTCTTTGTTGACATCTCCAACTTAATTCTACATCACTCCTAACACTGTACTCTATACTCAGCTTAAGCTGAAGTATGTCCAGTTCCCTAACATCATCCCCTTGGCCTTTAAACTTTTGTGTGATTTCCTCTCTGCCTGAAACAGTTACCCTACAATTTGCCTCAGCTAGTATGTAGCTTCCTGTTATTACTGTGAGGGCAAGAACTTAATTATCTTTCTATTCATAGCAATTAGCACATTGCCTGGCACACAGTTAACATTCAAAATATCTGTGATGAATGAATATATGAATATATAAATCCCTTGTCATACACCTTGTGTTTTATCTATGCCAAAACTTGGTTCTAGCCACACCTACATTAAGACCTCTTATGATTTTTTTCTATATACAGAAATATAAATAAGATAAATTTCAAACTTCGAAAACAAATAGCATCTATAAATTACTATATGTGATACAAATGCAGAGTATTGCCATTCTTCAATATAATGGCTTTATTATGGAAAATTTGTTTTGGGATAATAGCAGGGATTCCAAATCCTGCAAACACTGGCTTCTTGGGTCTTCATCCAAACCTTCTCTGATTGTGGGCAACCACAGCATCCTTGACATTAATCTGAGCATTTTATGAGATTTTCAGTTCTTCCTAATTTCATTTCTGGCCCAGTTAGCTTGTGAAATCTGGATTTTGTTGATTCTAATCAACAATGAGGTACCAATAAATACCTCATTGCAGAAAAAAATGAATGACAATGCAAAAATGAACATATGGGAAAGATATTACTTTACTTTCCAAGGAGTGACAATGCTTATAAAAGATAATACAAAGGGTGAAAGAGATTTTAAAAATCACCAAGTCTGACCCATTCATTCTGTAGAAGAAGAGAGCTACTACTTAGCCCGAGAGGCTACGTAGTTGACCATAAATTACCAAGCCACTTATGAGCAGAGCTGGGTTTGAATTTGTTCAACCTGAGCACATTTTGTTTATTCATATGACATAGGAGAATTTTTACATAAAGCTTTAGAGGACTATAAATTTCTTATAGTGATTAATTACTAATGAAGATTCATGGTTGACATTGGCTGTGAAAGTGTTGAAGAAAATACTGTTGTGATCATCTTTTTAGGTCCTGTTTACTTTGAGAATTTCTCAGACTTGAGGTCAATGCATACTTGCTTGGCCCATTGGAAGTGAGAGGGTCAACTCAGTGGGTTAGAGAACAGAGAAGAATAAAAACATGGCAAGGATAAAACAAGTAAACAATAAATAAAACCAATAATATTTTGGAGAAATTTTTATGTAAAGATTTTTTTGTGTGTAAATGTATTGTTCAGTTTTATCTTGTCCTTTTTGAAATCTTGATTCCCTATTCTTCTGAGAGTATATATAAATAAAAAGGAGATACTTGGTTATTATGGGTAAAAAGAAATATACTTTTATTATGGCTTTCTTTATCTCATGAGATAGTCTGGGGCCTATAGTTGTCTAGTTCAGATTTAAAATTTCTATGCTGATTCCTACCTATGCCATGTCTGTTTTTTAATTGGTCTCCCATTCTCAGGTCTTTCTCTGATCCAGTCCATTCTCCATCTTGCCACCAGATTGTTCCCCAAATTAGAGGACTTGTCATAGATTTAATGGTCCCAAGGAATCACATCTTCCAATGGTTATGATTATTGTTTAAAGTCAAGTTATTACTTAGCAATAGATAAATAAAACATTTGCTCATATCATTCCTTAACATAAGCCACTTTGGAGAAGCTCCATAGTATATATTGTCCTTTGCTTAACAGGCAAGTTCATTTATTTTTTTACCCTAACCTACCTTTCCAGCCACATTTTCAGTATTTTATTTCCCCACTTTTCTTTCCCTACCACCTCAGTACAAATAAACTCTCAAACTCCTTTTTTTACTCATGCCAACACCCTCTGAACATGTCTCACACTGTTCATCAACTCTTCCTGTCTGAAAAGCACTGCATCCTGGTCCAGCTCTTTAAGAAAATCAAAAAGACCTCAAAGAGTAGCTTTGCCTCAATGATTATCATAAAAATTTCTTAGTCTTTGAGACCTTAACATTTTTTATTTCTTGGCATTCCAAGATCATCTCCATCTCTTAAGAACAGATTATTAAATAACTCACAATAGTAATAAATTTTGAGTGCCAAAAAAATATTTTTGACAGAAACTCTTAATTCCTTCTTCAATTTATCACATGTAATTATTCCTGAAGGCAGAACCTAGTTTTCCATCAGAAGGTGATCTAGGCAGTATGAGATTAGAACAAGATGTTAAGACATTCATGAATTAAATGTTGAAATATCAGCTCAGCCAGATTGATTCTTTCTCACAATAGAAAATCACAGGAGAAATCCTTTTGCTAAACACCTCTCCTTGGGCAGAGTTTTTAGGAGCCCTGCCAGTTACTCTATGAATTCTCATGTCACTCACTTTCATAGCTGACCAACTCATTGTCACTCCAGCCATATTTACACTTACATTCATATTGTATTTTAGTGACACTGATCTGAAAGCTAATCTCTTTAACATGGCTTTACGGACTGATACATTAATATATAATGTGTCTATTTTTAAGTTCAAAGAGGAAAGTTTGTTTTCCTGTGTTTCAATCTATGAAAACTTTTCTGCCCTCATTCCTTTAATGTATATTTATCAAACTGTATTACAGTTATTTTTTCATGTTTTCAGAGCAACATGACCTTATCTAAGAACTAATATTATATCTTTATATAAAAGATACTGATATCTATTTGAGTGAATTATTTGATAAGCAGCAAGAGATGAAATATCTTAAAAATAGCTGAACTACAAAGTTGACACCAAATCTAAAATTCCTATTACTATACTTCTGGTTCATTAAATTTGGGCAGATAAAAATGCTTTAAAATAGAGAGAAAAGTAACATTTATTGAAAACCTACTATGTATCAGATATTTTACATCAGTTTTATTTTAGTAGTTAAAACTTTCTATAGGTAAAAAAAAAAAAGAATGCAAAAAGAACATTAGCCTCTCCTAGGAAACTGAAGATCATAAAAAAAAAAAAAAACCCCAGTTACATAGCTAATAAGTATTATAAGAGATTTTAAAATTTGGTTTTTCTACCAACTTTCACTATATTGTAGTCCCAAGAGAAAGAGGGAAAGAGAAAGTATATTTAAGAAACATGGTGTTGAAATATAATTGGGCCTACAAGATAGTGTATAAAGGTTTTGAACATGGCAAAGAATAAAGAGGCTAAAAGAGAGCCTCCTTCATGCGGCTGCCAGAAAACTGAAGACAAAAATTGACTGTATGGATGTGAATGATAGTCGGTCTAACAGAAATTGCAGGAGCTGTCAGCCAGTTAGCCCATCATTTCATAATGAGCTTTATGAAGAAAGAGGGTAAAGAGTTAAGTTTTAAGAGATGTGTATAGTTTTAGAATTCTTAATTTCCCTTTTTATGAGAATGGAGTAATTTTCTACTAGTTTATTTTTGAATAATTTGCTATAGTTGTTTATTTTCAAGAATGACAATTTACCCATTATTTAAAAAATAAATAAATAAACCACAAAGTACCCAGAGAACTTCCTCAACTGGATAAAGAACATCTGCCAAAACCTGGAGCTAGCATTATCCTAAGTGCTAAGAATTAGATCTTTTCCCCTTACGAGTGGGAACCAGATAATAGGGCTATCACTGCTCTTCATCTTCTTGCTGGAAGTCCTAGCTAGTGTAGTAAGGAAAGAGAATAGAAGGTACACAGATTGGAGAGAAAGAAAGAAAACAGTCTTTGTTCACAATTGACATGATTGTCTATGTACAAAGGGTTAAAGAATCAACATTTCTGAAACTTAAAAAGCAATTATAGCATGGTTGCAGAAGATTAATATGCAAAAGTCAATTGCTTTCCACAAATGAATAGGACAAATAAATAGAGACTCATGAACATGGACTATAGACTAGTGATTACAAGAGGCTAGGGGGTGGAAGGAGGGGGGAGGTAGATAGGGTAAAGGGGGTCAAATATGTGGTGACAGAAAGAAGTTTATGAGAGGTAAACACAGTATATATGTGTGTGTGGGTGTATATAAGCATATACACATATATACACATGTGTGTATATATACCACACACACATATATAAGGCATATATATGTATATGTGTGTATATATATATATATATATGCCTTACTTTTGAAATGTACAGATGAAAATTATCAGATTTTGTTAACCAATGTTACCATAAATTAATTAATTTAAAAAAAGTCAATTGCTTTTCTATATGCCAGCAACAACTGGAATTTGAAATTAAAAACAAAGTGCCCTTTATAATACCAACAATAATAAAATAGGTGTAACTCTTACAAAATACGTACCAGATCATCATGTAGAAAACTGTAAAACTCAGATGCAAGAAATCAAAGAATATCTAAATAAATTGAGAGTATTCTGTATTCATTAACTGGAAGGCATAATATTTTTAATATCAGTTTTTCTAAACTTGATCTATAGGTTCAGTGAAATCTCAATCAAAATCCCACAAGCTATTTTGTAGATCTTTACAAAGTAATTTCAAAGTTTATATAGAAAGTAAAAACGCTAAAAATAATTATTGCAATAATAAAGAAAAAGAATAAAGTTAGAGGACTGATACTAATCAACTTCAAGACTTGCTATAAAACTATAGTAATCAAGACTATATAGTATTGGCGAAAACAGACACACAGATCAATAGAAGAAAATAGAGATTTCCCAAATAAACCCACACAAAAATAGTTCACTGGTCTTTTACAAAGAAGCAAAAGCAATTCAATGCAGGAAAACTAGTTTTCCAACAAATGGTGCTGGTATAATTGCATCTCCATATACAAAAAATATGAAATCAGACAGAGACCTTACATTTTTCATAAAAATGAACTCAAAATGAATTATAGATATGAATATAAAATGAAAAATATAAATTTTAGAAGAAAACATAAGAGAAAATCTAAGTGATCTTGTGTTTTGGTAATGAGTTTTTAGATACAACACCTAAAACACAATATGACAGAAAACTTGGTAAGTTTGACTTCATTAAAATTAAAAACTGTATCTTCAGAAAGATACTGTTAAGAGAATAAAAAGACAAGCTAGACTTGGGGATAATATCTGCAAAACACATGTCTGATACAATACTTGTGTCCAAAATCTACAAAAAAACTATTAAGATGAAACAATAAAACAGAACACAATTTCAAAATGGACACGAGATCTAAACAGGAAAATCAACATATGGAAAATATGTATATGAAGAGATGCTCACATCATTTATCATTAGGAAGCCACCAATTAAAACAACAATGAAATCCACCTAAAGAAAGGCTGAAGACCAAAAAACTGACAATACATAATGTTGGTCAGAGTACAGTGCAGCAGAAACACATATTTTTCGCTGGTGGGAATGAAAATGGCACAGCCACTTTAAAAGATGATTTGGCAGTTTCTTACAAAGCTAAAATAATCTTAGTATCAACCCCACCCCAAGCAATTAACCAACCACACAAATATCTGCATATGAATGTTTACGGCAATTTTACTAATAATTGTCAAAACTGAAAGCAACCCCAATGCCTTTCAATAAGTGAATGATAACAAACTATGGTGCTCCTTTACAATAGGATATTATTCAGATATAAGAAGAAATGAGCTGTCAAGTCACAAAAAGATACGGGTAACTCTTAAGTGTATACTGCTAAATAAAGGATACCAGCCTGAAAAAAAGCCACGGTAAGATTTCAATTATATGACTCTGGGAAAGGCAAAACTATAGAGATGGCATAAAGATCAATGCTTGCCAGGAGGAGGGGAGATGGATGAAGAGTTAAATAGGTAAATCACAGGGAATTTTTTAGGCAGCGACTCTCCTCTGTGTGATGCCTACTGGTGCATACATGAGATGATGAATTTGTCAAAACCCACAAAACTTTATTGCCTAAAAAGTAAGCCTGAATGTATTCAAATTTTTAAAAATCACTTAAGGTTAAGGGATTCAAGAAGGAATAAAAACTATGACAGGAAAACCTAACTGTATTAAATTGTGTTAACTAGATGTTAATAAATGTTAACTAGATTCATTGTAGTGATTATTTTGCAATATATACAAATATTGAATCATTGTGTTGTACAGCTAATGTTACATATCAATTATACCTCATTAAAAAATGTATTAAACGACCTTATTGAAAGGTATGGGGAAATGGTGCTAACTTAAGTACTTTGAGGAATTGGTGAAGTCTGTAAAACTTAAGACAAAAAGTACTGCACATCAGCACTGAACTCCCATTGATACAGTTGTTTCCAGTGGGGTATGTATTAACAACTCTAAAATATTCTGAAATTGAACAATTAAGTAAATGGATAGGGGATGATGGGAGCTAGATTTCTCCGTATAGAAGTGTGTGATTACAGATTAGCAAGTAGAGGAAGCTAAAATAATCCGTGTAGAAATAAATTAGAGTTCAAGATATTTACACAAATTTATGTTTAGCTTCAAATAAATACAGATGGCTACATATAGAGATATTTATAGACATATGCATATACACAGCTTCTATAGAGTTGTATGTTCTTTCTCTATTAGATGAAAAGACCTAAAAGTGATGACATCCCAGTAGCAATGAATACATCTAACTCAGATCATGGTTTCTTCTAAAAGAAACCAGAGCTACTCTTTGGGTAAATGACTGATTCTAGGACTGGGACAGGAAATATATAAAATGATTATAGAGCACCCTGTAGTGCCAGAAAGGAAGTATTAAAAGAAAACAAACTAACTTCATTGAGTAAATATGTCAAAAGGACACAAGTGTTGACTTTTAGTTTGTTATTTCCAAGCTCCAAATGGCCAAAGCCAAAACAATTTGAACACGATAAGGTAGTAATGTTATATGACTCAAAATATAAAATAAATACCCATGATTCTATAATACTTTAATTATTTAAATAAATAGTGAATAGAAAAACCTCCTACACAGAAGAATTCCAAATAGCTAATGTAACTACTCTGTCCTCAAGGAGAATAAGCATAAGTACCCATTCCTTAAGTTTGTATGTACTGTGTTTAATGACTTCCTTCCCAAAAGTGAAGTATGAAAAGGGAGAAAAATGGAAAGAATTGACTCACAATGGAGAAAACTGACAAACACTTTATCAGGTAATTAAGGTTAACATTAACAGTGATAAACCATGTTAATGATATGTCCTCTTGATGCGACGTGATAAAAATGGCACTTTACTCTCTCCAAATCTTATAACTACAGTTTAATTATGAAAAACACACCAGCCAAATTCCAATTAGAAAGGCATCCTACCAAATGCCTGAAAAGTACTCCTCAAAAAATGTCAAGGCCATAGAAATGAAGGAAAGTCTGAAAAATTATCACAGCCAAGAGGAGCCTAACAAGACAACAAATAAATGCAATGTGGTATCCTGAATAGAATCCTGGAACAGAAAAAGACGATCGATTAAAAAAAGAAAGAAAGAAAAGAAATCTGATAAGTTACATATATTAGCTAATAATAATGTATCAGTATAGATTTGTTAATTGTAACAACTGTACTATACTAATGTAGAATGTTAATAATAGGGGAAATTGAAGGTATAGGAGGACTCCATGTACTATTTTCTTAATTTTTATGTAAATCTGAGTTATCCTAAAGAATAAATTTTATTTAAAACAGCAACAAAAATCAAAGCACCTGATGTCTTTAGCTGGAACAATTTTAGCAACAAAATAATGATAGAATTAGATTATAATCCTAAAAAATAAAATAAGTATCCTTTAGTCCATACCAATGTAAAAATATATATATAAATGTAGAAGCAATGGCAAATATAGAAAGTTCTCATTAGAACACCACAGTAATAACTACAGCAGGCATGAGCCACTAATATATGTTGAAATTAGTGGACAGAGTTTAAGGGGAACAGTATATTTTCATAGTCTCAAAACATCTACTCTGAATATTTATTAATTGCAAAAGGAAAAACAGACACTTACAGTGGAGAAACTTTGACAGACCCCTCTGAGAAAACCACATCACTCTGTGGTTCTCTTCCCAATAATGCATGAGCCCAATGTAGTCATGAGACACACATCAGACAAACTTGCAAAAGGCATTCCACAGAACAACCATTCGGCAGTCTTCAAAAGTATCAAGGTCATAAAGGACAAGGAAAAAGTGAAGAACTACCATAATTGGGGGAGAATGAGTTGAAAACTAAATGTAATTTGAAATCCTGGATCAGATCCTAGAACAGGACTAAATATAAAAATGGTCTATATTTGTTAATAATGGCATTGCAACAATGTTAGTTAGTTTGGGTAACTGTAATAGTTATATAAGGTGTTAACATTACCAGAGCCAAAATGGAGAGAATAGGGAAACTCTCTGTCCTATTTTTGTAACTCTTATGCAATTCTAATACCGTCTCACAGTAAAAACTTAAGAGACAACATGAAACAAAACTTGCTTAAAAAATTCTTTGCACGGTAAGAGTTTGCTCATTTTGTTTGAGATGGTTATTTTGAGGCAATGTCTTTTTAAGCTAAGTGGTGGGGTTTTAGCAAAGAATCACCAAGGGACAAATAACCTCTGAGCAGTTAATAAGACCACATTTCCCATTCAAGAATGTAATAACGCCTTCAAAATAACATCTTGTTCCCTTGTTTTTAAAACAACAGATTTTTTATCTGCTTTAGTGTGTTCTTTCTAAAATACTTTCATTTTGGGAAGACTTTAATTCTTTGACTGTTTTTTTGTTTTGTTTTGTTTTGTTTTTTACTATGACTTAAAGCCGGGTGCATAACAGACGCCAAGGGAAGAAATAACGTATCCAGTCAGTTCCGACTTCCAATGAATTTCTTTAGCCTAATAAGCTATTACAGCCAATGCATACAATCATAAACCTCCAATTTATCAATAGATGTAATGTGACTTGGAGGACCTCATTAACTCATTCATTCCAACAATAATTTTATTGACAAAATACCTTTATCTATATAGCTTTAGAAAACTAAATACAAACTCTAGAAGAGTTTGTAGGTAGAAAAACCAAAGGTTTTAAACTGATAGTAGAGTCCTGTAATGTGATGGTAGAACTAGATTTAGAACTCATGTCATTTGATACTATTTCCCAAAGTTTTATTCCTATTTTGAAGGCCAGCTATAAATGAACTGCTAGGTACTGAAAAAACAATGTTCTCTTGTAGGTACAGAGAACAAACTGATGATTGCCAGATGGGAGGGGGGTTGAGGGGTTGAGTGAAAAAAGTGAAGAATTTAAGAAGTACAAATTAATAGTTACAAAATAGTCTTGGGGATGTAAAGTACAGCAAAAGGAATTTAGTCAATAATATTGTAATGATTATGTATAGTACCATGTGGATACTAGCCTTATTGGGGGGGGGCATTTTGAGAATCATATAAATGTCTAACTACTCTGCTGTACAACTGAAGCTAATATAAAATATTGAATGTCAGCTCTAATCGTAAAAAAGAAAAAGAAAAAAATTAGATAATGTTCTCTTTCATGAAATGTTCTCATCCCATGCCCAGATTTTTTGCACCAACTCAAATATCCTTTTCTCTGTTTGCTCTCTTGAATCGCATATATTTTTTTCTTTTTTAATTTATGTATTCAACAAATATTTATTAGAACCAATTTTCTGCTAAATACCAAGAAAGACATGAAAATAAAGCAACATATTTGCTTGGAGAGTGGGATGATGTGCATGTAAACATATCACAATCCCATTTGAAAAGTTTATCAATTGAAGTCCTATAGAAGAACTGAGAAGGCATAGACTGGGGATGATGAAACATGGGGAGAGGGATCAAAAGTTTTCTCGCAGGGCCTATGAGAATTTTCTGTAGTATTGTTTTCTATTGTACTCATTGGATTGTGGTTTTCTTAGGGATATTTTCCTCAAGTTCCATTAGAAGGACTAAAACTTACTAATGAGAGGAAGGAAGGAAGGAAGGAAGGAAGAAAGGAAGGAAGGAAGGGAGGGAGGAAGGAAGGAAGGAAGGGAGGAAGGAAGGAAGGAAGGGAGGAAGGAAGGAAGGAAGGAAGGAAGGAAGGAAGGAAGGAAGGAAGGAAGGAAGGGAGGAAGGGAGGAAGGAAGGGAGGAAGGGAGGAAGGGAGGAAGGAAAAAGAAAAGAAAGAAGAGCAAGCTTATTTTAGTGTATGTAGATAATAGATGGCATATTTATATTTGAATAGTGCCCTTCTCTGGGTCATAGTAAAGAAGTGTTTCTACATAGCATTTCCTAATTAGTGATTTTAATTAAGAGTGATTCTAAAGCTCTTACTCATGCTAATCTGTCACTAAACTCATGGGACATTTGACCTGATAATGTGCCTCACAATTAGATTCAAATTACCCCAGAACTATCAATAATTTTTTGTTGTTTAAACTGTAGACAACTAAAAAGTTCAGGAAAATAAAATTTTTACTAAGTATGTATGAAAGCAATTATGGAATTTAGTTTTATTTATTTATTTATTTATTTTATTATTATTTTTTTTTTTTGCCAGTCTCTTCCTAAGAATGTTATATTTATTTGTCTTGAGACATTGCACTATTCACTGTGACTAACTAATCTGTAAATCCTCAAGATGCAAGGCTTTGAACCTAAAACTGAGATACATAGCAATACACAGAACTATAAGGGGGATTTAGATGAGAAAAGTATTACTTTTGGTTGGAGATACATGATATATAGAGGAGATGGTCTTTGAAATAGAACTTGACACTTGGAGAAGGAGGCATTCTAATTGGAGAACGTAGCATTGGATTAGAAACCAGAATATATAGAAAGAAATAGGAAGCAGTTAGTCACCAACCAAGCAGCATGAAAATATGATCTGTTTCCTCCAAAATAATTATTTTCTTCATAGAACCCAGGCTAATGAGATATACCTGAAAATTCGCTATATGGTGAAGTTTTTTCTATACCTAGTAAAGCAAGTTAGAAATATGGTATTTTGAGATTGCTGGGAGTATTCTTCAATTGTCAAGATATAGAGAGCTACTAAGAGTTTTTAATCAGCAAAATTAGTTGCTCAGAACTATGCTTTATAAAATTTAAGCCTGAAGAACTATTTGGGACAAATTAGAATGTGATGGGGCAAGAGGCAGAGGGACAAGCCATATAACATGAGTCTTATAAAAAAGCTATTTTACAAGATAGAGAAGTTTTCCAAATCCTATTAGTTTACAATCCCTGGTGCACAGATTGTATCTTTCTCCACCACATAAAAAGTAGGATATACGTTACTGAGGAAGAAGGAGACATTATACATGGGTCACAGTATGAACAGTAGGGAGCACTCTGAAATACAGGTAGATTGCTAAAATAAAGCATCAGGTGCAATGATCTTGAATATATGAAAGTGTACGATTTCATTCAATATCCATCGTAGTTCACTAAGGACTGAAAGCAAATGGCATGGACTTTTAGGAACATTGATTTGATCAAAATGATTTGGGAGGTAAGGAGAAAGCAGCCAGAGAGTCCAGGTGAAAGGGTAATATACACATGTAAACAAGAAGCTAAAAATCTTTAGATTTACAGTTTCTAGGCTAGCATATAAGAAGCTAGATAGTGAAACTTCATCCTAAATAAATAAAAAGCAGAACTGAAAAATCAACAATTCTTTTTAGGTCACCAGGCAAACCACTGTCCTCCAAACTGAAGCCCAATAGACAAATGCAGAGAATCATGACTTACCACAGCACATGCTTCCTTAGGACCAGTGCCAGGATGGAAAAATCTGAACTCTGCCGGCCAATTGCTAGAGGCTCAGTGTAGATAAATCTGAGAGATTAAAAATTCCTGGGGGACTCAAGAATCAGGAGCTCCAAAACACTGAATTTTACCCTGCAGGCTTAATTTCTCACAGTAAATAGAGAAAAATCTCCTCCAGCTTCCAGAACAAGAAGAGAAAAGGGACCTATTTTGAAATAGGTTAGTGCAGTCTGTTCTTCTTAGCAAGGTTTGCCCTCTGGAGAAGCTATTTAACCAGAGTTTAAGAGCTTGGGTTTTATAAGAAGTTAACTGACCTCGGGGGCAGGGAAGTTCCCAATTCCAGCTCATTCTAGCCATCCTGCCACACTGAAAGGGGTGGGGGAGGGATCTGAGAAGCCTGTGTGAAGTTCACAGTCCAGAGGCTCAGATTCACTAAGACTGCTGAGATGATGAGAACAACTCATAGAACAATAGACTGTTTCCCTCTCCACACACCTCATTACCATATGACTAAACATCTGCGCACTACAGTTCCATTTACTGAGTATATTTTCAGCTGTTAAGAAAAAAATTATAAGACATATTAAAGTCACAAAATAGAGTTCAAAGAAAACAGAGCATCAGAACCAGACTCAGATATGACAGAGATGGTCAATCATAGCGTATTCACTTATATATGGAATCTAAGGAACAAAAAGAACAAACTAATTAAAAACAGACTCATAAATATAGTGGAAAATTTGATGAAAGAGGGGGGTGTGGAAGGCTGCGAGAATGGGGTGAAGGATTAAAGAAGTACTAATTAGTAGTTGATAGTTGTTCGTGAAGATGCGGAGCATGGCAGAGGGAATGCAGTTAGCATTAATATGAACGCCAGGGGAGGGAGGGAGAGAGCAATTGGAGGAATCGTTTCATGAACAATATAGATGTCTAACCAATGTACTGTATACTTGAAACTAACTTAAATAAATTTATTTAAAAAAACAACTATGATTAGAATGCTAAGGGCTTTAATGAATATTATAGACAGAATGCAAGTACAGGTGGACACTGTAAGTAGAGAGAAATCTAAGAAAGAACCCAAAAGAAATGCTAGAGATCAAAAACTCTGTAATAGAAATGAATAATGACTCTGATGGACTTATCAGTAGACTGGATACAGCTGAAGAAAGAACCTCTGAGCTTGAGGATATCTCAACAGAAACTTTCACAACTTAACTGCATAGGGGAAAAAAATATCCATAATTCTGGGACAATTACAAAAAGTGTAACATACATGTAATGCAAATTTTAAAAGGAGAAGAAAAAAAGAAACAAGTAATATTTGAGAACATAATGACAGTATTTCCCAAAATTAATGTTAGATGTTAAATCACAGGTCCAAGAAGCTCAGAGAATGTAAGAAGAATGAATAAACAAACAAACAAACAAACAAAAACACCAAAAATCCCAACAGCTTGGTATATCATTTTCATACCACAGAAAAATAAAAAATAAAGAAAATATTCAGAAAGTCTATTGGCGGGATAGAGGGGAAATACCTTATTTACCTACAGAAGAACAAAGATAAGAATTTCATCCAACCTCTCCTCAGATCATGGAATCAAGAAAAGAATGTAATAAAAATATTTAAAATGTTAAGAGGAAAATATCGACCGAGAATTTTGTGCATGGCAAAATTATCTTTCAAAAGTGAAGGAGAAATGGACTTTCTCAAACAAAAATTGAGGAAATTTGTTGCTAGTATACCTGCCTTACAGGAAATGTTAAAATAAATTCTTTAGAGAGATGGAAAATGGTAAAAGTCACATCTATATAAAGAGAAAAGAATCATCAAAGAAGGCATAAAAGAAAATCTTATTTATTTTTTAATTCTTAATTGACCTAACAAATTTGTTTATAGTAATAATAGCAACGTGTTCAATTATGTATACATGAAATGAATGACATCAGTAATACAAGGAACAGGGGGATTTTTTTGAATTATTTTGTTATTATAAGGTATTTAACTGACCTTTGAAGTGATAAATGTTATTTGAAAGTGGACTTATATTAGTTGTAAATGTGTATTGCAAACTCTACAGCAACCCCTAAATTTTTTTAAAGTAAAATTATATCCTAATAAAGGAGATAAAATGTAGAATTAGATAAAATGCTCAATTAATACTTCAAAAGGCAAAAAATAAAAAATGAGTGGAAAGCAAAAATAGGAATAAAGAACAATGGCAATAAACAGAAAACAGTAACAAATGTGGTAGATATTAATTCGGCTATATCAATAATCGCTTTGAACATCAATAGTCTAAATGCATGTACTAAAAGACTGTCAGAATGGATCAAGAAATAAAACATGATTATATGCTAACTAGAAGAAATCACTTTAATTATAAAGATACATATAGATTGAAAGTAAATGAAGAAAGATATACCATGCTATAACACTAACCAAAAGAAAACAGGAAAATCTGTATCAGTTTCAGACAGAGCAGATTTTAGACCAAGAAATGTTATTAGGAACAAAAAGAGGCATTACATAATGAAAAAAGGGTCAGTTTTCCAAGAAGACATAACAACCTTTAAAGTGTATGCAGCTAACAAAACACTTAACAAAAGCCAACATATTTTTATAATAAAAATCATTTAACAAACTAGGAATAAAAAGTAAATTCCTCAACTTGGTTAAGAACATTTATAAAAATAAATAAGTAAATAAATAACCTCACAGCTAATACCATACTCAGTGGTGAAAGCTGAAAACTTCTAAGATCGGGAGATAACCAAGAATGCCTGTTTTTGCTATTCTAATCAGAATTGTACTGGAAGTCTTACTGGGAGCAATCAGAAAAAAATAAAAGCATCAAACTGGAAAAGAAAAATTAATTCCTCTATTTACAGATGACATCTAATATATAATCCTAAAGAATTCACTAAAAAAGAAAAAATACCCAGAAATGATTCATTAAATTCAGCGAAGTTGCAAGGATACAAATGAACACACAAAAATCAGTTGTATTTCTACACAAAGAAAACGAACAAAAAAGTAACAGACCTGTTAAACAAATGGGACATAGACATAATTGCAAGGAGGAATAGATGAATCCACTATGACAGTTGGAGATTTCAACACCTCTCTGTCAGAAATGGACAGATCTATTAAGGAGAAAATCGTTAAGGTCATAGTTGAACACAATGCCATCAATCAACTGTATATACATCAAGAAAAGATATCTATAGACTACCTCATCCGACAACAGAATATATGTTCTTCTCAAGTTCATATGGAATAGTCACCAAGACAGACCACATTCTGGGCCATCAAACACACCTTTACAAATTTAAAATAAGAAATCATAAAATGTCTTTTTTCAGTTTACAATGGATTTAAATAAAAAATCAGTAACAGAAAGATAGCTACAAAATCCCCAAATACTTGAATATTAAACATCACTCTTCTAAATAGCACATAGATTAAAGGAAAACTCTCTAGAGAAGTTAAAAACTATTGGGGCAGGTTAGGTATTAACTGTGAAGAAGTTTCTAACTAGGATTTCAAATTTTATTTTTTATTTTCTATTCGATTTTCCATTTATTACACAATGTTTGCATTTTATGTTTTTACTGAAATGTATCTAATTCAACAAGATTTTTAATGTATTACTTTTAATATTCTGTAACATTTTTATCGCTTTACTTATTTCTATATGCTCACTATACTTTTATCATCTTTGATTTTTATGAAGTAATATTTTCAAAGGTTTTCAGCCATATTAGGCTTTTCAAAGAACCAGTTTTTTGGTTTTTTTAAGTCATTGCTCTTAGGTTTTAGATCATTGTGTGTTTTTAAATTTTTCTTATATTCATACAAATTATTGTATCTTTGTTTTTTTGTTATCTGAACAATTAGCGTATTCATTTAAACTCTTTTTCTCATAAGTGCATTCACAGCTGGAAATGTATATCTTATTGCTAAAGTTGTGAAGTTGCAACTCAACATTAATGACACTCAATGTTTTCATTATTATCCAGCTCTAGGTATTTCATAGTTTTTCTTGTGTATTTATCTTTAAATATAGGGTTTTGTTTTGTTTTAGTATTTTAATATATGCCTTGCTATCACACCTTTAATATCTTAAAAATATTTTTACGTTATATTGTGTGTTCAATCTTCATAGTTTACACATTGTTGTTTTGAAATGTCTTAACATATTTATACAATTTAGTTTGTGGTTTTTTCTGTTTCATGAGTAGAAGGAAAAAATTTTTATTCATAATTTATAGAGCCTAATGTTGAATAAACACACACACACATACATAAGAAATCAAGCTTAATAACTGCATAATTCAAATCTTCTATATATTAGCTTACTTTCTGATTACTTGATCTGTTAGTTTATTAATAATCCATTTCTCCTAGAGGAGTGTATTAAAGAATACAAGTTTAATAGTAACTTTTAATTTTGTTGGTAATTTATTTTTTGCTGCTTTATATAGTCTCAAACCGTTACAGAGAAGTTATGATGTTTTTATGACTTAAAATCTATTTTGTCTGATATCATTTTTGAAATGTTTGCTTCATATTTATCTGATGAAACTTTTTTGTCTTTATTTTCAATATTTTAGCATCACTTTTAAATATGTTTTTTATAAATAACATAATTGAAGAATATTATTTTCATACTAATCTATAATTTTCTATATTTCTCATGAGGATAAACTCATTTTTATTTATTACAATTATTTTATATATATTTAACATTATTTCTACTTTTATTTTTATATTTGCCTTTTCCTATTATTCTACTATCCTACCTCTATTTTCTAAACAAGTTTTTAACATTATTTATATTATTTTTCTGTTTTTACATTTCTTCTAGTAGCTACATCTTATTATTTTAAAACTCATTATCTTTACTATTGATGTCAAAATCTTATGATTTTCTTAGTTTTCCCATAATCTCAATAAGATAAAAACCTTAGAATTCTCTCACTTTTCTGTGTTCTTTGCCTTCTTCCTTGTTATCTACAATTATCACAGATGAATTTCAGGTTTTGGACATAACTTATTAAGAAAATAATGTCTCTAGAAAGTTCTTTGGTTTACTAATCCTCATATATCCTTCAAATTTATCTTAAATCTTATGACAGCTATAGCATATTTCACATGACATATAATTCACATAGAGTATACAATTCAATGTTTTATTATATTTATAAAGTTGAGTAGCTATCATCACAATCAATTTAAGAATATTTTTATCCTTCCCAAAAGAAACTCATACCCATTATCAATTGGTCCTCGTTTCTCCCCAAAACTTTCTTCTAGGCCTAGGCGACCACTAACCTACTTTCTTTTTCTGTAGATTTACATATGCTGGGTATTTCATATAAATGGAATTGCTCAATGTGTGTTCTTCTGTGACTGACTTCTTTCACTTATTATAATGTTTTCAAGGTTCATCTGGGTACTAGCATGCATCACTATTTCATTTTTTTATGTTCAAAGAATATTCCATTATTTGGATAGCACACATTTTATTTATCTACTCAACCAATTAGGATTTGGACGATTTCCACTTTTAGGCTATTATAAATAATATCATTATGAAGATTTGTGTATGAATTTTTGTGTGCAAACACGTTTACGTTGCTCTTGGATGTACTTCTAGAAATAGAATGACTGGGCCAAATGGCAACTCTTATGATAACCTTTCAAGGAATGGCCAAACTTTTCCAAGGCGCTGTACCATTTTATGTTTTATGCTGAGCTGGATACCAATAGGGCCCTCTTCTTCATTCTTTACCTATGTCCTTCTCATTCAATCTAGATTATATGCCCCTTCCTCAAAGAAACTTCTGACTTTTCTAATCTAAATCTGACACTCCTCTTCGACAAACTCCTTATACTACTTAACTTAAAAACATTTACTACACTTTATACTAGCATATTTATGTCATTGAAACATTATAATATTCAACATTATAGCTCAGGAATTACATCTTTCTCAACAACTCTTCTCAACCCTAAATCTTTCAAAATACAACTCCACTAGTCTAAGTGCAGGTTTCCAGAGACCAATATTTAGGTTTATATAACTCCCAAATTATTAGGGAAAGATATCCACATGTGATAGACTAAAAGTAACAGAGGGAAGACTGTGGCCCAACTGTCCATATTCCTCAGGCCAGATAGTCAACCCTAAAAGTCCTGATTTTGAAAGACTCAAGTTTTCTCAATCTCATAGATGAGATCACCTCATCATATGACCCAGTACAGGTGATAAGAGATAATTACTTGTAAGAAATCTACTGAAAACCTTGATCCAGAAAAATCCATGGCATAATCTCTTGGCATTTACATAATGCTTTTCTCATCTTGGACATTTTTTTTCTGAGATCAGATACATAGAGTGATGTCATCAATATAGCAATGTAAGTAGCTCTTGATTTTGTTTCTCTTCACAAGAAGAACACTAAACTCTTATTCATGAACAAGACATCACTGAGAGAATCCTAGAGCACGAGGGTGAGGCTGAAGTAATTCTTGTACCACAGAGACCAAAAGAGACTGCATTAGCAGGATAACAGAAGATACACACTGATTCCCTTGTCCCTCCCCCAGACTAATGCATCACCATGTGGAGAGGTCTCCCCTAAACATCTGGTTCCTCCAGTAGGAAAAGGGAATTTAAGAGAGAACAAGCCCCCTCAGCATTGGTGGTCACTTTGTGAGAGCCCCTACTCTGCTATCTCCCCACGAAGACTTCAGGATAATCTGCAGGGCTCTGACCAGCACATAAATCTTGGTAGACTGAGTTTACACCAGCAGTGCCCAAGTGGTAATTCCAAATAGCAGGTTTGCTCATTCATAGAACCAAGTCAGTGGCACACTCTGATCAGGTATAGATTTGCCTGATCTGGGTCTTCAGTAAAAAATTTTGCTAGCTCTAAAGCCTGGTTTTCCCATGCCCAGGGAAGGAGGTGAGTCATATTTCCACCTGCTGGAGAGAGTGTATCCCAGCCCCATCTGGCCAGAGGAACTAGCAAGAACACCTAGAAGCTATATATCAGCAACTTTTGAGCCAAGAGGTGAGCAGACAGAGCTGATTACCACAGATTAAAGCCAGTACTGGACATGGAGAGTGCCCCTGTTATGCCCAGGCAGGGGAATTAATTTATGGCTGAGGCTGAGAGTAGCCCTGGCCCCTCCCAATTAAAAAAGTTGAGAGAATCCTGAAGTAGCCCCTATCCATCTGCCCATAGCCTACCTGCCGCAGAGACTATGTCTTGTTCCCATCTGACCAGAAAATCTGGTAAACACACCTGGAAGCTTCATAAGTCAGAAATACTCAAGCCTTAGACAGGTAGTCAGAACACATAGTCAGCAGTGCAAAGCCAGTACCCTAGTTTGGCTATGGAAGTTACAACACAGATTGGCTTGAGTTAAGCAACAAATAGCTTTATCAGCTTTAGAGGTTCTTTTCCTGCTCTGCACAGGCAGAAAAGCTAATTCATAGTGCCACTCATTGCTGAATACAGCCTTTAGCCTATTTAACCAAAAAATCTAACCAGAGCTTACAGGTAGCTGCACAGTCCATGCAAATGCCTTGCTTACAGAGGCAGGTAAACAGAGCACAGCCTGCGGCATTTCCTGTCTGCACAGCAAAACCAGTGGCCTCACATGACCAGGGATTTCAGTGCAACCTCATGCTTGCTTTAGGTCCCCAAGCAATGGGCCATACAGAACCTGGATTCTGTCTTGCTACCCTGTCAGGGCAGGAAAGCTAATCATAGCCTCTTCTACTACTGAACATAGTACCCAGTCTCAACAATCTAGTAAAGCTAACAAGAGAATTCAGGCAACTGTGGAGCCCATTCTATAGCTTCACTTGGGTATGGGAAAAAATCAGAGTCTGATCTGACTGTTCTTAGCCAGTGGCAGATAACCCCATCACAGGCCTCAAAGCTTTAACAGTTGTCTCATCCAACAATAGACTATAATAGCACCTGCCCAAGGACACTACCAACAGGCACACCCAGACCCAAAACGAGCTGACTGGCAAAAATCTATCTCTGCCAGAATCAAATATGTAAAGTCTGGAAGAAGAGCCAGATCACTCAAATGCAGATATCAGTGTAAGAAATTAAGAAAATGAAAAATCTAGTATATACAACATTACCAGAGGACACTCCAGAAATTGACCTTAAAGAAATAGATATTTATAAACTGTCAGACAAAAAATGCAAAATAATTCTTTTATGGAAATTTAACAAATTACAAGAACACACAGACAACAATTAAATAAAATTAGGAAAACAATGCATGAACAAAATGAAAAGTTTGACAAAAAATAGGAAATATCAAAAAAAAAAATCCTAGAGTTGAAAAATTTGGTAACTGAACTGAAGAATTCAATAGACAGTTTCAAAAGCAGACTCAACCATGCAGAAGGAAATATCAGTGACCTGGGAGATAGGACACTTGAGATTATCCAATCAGAAGAGCAAAAAGAAGAACAAAAAAAGAGTAAAGAAAGCATATGGAACTTATGGAACACAGAAAAAAAGAAACAATATTTGCATTATAAGAATTCCATAAGGGGAAGAGAAAGAATTAGCAGAAAGTATATTTAAAATAATAATGGCAGAACACTTTCTGAACTTGGGAGTAGAAACAGACATCTAGTTTCATGAAGCCCAATGGAATCTCAAATAGGTTAAATTCACATAGGGCTACACTGAGATGCATTACAATTAAATAGTCAAAAGCCAAAGCCAAAGAAAAAATTTTAAACACAGCAAAAGAAAGAAGTTACATACAAGTGAAGCTGCATAAGACTATTAGCAGATTTCTCAACAGAAAAAGAATGGGATGACATATTCAAAAATATTAAAAGACAAAAACTGTTAAGCAAGAATTCTATACTCAGTAAAGCTCTTCTTCAGAAATGAAGAATAAAGAGTTTTCTAAAAAAAAAAAAAAGTAAAAAACCAAATGCTAAGGGAGTATATCAACCAGCGCACATGTCTTACAAGACTGAGTGGGAGAAAAAGTATGCTAATAAACAATATAAAAAACATTAAAAGGTGGCGTAAAACTCACTGGTGATATTAAATATATAGTAAAAGTTAGATTATATAATATGATATTGATGTATAATTCACTTACAACTCCAGTTTAAAAGATAAAAAAAGAATACAGAAAAAATTACCTATTTATGGTTACATGATATTTAAATGTAAATTGTAATGGGGAGAAAAAAAGTATAATGTTTAGGAATTCTATTGAAGTTAAGTTTTTATAAGCTTTACTATGGTCTTATAATTTTAAAATATGTTATGTAAACCTCATGATAACTCCAAGGGAAATACCTGTATTACACAAAAGAATGTGATAAAGAATTCAAAGCATACTGATATCAAAAGACATAAATCATGAAAAAAGACATCAAGAAACCAGGAACAAGAGATATTCAACACAACCAGAAAAAAAATAAACAAAATGACAAGAGTAAGCTCTTACCTATGATAATAATTTAAACATAAACAGATTAAGTTGTCCAATAAAAAGACAGTGGATGAATGGATAAAAAATGAAATCCCAAGTATATGCTGTAAATAAGAGAATCACATTAGCCTTAAAGACACACATAGAAATGATGTTTTAATCTGTAATAAACTGATTTATTGTGGGAAAAAAAAGAAACACAGACTAAGAGTAAAGGGATGCAAAAAGATATTTCAAGCAAATAGTAACAACAAAAAAGCAGGGGTATCTATACTTATATTAGAAGAAATAGACTAGACTAAAAAATGTTAAAAAGAGACACAGAAGGTCATTGTATAATGACAGAGGAGTCAATCAAAGGAAGTGTAACAAGATAAATATTTATGTACCTGACATTGGAGCACCTAAACATGTAAAACAAAAACTGACAGAGCTAAAAATGAGACATAAATAGCAATTATACTTAGGACTTTAGTACCCCCACTTTAAACAATGTATAAATCATCCAGACAGAGAATCAATAAGAAAACTATAAATTTGAACAACACTGTAGACAAAATTGATCTAATAGACATATGTAGAACATTCTATCCTACAACTGTAGAATACCCATTCTTCTCAAGTGAGATGAAATATTTTCTAGGATAAACCACATGTTAGTCCACAAAGTAAGTCTTAGCAAATTCCAGAAGACAGGAATTATACCAAGTACCTTCTCTGACCACAATAGCATGACACTAGAAATCAATACCAAGAGGAAAACCGGAAAAGTAATGAATACATGAAAATTAAGCAACACTTTTCTGAACAACGAACCAAGATAAATTAGAAAGAAAATAAAATTTCCTGAGAAAAATAAAAATGGAAACACAACATACCAAAACTTAGGAGATATTACAAAAGCAGTTCCAAGAGGGAAATTCAGAACAATAAATGACTACATTGAGCAGCAAGATTCCAAATAAACAACGTAACTCTATGCCTTAAGGAAATAGAAATAAAATAAAATATAATAAAAAATCAGCCCAAATCAGAAGAAAATAATAACGATTAGAGCAAAAATAAATGAACTAGAGAACAAAAAATAGAAAAGCTTAAACAAAGAGTTGGTTTTTGAAAAAGATCAATAAAATTCACAAACCCTTAACTAGACTAACCATGGAAAAAAGAGGACCTAAATCAACAAAATTATAAGTGAGAAAGAAGACTTTACAGGAAATACCACAAATAAAAAGGCTCATAGGAGGTTACTATAAAAAAACAAACAAACAAACAAACAAAAAAACTATATGCCCAGAAAATGGACAATCTAGAAGAAATGGAAAAATTCTTAATAATATACAAACTACCAAGACTGAATCAGGAAGAAACAAAAAGTCTGAATAGCCTAATTACTAATAAGCATATTGAATTGGTAATCAAAAATCTTCCAATGAAGAAAACCTAGGACCAGATGATTTTACTGATAAATTTTACCAAGTATTTAAAGAATATTAATCTACCTCAAACTCTTCTAAAAAATTTAAAGAGGAGGGAACACTCTCAAACTCATTTCATGAGACCACCATTATCTTGATACAAAACCAAATAAGGACACTACCAAACAAAAAAGAAAACAGAAACTACAAACTAATTATTCTGATGCAAATAAGTACAAAAATTCTCAACAAATACTAGCAAACCATCTACGGCCATGCCACCCTGAAAAAAACAGATTCTGTTTGATCTCAGAAACTAAGCAGGGTCTGGCCTGGTTAGTACTTGGATAGGAGACCACCTAAGAAAACCAGGTGTTGTAGGCATAAAAAATAACTAAGAGATTGTAAGCTGATAAGGTTCTTGCAATCTGTGAGGTCAACCAAGGGTTGCCTCGTCTACGAAAGAAAGAAAGAAAGAGAGAGAGAGAGAGAGAGAGAGAGAGAGAGAGAGAGAGAAGGAAGGAAGGAAGGAGGGAAGGAAGGAAGGAAGGAAGGAAGGAAGGAAGGAAGGAAGGAAGGAAGGAAGGAAGGAAGAAAGAAAGAAAGAAAGAAAGAAAGAAAGAAAGAAAGAAAGAAAGAAAGAAAGAAAGAAAGAAAGAAAGAAAGAAAGAAAGAAAGAAAGAAAGAAAGAAAGAAAGAAAGAAAGAAAGAAAGAAAGAAAGAAAGAAAAAAAAAATACTAGCAAACCAAATTCATCAGCACATGAAAAGGATCACTCACCATGATAAAGTGGAATTTATCCTTGGATTGCAAGGATGGTTCAACATATGCAAATCAAACAATGTGATATATCACATGAATAGAATGAATCATATATCTTGAATGACACAGAAAAAGCATTTGAAAAAATTAAACCTATTTTTTTTCTGATAGAAAATATTTAACAAATTAGGCATAGAAGGAACATGTCTTAATATAATAAAGGCCTGTCTTTATGGATTAGAAGAATTATAGTTAAAGTATCCATACTACCAAAAGCCATCTATAGGTTCAGTGAAATCCCCTTCAAGACTCCAATGGTGTTTTTTACAGAAATAGAAGAAAACACTCCTGAAATTTATATAGAAACACAAAATACATCAAATACTTAAGGAAATCCTGAAAAAGAAGAACAAAGCAGGAAGCCTCACACTTAGAGATTTCAAGCTATACAATAAAACTATAGTAATCAAAATAGTATGCTACTAGCATAAAAAGAAACACATAGACTAAATGAAAGCCCATAAATAAACCAAAACATATATGGTAAACTAATATTTGAAAAGACAAAAATATTCAATGAAGAAAATATAATCTCTTCAATAAATGGTGCTGGAAAAATTGGATATCCACATGCAAAAGAATAAAACTTGACTTCTATCTTGTACCTCTCATAGAAATTAACTCAAAATGGATTAAAGATTTAAATATAAGAACTGAAACCCTAACCTGAAACCATGACACTCCTAGAAGGAAGCATTACAAAAAATCTCGGACATTGATCTTGGTAATAATTTTGTGAGAATCACACCTAAAGCACAAGCAAGAAAATAAAAAATAAAATAGTAGAATGACACCAAATGAAAAAGCTTCTGTATAGCAAAATAAACCATCAACAAGTGAAAAGACAATAGGCAGAATACAAAGGGAAAAAAACACGTTTTCAAACCATATACCTGATGAGGGGATAGTATCTAAAATGGCCACAGGTACATGAAAAGATGCTCCACAGCTATTCATTAGCGAAATTCAGATTAAAACCATGATGTGTTATACCTCATTGTTAAAATGGTCCGCATCAGAAAGACTAAAGATAAATGCTGGCATAAATGTAGAGAAGAAAGAATTCTTGTGCACTTTTGGTGGGATTGTAAATTAGTATAGTCATTATGGAAAGCAGTGTAAAGTTTCCTCAAAATTAAAAAAAAAAAAACTACCATTTGATTTTACTTCTGGGAATATATCTAAAAGAAATGGAAATACTAACCGGAAAAAATATCTGCACCCCCATGTTCACAGCAGCGTTATTTACAATGGCTAAGACATGGATATAATCCAGGAGTCCATTGATGGATGAATAGATAAAGAAGTTGTGGTGTACACACAAACACAATATATTATTATTCAGCCACAAAAAAAGGAGGAAATTCCACCATTCTCAACAACACAAATAAACCTTTGAGGTATTATAACAAGTCAGAAAAAAGAAGACAAATACCACGTGACCTCACTTATATAGCATCTAAACAAATAAACAGTGAAACAAAAAACACCAAAATCATAGAAAAAGATCAGATTTGTTGTTAGTAGAGGCACGGGTGAGTAGAGAAAAAATTGGGACAAAAATAAGATACCTAGTATTCAACATTGTTCCCACTTGCTCTTCCTTTCTTACCTTTCCCTGAGTTAGCTACCAAATAATATTGAACTACTTTGTCTAAATTCATTTATATGTGTATACAAGCCTTGATTTTACACATATAAACTAATAAACCCAAAACTCAAACTGTGAGTAACATGCACAATTCTTCCCCATAAAACATTTTTAAAGACTGTTCTTTGAATTAAATGAATGTCATCCACACTCTTGTCTCTGAACCCGCTATTCCTTTTATAATGTTTCTCTTTTATGAAAGCAGGCACTCTCCCAGAGCTTAACTGAAGTTATTCCTCTTTGAAGGACTTCTTCCTCTTCTTTTTATTCTTTCTTGCTACCCACCTACATTGGAATCTTGTGTTGCTTTCATAATATTCACTTGGTACATGTGCTTTCTTGTTTTGTCTCTTGTGCATATGTCTTCTCTATCTAAGAAAAAGCTCTACTTTTCTACCACTGAGGGAGTAGGTAGTTTTTTTTATCATATATGTAGATATATATATACACACATATACATATGTATGTATATGTGTAAATATGTAATATATATAATGTGTATATATGTATATGATAAATAAATGGAAGATTAATAACTTGGGAATTTTCAAGATATGCATGTTCCTTAGAATTAGGTTACTTGTACCCCTAGTCTCAGAATTTTTTAATGTTTTATCTATAGGATTTTGTATCACCAAAATTGCTGTCAGGTTTTTGCTTACATAAGCCAATACAGGTGATGCATTGATCCTATTATAGTCTGTTTCTCAGCTAACATTCAGCCTTGCAAATAGCTATGTAATGTGCATGGTTCCTCTTGTTGATGATATTTTTTACTAATGTAGTTTGTATTAAGTCTTTTCCTTATTCAAGTAGTTGGGCATATTTTAAAATATCCATGTTCAAATACTGTATAGTCATAATGATACCATATAGTGAAATGGGAATGATAGTAATACATACCACCAGAATATCATCCAAGAATCATATAGAAAAATCATGACTTTGATATACACATGACAGAAATATAGGTGGCCATTCTGACTTTTATACAGGAACCAGAGGACAACAATATTCTGGAATTTCAAGTTAAAGTTACAACATGTACCTCTTTAATCAATATATTTATATTATTATCCTCTTTGAGAACACAATTTATAATTTAAAGATTCTTCCACTACCTATGCCCACTTTTCACATATATTTTGTAATTTGGCAAAGTAGCTAAAATTCTGATTAATAAAATATTTGATAAGACATTAAGGTTTAGCTATCTCATTGTTGCTCATATATTTTAGTAATGAGATCCAAAAGGTAAAGACAAACACATAAATCATTAAGATTTTTTTTTTCATTGACAGGTTGTTTTCCTTGGCTTTATTTTTACAACTCACATTAATTCCAAATTTGCATTCACCAGGTGAATCCTAGGAAAACTTCATGTTAATGTAGTTAAAAATTCTGTATTTAGTAAGACATGCATGAAACCTTTAACTATGACACTAGAAAATGATCTATTCACAAATTAAACATAACTTAATTTTATGACTTGGGAGGCAAAATAGCTAGCATGAGTCCTCTCTGAGCTATATCTTGATTCCTTTGACAGAATGCCTCTGAAGAGATGTCAAAAAAATCAGTCTCAAAGAACTGGAAACCATGCCCTCATTCACAGAGCTGGCATGCTGAGGTTGGGGAGGGGGATGACACAGCCACCATGAAGTAGGTTCACACGTAAGAAGTGTCTGCTGCAGCAATTGGCAAGCAAGGAAAGAAAGATTTTTCTAGGAAACATGGATGGAGGAAACTAGCATTGAAGTATATTGAGAAATAAATGACTGAGGTTCATTTATTCATTCAATTTACCAAGATTTACTTAACTATGTGTCTCCTGACAACACAAAAGTAATTAATACAAAATCCTGCCTATTATGTGTGTATGGTCTCAGGTTGACATAGAATGCTATTCTTCTCTGGGACTAAAGATTTAAAAAGAATTAACTTTTATGAAGGCAAAGAATAAGTATCTGGTGGTAGTTTTAATGATATATTTTAAACCAGGAATCGGAATCTGTTTCAGAAAAAGAGGCAAATGTTGGGAATATCAGTACATAAAATGTATGTTTTCTCATTTCCTCAGTGGTATCCTGGCATCATTTTGGTATCGTCCAGCTCTCTTTATCTTACACTACTTCCTGCATTTCTAAGTCCCAAAGGTATTTATGCCTGTCAATATACTCTCTTCTATCAAAAAGTATCTGAATCACATTCACACTCAATAACAAATGACTTAAATTCCTTAAACCAGTATTTCCTTCCAAGGGTATTTGCATTTTTACAAGAAAAAAGATAAGAGTAATAACAGTCTCAGAAATATTAAGTAGCAGGCTGCAGGCCAATCAGACTTTGAAGGTGTATACTATTTGTATCTAAATCCTCTGCCGAAGAGAAAACCTAACCCAGATAAAGAAAGGTGACACTGGAATGGTAATCCAGGTCCAATAAAGGAGATAATCATTTATTGCTACAAGTTCTCATTAGGTAAAAAATCTCTCCTATTCAAGTTGGTTGTCATTAAGTTGATAAATCATGACATTGAATCTTACCTGGTACAGCTGCAAATCCTTGGTCTGACAGAATGAGTTAAATGTAGTTATTTCCTTGGGCAGTTCTGCTAAGGCCATCCTTAGCACTCTTATTTCCATACTGGCAACATGGGACACGTTGATATTTTTCATCACTATTATGCTTGACCTTTGTACCAGTAAGGGCAGCAAAAAAGCCCTGATCATTGCTGCTTTTTTCACATTCACTTGATAACTTGAGGCCAAACCTAAAGGTTCTCAGGAGTTCCATCTCTGCTGAGAAAAAGCTATATTTGAATTAAATGTGGTATTATAAAGTTTACTTAGACTCTTTAGAGCCAAAATATATAGAGAATTAGTTGAAATGTAATTATTACAGTTGTGTTTCCAATCTAATGCTATTATTTCTGAAAGTGGTTCCATTGTTAAAAATTCAAACTTAAAAAGACTAAATAGGTTTTTTTTTGTCTTCTATGTTATTTATGTTCCTGCTTGTGTATGTTTCTTAAACAACTTCACACTGAAGTTGAGGACTTCTGTAGAGGACTATAGACTCTTTGTGCAAACTAAAAAGAGAATAAGTATACATTTTCATTTTACCTTCTCTCATTTTTTGTTTATTTACTTTTTCCTAACTTGGTAATGAAATGATCTTTTTGGTAAAGTTTCTGTACACACAGTGCTAAATTAAAGGGGATAATTGTTTTCTATGGCAAAGTTTCAAAGTATGAGAAAAGTCCTTCAAAATAGACTTGAGGAAAAGAAATGAAATGTTATATTTGAACATCCATGAGCACATTTTTCTTCATCCAAGAGAAAATGGTTAGAAAAGATAAGCCTACAAGTCAGCCCAAAACAAAGATTAATTTTAATTAAGGCTCAGAAAAAGATGACAAGAGTATTGATAAATAACGTTTTTTTCTTTGCTTTCCTTTTCATTTCCTTTCACAGTCTATGCTTGAGGTCAGAAGATTTTCTGGGCTTTAGTAGACGTTCATTATGGAGTAAAAAATTAGGGTACTGTCAAGTATTTCTAGTAAAGATTTACTACTGCTGGGAAAGGTAGGATGCTAACATATTTACCCAGACTTCACAATTCTTTTAGTTTAAAATATTCATTGAGCTCTTGCATACCCAAAGACACTGATCTACGTATGGTGAATACCACGGAAATGAATAAACTTCAAAAACATACCAATGTATTGTGTTATTGACATGGTCTATATAAAGAACCCAGTGGAGGTAGCAACTGGGTTAAAAGTTCACGCTTGGTACAGAAGTGAGCCAGTCTTCAAGGTGATCAGTTAATAATGAGGTGCCCAGAGAGGGTGCTACATCCACATGAACCTAAACCTGGACCTAAAGTGTCCAGGGAAAAGGAAACTACTGAGGGGGACCAAAGTTTTACCACCTAAAAATATGCTTTTCATGATATTAATTTTAAGCTGGTTATTATGAAGATCAAAAAAGTCAGAAAGAACTTTTGACCTGGCTCAGGTGGCCAATAGAAAAAGGGTTCTTAAGCAGCTACCTCTCAGAGTATAGGAAAAAGCAAAAGATTCAGGAGCTCAGTCTTGCTGTCAAAGAAGCCCTTAAGATTATCATCACAGCTGCAGGTTAAGGGGAAAGCTTCTAATTAAATATGCATCTAAGGACTGATTATAAACCTTTCCAGATACCTTGGAATATGAGTGTGTTTTAAGGTATTCCTTTGTGTACTCCCTCTACCATTCTCCAGAGTACTAGTATCTATTGGAGGAGGTGCCATCATATGTCTGGTAGCCCAGGTTTTATATCTGGTTCCATCTAAAAGCAGCAGAATATACATTTTTCTAAAGTACATGTGTGACATTCTTCAGGATAGACCATATGTTTAATAACAAAGCAAATCTTAATAAATTTAAGACTGAAATCATATCAAGCTTCAATATTGTGAAACTAGAAAATAAGAAAACTGGAAAATTCATAAATATATGGAGATTAAACAACACACTTCTGAACAATCAAAAGATCAATAAAGAAAAATCAAAGGATCAATCAAAATATACTTTGAGACAAATAAAAATGGCAACACAACATACTAAAATGTATTCAATGCAGTAATAGCAGTTCTAAGAGGGAAGTTCATAGTGGTAAATACATCAAGAAACAAGAAAAAAACCTCAAATAAACATAACTTTACAATTCAGGTAACAAGAAAAAAAAAAAAAAGCTCAATGTTAGCAGAAGAAAGAAAGATCAGAGTGGAAACAAGTGAAATAGAGACTAAAAGGACAATAGGAAAGATGAAATTAAGAGCTGGTTCTTTGAAAAGGTAAATAAAATTGACAAATTTTTAGTTAGACTCAACAAGGGGAAAAAAGGAAAACAGGGTTCAAATAAATATCAGAAATGAAAGAGGTATACAATGGATACCATAAAAAAAAAGAAGTTACTATGTACAAATATATACAAAGAGGACAACTTTTAAGAAATAAATTCCTAGAAACATATGACCTTCAAAGACTGAATCGGAAAGAGATAGAAATTTGGACTAGGTCAATTATTAGTAAGGAGATTGTATCAGTTACTCAAAAATATCCCAACAAACAAAACCTAGGACAAGACAGCTTCAATGGTGAATTATATCAATCATTAAAAAAGAATTAATATCAATTTTTCTCAAACTCAGAAAATAAAAGAGAATACTTCCAAACTAATTTTACAAGGCCAGCAGCATTCCTGATACCAAAACCAGACAAGTAGACCACCAAAGTAAAAATTATAGGTCAATATCTCTGCAAAAATCCACAACAAAATATTAGCAAACTGAATTAATCAATACATTGAAGAATCATACACCATGATCAAGTGGGGTTTATTCTAGGAATACAACAATTATTCAACATCTGCAAGTGACCAATGTGATATACCACATTAACAAAATGAAGAATAAAAATCATATGATCATCTCAATAGTTGCAGAAAGAGCATTTGACAAAATTCGACATTCATTTATGATAAAAACTTTCAACAAAGTGGATACAGTGGAAATGAACCTTAACATCATAAAGTGCATATATGAAAAACCCATAGCTAACATAATTCTCAACATTGAAAAGCTGAACAGATTTCCTCTAAAAACAGGAACAAGACAATAAAACCCATTATCACCACTTTTATTTAACATGATATTGGCAGTCCTATTTAGAACAATTAGTCAAAAAAAAAAAAAAAGGAAATAAAAGGAAAGGAAGAATTGAAACTGTGATTATTTGTTGATGACATTATATATATAATATAATAAAATATATAATAAAGACTACATAAAAATCTGGTGTTTCTATAGACTAACAACAATTACCAGAAAGAAATTAAGAAAACAAGCTCATTAACAATTGCATCAAAAAGAATAAAACATATAGGAATTTAAACAAGAAGGTGAGGAACCTATACATTGAAAACTATAAAACACTGATAAAAGAAATGAAAGAAGACACAAGTGAATGGAAAGACATTTTATGTTCATGGCTTGGAAGATTTAATGTTATTAAAATGTTCATACTACCCAAAGCAATGTACAGAGTCAATGCAATCTCTATTCAAATTTTAATGGCATTTTTCACAGAAATAGGGCACACAATCCTAAAATTTGTATGTAACCACAAAATATCCTGATTAGCCAAAGCAATCTTGAGAAAGTAAGACAAAACTGAAGGAATTATGAGCTCCAATTTCAAACTATATTACAAAGCTATAGTAGTCAAAACAGTATGGCAAAAAAATAGTATGGCAAAATCAGACACATAGCTCATTGGAACAGAATGGAGAGGCCAGAAAATAAATTCATGCATAGATTGTCAATTAATTTACAACAAAAAATGCAAAAATATACAATGGGGAAAGGACACTCTCATCAATAAATGGTATTGGAAAAACTGGACGGCCATATACAAAATAATGAAACAAGACCACTATATTATACCATAAACAAAATTAACTCTAAATGGAGTAAAGACTTAAATGTAAGACCTGAATTAATAAAATCCTAGAAGAAAACATAGTTGGTTAGCTCCTTGACATTGGTCATTGTGGTTTTTTTGGATTTGACACCAAAGGCAACAGAAGCAAAACAAATTGGAGGGACTATAGCAGACAAAACAAAACAAACAGAAACCTCCTAAAAAGCAAAGGAAACCACCAACAAAATGAAAAGGCAACCTATTGCATAAGAGAAAATATTTGCAAATCGTATCTGATAAGGGGTAAATATTTAAATTATATATAGAACTCATGCAACTCAATGGCAAAAAAATACTATACAATTTAAATTTAAACATGGGCATAGGATCTAAATAGAAATTTTCCTAAAAAAGACACAAATTGCCAACAGGCACATAAAAAATGATGCTCAACATCACTAGTTATTATGGAAATGCAAGTCAAACCACAATGCAAATCAAACCCCTATTAAAATGTTTAGTATCACAAAGAAAATAAGACATGCTGGCAAGAATGTTTATTATCAAAAAAAAAAAAAGTAAGACATGCTGGCAAGGACGTGGAGAAAAGAGAGGCCTTATGCACTATTGGTGGGAATGTAAATTGGTTCAGTCACCATAAAAAACAGCATGAAATTTTTAAAAAATTAAAAATAAAACTATCAAGTAATTCAGCTATTCTACTTCTAAATATTTATTCAAGGAAAACAAAAACACTTATTTGAAAAAAAAATATGCACCCCCATGTTTATTGCAGCTTTATTTACAAAAGTCAATATATATAAACAACCTAAATGTCCTTAGATGGATAAAGAAACACAATGGAATACTATTCAGCCATAAGAAAAATTAAATCTCTCATTAGCAACAACATGGAAGGAACTTGAAGGCATTATGCTAAGTGAAATAAGTCAGAGAAAGATAAATACCAAATGATGTCTCTTATATGTGAAATCTAAACAACAAAAACAAAGTCATAGATACAGAAAACTGATTGGTGGTTGCCATAGGCAGTGGGCAGGGGTGGGCAAAATGAGTAAAGGAAGTTAAAGGTACAAACTTCCAAGTATAAAACACATAAGTCATGGGGATGTCATGTACAGCATGGTGACTATAGTTAATCACACTGTATTGTATATTTGAAAGTTTCTGAGAGAGATCTTAAAATTTCATCACGAAAGAGAACAAAATTTTAGCTGTATGGTGGCAGATGTTAACTAGACTTATTGTGGTGATCAATTTGCAATGTATGCAAATATTAAATGATTTTGTTATGCACCTGAAACTAATATAATTTAATGTCAATTATACATGAATAAAAAAAGTAGAACTTAGATGTTCATAGCAACATTATGCATGGTGGCCAGGACAAGGAAGCAACCAAAGTATCCTATGACAGATTGGATAAAGAAGCTATGGTACATATATACAATGGAATATTACTCAGCAATAAGAAGAGATGAAATACTTCCATTTGCAACAACCTGGGTGGACTTCGAGATAATCATACTAAGCAAAATAAGCCAGGCAGAAAAAGTTCAAAATTACATAATATCAATTATATGTGGGATAAACCCAAAAGCACCAAATGAATAGGACAAACAAACAGACTCATGGACATGGACAATAGACCAGTGGTTACCAGAGGGTAGTGGGGCGGGGGGAGAGAAGAGGGGAGATAGAGAGGGCAAAGGAGGTCAAATACATGGTGACAGAAAGAAATCTAACTATGGGGGGTGAACACACAGTATAAATATATATATGCCTTACTGCTAAAATGTACAACTGAAACTTACTGTATTTCATTAACCAGTGTCACCATCAAAAAAATAAAAAAATGTAAGTAGAAATGGCACAAGTATAACCAAATAAAAAGTGACAGAGTTAAACCTAATCATATTAATAATCAAATTTAATGAGAATGATACACACACCCAGTTAAATGACAGAGATTGTCATATTGAATAAATTCGCAAGATTCAACTATCTGCTAGGTACAAGAAGGAACTTCAAATATAAAGGTACAAATAGATTAAACATAAAAGGATGAGAAAAGATATACAATGCTAACTAATCAAAACATACTGGTATCAGACAAAAATATATTACTATCAGACAAAGTGGATTTCATAGTACAGAATATTAGTGGGGGTAAAAAGATAATCTCATAATTATAAAAGTATCAATTTATTACTATAACATGGTAATCTTAAACATTTATATGAAAATAGCAGAGCTTCAAAAACATAAGAAAAAAGCTAATAGAACTGCAAGGAGAAAAAGACAAATCTACAATTACAAATTGCAATGTTGCTCTCTTAATAAATGGTAGTACAATAGGTAGAAAATCATAGAAAGTGTAACAAACTTGAAAAATCAAATTACTTGACCTGACGTTTTTAGAACACTCCACTCAACAAAAGAACACATTTTTAAAAATTGTACATGGAACATTTATATAGCTAAGACTATATTCTGGGCCATAAATCAAACCTCAATAGATTAAAAGAAGATGAAGGTAATACAAAGTACTTCTCTGACCACAATAGAATTAAATTAGAAATGGACAACAGAAGGATACTGGAAAAATCTAGAAGACTGACCATACCAATCCTTGGCAAGTATGTGGAGCAATTGGAATCCTTATAAACTACTTGTGGTGCATTCATTTTGTTAAACACGTTAGCAGCTTCTTAAGAAGGTAAACATATACCTCCCATATGACCTATCAACTCCACTCCTAGAGCAATAGATGCATATATTCATAAAAACCTTATACATGAATTCTCATAGTAGCAATATTTGTTACAGTTAAAAATGAAATGCAATGTAATTAACAGTTGAATGGATAAAACAATTGTGGTATGCACACACTACTCAGCAAAAAGAAGCAAATTGTTGACATACGACAACATAGATATATCTCCACATAGGCTGAATGCAACAAGCAGAAAAAAAATATATGTTGTATTATTTCATTTATATTTAATTCTAGAAATTGCAAATCAATCTAGAGTAGTAGTCAAACCTTATCCAATTATACATTTTAAATATATACAATTCATTTAATGTCAATTATATCTTAATAAAACTTAAAAACTAAAATTAAATTCATGGCTCAAAAAAAAATATTAAAATGTATATATACCTCTGAGTAGTTTCATCTCCATCTCTGTATCTTTCACCATATACTATACACCAGAATGAATTACTAGAGTATAAAACAGAGGAAAAAAAAAACATTTGAGTCCTAGAAAAAGTATATATGACTATCCTGTAACTGGTTATTGTTTAAATCTAAGAAGGCCTTGGATTTGGTTATTTTAACTTTACATTTTCTTTCTTTCTAAATTGTCTTATCCTTTCTGTTACGTCTATCATAAATTGTCTTGGGTATACTATATCATACCATTAGAGAATAGAGATTTGCTTCATTTCTAATTCTAAGGCCTCTATTAGATTTGCTAACCACAGCTCCATTTTAAAAAACATATGTTTTGTGCTGAATGCCAAAAGATTCACAAACTTCTCATGAACAAAATTTAATCTAGATCTCTTCCTTATTAGATATCAAGAAATAAAATCTCCTAACTGGGAAAAGTTTAAAAGTTTTTAAACATTTATATACTTAGTATTTAAAGGAAGGGTCACAAATAGAAGTCATGTATTTCCATAAAAATGTAAGCTGTATATACACTGGCTGTATATATCACGAAAATTCTTAGGAATAAAAAAAAACATACAAGGCAGAAAAATATTTTTCACTCATTACCTCATCTGACTTTCAAAACATCCCAAAGAAATAATCAATATTATTATTGCCATTTTATAAAATTTCTAAGATCAGACTGTGAAGAACTAGATTACAGTAACCAGTAACTAATTTTAGAGACACCATGTAACTTTAGGACTGTCTCATTTCAAGGTAGATGACCTGGCCATCATATTTGGCTAACCCAGTCTACGAATTTTAGAAATTAATTGAATGATCTGTTATTATATAATAAACCACCTCAAAACTTTATGACCTAAAATAACAACAATTATATATTTAACTCACAAGCCTGCTATTTTGTCAGGGTTGAGCAGAGAAGGCTTCTGTGCTCCAGGCAGCAGCGGACGAGATGGTCTGAGGACAGCACTGAGGATCTGCTTTTAAAATGTCTCATTCACAGGGCTTGCAAATTGGTTCTAACTATCGGCTGAGAGCTCAGCTAGGGTTGTTGGCTGAAACACATACACATGGCCTCTTCAGGTGGCCTTTCTGCAGAGGCTAGTTGTGATTTCCTCACATGTGTAGAAGCTGAGTTCCAAAGGCAAGCTTCCCCAAAGTACCAGGCGGCAGCTATGCCATTTTTTGTAGCCCGGCATCAAAAGTGACATAGCATAGTCACAGTGCACTCAGATTTAAAGGGAAGTTACTCACATAAACCCCACTCTGAATGGGAGATGTATCAATACTACATTACGAAAAGAACGTGTGAGATGGAATTTAATGTGGGAGCCATATTTTAAAAATACTATATACCATAGAAATCATCTAGAATATTGTTTCTCAAGGTATGGTCTGCATACCATCTCAACAAAATTACCTGATGGCCATGCTCAAATTATAATTCTTAGATACTTGCTGAGAACTATACAATTTAAAACTTTGAGATCAAGGCCTAGGATTTTAAACAAATTAGTTGGGTTGTTTAGTGCATCATAAAATTTGAAAACCCCTTATCTAGTCCAACACTCCTATCTGAAAGAAAAAGGAAACAAGAACTAGAGAAGTTAAAAGACTTTTGCAAGAACACAGTTAAATGTGCTATTTTCAGCCTCTCTGTTGAATTTTCAAGAACAAGTTTCTTTATGATTCCTACCCTAGAGATGACAGAGAGTAAGCCCAGGGAAGAGCATTGCAAACTCTAATGCCTACCAGGCAAGGAGGTGATATTAAAATGTATATATACTTCAGAGTAACTATCCCCTTAAATGAGTGAGGCAGACTTGCTATAAATTAACATAAAATAGGAAACCATAAAAAGTTATTAAGTGGGAAGCATTTTCAAAGATCAAAAACCTAGAGAAAGGTAAGTTTTCAATGGGGACCGAGTTTGCTTGGCTGAAAATAAGGCAAAGACTTTGGCACTGCAATAAGGAAGTTGACACAGTGATACAGAAATGAAATATCCCATGGAGGTCATAAAATGTCTTTGGTTGAAGATGGCTCCCATACCTCACACTTGGTGAGAAAAGAGTTTTACTGAATGTTTACTGAATAAAAGGTACGACTGGGGAAGAGAAGTCAGATTTCAGGGTCTCCATTTTTTCCCTTTTCCAGTACATATACACACACAATCAAACATACGTGCTTGTACCAATAAAAGTCTTTATAACCTTGATTATGCAGAAAAAGTTCTTTGGGTATTTATAATTCTATGAACATTTCTCTGTATATAACAGAATCAATCATGAGTTTATTGTTCTCCCCAACAGGTATAATTTCTCTGAAAGGTCAACATCATCAGTCCCCAAGGAGCAGGATCCCTGCTGACGCTTATTTAGGACCCTTCCAACAAACAGCTAGCCCTCTCAAGAAATTGTCAATTTTCACTTTTCAATGTGCTCTTATTACAGAAATAAACAGCTTGCCCTCCCAAAGCCTGCTGTATCATAAGCTAATTCTCAGGTACTCTTATTTCTCTGCAAGAGGACAAAGAAAAATATTCTTGATTTCTGATGAAGAGTACTCATCAGAGTACTTCTAATTGCAGCAGAAACAACTATCCCCTTAAAAAAATGACAATTCCAATAAGACCTTCCTTTACATTTCTGGGAAACTGAATAAAGTGCATTTTAAAGAATCAGAACCAGCTGAAAAAGTGGTTCTGCTGCTGCTGTTAGAATCTGCTGCTGTGAGCCCCTCACTAGCCTTTGCTTGTCAGGGGTGGTTGAGATCCATCCACATGGCCATTTTCTCTCTCTGTCATTGCTGATTGCTAATTTCCTGAGTATTAATTACAAAGTTCAGTCCTTCCCCTACTGAGTGTGAAATAGAGAATGAGGGCTAACTTTAGAACAAAAGCTGTCAAATTCCCCCATCCGCTCAGTTCATTTAAGGCCAAGGACATGAAAAGCAAAGAGACACATTCCCTCCCTTTCAGGAAAATTTCTGTGAAATTAGGATGACTCAAACTTTCCTTATTGGTTCTTAAAATAAAGGGTGAGTGTTAAAGGCATTCCATTTTTGAATGGCCCTAAAAGATCTTTTTCTGAGAGATCGAGGAAGAGGGGCGAAATTATCTCAGCTCATTGAACACAAATAAATGTTCTGGCCATCCTTCTCTGCATGATTAAACCATTGTCTTAGTCATAGCCGGGCCTCTAATTCCCAAATGAGTGCATTGCCTTAGCCGTTTTTCAAGAGGAGAGAAGAAGAAAAAGAATTTTGGGATAACTAATTTTTTTACTTTTGATATCAGGGACAAATGGCACATTCCGGGGCTTTGTTTGTTTTTTGTTTGTTTCAATTTTCGGTACATCCTCATATCTCCCTACCAAGAATTGGTTTTATGGTTAAAAATTACCATATGGAAAAGAAAGGTGTGTCAGTGAAAGAGAGGGCCAATCAAACATATTAGCTGATATGGTAGGTGGCAGTGATATATGTCTGTACTAGCCACAAACATAATTTGACTCAGGTGTACTGTCTGTCACAGGGTTTATTTTAAAGTAAAATATATTTTCCATTCAAAAATGTCCCACAGCAACACATGAACAAGACAAACAAAAACTCAAAGATACAGACAACAGTTACAGTTGTTACCAGAGGGAAAGAGGGGATGGGAGAGGTAGAAAAGCTTAAAAGGGGTCAAACACGTGGAGATGGAAGGAGATTTGACTTTGGGTGGTGAACACACAATGCAATATATAGATCATATATTGTAGAGTTGTACATTTGAAACCTACATAACTTTTTTAACCAATGTCACCCCAATAAATTTAATTCAAAAACGTTCCCAAGCAATGACAATAGAATAAATAAAATGACTGGGAGCAAGTCAAATCTGGAATTTGTATACATACATTCACTTCTTAGGGACTGAGACTTCCCTCAGAAAAGAGAATAAAATCTCTAAAATAACTTTTTTTAAAAAATGCCTTAAAATACAGACTAAAACCTGAAAATCAATTTTAGTGTTGTTCAGTGACTGTCACTTAATCTAGTCAAAGACATGAACCTCCTCTAGGGTCTCCATTTCTTCATCTGCAAGATGAGATGCTGAACAAATGGTTGATTCTCAATCTGTATGCTCTATATTTCTAGGGATAGGGCCTGTATCAAAAGGCTAATGAAAATTGTCCTTATATATGAAATAAAGAATCCCATCTAGCTAATCATCCTTTCTTTGCATTTAGCTGGATTAAAATCTGTTCTAAAATGTAAGCATCATGATTATATGCTGGTCAGAAGGTAAAGATCAGCTTGATGCCCTCCGATTTACTGAGGGCTGCAAGAAATCAGACCCAACACCTGGGGCAATCCCACACCTCTAACACCTTGCCATCATTTTGAATATGATTTGACATTTGGTCCATTGATTTATCTATATCATACAGTTTATGAATAACGATAATAACATGTTGGCTAATCTTCTACAGTATCCTAGCAGCATTCTTCTCCCTTTCCCTCTTTGCTCCTCTCGTTTTTGCACTTTCTCTCACTAGAGCAAAGTATTTCTCATTTAAAGCCATGTAGCCATCACTTTTGAAACTGTTACACCATTAAGTTCTCATTTTCCACCCAACACAGCTTACATTTTTTTTCTTTCAAACTAATGTAGGAGTTGTTGAAGACATATTTTCTCTCCCTCCCAATTCATATGTCTTTGATGAATAATAATTTATTATGTCATTTGATGAATAAAAATAATAAAATGAATATGTTAGCCAGGGTTCTCCAGTATTTGACCAAATATCTGGTTACCATGACTTAGCCAAGTTGGCACATAAAATTAACCATCATAATGAAATATTAGTCATTGTTGAATGTAATTGGATAAATCAGTTATTTCAAAAATATGAATTCCAGATGATGAAAAATTTGAAGACTATGGACCAAGAAGTTTTCTGAGATCCTTTCCAAATCCAAGGAAACAGAAAAATCTTGACTCAGCTGAGTTTGTTTAATGGTTTGATGGTAGTAAGGGTTTCTCCAAATCTTTTAAGTATTTTTTTAAAAGACTAATTTAAGGTCCCCTACCTGATAATGGTCTGTTTTTATCTGATACTCTCCTCCTAGATCCACTTTCCCTTGCTTCTCTCACCTTTTTATTATTTTGTTATTGTTTGTTTGTTTGTTTGTTTGTTTGTTTTTCCAAAGGCATTCTTAGAACGAGGAGAAAGGGGGTGGAAATGCTGATTGTCCCCGAGTTTATATCTTAGGAGATTTTAGGGACATGCAAACATGGAAAAACTTGAAGCATTGAGGAATTAAAAGAAAGTCAAGAAACAAAATACAGCAATTGCCTTTGGATTTTCATTGAATGAACCTAAATAAGTTTTGAAGTCACTTTGAAATAAGCTCTGGGGCAATTAATATTTTCACCTGCAAAATTTTGCTTTCCAAACCTGGCCAGTCTGAAGCAGCTGGCAGTGACTTCTTGCCATATTTTTCCTAGATCAGGGTTCTCTGGCTCCTCTCTCAATGTGTGTGAAGGGAACCAACATTTTGCCACCCTGAGGCTGCTTTTTTGGCTATTGGTTTTGAGCTGTTTATTAAGAAAATAGACTCAAAAAGAAACTTTGACCCTCCTGCCAAAGAGATTCAGACAGAGAGACCTGCTTCAGGAAGGAAATCTTAATTTGAATCTTTAGCTTAATTTGAATTTAGTATAGTAAATAAGAGGACAGCAGGTGCTTATTAGCTAGATACCCTCTGTCTCATTGTTTCTGAGTTGCCTAGCAAGAATTTGTCTGCCATGTATGTCTCCCCTCCCTCTACCTGTAAATGGCCAGTCCTCACTTCTGAAATCTTTAATCCAAAAGCATCTTATATGCCGAATATTTCCTCACCATCTTTGGAATTTTCAAGCTTATGTGAATTTCCATGAGCATGTATTAAAACTTTGATTTTCTCCTCTTAAGCTGTGTTAATTCGATTACTAGTCCAGCTGGAAGAACCAAAAAGATGAGAGGAAAAGTATCTCTTTTTTTTTAGGTCCCACATGTGCATCTCCGAAAAGTTTGCCACCCAGAAATACTTTCCTCTAAATGCATGAAAGGCTGTACGCATTTTATTTTATTATATTTGGTTTTTAAATATAGTTAAAATTAGATCTAGATATACATTTAAATTAGATAAAAGCACGAACACCTGTCTGCTCACAATATGACAGTCCCCTTTTCCTGAAAAAAGGAAAAGCCCATGCACATTCCAGGTCCCAGTCTGAAAATCAGTGTTCATCTTTTAAAATACCTTTAGAATTAATGTGCTTTGATGGAGGTAAAAAATGGAAAAATAATTAGACACTATTCTCTTTATTTGCATTCTTCAGACCCATTCTTGATTAAATCAAATTAGTAGGGTGTTATTTTTTCCCCCATCATTGGAGTGGAAATTTAGTCTCAGCCATGCTGAGTGACCCAGCAGCACCATAGGAAGGCCATTTTCCAAGACACAGATCTCAACCAGCCTGTCTAATAGGCAGTTGTTTGTGAAATGAGTATTTCTGTGCAAGGCACAAAGACCATAATATTAGAGCTAACTCTCATGACCTCCAAAAGGTAGAGTTGAGCCTAAATTTCTCTCCAGAAACTGCTGAAATTGAGCTCTTATTTATTTGGTGTGTGTTTGTGCATGTGTGCATTGGGACTTCAAAAACTTTGTAAACTTGCAAATAGGAATGTGCAAATCACTGAACTTGGTTACAGTGTCTGTTGGATGGAATTGGCAAGAAACCAGAGCTGAAAGTAATGGTGTGGACAGCCTCACCCCATTACTTTCAAGGCAATTGATTCTGTTGTAACCATTATATCACTCTCGATTTAAAAAGAAAAAAAAAATGGAGGTGGTTTATCATCTCTCCCTTCTAATGGATAGGAACATAAATTTACTCTCAATGTGAGATAAGTGAACTAAATATAAGGTGCTCAATTTGTCACTCTGACCTAGTGATGAGATGGCATGCTCAGCTCAGTGGCCAACGTTCGTATTTGCTTCCTGAGTGAGAGAGGTCTTGGGATGTATACTTGTCTAAAATGGCTTCTGAGAGTCAGAGTAGTTTGAAGGAAAAAGAGATACTTATCAAATCAGTCATTCCTCAATGCTTGAATATAATGTATCATGTGATAGTGAAACAAAGAATTTTTTAGGGCCTGGCACCATTACTATTGTCTGTCTTTGAGTATGTGATTTTTATTGTTTATTGTACTATTAGCCAGAAAGAGCTATTATTGATTAAGGGTATTATTATTGTCCTACAGAGCAGATGTTAAGAAAAAATCGAGCTGAAGAAAAACAAAATTCTGTACTCAGTATCAAACACATAATTACTCAAACATACATGATAGGCTTTTTGTTGAAAAGATGGTCTGTCAGTCAGCACTGGGTTAAAAACAAATAAACAATTGAATCAGCCCCAGAAAATAATAAGATATCAGAAGGCAAAGTTAAAAGAGTAAATTAAGAACAAGGAGAGTCAGATATATTTTATAACTTTCCAGTTGCTTGGTTAAGTGAATTATCCTATGCCTGTTGCTTTGGTTGCTGAGTATGAGGAAGGAATCTAGACTTGATTAGAACGGATTTTGCAGTAGTGTTTCCCATTGACTAGGTAATATTCAGTTCATGTCTCTGGGTTTAACAGAATGGTTCCCAAAGTCGCTGCCTATTGGAATGACCCGCGTGGGAGCTTTAAAACATACTGATACCAGCTCCCAGGGATTCAGATTTAAATGTTCTGGGTTTTGGCCTGTGGGTGGTATATTTTAAAATTTCCCAAGAAGATTGCAACAGGTGAGCCCTAATTTTCAGGCATGAGATCCCCAATTATGTTCAAATGTCTCATAAATGCAGGCATTTGAGCTCAATATGGTCTGGGCTTTGGGAACTCCTGTTACCAATAAAATATGAACAGGACATATAGCTTGTCTTTCCTCAGAAAGATGTTAATATCTTCAAGCACCACCCAAGACACATTTTTATTTTTAGAAACAAAAGTTTAAATGGAAGTTATTGGAAATATCTGATGACTCATTCAACTGCTAGAATTAAGTAAATTCTGAATAGCAGCAACAAGTTATCCATTAGCTTGTAATCCTCCTCTCAAAAAAAAATTAATTTAGGTAAGAAAATTAAAACTGTGGAGGTCAAAGGGCACAGACTTCCAATTATAATGGGAATAAGTTCTGGGGATTTAATACACAGCCTGGTAACTTCAGTTAACAACACTGTGTTATATATTTGAAAGTTGCTGAAAGAGTAAATTTTAAATGTTCTCACCATAACAAAAACACAAATGGTAATCATTTGAGATGAAGGATGTGTTGTTAACTAACCTTATTGCTGAAAACATTTTACAATATATACATGTATCAAATCACCACATTGTATACCTTAACCTTACACAATGTTTTATATTAATTATATCTCAAAAAAGCTGAGGGAAAAAAAACATGAAGAACCTTTGATATAGCTTAAGTTTTAAGCTTTACCGCTTCTTTTAAAAAACATTTATTTAAGAATTATCTAAGTCACTAGAAGTGACATTATTAAAATGATAGCATAACATTATTATTCAGAATATAATATTTATATATAGTACATAATTTACAAATGAAAATTGTGTGTTTTATATATAGATATATTTTTCATATGCACGTAAGTGTATGTGTACTCTTGTTATAGTCAGAATAACTCAAAAAAATGGAATAGAAAACATCTACTACTCCCATTTTACAGGAGAATAAGTTTTTATGATGTGAAATGACTTGCCCAAGGCTACTACTACTCTACAAAATAATGGAACCAGAATCAAAATATATGTTTCCTCAGTCCAAACTTATGTATCCTTTCTGTGGTAGAGTGATACATTACAAAGTCTCTTAGAACCTTAGTCTTCCCAAGGAGTGGCTAATTGAAATTGAAATTTTGTCTTTACTTTAAAATCAGAGCCAGAATCAAAGTAACAGGAAAAAGCATATCTAAATACAAATAATTTTTTTTTGAGAAATATCCCTGATATTGCTGAATACCATTAGGTAAAACATTTCAAAATATGGTACTTGATAACTGTGTTATGTAGAAATTAATTTTTAATCAAGTGAAGATGCTATATAGAAGAGAAATAAAATGATTCTTATTTTGATATATCCAGTTGCAAAATACCTTTGTAAGTAATAATTCAGTGATATATAAAGGTTATGTGTAACATCTACTTCTGAAAGCATGAGAATATTTTGATAAACATGTTGTCCTGGAATGTTAAAATTCTGAGAGATACTTTGTCCCTGATGTTATTTTTAATGGTCATAATTCAGAAATTAGAATCATAGAATTAAGTACTTAACTCTCTGCACCGATTCTTAAGTATTTTTATATTGCAAACCTCTTTGAGTAACTAATAAAACTATAGAAGTTCTCTCTAAAAGAATTGTACATTATCACATTTTGAATACCATTTTGAGAAATTCACAGACTCTCGGGCCCCAGATAAAAGCTGTGCTCAATTAAATGGGTATAAGAATTCAACCGATATAAACTAACCCATTTAAATAGTCATTTCAGACAAGAGCACTTTAAGTGAAATCATTATTTTTTAAGGCAGAACTTTCTTGTTTAAAGAGTGACAGTGTATTTATCAGTCATGTATTTATCACTCTGTTATAACTTAAGATATAAAAGACTGCTTATTTCCTCTTTAGGCATTTTGCCAATATTTTGTAATACAGAACTAAAATCAACTGACAACTGATGTGGTAAAAGAGTAAGCTAACAGCTAGGTTGGTAGAATTAATAATAAAGAGAAAAATACATACATTTTACTCAATTATCTTAAAAGCAAGCAAATCAAAGACTCTTTCACAAGCGTTAAAGTTAAATGAGTTTAGAAAATTCTCCAAATTATTTTTAACAGACATTTTTATTCAATTTGATTTCTTGCTCACTGATTCTTAACTAATATCACTTACTGAATTTAATATGACATTGTTATTATACCCATTTTAAGACATACTCTCAAATCACCCAAAGTTGTCACAAATCCGAGTGTCTGATCTTCCCCAGAATTCATTGGGAATGTCTGAAATTTCTGAGTTCAGTATTAAAAATAGCACATAGATGACTTCTGGCTTCAGCTCTGAAATGTAAGATCTTAGAACTTTGTACTCCAATTCTTATGAGAAAGTTTGACAGCTAAAAATCAATGACTATTCTTGGACTCATCAGAGAACTAATGTTGCAGGATAAATGCTCACCCCAAAATCTAGAGAGACAGGCACATCAGAGAAATATAGCAATTGCTCTGCTTACCTAGAACAGAAGCTACTGGAGATATAAACAAACTGGTAAGAAGACTTAAATGATAATTTTGATGAATGTCTGGAGATGGAGTGGGGACTAGTATGAGAGTGAAGTGACAAATGCCTGGGAATTATAGTCTTAGGGGATCTTCCATATATTTGTGGGTGCTACCTATAGGAAAACCACAATATTCTCGTAGTGAAAATAAAGAAAGATTCTCTTATGGCTGCTCTCAAGGTGAGAGTAGAAAAATCATTGAGAAATATGCCCAGAACCTTCTTTATGACAAAGTCCTTATCTCCATGGGTAAAGACTTTGCTAGAACTTCATACCTGCTGGAGGAAGGGAACTTCTCCAACATTTGTAACTTTCACAGCCCCAAGTCACAGACACACTAAAATGCTGAGATTTAATTAGAAGATTATAAAATGCTTCCCACTCCAGCACCTTACCACCACAGCAGCAGGGTTCCAGTATCATAACAGTCGGTTAAAACTTGAAAAATGTGCAAGACAATGATTCTCTATAAGGAATAGTACTTAAGGAAGCCTGAAGTCATGAAGGAATGCAAATGTAATGACACTAGAAGAATCCAAAACCTCTAGAACATACAACTGCACAAACATTAAACACAGTCCCACCCCTATATATAATAGCATAAATCCTCACACTAAAGGCCTATTTATGTTATTACATCAGTTCCTGTTACCCAAAGCAACATGTCTGGCTTTCAACAAGAAAATTACAAGGCACGACAAAAGGAAAAAAAATTATAAACAAATCCACAGTGAGAAGAGACAAAGCAATGATCAGAACCAGACTCAGATGTGACAGATGTTGAAATTATCAGACAAGAAGTTTAAAGTAATTATAATTAATGCGTTAAGAACTCTAAGTTAAAAAGTAGACAAATATGTAAGAATTGAGCAAGAAATATTTCAGATGAGCCTGGAGCATTTGCTAGTGAGGGAAAGTAAGAAAGAGCCAAACAAAACAAAACAAAACAAAAAAACACAATGATAAGATATGTTAAAGGGACACAGATGTCAATCAAAAAAGTTCACAATGGCCAAAGCTGGAGCAGCTTGAGCAATGAAATGAAGTATTATTGAATTACAACCCAAAGTATAAAGTGAGTATATAGGAGTCCATACTGATATAAATAACTTATTGAGTAAATATTGAATAATAGACTAAAGGTCCTCATAGTAGATACTTCATTCACAAGGTATTGACACATAACTCCTCACTCTCAGTGTGAGCTGCATGCAGTGACTTCCTTCCAAAAAATATAGTGTGGACAGCAAAAAAAAAAGAGTAACTTACAGAAAAGGAAACTGGCGAACACCACCTCAGCCAGGTGATCAAGGTTAGTATCAGCAGTCATAAGGCATGTTAAATGTATATACTTTTGATATGATGTAGTTAGAACAGAGTTTACCTCCAAGGTCTTTCTTTCATGAGAAAATACCAAACAAATCTCACTAAGGAATAGTTAACAAAATCCCTGACCAATACTCCCCAAAACTTTTGAGGTCATCTAAAGCAAGGAAAGTCTGAAAGGCTGCCACAACCAAGAGGATCCTAAGCAGATGTGATAACTAAATATAATGTAGTACTCTAGATGAGAACCTGGGACAGAAAGATGACGTTATGTGAAAACTAAATAAAAGTATGGACTTTAGTTAATAGTATATCAGCATTGGTTCATTAATTATGATGAATAAACCATGCTATTATAAAATGTTACTATTAGGAGAAACTGAGTATAGAATATATGAGAATTCTGTACTTCGTAATTTTTCTGTAAGTCTAAAACTATTCTCAAATAAAAAGTTGATTTAAAAAACTCTCATAGTGTTTATCATTTGTCAAATTCTTATGTTTCAAAGTATAAACCATCTATCCCTTTCTAAAATGTTATATATACAAAAAGCCTTACTTTCCACTTATTACTCTACACATCATTTTTCTCTTTGTTAGTCTCTATATATGTGTATGTTATATAAAATTTAATATATTCACAATAACATAAATCTTTAGAGAATTCTATTATTATCATAAAAAATTGATACTTTCTCAGTTTGTTTTGTTAAGGGTCTCTGGCATGTCTTTAGATAGATATACACATTTTAATTATTTCTCACATTATTTTTTGGAGAAGACTACATTTTCATTGTGATACATATGAATTAGACTCAAACTGCTTTGTCTTAAAAAGAACTAGTTTAAATTTGCTAGAATAACTTCTAATAATATATTTTAAAATAAGTTACTAAGACCAAGCTATAAATAATTTTAATATACAGCTGCATCATGCTTGATCTTTAAATAATTAACAGAAGTAAATTTAATAATAGAGATTCATCAACTTTGCTGATTTCCCTCCCTCTCTGAATTTGAGTCTGCCGTCTAGTGGATTATGAAAACATGATGAGGCTCATAGTGCCTGCCTTCTGGAAGCACATTTACTACTGCACCTGAACACAAACACAAGCAGAATCATAAAATGGAAAATTACATGTTCAGATGCCAAATTACAAGACCAGATTGATATTTACACATGCAATTACAACCCAAAGCACACGGTACACTATATGTTCCAAAGAGATATATGATCACATTTTGCAGGCACAGCCTGACTGCTGGAAATCATGGCTTTCATTGACACATGAGTTTTTTTGCCTATAATCTTGATGGGACCATTTTAGAGTTATGATTTGGAGGAATGGCTTCCATTACAAGTTCCACTTTTAAGGCTACTTCTTCCTCAAAAGTGATGCATTAATCATTGTACCTAAGATAACTTGAAGAATAATTTGTATTCATTGATGATAAATATTTGTTGTTTGGATCTCTGTAAGTCTCAAAATCATTTTTTCTAAAGTTTATTTTAATATGGACAAGAGAAAAAAATAAAAATTTTTTTAATTTAATTTTTTGTGACACTAGTTATTAAAATTGTATGGGTCTCAAGTCTTCAATTAAATAACATATTATCTGCATATTGTGTTGTGTGGTCACCACCCAAACTCAAATCTTGTTTCATCACCATATACTTAATAAAAAGAATTATCTAAAAAAAAAAGAGGGTAAAACATTTATTGGGTGAAATTCCATCTCATGTTGGAAATTATGTGGGATCTTAAATCATACAGACTTTCTGGCTACAGAAACATAAAAGAAAAAAATAAGAGAGAGAAAGAAAGAAACATATGAAGCAAGATATAAATAAACCCAAGGAGACTTATCCAAAGAAAAGGGAAAACAGTCATATAAATATTTGTTCATTTCTCAAAGAAATTTCTGAAAATATAATCTCTCTAGATAAACGCTCAAGAAAAAGGTGAAAATATTCAAAAAAGATATTTCAAGATCCCAGAATATAAAAATTGTGAAAAAAATATAAACCTGACAGAGCTGCCAATTACAATATGAAAGATGACAAAATAATACAAATTAAAATATAATCAAGCATGTGTTGGAAAGATGAAAAATAATACAAAACAAAATGGTAAAAAAATAAGTTATAAAACATTATAATTAAAATGATAAAAATAGAAGGGAAAGGAGAGGTAAATTTCTGAAGATCAGACCTAAGTAAAACAGAAGATACTAGGAATATAATAGAAGAAAATATTGACTCTGCAGATCAAAAGAATTCAGCATGTCCTAGGATTTACTAATAGAGAAAATGTTATGAACAAATGATGAAAACTTTGAGATCAGTTTTAGAGAGCATCATTATTGAAGGGGGAGATAAACTCAGGTTGGAAAACACTGAGTTTGTGGGTTCTTAAGATATCCCAATGAGATTTTGAGTAGGTAGTCACATATGTAGGTCTTGACCTCAAAAGAAGTATATATTATGTAAGTATGTCTGTAAATATATATGTATGTGTGCATGCTTATGTATATGTGTGTATATATTTCTTATATGGGCTCTTTCTGAAATTTAGTAAATAGATAACACATATATAATAATATGTAAAATATATATTAATTGTTCTTATATAAAAAGCAATTACAGAATTCATAGACTATTGGAAGAAGTTAAATTAAAAGAAGTTGATTTCTTTAAAGAAAAGGCTGTTTCTCTTCTGCTTTCTTCATGATGTTGGTTTCCCTGGTTGGATTGTGAAGGGTAGAAAACATGGGGCCATATTCTAAAACATATTGCTTCAGTTTCTGATTGGTTCTACAAATTAGCTGTAAATGGGAGTAGGGAGTACCTTGAGTAAAAGCAATGAACACACCATCAGAGTTATTTCTTTAGGTTATGTTAAGCTCATGTTAAGGTAAGGACAACATTTATCTAAGAAAAATATGAAAGATATAGGTCTATGATGGTTAATTTTGTCAAATTGACTGGACCACAGGGTACCCAGACATTTGGTTAATTATTCTGGATGTATCTCTAAGGATGTTTTGGATGAGATTAACATTTGATTTAGTAGACTAAGTGAAGCATTTTGCCCTCTCTCTAATGTAGCTGTCCCTCATCCAATCAACTGAATGCCTGAATAGAACACAAAACTTAGGCAAGATGTAACTTCTCTGTGACTGCAGCATGCTGTAATGTTAGTCTTCTCCTACCTTCAGACTCAGACAAACAGGTACTATGTCATCAAGACTCTTGAGTCTCCAACTTGTCAAATATGCAGATCGTGGGACTTCTCAGCCTCCATAATCATATGAGTAAATTCCTTGTAACAAATCTCTCACTTCTCTCTTCTCTCTCTCTCTCTCTCTCCACACACACGCACATGAACACAGATGTGTGTGTGTGTGTGTGTGTGTGTGTGTGTGTGTGTATTCTACTGGTTCTTTTTCTCTAGAGAATTCTAATATATATAGGGTCAGAGTAGAATATGGTAAAAATCTACATTAAAAGTATGAAATCAACAAGTCTACATTTGCCAGACATTAAGATGAGGCAATGGATAAGGCATGATAAATAAAAGCAGGTAAACAACCACACGCTATTGGTCAGCAACTAATAAATAAAGAACTAGGATAAATAGTCTCAAACCAAACAGAGATACTAGAAACAATTTTTTTGAAACAAAATTTATTTCTTACTTATTCATGAATTTGTTTTCTTTTAGGATAGAAGCAAGTAAAAATACATAGCTGTTTTAGGTAGAGGAAGGTAGGACATATTTGAAATTTGATAAATCAAACACTTGATTGAAGGACCGTCTAAATATAAGATTGTCTTCTGAGGGCAATATTTCATTTATAAAGGGATTATAGTAGGATTTTTAAATTAAAAATTAAAATATTAGCAAAGAAAATCCACATAAATAAAAATGTCATGACACCAGATTGTCTATGAATATTGATTAAAATTGGACACAATTTAGTTATATGTGGTAGACACTGTGATAAACCACTTAGACCAGCTATGTAGAACAGAAGGATCTCTTCTCCCAGATACTTAGAGTACTGTCAGCTGACTGCCCTCATCTAAAGAGAATCACCCTGCTCAAGACCACACGCTTCTCTAAAGCAGCCAACATTCACTAAGTGGTTGATGGGAGGTGAATTAAAGCCCTACCTCTTTGCTCCTCTTTGAGACAACACTGAAAGGCAATCTGAGTTTTAGAGCCTCCCTGTGGGACCCTACAAAATCTTTATTAAGATTTTGTTGTGATAACATTGTTTATCGTCTCCTCCTGAGCAGTCTTTCTTCTTCACTTTTCCCTGTAGATGCCTCCTTTTTCTACCCTATGCTGAAGGTTTGGTTGAGGCAACAGCTTAACGACAATACCCTGTAAGGATGAGACTTTATGAAGAATATACTCTAAATCAATATTTATTAATCCATGCTCTGTTCCCCAAAGCAGAATTCATGGTCTATAGACCAAAGGGTGAAAATAGGGGCAGCTTCACTCACCACTGGTTTGAGTAACCCACCTGGGAAGTTTTTACTTCCCATCCCCACAAATCCAGGTTTCAGAGGTTTATAGGTCCTAGTTCCCATATGGTAAATCTTCCACTAGGAGACACAGAAAGCGTTCCATGGAATTGAAAGTGTGGCTGCCTCCAGGTACTTCAGATTCCTTAAAGTGCTAAGAAATCAGTATGAAGTACAGGAGTAACTGACTCTAATAAGAGGAAGTCACAACAAAAGGATGGCTGAATATTTCAGTATCCAGACAATCCCCTTAGGCAACTCTTGCCAATCCCTTGCCCAATTTTGATAGTATATAGACAGATGCAACAATCAAGACAAGAGATAGGCATGGTGACAAGAGAGTTAAATATTTTAGGAATGAGAATTTCAGTCAAACCAGCTGAAGAGGTAGCTAAGGGTCAGAGAAAACTGGAATGGTTAGTAGGGAAGGGAAATAGTGAATATCAGTTTTGGGAGACCAGCTACAATGTCAGGTACTATCATTCATACTACTAATCTTTCTCTTATAAGTTCACTTCAGGAAGAAGAAACCACCATAATCATGAAAGAGCTGTTTTCAGAACTTGAAGAAGTAAATTTGAACAATGTAAGAGGTGGACCTAAAAGTTGTGTAACTCAGATACCCCTTCAGCATAAATTAGCCTATTTCTCTAGCTACTGGGACTACTGCTGGTTAATAGACCGGGTTTGGTCTATGGCAAAACATCTAATCAAAATGCATTAATTATGTCAACATTTTAATGTGAGCTTTCTCAAGGTGTCTATAAGAGATGCTATCAGCCTGCTTCTCCCAAGATCTTAGCACCTTTTTAGGGTAGCCTGCAGCTGATGAAACATGGTTATAAAGACCTGGCCGCTTTGGCTAACCTTGGGACAACTGTGAAGGTGCAATCCCAACTTCACAGTATTCTGTGGAACCATCTGAGGCCTTTGCTATGATTGCATCATGGGCCAACTTTTTGCTCTGCTCATCCTGCTTCATTTTCTTCCCATACCACTATAAATCCAGAGAGCATTCCCTAATTAACTTCCTGAATGCCAATCTCTGTTTCAAAGGCATTCTATCTGTAGTCTTGACCAAAAATAAGAGATGATTGAGTGGTTCACATCTTTGAAGATATAGTGAATACCATCATATACCACCATGATTTTGAATAATGCTTGATAATGTACATAAAAGTTCATAATGTAATGAAGTGAAGAAGCAAGGTATAGAATATGAAAACATGTGAAAGAGACAGAGAGAGATCTGAAAAAGTGTTCCAAGATGTTTATATAGTTTATATAGACTTAAGAAAAATTAAAAAAAAAATTTTGTGCTTTCTGTGTTTCTGAACACCACACAATAGATATGTATTAATTTTGTATTAGAAAGAAAATTTTTATTTGGCATTTCAATGCTTGGTCTGATAGCATTGTACATTTTAGGAAATTTTGGAATCAGTGTGATTTTCACACATAACTGAAATGAATTTTTCATTTATCATTTTATGGGAGCTGTGGGCTTCTTCATATTAGACAGTGTAGTAATTTTTGATGACTAAGGTACATTTTTTCTCTTTCTTTGGGATGAAATATTGAATAACTGTTATTTTCAAATGTATTCTCCCTCAATGAGAGCATCCAAGCCTACCTTCTGACTTGTCTTCCTTTAGGACGAGACCTGGGTTTGCACATTGCACTTTGCACAGTGCTCGTGACAAAATGTGGATGCATGCAGGCTGCTGTTCTTAAACTGTGTCAAAGCATCTAATCTGTAGGCATCAACTTTCTTGTCATTAGGAGCCAGGCTTTCTAAGGATGGCTACCAGGGATTGCTATCTAGTATCCAATTTCAAGATATAGTCCTTCATACTACATGCAACCTCCTCATTGGTTATTTCCCATCTATCAATTTATTATCTCCTTTCACTCCTCCAATACTGCTTTTTAACCTTGTACCCAGGAGCACTCAATAAAGGCAGCTGGAAATAACGGCGGGTGGTGGTGGTGGGTTGTGTGTGTGTGTTTGTGTGTGTGTAAGGGACAAAGTGCTGTCTCTTCCAACAACCAATTCCCTCAGGAGCTGATTTCTTCTAAATTGGAAAGATTCTTTATTTTGAATGACCGGCTGATGTGATGTCTGATTAAGTGATCGCCTTCTGAGGACTGGCACTAGTGAGTGATACAGGCTGACAGACCCAGGTAACCAAAATAGGCATCTACTGCCAGCTACTGTTAAATGAAGCAAGAAAAGAAGAGAATTAAAATATCCCACAACTGTAGTCCCAAGAATGAGAATATAGCAACACAGAGGTAATAGGAGCAGAGAGGTAAAGGTGTTAACTAGCTTTCTAGTCTTATTACCATTTTAAGATGAAATGAATCTGCATTTTAAAGGTAAATCTCACTCTTATTATATATTACCTAAAACTCCTGTGATTTCGTGTTATGCTACCCAGAATCAGCCACATGCATTCCTTTCTTTTGTTCATTTTTTTAATTCTCTCCCAGAAAAATCAATTTTTTCCCAGCAAATAGAATATGAGACATGTGACATTTTTTATTAGAAATGAAAAAATATACCCTTACATTGCTTTTGGTAATTCATTTTTATCTTTATATATTCATCTTTACTTTTAATTATTATTTGGAACCAACTTGAACTTTTAAAACTGGCCCAATATAAAGAAATCTGAATCTGGACAAAGCACGCTGGCAAATTTAGAAGGCAGATTATTATTACCCAACAAATGTCACTATAATGTGAGGTTCAACATTATAAAATTTTCCAAGGCCTAATCAGCAATTCATCTATTTTCAGCAGTATTTAACACAGCATAATGTTACTGCATCAAAGGCATTAGGCAATCTTATGGCATTCTTGACTGTGATGGATTTAACTAAGTGAAAAAGGTGTGAGCTTATTCTGGAATCATTGCTTCAAGTGCAAGCAATTTAGAGCTGAATATGCTTGAAATAGTCTACTGCTTTCTCCCCTTTGCTAAATTTAGGTGTACACATAAGCAATTTGCCCCAGATAAAAGGTAGCATATTCACCACACATCTAATTATTATTTACCAAAGAGGCCAAATTCAGCTTCTTCATTAAGGATAATTGAACTCACTACACAGTAAAAAGTTCATAAAATAATCAGATTAGGTTAACTATATGGCAGTGTGTGTGTGTGTGTGTGTGTGTGTGTGTGTGTGTGTGTTTAACATAAAAAGAGAATACAAAATAATCAAGAGCTGAATGGTTGATTTAATTTTATCCACAAACATAATGTTTGAAATGGAAATGAAGGGAACTATCTTGATAATTGTTTTCACAGCAATTGAGACAAAACTGTTACTGAAATATTCAAATAATTGTTTTATTTATCCATCTCATTCTGTACTTCAAAATAGAGACCTCAGCTATCCAAAACTTATCAAATGAGTAATCATTAAAAGAAGTGGATTTCTGTATTTCTGTATATAAGTGAGATTAATTAAAAAAAATGAATAAATTAAAAATAAATGTAAATTAATGAAGCTGGTAGCTATTCAATTCCTTCTGTTTTAAAATTTTTTACATATATGATTTAAGTGATAATTATTAATAACAAGACATAGACAAAATTCAAATTTGAAAATTGTTTTTTTCATTTCTCACCACCACCAGTAATCCATCCTTTTTTAGTCCAATTATTTATAAAATAATAGTGGGATATAAAAATCTATACTACCTGACTTATCAGAAGGTACCATTCCATTAATCTACTATTCTCTCTTTTCTTGCACTCATGCATTCATTCAGTCATCCATCTGACAAACATTCATCACTCCCAAGATTATGCTGAAATTAATATATACAAAAAAATTAGACATAAAATTTGGTTGTTAAATTCCAGGTACTTGTGCCACATATAATAGGCTTTGTGTTAGAGTAAATCAGTGATATCTGGGTTAAGAGTCTGACTATACCACTTTCCAGCTGTGTGTAATAGATTAATAGTTGTCCATCTCAAATCCATCTTTGACTTTGCTTTAGAAATGGAAAATTTTCTTCCTCCTCCTTTTCCACCAGGAGCATTGCACTCATTCTTATGATGCTATGATTGACCAATGGCACTTAAGAAAGAGTTGTTGTTGCATGGGGAGGGGTGGATGGGACTTCCAAGAAAAGTCCTTAATAGTGAGACACACAGCTGCAGAACATAGAGAACTTCAGCAACCACTTTGGGTAGTGAGGCAAACTTGAGAATGAATGGCAAGCACAACGGTTGCCAGAGCAGGAAGAGAAAGAGCATGAGTTCATGATGACTGAGGCTTCATGCAAATCATGGACTGCCTACATCTAAATAGTTTAACATGTGAATTAAATTAGTTTCTATTATGTTTAAGTTAACAGTTCTTTTTAACTTATAATTAACATAAAATATATAATCTTGTCTAAGTCCCCAATTCTCTCTGAGCCTCCTTCTCTTCAGCTTTAAAACAATACCAGTTTTGTAGAATGATTAATAAAAAGGTTTAACGTCTGTAAAACAGCCAGCACATATTATGGTTGTGCACAGCAGTTGTTCCCTGGGCCTGGGACTCTGTGGTTTTGTTTTGATTGGTCAGAATCTGTGTCTTACCAGGGATTGATTCAGCTTTGAATATCATCTCAAAATGTGTTATAGAAATTAGCTCCTAATCTACAGAAAAGCTGAAATTATAATAGGATTGGAATAAGAAAGACAATAGAGATGTCAGATGTATCAGTGAGGGGTCCACTATTTGGTACTAAACATAAGTGCTTTTGCCTTTGAAGGTCTATGACTTGATAGAGTTATTGAGAAGAAAGAAATACAAATGAGGAATATCTATCATATCTGTGGCATTTTGGCATTCATGGAACATGAGACCATTAGAAAAAAATTATCAGCAAAATATAAGATGTACTTCCTGCTATAATGAGAACTGAAAAGTAGGAAAATCCGATATAAAAAATTCATGGGAGTCCATCTTTTCCAAACTGCTATTGTCCAAACCAAATGCAGGTTCTCTACATGTTTATAAAGTTTAATTCTTATTTAATCATTTTAAGTATTCCTCGAATATCTGTTTTAAGCTGCATCAAATACATTTTGTAAATAAGTGGGTATACACCAAACAGTATTTAAAATAAATTAATTGACATAAATGTAGAAGAATTAAATGGAACTAGGTAATGATTAATTTTGTCTTTAGCTTTAGGTAGAATTTATTATTGTAACCTGGTCATGAAATGCTGACCACTTTCAAAATAATGTTTGTAAGTTTGTTAAAGCCCTGATATTTAACCTAATTAACACAAATAAAGAAAATGGTAATTGATGAACACTAGGTTCTGCATGACATTTATGGCCCTCAGTGTGATGAATGAGGGGGGAGAAATGCCTGACATTTTGAATGATGAGATAATTAAATAGGGAAAGGAGAGGGATCCATTGTCACTACCATAATGAAAGATAGGAAGACTTTGGAAGAGCACACACTGTCTCAGGACAGGCACAAAATCTGCTCAAGACTAGAGAAGGATTAGCTGAATGCCTTTGTGGTCTGTCTTTTTAGGAGAGTTGAGTTATTGATGACCCTTCTAAATGCTTCCCATAACTACTCTTTCATAGAATAAATACAATTTAACTGGTGCACAGCCTTCTATTCCACAGTTAAAGAGGATAAAGGAAATGTCAGTTGCAATATCACAGATAGAAGTGGAAGAATCTTGGATATCTGAAAGTTCATTTTGCAGATGAGGAAACCAAGGCCAAAAGGAAGTAGCGATTTTATTTTTTAAAGAATTTTTTTGAAACAAGAAAATATGAGATGGTGCTTTTAGGGTCAAAGTATATCATGAAATCTTAAATTGGAAAATATCAATATATTTCTATTATATTTAAGTAGTTTGTGTAGAATTTCTGTTATTTGTAAGTAAAAAAATGACAAATTCAATTTTCAAAATATCTCCATTTTTATCAATAATGAATAATAATATAATAAAAAATATTTACACCAAAATTGATTTCTGCTGAGAGGATAGGCTAGTAGGTTAATATATTTCAATAATGAAGTAAAATGTACTACTCTAGGGCACTTTGCTAATACTGGTGGTAATAGTGTGTATGGTGCAGGGAGAGGGGGTGAGTACAGGATAAAATTCAGAGTGAATAATCAAATATATATCAAAAATTTTAGGAAAGGCACGGGATTTTTGTTGTTGTTGTTTTTAGTAGTCGTAGGTATTTGGTAGATTCTCCAATTGCTTTGACAAGAAAAAGTTTAAATTGAATTTTAAGTTTAATTTTTCTTACAATAAAATTAATTTCCCAAACTAAAATGTATACAAATGGGTACATCTCAAAAGAGTATTCTTAAGCAGCTAAATTATTTTAGCTTTAAGCTTTTGTATAGTGCTTTTGCAGAATAAATTTAAAATAGATTTTTTGTTTGTTTTATTTTAAACTACATACTAGTTATGAAAACTTATTTCCTTGATTCTTCAACTATGAGCTAATCCAGTGGGAGGTTATCACATTTCAAATATTTTGGGGTTCTATAGAAGAGGAAAGCAGATGGAAAAATATAGCCATGCTTGTAGGCTGCCATGGAGAATCTTAAAACGAGAAGCTAGAAATCACTTGCCATTTCGATTTAAATGAACATTCAGAACAGTGTTAGAGAAAGAGGCAGAGGCTGTGAGTACAGGAAGAAAGTGAAGGGACACATTAGTGGTGAAATGAAAAGTTAGCAAGGAGATGAAATATGCCATGTTTATGGCAAATTCATTTTACTAATTATATTTCGCTATCACCTGAACAGTTTTACCCCTCTTCCCAACCTCCTGATCTTCATTTTTTCTATTTGTTTTTTTTGTGGCTGTGCATAACCTCACACAGCATGAGGCTTTTGATACAATTTTCATGTGCTAGGAAAGGCCCTGATCTTAAGGAGCTTCAAAGCTCCATAAGAGTCGAGGTAAATTCCAATAGTGACTCCCATTGTGTAATGGAAAATGCACTGGACTAAACCCCAGAAGACACATCTCCCTTTCCTACTAGGTGCATTTATTTGCACAGGCCACTTAACTTTTCTGAGCCTCAATTTCTGCTGTGTGTAAAAGGGGAATAACAATGCCTTCAACCTATGGTTGTGAATAAATGAGATAAAAATGATTTACTCTGTATGACTGAAAAGCTTCTTCACAAGGGAGTTATTGATCAGACATTACTGCAACAAGGAAAAAAGGTTACAGCTTCAAATTTTTACCTCCAAAACCCAAATACATTGACACTATGCAGTAGGTATACATGTTTGTCTCTCTGGGGTTTATACTCTCTATTTCGATTGTATGGTAGGGCTGAATGCTTCCTTTTAAAAATGCAATTTTGTAAATATATCTTTAGGTTTATAACATAGAGACAAGTCACAAAGATAATAAGACAAAATAGGTTTGACAGTAAACATTTCTATGTCTATGATAGTAAATGTCTTATATATGCATATGTATGTATTCAATATGAAAATAAACATCATCTGTTAGTCTGGAATATAATTTCTTATGAAGAATTTCTCACTGTCAGCAGGTTCTTTGTTTACTTTATAATAAATGGTAGCCATTTGTATCATATGGCACCTACCATACTCAGTAATGGACCAAGTTTTAAAATTGAATTGAGCTCAGGTTGTGTCTGGATAACATTTTTGCAAAAGATTGATGATTATAAATTATATAGAACTAGATATCAACACAGCAAGCACTTCGTTAAGGACTTTACCTATATTATCTTACTTCATCTTCACAAAACTCAGATCTGTCTGACTTTACACTCCAACAAATGGCATAGTTTTGGCTGAAATAAGGATGCAAACATTTTTGAATAGATGGTCTATGTTGAAGTTCCAGACTAGCAACCTTTTGTAAATATACAAGAGATAACACCTATTATCATCTCAATAAAATCAATTTGCATTTATCAAGTAACAACTTTCTGTTTTGTGAAATTTTATATTTGCTAAAAGCCATCAGAGTATTATACCTATGAGAAAAAGAAGATAAGTTGTGGAGCTGAGGAAAGAAGAAGAAGAAGGGAGATGTATCATAGGAGGAGGAACATGGGAGCAAGAGGAATAAAATGAAGAGAAAAGAATATAAAAATTTTCTAAATGATATAGGAGGAATGCAAAATGGTAACTGTAATATACAAAACACATTAAGATAACTACAGCATGCTCTTACTATGGAAGGTAGAAGTACATACAATTAAAGTCTCTAAACAAGAAATTCAAAACAATGAATCCGAATTCATAATGAAATATTTTAAAATGCAAATTTAAATACTAAACCTTGTCCACAAAATGAATAATAACTGAAAAAAAGTACACTATGTCTATACAAAAAACTTTAAAAAGGAAACAAAATATGTGAAATAAAACATTTTAGGTAAAGAAAATTTTCCTCTCAAAATCAACCAAAAATATAAGAATCCTATAACATCATAGTACTAATTTGATACGGTGTCTATAACAAATTACCACAAATTTAGCAGCTTAAAACAACACAATTTTATTATGTTTCTGCAGGCCAGAAATAGAAAATTAATTTCACTGGACTAACTTTGAGGTACTGGTAGGGTTGTTTTCTTCCAAGAGAATCCATTTCCTTGCTTTTTCTAACTTCTGGAACCTGCCTGAGAACCTTGGCTTCTAATCCTTGCTCCTATTACTCCAACCTCTTGCTTCCATCATCATAGCTCTTTCTTCCTCATCTGTGGTCAAATCTTCCTCTGTTTCTGTTTCATAAGACTACTTATGATTACAATAGTGTTAGTCCAGATAATCCAAGATAATCTCCCCATCTCAAGATCTTTAATCACATTTTCTAATTTCCTTTTCCCATACAAGATAACATTCTAAATTTCAGGGATTAGCATACAAATATTTTTGGAGACTATTATTCAGCCTACTGTAATCAGTCTCTAAATTAAATATCCTAACACATACCTGTGGGACATGCAAAATAATTTGAATCTGTTATTCAAAAGTTAAACACAGAAATGGACAAAAGCAGGAAGAAATTGAATGTGTTGATTAGATTTTAAAAGATATAGAAGAAAAATACAAAATCATATTTGAAATAAAGATAAAATTATAAGGTACCCAAGGAAAAATAAATCTAAGATAAAATTAAATGAGGAACATTATAAATGGACAAGAGAATGCAGCAAGTGAGGTAAAAAAAAAAAAAGTAAAAAAGAGAAAGTAGTTGAAATGTAAAAAAAAGAAAAAAAGGCACCATGATACATACTAAAAAGAAGTAAATAAAAACATTTGAACAAAACAAATGTATAAAACTATAACCCCCCAAAATTTCTAAATGTAATAGAAAATATAAAAGTTTTTACCAAATTATTGAAAATATTGACTGGTAAAAATTAATTTTGAGAAATATGCTAGTAAAATGATTAGAATTCATAAGTAGAGAATATATCCTCAGTGTCTCCAGGAAAAAAGATGGAATAACTTAGAAGAACAAGATAATTACACTGGCATCAGAATCTTCAAAAAAACATTAAATCAAGGCACAATGGAGCAGCATTTTCTAAAAACAAATTAAAGCAAGTGTGAATGAAAACTTTTCTACTAAGTACCAAGGCCATCAGAAAACAATTAACATGGTGGTACTGAGAATCTGTACACACGTTTTCTCCCTGAAGAATCCATATATATATATTCTGCCTGAAGAATCTGTACACATGTATTCTCTTTGAACAGTCTGCTAGAGGTGACTTTTATACAACCAAGAGATGACTGAGAAACTGGCAAACAGACCAATAGTGAATGAATGTTCTATATATTTAATTATGGAACTGAGTATAAACAAAAAGTGGGAGAATTGTATACATACATTATATGTTCTGGTAAAATAAAAAGAATGAAACTTAAAAATGGGAACATATGAGAGACATAAAAAGAAAGAGAATGTCATATACTGCTGTGTAGAAATACCAATTAAGATTGGCCAACTAGATAATAAAAAGTAAGAGAAAGGGAGATTAAGAGCACTTTAAAAGGTATAAAAGATATATCTAAAAGGAATTAAAACAAAAGTTAAAACCCAAATCTTTATAAATACCAAAAGAAAATTTTAAAGCAGCAAAGATACACCAACTACAGAGAGAAACAGTAAATAAAATCCATAGTAATTATCAAACAATGAAACCAAATGATCAAATAATGAGACCAAACATACCAGGCACAATGAAAATATTTAGCCCCAATTCAGCTTTTAAAGAAAAGACATTTCAAACTGGCTCACAAAGCAAAATCTACCTCTATGAGTATTCAAAAGTATACCCAAAATATAGTGATTCAAAAGGATAAAAATAAAGAAAAGGACAAAGGAAAAATATATAAAATTTATGTGCAAGCAGTGATAACCAGATAAGTCAAATTCAGACAGAGAAAGAAAGAAAGAAAGAAAGAAAGAAAGAAAGAAAGAAAGAAAGAAAGAAAGAAAGAAAGAAAGAAGGAAGGAAGGAAGGAAGGAAGGAAGGAAGGAAGGAAGGAAGGAAGGAAGGAAGGAAGGAAAGAAAGAAAGAAAGAAAGAAAGAAAGAAAGAAAGAAAGAAAGAAAGAAAGAAAGAAAGAAAGAAAGAAAGAAAGAAAGAAAGAAAGAAAGAAAGAAAGAAAGAAAGAAAGAAAGAAAGAAAGGAAGAAGGAAGGAAGGAAGGAAGGAAGGAAGGAAGGAAGGAAGGAAGGAAAGAAAGAAAGAAAGAAAGAAAGAAAGAAAGAAAGAAAGAAAGAAAGAAAGAAAGAAAGAAAGAAAGAAAGAAGAAAGAAAGAAAGAAAGAAAGAAAGGAAGAAGGAAGGAAGGAAGGAAGGAAGGAAGGAAGGAAGGAAGGAAGGAAGGAAGGAAGGAAGGAAGGAAGGAAGGAAAGAAAGAAAGAAAGAAAGAAAGAAAGAAAGAAAGAAAGAAAGAAAGAAAGAAAGAAAGAAAGAAAGAAAGAAAGAAAGAAAGAAAGAAAGAAAGAAAGAAAGAAAGAAAGAAAGAAAGAAAGAAAAAAAGAAAAAGAAAAAAATGAGACCAAAAAAGCTAAGAGTACATGCTCAGGAGAAAAATAGCACTGAGTTCTACTAGCTCTTTCTATAACGCTGCAATCTCAAGCAGTTTCACTATCCTGAACCTCAATTTTCTCATCTAGAAAATGGTAATAAACTGACAACACAGGACTATTTTCCTTTCATGGTGATTATAACCCACATTCAAGCAGCAGGGAGGCAATTCCTGTCACCAAGCAGGAGTTTTAAAGCTGAGAGTCACACACATGTTCTACTGGCTTCTGTGTCCAGAATAGTTTTAAGAGCTCCTCTAGATTTTTAAATATAATATATCATTTAAAACTAAGCACTTTCTGGTCCTTTTGGATTTTCAAGATAGCTGAACCATATTTTGGGTGTGGGTTTCCAAAGGAAGTCTCCCACAGTCTCCAGTAGTAAACACAGAGAAATAACTGACAAAAGCCTGTCCAGCTTTTAGCAAAATCCATTGCTTTTTCCTCCTTTAGAATCAACACTTTCTTAGCGAATCCTACAATGTCCTATGACCATATGTCCTTATTTCTTGTATCGTGATTTATTGAGGGACGATTGTGCCAGGCACTAAGTGCTACTAGGAAAACAGGTATAAACAAGAATCACAATTCTTAGTGTCCTCACAAGGAGTCCTGAGTTCCTCATCTCCTTATTCCAAGGGATTTTCATACTCCTGTCCTACAGATTCTGAAAATGATTACTTATCTGCAAATTAGTCTGGAGGCACTTTAAACATTGATAATGTGGAGGTAGCTGAAGCACACACACAAACAGCCTATAGGACGGTACGATCTGGATCAATAAGGGAATCCCCAGCTTGACTTTCACAGATTGGATTGCGTTTCCATACATGCTGAACAAGCAAAATCAGGGAGCTTTTCCAGATAACCACAAAAGCAACACATTTTTCGTTAGGGCATTTAAAAAAGACAAAGAAAAGGAAGAAACGAAGAGTGTGAGAGATAAAAAAAGTAAGGAAGAAAGAAACCAGAGACTTATATATATTTATAGATTTTCAAATGCCACATAATTTGGCCTTTGAGTATTGCCAGAATGTACCTGTCTCTAGCTTTTGCATTATGTATTTATGTAAAATAAATTTAGCCAGGAGAAGCCTTTGAAATTCTCATTACTATTCCATGAGGAAAAATTATAAACTTATTCCTGCTCATAAAAACTCAGAGAGTTGTCTGAGATCCTCTGTAATTTAATTGTTTAATCTGAACCTAACTGTAATATGTCTCTATTCCCTTTCCTGCCATCTGATTGATTGACGTAAAATTATCCCAGTTATTATATTTCATTAATGCCTTTGGGTACTGTGTTCCCATTTTGTTGTGCCATCATTTGATTTTAAATGCATTAAGTATGATCCATTTAATCCCAGCCATACTATATCTAATAGTTTGCCACCTACAGAATTTTCAGGTATATTTTCAGTTTGCAGAGCAAATAGAGAATTGGGAGACTTGGCCTGACTGAAAATTGAAACTATTTATTGAAATAGTAGAAACTGAAAGAATTAACATTCAAAGGTGTGAGCTGTTTTTATTTTTCAAGCGTTGAAGATTTTAAGACAACTTTAGGCATATAATTTATCGAATATTACTAAACCACCTGAATGAACCATTTATTTATGAAAACATAAAGAAAAGTCTACAATATAAATGCACATATTGGGGTAATTGTAACTGTAAGGCCTAAACAATAAGATAATGTAAAAATATAACAAATGTGCTGTAATCACGAGTTTTAACAGTTCATCTTTGAGTTTGTCGGTGGATTAAACTATTATGCTTTCTATCAAGATAATTGACATTTAATTTTTAACACTGTAAATACTGAGATTATGTTTTCTAAGAGTTTAGATAATGAACAGGAAAACAATTCCAATTCCAGTGCAAACATGACCCAGACATCACAGGAAAGAAGGCAAAGGTCTGTGTTATCTCAATAACAAGTGGAAGTACAACTGGACTAGGGAGGTAAATGATCAAAACAGGGCATATTAAATAATATGCTGGAAAGAATTAGGGAATGGGCAGGGTAGAGAAGGAGATGTGAAAGCACCTATGGAGACTAATCCTCACGAGTTTAGGATGAGATAGGCAGGTACTTCTAAATCAATTAAAAGTTTTTTCATCTCCAAAAAAAAATCTATGCTCATTCAAAACCAGCAGCCACTGAATTTGCTTGGGCCTTCTTCCCAAACGAACACACATATCTGATATGACTTTGTTAACTTCTGGTAAGTAGAACACTGGGGTGTTGCACAGTGAGCCTCAGTTCAACAACAAACCACAAGAGAAATTAAAATAGAGATATTCAGTACAGGTCCTGAAAGAAGTACATGGCACACCTTGAGGGACCACATGGTGAAGTCAAGACAGACAGAGCTACAGAACCTAGGCCACATGCATTTATTAGGGTTAATGGGGGGTATTTGGGGCTCTTAGGCTAAGGCCAGTTCAGTTGATTCAAAGTGCGGGGCGGTGGGGTGGTGGATTACTAACCTTAATGGAGTCTTATCTGCAGAGTATGCAAGGGAGGGCCCTGGGAGGCTGGGGAGACTTCATTATAAGGGCGTCTGGGAAAGTCAAATCAGAAATTTACATTACTTGTGACTTTATAAGCTGTTATCTAGTGTATAAAAAGATTTCAATCTAAAATGGAACTAGAGGCTGTGAAATAGAGAATGTCATAGCATACATCCTCAGGAAAACAAAACTTTACTGAGAGACATCTCTTTCTTAAAATGCCTGACCCCTGGAAAACTGGGACTTATCTCCTGAAGAGTGAACATTCACCAAGGCTCTCTTCCCATCCTTAAGCCGATGAACTTACTGCTTAAACTCTGACTTGACTCCTCCCTTCCCCACATCCGTACTCCTTGCCTATAAATGCAGCCTGCTCCAAATCTTTGGTGGACTCCCCTGCAGCTTGCTGCAATTTGTGTTTCCTAAATTGCAATTCCTCTGCTATTCCAGAATGAACTCAATTTCTGGTAATGCGAGTTGGCCTCAGTTTACCTCTTTATTTAGGTTGATGAGAGTGTGCACTGCATGAGGCACTAACATCAGTTCAAAGTCCCCACTTGGACAAACAAAATGAATGCTAAGACAATACCATGCAATAACTTAGCTATACTCTTGATGATTTCATCTTGTGCCCTTTATTTTTCTGTGAAAATGAGTAACATTACATTTCCTGGTTCAGAGACTGCAACTAAAATGGCATGTGAGTACACACAGTGAGAAATTCTGAAAATAACCATGTTGGCTGCTTAGAGTGTACAGCTTTTTATATCAGATATTATCAATAATCACACTTTCTACAGGATATTAGGTGATAATCTAAATCATGGCAAAAAAATGTTATTCCTAGCTATTAGGTACTTTAATTATTAAAAATGTAGTTTGAAACATTTTCTAAATTTCTATGTAGATTTTTAAGAAACATCAGCAAATGTTAAATTAAAGGTTGTTGATATGTTGTCCAAATATCCTCTAGACTCTACTTATCAATCTGCATATTTGGTCAATTAGGGCAAATGTAAATTTTTGAAAAGTCCTTTTAGTTTTAAACTTCCTACAAAGAAAATAAGATTTAATCTGTTAAATTTCCTGCAAACTTTTTATATAACAGTGCTAAAAAGTGATGTGATTTGCTTATCTGTGATATTGAAGATTTTGGAATGAAAATTTTTTTATTACTTTAGTTTCTTCAAAACGTGCAGAAGCACTTAATGGTATTTTAGGTTTTATTGAAATAAAAGGAGATAGCCTTTTATGTGTCTACAGGATGAATCTCATTGACGTCAGCCATAGGAAAGATGTTAAAATACTGGCCTATTATTAAATCATATTTTTAAAGTTTGAAGCAGGAAGAATGTTTTCCAATTAAGAAATATATTGAAGATGAGAAATGGGAAAAAGATTATTTAACAGAAACTTATATGTGGTTTCTCCAAAATTGTTTGATGATCTTTGAAGGGCCATAGTAAGTTGAAAAAAAAAATGAACTGACTGTACTTGAATTATTTGATGCTACATGTAGGTTGCAATGAAAACCCATACAGTGAAAAACTTGACTCATTCTTTGGAAATAAGATTGGTTTAGAATCCAAAATTATGTTTATAGAAAAGAGGAGCTAATATTAATAGTACTTTCTCAATATCTTTACTAACATTACAACACTTAGAATTCAATTTTGATTTCAAAATTCAAATTGTTTGTATATTAACATCACTTTCTCAGAGAGATTTAAATTATGATGAAATCCAATGTGCTTCTGAATGCTTAAAAATGATGAACATTTTAGACATGGATAGTCTATATGATGAGTTTATAGATAAGAAAAAGATCTGATTGACAAACAGTTTATTTATCAAAACAAGCCTATAATTCAAAGTAGATGACCTTATTGTCAGTGTTTTATATTTTAGCCATTATCCCAGGTATGTATTTGCATATTGTTTTCATTTTCATTTCACTCATGATATATGATGTCAAACAGCTTCTCATATGCTTATTTGCCATTTATATGTATACACATACACACATACACACACACACATATCTTATTTGCTAAGGTTCAGATCATTTGTCTATTTTATAATAGGGTTATTTTTTTACTGTTGAATTTTAAGAGTTTTTTTTATATATTTTAAATATAAGTTCTTTATCAGATACGTTTTTAGCAAATATTTTTTTTCAATTTTTAACTAATCTTTTTATTATCTTAACAGTATCATCATCAAGGTTTTAATTTTACTTAAGTCCCACTTATCAATTCTTTTCTTTCATGGATTGTGCTTTTGGTGTTATATCTAAAATCTCATTGTCAAACCCATGGTCACTTAAACTTTTTTCTATGTTATCTTCTAGAATATTATACTTTTGCATTTTACATTTAGATCTGTAATACATTTACAATTAATTTTTGAGATGTGTGCATGGTCTATATCTAGATTCTATCTCTTTTTTTTTTTCCCTAAAGATGTCTAGGTGTTTCATCACCATGTTTTGAAAAGTCTGTCCTCTCGCCATTGAATCACCCTTGTTCTTTTGTTAAAGATTAGTGGACTGTATTTGTGTGGCTCTAAGTTTTCTAGTCTGCATCACTGATCTGTTTTTCTATTCTTTTACAAATACCACACTGTCTTGATCACTGTAGCTTTGTAATAAGTGAAGTCAAGCAGTGTCAACTCTCCAGTTCTGTTATTTTTCATTATTATGTTGGCTCTTCTGAGTCTTTGGCCTGTTAATGTATACTTTTGAATAAGTTTTTTGATATCTGCAAAATGACTCACTAGTATTTGGAGTGAGATTATGCCGAATCTATAGATCAAGTTTGGAAGAACTGACATTTTAATAATATCAAGCTTTTCTATCCATAAACATGTACCATCTCTCCATAACTGTAGGTTATGTTTACTGTTTGCTTTAGCTATAGGTTTTAGAGGCTAAAATTTCCTCTAGAGTCCCTTTTTGGTCCCCACTGTGGTCTTTGGATTTTCCTAGAGATAGTTTAAAAAGTGTTTGATGCTAGCTCTTTCAGCTGTAATCTCCTGTTTTTCAAGAAGAGCCCAATCTACTTGGTAGTGAACAGTCGGAGGAGTCTCATGATTAGGTCTCAGCCTTTTAGTGAGTCTGTGTCCCTAGGCTGTGGCCTTCACAATTGTTTCTCTGCCTTTAGTTTTATACTTTTATGTGAGACGGGAGGCTAGAGGAGATCTGAGATGGTATTTCACTTCCCCCTGTTCAATTAGGTTCTGATAAGACCCAAGTCTCTCAGACTCTGACAAAGTAGTTGCTCTTGAGGGTCGACTTTTGTTTAGGAGAACAGAATGTTCTGAACTTATTTCAAAATTGCTACTTTTCCTCCTCTTTATTCCAGAAGTATGAGGGAGCCTTTCTCTGATCTTCACCCTCATAATCTGGTGGGGCTCTTAAACATGAAACTCACAAAAATCTGGCCCTTTTCTGAACTGGGGGCCCTGGAGCTTTAACTCTTAAATTCATCCATCAGTGCCAAACCTCCAGCAATTGATCAATAGCTTAAGTGTTCCTGCTGCTACTGGCTGCAGATAAGCTGTGAATCTCTTTATTCAATTTTCTCTTCAATTTTAGGGTAATGTCTTGATCTGTGACTTTGATTCTTTAACAAATAGAGGAATAGTTGGTGATTTTCAAGATTTTTGGAATTTTCTTATTTTAAAGACAGAATACGCAACTTTAAAGCTTTTTACATGGCAGACCAGAAACCAGGACATTATTAGAAAACTGAAAACCAATCCTTATAAATTGAAAAGGCCGACTGTTGCTGTTAAGTAAAATCCTAAGTGCTCTGTGCTCACAGCTTTTGTTGAGAGAATGTTTAGTTTGATGTCATCATATTGGACTGGCATCAAGAATCAATGTAGTATGACAATGATAAGCGCAAAACTGTGAATCAAAGTGAATTTTACATTATACAATAATATTTCTTCTGTATAAAATAAAAAACGGGATATTCTACAGGATATAAGAAGTTCAGAACAATATTATTGGGGGGGAAAAAGACCCAGAAAGAGTAAAAGTATCCTATCATAAAATGGATAAAAACATGTCATTGTTATGCTTTTCTTACATTTAGGTAATATCTGTTTAATTAGTCCTATTATACTTATGTTCTCTTTTTAAAAGGTCTTAAATTTATTAATCTTTAGAACACACCATAATTCAACCTGCAAAATATAAATTTAAAGTGATGTATCAAAGAACAGAAAGGAACATAAATTATTGGATTTTTTTGCAAACATTATTTAATTGTCCTATTATTCTTATTGTCTCTGTTATTTAGTCCTATTGTTGTACTTAAATGATAGCACTTATGTAACAGAAAATTAAATAACACAGAATAATACATAGTTTTAAACAAACATCTATTGTTTATATTTGTATGGTAAAGTAGTAACTCATAGAGGATAATTAACATATATTATAGTATTTTTTGTCTGATATTGTTGTGTCCTGAGCTGGCTCTCTCAAATTTGTGTAACTTATTGACCATCACTCTAAGTATAGGCTTTCTTAAGGCAACTTGTGAACAGGAAAGACAACAAGCTAGGGGCCAGATAGGGAAGGACCTGTAGTCGACCCCATGAGCAAATGCCAAGAGTCTATTCAAGCACACCATGTGTATATCATAAGTCACTGATTTTTTATTGTACTTTTGAAATATATTATAAATTTTATTTAATATTTTTAGTTTTTTTGCAGTACTGCAGGTAATAGAGGGAAGGGGCTCTATGCACAATTGGAAAATGGTGCAAAAGAGAGAATATATACTCTACAGACCAGTGGTGCTTCAGGATGAAAATTAGGTGGAGGCATTTACAATTTTGAGGCTCAGTTTTGATAAAAACTGAAAGGTTGCTGGAAAGAGGTAAATCGCAAGTGAGACATGGATTCTAGAATATTATACAACCAGAATAACAAAGGCTGGCTCCTATAGAGCTGGGGTGGCAGTAACAGCAATAGCTCAAAAATTACCAATGAGAACTTGTAGAACTTTGAAGATTTCCAGAACTACTAGAAGAAATAAGAAAGCTTAAATAATTTGCACCAGTAGGGGCAGGGTTTAAGGACAAAAAATAGCTTGCTATAAAGTTGGGAGAGCTGCAATCTAGCAAAAACATAATACGCATATTAATATGATCTGTTATGCAGGAAAAGAGGGTACAACTTTAGGTGTCTGTATCTGTAAGGCTAATTTTATTAATTATATTATTCAAATCTTAGTAGTGGACATTTGTTGCCTGTTCCTGCTTACCTTCTTTTTCCTCTTTGGAAACTAATACCTTAATTTTTTTTATGTTAATTATCCAATCCATGTGGTTTGAGTGAGACTGACCCTACCTCAGCCCCAGAGTTAAGGATGTGACTCAGTATTAGTCAATCGAAGTACTCTATGGCTGGTCACAGGAACTGAATCATAGAAGTTCACTTCACTCATAACAGGAAGATATTACCACATTTATTTGCTAGAATTGTTAGGAAAGATAAGATCTTATTATATTTATATTGCCAGTTATATGGATGATGTAAATGTAAAGGTAACTTACACAGAACGAAAGTTAAAGTACAGAAATGCAGAGCCTAGAGGTGGAGAAAGGAAAAGTGAGAAAGCGAGAGAAAAAAAGGGATGAGATACAGATGTCGGTGGAGAAAAAAGAGAGAAATGCTCAGTAATAATAATATCACTGAAGAAAAATATCTGAATTCTACGCTTTAACTTTCATCAAAGATACCTTACTTGGGGTACTAAATTTTAAATAATTTCTGTCACTTGCATACGAAAGAATTCTAAAGAAATCCTCTATTTTTGAATTATTAAGGACTAATAAAAATATTAGAGTTTTACAGTATTAATGTATTTCTTTTGATTTATTGGGATGCTTTAAATTTTTTTTTTGCTTTATATATTTTATTGCAAGGTACCTATAGGTTTATTACCGTAATATCTTCCATATAAACTTCCTGTTAGGTATCTTAATTTTTTTAAGCTACAACTCTGACTAATATTAATAAGAATCTAATACTTTTGTTTACATTTTAATGTTATAAATTTGCCCATCCTTTGGGTATGTCAACCTTGCTAAATCAATTTTTCATTAGTCTCTTATAGACAGCTCAAGATTGGATTTTGTTTTATAACATTAACCAATATTGTATGTTTGTGCTTATTGATTACATTGTTCCATTTTAAATTATTTCATGACCTAGTTACTGTCTTCTTTTTGTCATTTTGTTCTATGTCCTGGTTCCCACTTGATCATGATATAGAATTATTTTTTATAATGCTAAATTCTGTTTGCTAATATTTTGTTAAGGATTTTTGTCTATAGAGGAAAAAATTCAGGAGGGAAATTAGTCTATAGTTCATTTTTTTTCTGTGGTATCTTTGTCTCTATTTGGTATTATGGTAATACAACACAAATGAATTGAGAAGCATTTAGTCCATTTCAATTTTCTGAAGAGATTGTAAAGAATTGCTGTTAATTTTTCTTTCAACATTGGAAGAATTCGCTAATAAAACCATATGGACCTGTAGATTTCTTTCTGGAGAATTTATCAATTACAAATTTTTAAAATATAGGGTATTTCATATGATCTATTTCATGTTGTATGAGTTGTAGTATTTTGTGTTTTTGAGAAATTGGTCCATTTTGTTTAAGTTATCAAATTTATGAGTGTAGACTTGTTTGCAGTATTCCTTTATTATGCTTTTGATATCTGTAGAGTTTGTAGTAGTGCTATTTTCTATTTCATTTCTGATACTGGTAATTTGTATTTTTTCTCTTTTCTCTTTTCCAGTCTTGCTAAGGGTTGGAGAAATGCATTGACATTTCAAAGACCCAGATCTTTATTTCATTGATGTTTATCTTATTTTTTCTCTGTTTTTAATTTTATTGATTTCCACAATTATCTTTATCATTTTTTTTCTTCTAATTTATATTGTAATCATTTTGCTCTTCTTTTCCAAGGTCCTTGAAGTCTTAGCTTAAATTAGTGATTTGAGGCTTTTCTTCATTTGTAATGAATGTATTTAACACTGTAAATTTTCATCTCAACACTGCCACAGTTATGTCCACAATTTATTTTTATTTTTATTTTTATTCAAGATCAATGTATATTTAATTTTTCTTGAGCTTTCCTCTCGGGCTCAAGAATTATTTTGAAGTGTCTTATTTAGCTTCCAAGTGATTGGAGATTTTCCACCAATGTTTCTGTTATTACTTTCTATTTTGATTCCAATATGCTCAAAACAACATAATTTTTATATGTCTTTTCAATTTGTTGAGGTTTGTGTTTTGGTACAGGATACATCCTATCTTGGTACATCTCCCATGGCACCTGAAAAAATACATATATTCTACTGTCGTTGAGTAGAATGTTTTATAAAGATAATTTAGATTCTTTTGGTTGATAGTTTGGAGTTCTTTTATATCTTGCTAATTATTTATTTAGTTTTTCTGTAATTTGCTGTGAACAAGGTGTTAAAACCTCCCACTAAAATTTTGCATTTTTCTATTTCTCTTTCCAGTTCTGTAAGTTTTTGCTTTACATATTTGGCAATTCTGTTGTTTGGTGCATACTTATTTAGGATTGCCATGCTTCAGGATGGATTGACCTTTTGTCATTGTATAATGTGCTTCTCTTTCTCTAGTAATTTTCCTTGTTTTAAAGACTACTTTATTTAATATTAATATACCCAAATTTAATTTACTTTAATAAATGTTTAAATGATACATTTTCTCTTATCTTTTTATTTTTAACCTACCTATGGGGAAAGTGAGTTTCTTACAGACAACATACAGCTGGGTCATGTTTAAAAAATGTATTGGGGGGTTATTTTTACTTTTGGGAAGTTGTCCCCATCACCAGAAGACCAGCTATGTTGGTAAGATAATGGTTAGATACTAGGTTTGTTAAGGCCAGATACTTATTTCCTCCATGCAGTTACTTTTACAACTATTAGGCTGGAAATGTTAAAATGGCACTAATTTGGTTTATCTCTGTTTCTCCCTGATCTTTCTTAACCTCTAGACCATGTTCTCTCAGATTTAGAAGTTAACCTAATATTGGAAGGAACTAGTATATTGATTATTAAGAAAGTAAATTATAGAAAAACTGCAGAGATTTACATTTTCTTTTCTAATTCTGAAATACAAAGTATGAAGTACTATTGATCTGTAACTATGTCAACCACATTTCAGCTTCAGAGTCTTTGCACTTCCTGTTCCTACTATCTAAAATTTTCTTCCTTTTTACATTTACATGGCTTACTCACTCATTTTATTCAGAGCCATACTAAAACGTGCCTTCCTCAGAGACTCCTTCCCTGATATCTCTTTTTGCAAGACTTTCTCTTCTTACTTTCTTGGATTATTTCATTTTTATTCACTGCATTAATCAGTACCTTAAATCGCAGCTTATAAATCTATTTATTTCCCTTTTTTCTGCCTCTCCTCTAGAATGTAAGATCTGCCAGAGCATAGTTTCTGCCTTCCCAGAGCACTCTGATGTCATCAGTACCTTAAAACAGTGCCTGACTGAGAATAGGCATCTAAAAATATTTGTCAGAATGTGGCCAGAAAAGAAATTTGAAATATTTGCTTCCTTACTTCTCTAGAATTTTTTAGCACATCTGTTTGAATTATAGCATTTTATCATGTTTGGCTCAAACTATACAATTATGGGGATAATTATCATTCTCTTGGAAGAAAATCCATGCCCTGGCCCTTGATATCTACTCTAAAAACAATCTAATCAGTACTATATATAGCAGAAATTTCTCTAGAATTGTGATAAGAAGTGTGGACCCTTCCTTAGGTAATTATTAAATTAATTCTCCCAACTTTTATTTTAAAATTATTTTGGCCAATTGTTAGAAGATGGCTGCTGGGGAAAGGATTAGCAACCTGCTTTTACCCTAACGATTTTCCTAAGTTCTAAGTCTTAAAAACTTTTTTATTATGTAAAATGTCAAATGTAAATAAGATGGAATCATATAATAAACATCCAGTTACTCATTACTTTTATTATTGTATATCTTCTAGCCAATCTTTTTAAATCCACTTTTCAGATTATTTTAAAGAAAATCTTAAATATCTTACCATTTCAACCACAAATATTTTACTATATATCTCTAAAAAAAGAATAAATCTTGCTTTTCATATAACCACAATTGTGGTATCTCTCCTGATAACAAATTGACTATAATTTCTTAATATTATCGAATATCCCTTAGTTCAAATTTCTCAAGGCAGATACAAAGGCCAAAAGGGAAAAAAATTGAAACAAATTGAAAATAAGTAACAAAGTAATAAATGTAAACAGAACAATATTATAATCACATTAACTCTAAATAGTACAAATACACAATTAAAAAGCAGCAATTGTAAGATTGGATAAAAGAGCAAGGCTCAACTATATGCTGCCTAAAAAAAACCCACTTAAAAAATAAACATTTAAAAGTAAAAAATAGAAAAAAATGCACCATGGTAACAATAATTAAAAACTAAGTGGCTATATTAACAAACAAAGGTGATCTTAAGACAAATAACATTACCATGGATAAGAAAAGTCATTACATAATGACAGAGGGATCAATTATCCAAGTGGATGTAGCAGTCCTAAATGTTTTTTATATTATAACACAGTTTAAATATAGATGAAGCAAAAACTGATAGAACTAAGAAAAGTAACAGGCACATCTATCATTATCATCAGAGGTTTCAACAAGTTCCTCTCAATAATTAATAGAAGAAAACAGAAAATCAGTAAAAATATAGAATACTTGAACAAGATTATCAATCAACTTGCCCTAATCTATATTTATTGAACTCCAATCAAAACCAGAAGAATACATATTTTTTTCTAGTGCCCATTAGACTTTCACTAAAGTAGGTCATATTATTGACCATAAAACAAATATTAATGCATTTTTAAATAATATAAAGTATGTTCCATAATAAAAATGAAATTAATTTAGATATCAATAACAAGGTATTTGGGAAATCCATATGTAATTTGTAATTAAACAATAGCTTTCCAAATAACACAAGGAAGTTAGCAAAAATTCACAAGGAAGTTAGAAAGCATTTTGAACATTTGTAAATCATAATATGTGAGATGTAGCTAATGGAGTACACACAGGGAGATATGGCACTACATGCTCATATTAGAAAACAAAGAAATAAAGAACAAAAGGAAGGAAGGAAGGAAGGAAGGAAGGAAGGAAGGAAGGAAGGAAGGAAAGAAGGAAGGAAGGGACTTCAAATCAAAGAGTTCAGCTTCCACCTTTAGAAATAAAAATAACAAAATAAACAGAAGAGGGAAATAATATGTTAGAGCAGAAATCAATAGAAATCAGGGAAATAGTAGAGAAAAATAAAAAATCAAAAGTGGGTTTCTTGAGATTAATAAAGTTTATAAATATTGGCAAAACTAATCATGAAAAAGAGAAACAAGATTACAAATATCAAGTATGAGATGACATCAATATAGTCTAAGATATTAAAAGGATAACAAAAGGATATCATAAAAATTTTACGCCAATATATTTGATAAGTAGGTGAAATGAGCAAATTTCTTAAACTTCTAAAGCTCAGTGAACAAGAATTGTATAACATGTATTCCTGTATCTATAAATAAGATTGAACTTTTAATCAAAGTTCTCTCCACAAAGAAAACTCCAGGACCAGATAGATTTACTTGAAAATTTTACTAAATGCTTAAGGAATAAATGATACCAATTTTAAACAAAATATCTAGAAAATTGAAGAGAGTATACTTTCTACTTCATTCTGTGAGGTAAGAGTTAGTCTGCAACAGAGAGAGAAAGAGAGAGAGAGAGATTACAAAAAAGTAAACTATAGACACAAATCGCTCATTAACATATTTATAAAATTTTTTAACAAAATTTTACCAAGTCAAACAATACATAAAAAGGATGATGTTTTATTATCAAGTAAGGTTTATCTGAGAAATGCAAAGTTGCCTTAATATTGAAAAATTCATCATATTGCCATACTATGAAAGAAAAGCCATATTATCATCTCAATAGATTCAGAAAAACTTTTGACAAAAACCAATGTTCATTCATGATAAAAACTGCATAAACTAGGAAGAGAAGGAAACTTCCTCAATCTAGTAAAAGGCAGCCATGAAAACAAACTTTCATCTAGCATTATACTTAATAATGAAATACTAAATGATTTCCCTCTAAGATAAGAAATAAGAAAGCTTTATTTGTAACACCTCAAAACTTGAAACAACCCTTTTATTTAGCATTGTACTTGAATTCTTGTTAGTCTAATGATTTAGACAGAAAAGGTAGAAGAAAAGTGGTCAGAATTCACAGATGGTATGATTGTCTATGTAGAAAATCTGATGGCATCTAAAAAAATAACATTAAAATTAATAACTGAGCTTTTCAATATTTTAGAATATGAGTATATAAAAATCATTTTTATATATATATATTTATAACAAATAATAAGATTGAAATTTTTAAAATACTATTTAGAGTATTATAAGAATATGAATGTGCATGGGGATAAATCTTACAAAAATGTAAAAGACTATAGCTGAAAACTTTTAAACATTGCTGAGAGAAATTAAAGAAAACCAAAATAAATGGGAAATATATGAGTTTCATATCAATTTTCCCCAAATTTATATAAAGATTAACATATTGACACTCAAAATACCAATAGATTGCTTTGTAAAAATTAGCAAGCTGGATTTAAATTCTATATGAAAATACAATAGCCTATTTTTTAAAAAATCAGTTAGAAGACTAAATCTACCTGATTTAAGGCATTATAAAACTACAAGAATCAAGACAATATGATATTGACACCTAGATAGCCCAGAAATAGTCAACTGATTTTCAGTAAGCATGCTAAATTAAAGAAATTATAGCATATTAAACATATACTCTTGAAACGATTCAATATACAAAAGAAGAGCTTGAATTTATGTTTTACACCATATATTAAAATGTATACAATTGATTCAAAGATCTAATGTAAAACTTAGAGCTATAAAATTTCTACAAGAAACATAGGAAGGATTCTAGGAAAAATGGTGAAGTAGGTAGGGCGATGCTGTGTTTGCCTCCTTTCATGACCACATCAAAATTACGACTAAACTACAGTATAATCATCATTGGGAGTCACCTGAAATCTAGTTGAACAGAAATCCTACAACTGGGGACACAAAGAAGAAACTATGTTGATAATTGGTAGGAGGGGCAGAGATGCAGAAAGGGCTGATCTCACACATGCGTGTGGTGGTTAAAAACTGGGAAGGATATCATGGCTGCAGAGTTCTCCCTGGTAGAACGAGGGACTCTAGCCCTACACCAGACTCCCCAACCCAGGGTTCCAGTGCTGAGAAGAGAAGTCCCCACAAAATCTGGATGAGCAGAGATTGTGGCCCAGTGAGACAAAGGGCTTCAGGAGCCCCAGGTATTCCTTTTAAAGGGCCAGTGCATGGATTTAACTGCTGATGAACTCACTTGGAACTGCAGTGTTTGAGCAGCAGCTCAAAAGGTGTCAGTGACCAATGTAGAGAAACTAAATTGTCTGGCTTCAGGGCAAGGGCTGGAGGGGCAGTTTTCTCCCAAACAGAAGTGCTGGCAGAGGGCACTGTTTCTTTGATGAACCCTGGCCCCACCCAGTATGCTAACCCAGGCAGTGGCCATATCTGAGTTTCTATCATCACTGGTTGCTCTGCCCTGGTGATTCCCTGATATCCTGCACTTCTTAACTTGCAGGTCTCCAGTGGATTTTCCAATTAAATGGCCTGTCTTGGCTCATTCTGCAGACTTTCCTAAAATCTCTCAAAGGTTCACAAAACCTAAGTAAGCAGCATTTTGCCTTGGCATGCCCTGTACCTCTTGAGGCTGAGCAACCTCAAGCCTAGAACCAATTGTAACAGGCCTTGGTTCACTGCTTTTTCGTGTTCTTTGATTCTAAACAGGTAAAAAGTTTCCAAGACATGAAAAAGCTGAGTTCACCTTCACCAAGCCAGAATCACTGAAACAGAGGGACTTCTTTAAGAAGAAGAAGAAGAAAAAAAAGATGAATAACAAAATGGCAAGAACTACATACCTATCAAAAATGATTTTGAATGTAAATGGATTAGGTGTTCAAAAGATAGGGTGGATGAATGGATAAGAAAGCAAAACTCTTACATATGCTGCCTATAAGTGACTTGCTTCAGATCAAAAGACACACACAGAATAAAAGTAATAAAAAAAGATGTTACACGAAAATGAGAACAAACAAAAAGCTTGAGTAGCAAGTCTTATACCAGACAAAATAAACTTTAAAATAATGGCTATAACAATAGACAAAGAAGGACTCAGTAATCCCACTTCTGGGTATGTCTCCAAAGAAACTCAAAACACTACTTTGAAGGGACATATGTATCCATATGTTCATTGCAGCATTATTTACAATAATCAAGATATGGAAGCGACCTGGGTGTCCATCAATGGGTGAATGGATAAAGGGATGGTACAGATATACAATGGAATATTGTTCAGTTATAAAAAAAGAATGAAATCTTGCCATTTGCAATGACATAAATAAATCTAGATTGTAATGTACTGCATGGAGTCAGAGAAAGACAAATGCCTTGTGATTTCACTTACATGTGGAATCTAAAAAATGAAATAAACCAACAAAACAAACAGACTCATAGATAAGAGAACATTTTGATGGTTGCCAGATGGGAGGGGAGTAAGGGGAGGTGAAAAACAGGTAGTTACAAAATAGTTATAGAGATATAAAGTATAGCATATGGGATATAGTCACAAATATTGTAATAACTATGTAAGGTGTCAGATGGGTACTAGATTTATTGGAGTGATCACTTTGTAATTTATATAAATTTTAATCACTGTGTTGTATACCTAAAACTAATATTATATCATATGCCAATTGTAATTAAATATATATATACAGGAGAAAACATTTGTGACCATGGGTATGCAAAGATGTCTTAGATTTGACACCAAAACCATGACCTATAAAAGAAAAGAGAATGATAAATTAGATGTCATTGAAATTAGAAAGCTCTGCTTTTCAAATGTCACTGGTAAAAGCATGAAAATAAAACCCACAAATTTGGGGGAATAAACACAATCTTTGCAAAGGATATATCAGATAAAGGGCTTGAACATAGGATATATAAATATTCCTTAGACTTCAACAATAAGAAAATAAACAACTCAATTAAAATGGGGAGATAGGAGCAAAATATTTGAAGACACTCTTAACCAAAGAAGATATATGGATAACAAATAAATATATAGAATTTTTATATCATTTGTCTTTAGAACAGCCAATTAAACCACAATAAGATACCACTATATATCTATTAAAATGATAAAATTAAAAGGATTGATCATACAGTGGCAAGAATGTAGAGCAATTGCAAACTCTTGTAAACTGCTGGTAGAAAACAACTACTTTGGAAAATGGTTTGGTATGTCTCTTAAAAAGTTAAATATATACCCACCATATGGCCTTGCCATTTTTACTCTTTGTATTTACCCAAGAAAAACAAAAACACATGCCAATTCAGTAATCTAGGCACAAATGTTCATACTAACTTCTTCGTGGGGGCCCAGAACTGGAAGCAACCCAATATTCATCTATAGGTGAATGAATAAACAAACTGTGGTGTGCCGATGCCAAAACAACATGAGACTGCCCAGAAATAAAAAGGTAATACTCGTTATCTCAAATGTCATTCTCGTGTTTTGTTACCTAGAAAATACTCACGTTTCAACAAAATTGAATTATCGTTTCTTCCAGAAAGTCTTCTCTTTCACCCTGTTCACCATCTACCCCAGTTTGAAGTGTGGTCCTGCTTTGTGTTTCTTTTGATTTGTGCTTCACTCTTGGTTGCAGATGCTATTCAGATGCTCATGAAACACCTCCTCCTTCCTAGGATCATAGCTAGATGGCATTTCCCAGTCTCCCTTGAGGTCAAGTGCATCTACATAATTGATACCTAGTCAATAGAATTCAAACAGAAGTGACATGGGAAACCTCTCTAGTGCAATCCTCCATCCACAACACTGAAGATTAAGCAATGTTTTCAGAAGACGATGGAGGCATAAGATGAAAGGATTCTGCATGCTAAGTGAACCCAGGGAGCCCATTGGCCTTAGGAACCCGTGTTGAAATCATTAGTAAAAAGTGTTAAACTGCTGAGGTTTAGGGATTTACCTGTTACCGTAGTTAGCATTATTCCAACAAATACACTCTGCAATCACACTGAAAACATCATATTGAAATTGTATTTGTATGCATCTGAATCTCTTATTAGACTGCTGTAATAATTAGAGACTGTGCCATGTCTTATTCATACTTGTATGCCTTAACTAAGTAAATGCAGATATTCAATGAATGCTTGAATTTAATGAATAATGACCTGAATTTCCATTCACGGAAGTAACATATTTTAGGCAAGTTGTGAAATTTATTTTATCTAATTATCACAACATTGCTTGCAGTATGTATAATTTTCTTTATATTACAAGCAAGGAGTGAAATATGAGAAGGCAAATAATTTGGGCAATGTTGACAATAGTACCCAGATTTGTCTAACTCCAAAGCCCATGTTACTTTCTTGAAACACATGTCAGAGTCTATGGAAATATGCAGTTCACATCTATAACCTGTGTCTTGTGTTTTTCAGAAACACTTTGGCCATGATTTGATTCCATAGCTCTTTGATGGAGATAAACACTTTCAAAAATCCCAGAAGTAACTTTCCATTCTAGGGAAGCTTATTATAAGTAACTATTTTATAAAATATTTTAGGTCTATCATGTGTATCTATTTGATTTATAAGAATTCTGTAGAGTTATCCTTTGAATAAGTGCTCTAGTTTTCTATGGGAGGGAGAAGGTGATTTTTCTTCAAACAATAAGGAAGTTTATGATTTAATCAAAATAAAATACCGGCGACTTGTTATCTTCTAACAAGTTCTCTGCAGTCCTTTGCTTGCACACTCCTTATTAGTCTCCTTGGCAACAGGTAATCACTTGTTTCCCTTAAATAGATGAGATGCCAACAAATATGTAATAGTGGTTTGATACATCAGCAAAGAAAAGTGCTATAATGACAGCATAATAAATCTGAACATGAAAAGTTAATAGCCACATTAGTGACAGCCTAACTATAGTGGGAGAAGCACATGACGCCTGAGTTTTCGGCTTCCATTTCATTCTTTTTGTGATACTTGGTTCTCCCTTCCTCTCACCCCCCATCCCTTTGCATAGCCCCAAATTAAAACAGGATAAAAAACACTCAAAATTAAAATAGACCTGTAAATAACTATTTATTTTTCTCTATAAGAAAGGATGCTAAATTTATCTGGATCTGGGCCAATATTTTTATAAAAAATATGACTTTGAGGTGATCCTTGAAGAGTTAAATGTGTAATATAAACCCAATATGTTTATCTAAATAGGCTGTATTTGGGGATATCCACCTTAATTTGTTCCAGTCAGGGTCATTCATCTCTGATTAAGTATCACAGCTCTGTCATCAAGGCCAATGCAGAACTAACTCATCATGGTTCTTCCACAGTGGATTCAAGAATAGCCAGAGAGGTTTAGGGTCACTGCCTCTAAAGATATAACTAGGTACAGTGACCCTGCTTGACCCATAAGGGCCGTCATCTCATTCTTGGTGGTCGTATACGGGCTTTTCACAGTGACCAATGGACAGCCATTGCTTTGATTCATCCTCAGAATTAACTAGGCTTAGCAATAGCACCAGATTTAGGCCAAAATGAGAAGTCAGTCACAGAGGTCTTTTACATCTCCTCTCTTCTTTATTTTTAGCTTTGCTTTTTTTACTTCCAATGGTCTTCTTTCTTCCCTTAACTTAGAGTACCCCGTTTTGTCTTTTTCCTTGATATAGTAACAGAACCTTCTGAAAGAAATATATCCCCTCTAAGATATTAAGCAGCCCAACAAAAAATGGTGAGATTAGAGAATAAAACAAATGGAGGAGAAAAACCCTAAATAAGATAAATATAATATTAGAAATTATTTCTATCACCTGCCAGGTACTGTTTGTGTGACAATCAGTGGGTTAAATTCTATGTACATTATTCTCATTGAATCTTCACAATGCAGATATTACTATCTTAATTATACAGAAAGTGAGACTTCCACCATTGTTAAACATTTTGTCCAGGGTCACATAAGTTGTAAGTGGCAGAGTCAGTATTTTGATCTACATTATCTTGTTTCCAAAGCCAGTGTAGAGTAATTTTCTACTTAAATGTAGTCATTCCTCATCCAGAATTCTTGGAGGGTGGTTAGCCAAATTTTGAATAGTTCCAGGTCCTTGCTTTCTAAGGCAACGACTTCATTATTAATAACAAGAGGAAGAATGGCTACTATTTACGTAATGCTTTCAATGTGCCAGGAGCATACCTAACCCCAAACATGATCGGTGATTTCAACCATGGTCTCTGGAGTGAGACTGTCTGGGTTGAATCCTTTTTCCATTATTGTGAGACCTTGGGCCTCCATTCCTTACCTAACACCTCAGTTCTTTCCATTTATAAAGAGAGGAAGAATAATATTCACATTATCGTAGGGTTATTGTGAGAATTAGATGAAATAATACACATATAACTCTTGGCACTGTGACTGCATGTAGGAATTATTCAGTGAAAGTTAACTAACTAGATTGTAAATTTTTATTGTTGTATACAAGACAACGTACTTAGCAATTTATATACATTAATTATTCTTAATAATTCTATAAATTATGCACTGTGGTTACCCTCATTTTGCAATTAAGAAAGATAAGGCATAGAGGGTTTATGTAATTTTCCTAAGGATACATAGCAAGTAGTGGCTGAGCCAGGATCCTAACTCGGGCGTTATGCTTTCAAGCCTGCCTTCTCAGCAGCTGGTACTAACACTTTACTATTGAACAATACTATTGGTTAGAAAAGCATGTGTCTTATCGAAGCCTAACTTTTTCCATGAAACTTTAACCTCTTAATATTAACTTTTATTATTAGTTTATAGGTATCACTGAACATACTAGGATGATTTTCTTTGTCCTTCCTAATGTTCTACAATCCTTTTTACTCAAACCATCCCAACACTCCTACTTCACTTACTTTTCACCCCAAGTAACTTGTTAAATATATTTTAAGGAAAAGTACAAAACAAATACATGCAATCCAAAGAAAGATAACAGAATTTTCATGTGTTGGATCAAAAGCCTCTCTTAAATCGAACAAATCCAGATCTATTTAAGCATCAATGCTTTCCTATGGTAGAAAATAATAACAAGCAGTTTACTAAATCGAGGAATTTCTCCGCCAAATTTTTGAGTCAGTTCTATGTCCTTTGCCACGAGGGAAGGGACTTACATGTCCAGATTTCACTGTGCTCCTGAGGTGACAGGGTGTCCTGTTTGACAGCCCGGGTTACCATACACCCACAATGCACAAAGACTGCCTTTTTGGAATCAGAAACTTTAGAGAAGTTATTTGCCTGTTGCAAATTTGTATCATAGCAACACACACATTTTTAATAAATAAATTGTTCTCCAAATAACTTTATTCACTGAGGGGAGATTTCAAGTTCTTGTCTCTCAGTCTAAATAGCACTTGATGTTCTGTTCTTCCTGTGTTGAATCTAAAAACCACACAAACTTTCTTTCCCCTCTGTAAATTATTATCATAAGTGGAAAATGCCTTGGTTTTCAGGGGATGGTTACACATTGTTTTTCAAAATTCTCCAGAGTTATTAAAGAAACAATGTCAAGGATGAGAGTTTGATTTAAAAAGATGAAACTGTCAGATGTCATTTCTGAATCCGCTGCTAGAATACTGACTTGGCTAAGGAGATATTCTTATTTCATTTCCAGTCAACCTGTACTCTGAGTGCTTCTCTCAAGAATCTTGAGGTTTAGTGGGAGGGAAGGATTGTAGACTGGAGTGACAGAAAAGTATGACCCAAGATAGAACATTAAATAATGTTTACATACAATTATGTAAGGAATTGTGCAACAGGACCAATGATATCAGGCTCAATTTCAAGTAATTTCTATTGAAATGCCAATTATCTCTATTTTCACTCACACTCCATCCTACCTTATTTCTGTCTTTCATGGTCTGTAGTGAGTGGATCTAGCATAGACCACAGCCTCTGCCTATAAAAATGTCTTGAGTTATCTAATATCACTTGTCCAGCCTCTATGACCAGAACCTGATAATTTAGGAGGATCACGGCATCCCTTCCTGTGTTGCTCTAGACAAATTTCAGCTCAGCTGTGAACTTTCTGAAAGGTTCTCTCATTTGGAAGCTTTTCCTGCCCTCCCATCTCCTTTTCCACCTAGAAGTTAGGTACTCTCCTATTGATTCTGATAGTATTTAATATGAACCCCTAGCATAATCTACACTTACTTGTCTGCATGTCTATTTACTTTTTAAAGTGTGAGATTCACTGTAGTGGCATAGACATGCTATGCCTTAGGCTTTTTTAAAAAATTGCAATTGCTTAGCAAGTTGTTTCTTCAAGAAATGTTTGTTGGATGACTGGCTGGTTGAATTAAGTGATAAGACTAATAGTAGAAATCTTGGCATCAATACTTTTAAGGCTTCTTAATTAAATATTCATTAATTTAAGAGATGATTACACATAGTGAAACAACAATTGGCTTGGAAGCAAAAGGACGTGGGTTTAAATACCTACTACAGCACTTACTCGCTATTTGATCTTGCTCTGATTGCTTAACTTCTTACTTAGACTATGAACTACCTCTTTCATAATTGGACCTAATAAAGTTGACCTTAGAATTTTTATAAAAATTTAATAAAATTATAAAGGGTCTGGTCAATTATAAGTGTACAATAAATGGTAACTATTATATATAAACCTAAGAACCTCTCTACATTTTAAGACATATTTTTGTTTAAGTAAAAATTATTGAAGACCTCCCAGCACATGAAAATACATGCTTAGTCATTTCCTCTTTAAAACTAATGTTCAAACTAATAAATGGTTTATCATGCTTGCACACACACACACACACACACACTCAATCATAAATATAAAATGTCTGTTGTTTCTTAAAAAATACATTTGACTTAGAAACTTGCTTGTTTGTACAAGGCAACATACAGAAAATAATAATAATAATAACCATAGCAATAATAATAACAACAATAAATATTTATATAGTATTTATTTTGCGCCTGGTCCTGCTTTAAGCACTTTATATATATTAAGTTAGCTAATGGACATAAGAACAACATAATGTAGATGTGTTATTGGTATTCCCATTTAGCAGGTGGGGAAACACAGCATAGAGATTAAACAACTGGCCCAAGTTCACACAATTTGTGAATAGCACAGTAGCTGGGCAAGTTATTTACGGTAGCAATGATATGAAGTTAGCTCATTATGAAACAGGTGACTGGACAGGAACTATTCAATATTTGCAGAAAATAATAAATTTAACCTTGTCAAGCTAAACATCATGGAAAGAAAGATACAGTGGAAGCATACTATGCTAGTCCAAGACATGCATGGTTGGAACAGAGGCTCAGATTCCTACCCAACTGAATGATGTCTTTTCATTGTTTGCTATCTACTGTCCCTGAAGTTGCAAGACTCACAAGTGTGGTGGGTGGAATGCAGGTGCACTCAGTGTAGGCACCCAGGGTGCCATTTGGGTTTGGAGCTCACAGTAGTTTCTGTGACATTTCTCCCTGCGGTGGAATACAGTGATATCTGGGGCATATAAGCTTGTTAGAAGCTGCTTCAGCTATGTAATCGTATAAGTTGGTATTTAAACTCTCATTTTTATTCTGATCTGTCTCCAAAAAGCTTATATCTATGAAACACATTTATCTGTCTTTTATTATAGAGACTTATGGAGTTATCATGAAAAGTCAATCAATTGATTAACAATCAATTGATCACCCCCACCCCCAATTTGTTCTATCTGTGGAAGAGATGTGGTATAAATGAGTACTAAATTCCAAAATAATGTACCTTTTACCTAAATAATATATCGATTCACTACAGGAGATTTATGCCAAAGTGGAAAAAATCCCTTTTGGAAAAAAAGCCTGCTCATAGTGATAACAGTGTTTTGATGTTGTGTATCATGCCAAATATTATGAAGGAAGGCCACTAGAGAATGTCAGAACTAGTAGCTCTTTTAGACAATGGTTTAGTACACAGAGGAATTGCCAAGAGAATTGGAAACAGGAAAGGCATCATTTTCAAAGATTCTGGTGGGTCTCTCTCTTAGAAGGAGCCTGAGGATTTGCATAATGAGTTCTTTGGGTGATTTGAATAGGCGTGGCCTATCCACCACACTTGAACAAACACTGCTTGAGGGCATCTTCAGTTGTTAATAGTTAATGCTATTGTTTTAAATGCTACAGAAACTGTAAAGAATGACAGGAATGATCTCTTGACACTTATGTCATTACTCTAGATCCTAAAATGTACAGGCATTTTTACACCAGAAACTGAAAGGCAATTAATCTCAGACATACCATAGATCATAACAAGGTTCTCCATTAAGTGATAGGAATATTTCAGTCCTCAGAGCTTTCAACGTGCCTTCAAGAAAGTAGATATGGCTTTTTAATTTTTTTCTGTCTTATTTAAAATGTCAATTTCCTATCATACATTTCACCTGCATTGGTTGGACCCCTTGCTTATAGACAATGGGGGCAGAAAAAATGCCACATCAAGAAGTCTCAGGTTCTGCGATTTTTGACTGCTGTTAAAGAATTCATTAGGTTTAGCAGGGGCTCTCCTTGCTGCTGTGTAATTGAAGACTCCTCTAACATCAATCTTATTGAGTTAAATTGACTACAGTGCACTGAAGACTACATCAAATGAGTTTGAGGTTTGAATATAACAGATAATGCCAAGAGCAGGGAAAGTGTCGATAACTGGGCATAGATTTTGCACTTTGGTTTGAACATCTTAGATCACTCAGCTGCAAAAGGAAAGATGGTGACGACTGAAATGGTCTGAGTCTGACGTGAGCTTGGTCATCAGTGCCACATCATCGTGATCATTGTAGTCACTGTCAGCACTATTATTCCCCAACAAATTTAATTAAAAGATGTGTCTTTTAGCCTGTAGTGCAATGATTTCTAGTTATCTAATCTTTAGTCAGAGTCTATGACATTTTGTTATTTTCTCTAGGAAAGAGCCTGATTAAAAATTTTGCATGGAACAGTAAAAAAAAAGAAAGAAAAAAAGGTACTGGAGTTCTCCAACAAAATATTATCTCCAAACCTCTCTTACTACTTATCTTGGGGCAACTGATTCACTTTGCTGGTCTTATTTTATATTTTTTAATATGAGAATGATAATATTTTGCCCCTGTGATCATTGAGAAGATGAAGTAATAATAGCAATTAAAACAAAAAAAAAAACCTAAGCATAGGACTTGGCATAGAATCTGGCACTGAATATGCTTTAGCTATCATCCCTTGGCTTATTCAGTATAGTTTAGGTTCTGTTATAACTGCACACTGATGAGGTGTGCATAAATGGATGTATGGGAGAGTGAAAGAATGGGTAATTAAGAAATTCAAAACTTCATTTTTAATGTGAGACACCAACTACTTCTCTTCCCCAAGCAGATTCCTTCAAAAAACTACGTCTTCTTAAACGCAAAGTACTACACAGAAAATTTTATTATTAGAAAAGGTTCTTTATATGTCATCTATTTTAACACATTCATTGGAAAAAGGAAAGTCAAAAATAAACTGTCCATACAATTTATCAACTGAACCAGGACATTTCTAAGCTTGAAGTGGAGTGCTATTAATCATTCTACCAGTGCAACAGGTATACATTGAAAGTATTCCAGGCAAACTAGGATTACTAATCAGTTTATCATGACTTGCCAATGGTCCTTTCAACCAGCCCTTTCTTTCTCAGTTCAGCACTTTTCTGACCATGCATCCCTTTTAGTACTTCATCCTTGATTATATAAATGATCAAATAATTAATACATTATTGAAAATACTCAGATCTTCCTATGAGACCAGTCTGAAGTTAGTTTTCTTCTCTGGCCCTCTCCTGCTTTCTGTACTCCTTTCATGAGAATTCCATTTCAGACTCTGCTTCTTGGTGACCAACCTAAGATGACAGGATTGGCTGTGGAGAGTAGGGAACAGAATGTTTGAGAAATTAAAAAATAGAGAAATATATAGTTTTCAGGGTCCTTTCTGCTTGCCTATCACCTCAGGCTTCAGGGATAAAGGTGATGGCCTTGGTGGTGCTACTCTGGTTCAAGAATTAGGCAAATCGTAAGATTGCAAATAACATTTTGAAGGAAAGGGTGCAAATTGTTGGTGTAAATTCTCTGGAAAAAATAGAGTAAGCCTAAAGTGAGTTAAGCTCTCTTCCTCAAACATGATATGTTGAAATCTCACCTCTGGGACCTGAGAACGTGACCTTATTTGGAAAAAGGATCTTTGCAGATGTAATTAGATGAGATGAGGTCATACTGGAGAAGAGTGGGTTCTACATCTTATATGACTGGTGTCCTTACAAGAAAAGGAGAAGAGACATCATCCTGTAGAGGAAGGAGATATGAAGACATAGGGAGAACCGCAATGTGAAAATGAGAGCAGAGATGGAAGTGTGCACGTACAAGGACTGCGGTGACCACTAGGGAAAAGCGTGGAACAAACACTTCCCTCTGAGCTCCTAAGAAGGAGACAATCCTGCCAACACTTGATTTTGGACTTCCAGCCTCCAGAACTGAGAGAGAATGAATTTTTGTTGTTTTAAGCCATCGAAGTGTATGGTAATTTGTTTCAACAGCCCTAGGAGACTAATTCTTAAGTACACAATGGCAGTGAGTTAGCATACACTGGGCTTTTCTTCATAAATCAGTGGGAACCACGTCTGTACCAGGTGTTGCTAGCAATTGTGTCTGTCCCCTGTCTCTCCCACTTCTCACCTGGAGGGGATCTGGAGAAAAGGAAACAGCAGCAAAAATAGACTTCATTTTCTCCCACTAGCCTGTATAGCATTTTGCTTTTGTGAAATTCTACCTCTTTGGCTAAATAAATCACAAACTTGCAAAGGGTTATGTTGATGTTGTTTTTTTTTCCATCATGACCCAACCCACCTGAAATGCTCTGACACACTTGAAAATAATTCCAATTAATGAATAAAACATGATAAACTGATAATTAGCTTTTGAAGGTGAACTCTTTTAACAGGAGGGTAATTCAGTAATGTTCTAATTGTTTTCCCCAGCATCAGACCTTAGCTGACATTTGGTTTTAGCTTCAGCATAACTATTCCCAGGCTATGTTTAGAAAGATCATGAGCAATTTCCTAGGACTTGGCCAGAAATTATTCACAATGCCTGGGTTACACACTTTGAAAAATGTGAGGTTGTATGTTAGTCAAGATTTTAAATCTAGCTTTGGCTTAGGCTCCTGGCTTGGAACACTTAACAGAAACTTATGATCAGCCTTGTTTTTTAATTTCCAAGCAAAACAACATGAAAAAGACTTTTGTTAGTAGATTTAGCAGTTTAAAAATTATAGATGTTAATATCAATTCTAAAGTGTCAGTTTATTGCCTAGGCAGACAAGGATAGCTATTTTGCATGCAATGGCTAATTCTATATTTGAAATGCTATTTCTAAATGTGGGAAGGAAAGAGAGTTGTTTCAAGAGTTAATAAAAATAATTTTTATGGATTTTTTTTCAAACTAATAATCTGGTAGCTTACATGTATTTGCAGGAAAGTAGTCAGCGGTCCTAAAAAAGAATCAAATATATTCAGCTAAGGTAAGTTCAGAAATATTATTTCTAAAATTTTCTTCATATTTGACTTGAAGAAAAAAAAAAGAGATAAGGACTTGTTTTCATATGAAATATACTTGGTGTTTCTACCTAAAATCCATTTTTTGTTAATAGCTGAAGCCAAACTCTCCAATAAGAAAATACAAAGAAAGTGACAGAATCTCTTTTTTGAATAGAGCCACCCACTCTCTGAATCAAATTATTCCTGGGTGTCAACTCTAAGAAACCCCCCACACACTCCAGTCATTAATTTGTCACAGGTCATACTCTGCCGAAGGGAGCCTTAATGAAATTGATGTTTGCAAAACATTGCCCCTCATAAAACTGCCTATTTAAAATGAGAATCAGAAGTATTACAAGACAAACACAGCAATAATGAATTGAGAGAGAGAATAGAAGGATGAAGAGGACCCTAAAAACTTGCTGGCAAAAGAGTATGTGGTGGTTGAGAACCAATCATCCATGCTGGTCATTGCAAAACAAATGATTACAGGGGTCTGGCAGGAAACAATTACTGGGGCCTAAGAGTAGATGATAATAAATTGCAAAACTCTGCTTTGTCTAAAGAGGGCAATCACAGTTCAGTTGCAGCTAACAGTTGCCTAGTAGAAATGTAGTACTAGGGCTTTCAGATTTTTCTGATTTTTCAAGAGAAATCAGAATTTCCAATTAAAAAGTTCATTTATTTTTTAGGATTAGGAGCTAATTAAAATTTGTTTAAAAACACTGTTCAGGCACAAAAACTTTTTCAGTTATATGGAAACGTAGACATCTTGCAACCTCTTATCTGCACTGAGATTTCATTTCAGCAAGGACCAATCACAAGGTTTTAAAGTTATGAATAGTTGTTCTGCCTTACACGTAATTGAAATGTACTGTGTTCAGTTTAAGGATGAGAACTCTTGTCATTCTAACAAGGGAGAAAGAAGGGACAATGGAACAGGCATCATTCAGGGATGAATAAAAATAATATTTTATCTTTTTTTCTTCTCTTTCAAACAACACATTTCTTTGGTGAAACAGTCATGATAAACATTTTCTGTGAGTCATTAAAGGTCTGAGTTTGCACTTGGGATAATTGCATCCTGTAGATTTACTGTACTTCTCGAAATAAGATACCACAAATAAGTAGAGTGAACATGTAGGCTACACACTTGATACGATCTAATACTCCCCTCTTCAAAAGAGCCTTAAAATTTAAAGTCAGAAAAAAAAAATGTTTCCGAAATTGGATACATTACCTACAGATTACATATGGGTAAGAAGAAAATAAGTAACCATCTTTATTTCATGAACTAAGTGAAGAATAAGGTCATAAATGTACCAATTTCCTGAAACCACCAGTAAAGTTACATTTACCTGGACAATTTTCATATTGTCAAAAAGAGAGGATATGATGGCTAAGGATGTTTCTAGAGCTGCCGATGGACCAGAGAACTTTCATCACATAAAAATATCACTAATGTCTCTCTTTTATTGAAACTGAAAAGTTCTTAAAGAAATTGTGATAAAAATAAAGACTAATTTGTTCACAGCTGCAAGCTGAACTTAGTACAGGACCAGAGACAGGATGAAATGTGCTATATATATTACATTTCTGAGTCAGTAAAATTGATAGCAGCTTCATTTCATACTGGCATAAGAGAAAATTTTATTACATGTCTTAAAAAAGAATAGCATGATACAAATTATGCAAATTTTCCTAATTATTATTTTTAATTTGGGGCTTTACTAGCATATAGGAAATAGTTCTTTGGGTCTGCAATTAAAATAAATAATAACACCAACACAAATAACCATAATTCAAGTATCAAAATACAAAACATAAAAAAGTTCCATTTCAACAGTCAAAGTCCACCTGGGGACATCTAAAACCTCTAACTAAAGGTTATTCAGCATGATTTGGCAAGATGAAAAGAGCAAAGTCAGTTACTCACACAGGAGCTGATAAGGTGGCACAAATTTGCATCCTGAGCATTTTGGCGTCTGCTGCTCAAGTCAAGCTCCCAAATGTGCATATGAAGATGGAACATGCTAATTCTACAACAATGGGGTGTCAGCATAACTGACCACTGACCGATGAATTAGAGACCCATAGCTGTGTAACTACAGGTAAGTCAACTTTTTAAATCCTTGCTTTTCTCTTCTTTTTTTAAATCAAGAAAGCCATGTCTACTGTTTCTCTGTAATGTTTGTGGTAACACTCTGTCAAAAATGAGGTATTATGGTTATCAGGTAAAACTTCATAAAACCCCTTGCCATGCAGTTGATTGATATTGGGCAAAGCCCTGCTTGTATTTTCTAAGTTATAAGATTTTCAAGGGAAGAAAAAGCACATTCCACCGCCCCCCCAAATTGTTTTTCTGCAGGGCTAAAAAAATATGGAACAAACCATGATCTATTTGTTTTTTTTAATTTCAAAATATTATTCCTTCTTTTTGGAATGTTAATGCCAGAGCCTCCAATCAGAAACCTGGTTGTCAAAAAACAAAACAAAACAAAACAAAAAACAAATACTGCCTTCATTCGTGGTCACTAAATGCATGGGGATTAAGCTATTCTTAGTCTTCAGACTAAGACTCAAATTGGCTCCTGTCAGTAAATACACAATCATCACTCAATTCATTTGATAGGATTGGTGTTTAATTCTATTGTTAAGAATAACTTTAAAAATAACCAAGCCACCAATGTTCCTGAGAGTTGACTGTTTCATCACACACTGGCTAAGGCTAAATTGATCCTCCTTAGGAGGCAATTTAAAATTATTCATAAAATTCCAGTAAATTAAATATTACTAGTAGAAATGTTTGATTATAATTAAGAAAAACTTATTTGAATTAACATAAGATTTCAACTGATAAATTTTTAAAATTATGATTAACAAATGTCCCAAGAAAACAATGTTCTTAGCATATAGAATCCATTGGGGTTTTTTTAGAGCAAAATTGAGTGTTTATTATGGCTATATATGACTTTGCTTTGGCATCAGATCAGTCTAATCTTAAATATGTAGGAATATTAACATTGTAAGTATGAGATATTGAAATTTATAGAGATTAGATTGAAAGTTTTTGGAATCAATTTTGAGAGGCAAAAGACTTGTGTTTTTTCTTTTAGTTTAGTTTTTTTTTTTTTTACTGAATTCAGTCTTTAAAGCATATATTTGTAATTTCGTTATTACTTTTTTTTTTCAGAAGGGATTCATCAAAATAACACATGAGTTGGCCCAGGTTCTCATAGATAATTTGTGATGATGCCAGATACCATGTTCATAATTCTGTGATGATCAATCTGTGCCCAGATCCCTTGGCCACAAGGCTTTTCCCCAATATTTAACACTTCCACACATTTTTCCATAATGCCTTTACAACGCAGATGTCATCTGATAAAATCTTCTTGACTCTTTCATGAAAGCTAAATTTTGCATAATCTCAAGAACTTTATTTCTTTTCTATTTCTAATAATATTAGCTCACAGACACAAAAGATACAAAGCATTTAATGGAGGGTCTTCACCCAGTATTAACCCCCCTACCCCATGTCCTAGGCTGAAATCATACAAGAATGTATTTTAAATTGAGTTGACAAGTATCCGATAAAACCCACATTGTTATTTTTTAAATAAAATTTTATATCATTTCACCATGGCTTAAAAACTCCATAATAACATCATTTCTCAATGGATTTATGTTTCAAGAGATTTAGACAAATAGCTAGTGACTTCAAAAAAATTTTATTTCCTGGGAAAAAAATGCAATCTGGGTCCCCAGAAAAGGACTCCCTAATTTTCTTTAGTCCTGTTTTAACATGTTCTCACACTACCTGGATTTGAAGATTTGATAAAGGGTTCAACTTATATCCTTAAAGTCAGTAGCTTGTAAGAAATGATGAAATGCATTATTCAACTCAACTTGCTAGCATAATATCGCTAGAGAGCATTGTACCTTGATATTATATCTACTTATCAACCTCACCAAAGCTCTAACGTGATTAAGGTTCCTTAGAACTGGTCACTGTACAAGTGCTTACTTTTAATTGTATATATTTTTGTTCACAAATCATTTAGTCTTATTCTTCGGAAATTGCTTTGAGAGCTAACTTGTTGGTTATGAAAAGAACACGATCCCATTTTCTATCGTCTTAGTAAACTTGACCAAACTATACGATACTCCACTTGATCATGTACACTAACCATCAGATTTAAGTTCAACTCACCTATCCAAGAAGGATAACTTTCCAACACTGAGAAAACGGAAGACACTCAGATTGAAGGTAATTCTTACTCCTTTCACACCAGAGCATTGATGAGCCAACCAAGGACTCTGTGACTCTTTGTAACTTGCACAAACTTCTAATCAAGTAGCACATGTGAAGGTTTTCCAGGGCAGCACCTGTCTTCCATCACCACTCAGAATTTTGGTAAGGTATAACTCCATTCTTGGAAGTAAAACACAACCTTACAGGCCTTCTGAGGATGATATATCAACATATCCATCTTTCACGGAAAGCCCTGATATCATTCTCAGAACTAGTAAGTGGGAAATAGAAACTTGCCATATAAATGACCTATTTTACTGACTGATAGTAGACTCTGTAGTTACTGAAGCATACCTTAGAAAGACCAGCAGAGATGCTCCAGAAATCAGTCTGCCCTTTTCACGAAGACCAGCAGCAATCAGCACGTAAAACATTCCTTGTCAGAATTCAATTCAAATACAGTCATACCTTGGAGATATGGTGGGTTCCTTTTCAGACCTCTGTAATAAAGTGTGTCTTATGATAAAGCAAGCCCTAATCTTTCTGCTGATGAAGGCTTTCACCTTCAATTTGTAAAAAACATAACACCTGTGATGCAAAGCGAAGTACAATTAAAGAAGGCATTCCTGTAATTTTTGCTGTAACAATGGAAAGAGGAGATAACTAATATCCTTTGGCTGTGGGAGAAGTAGTCTTAATAAGGTGGCCGTCAGCTAAAACACCTGCAAAAACAGGGCTGAATTAGTGAGGAGGTCTGTGAGAAAGCACCACAAAAAGAAAAAGGATGAGTCAGGCATTTAAATCTGTCGCTCCCTTCCACACCTTCGTTGCCTATTTTCTATTGCTTTTATTGGGGGTTTGTTTTATTCAGAATTTATTATGTTCTAAATTGAGAAATGTGATGCACTATATCCTTCATGGCTTTTTTTGTAAGTCTGATGTGAATTAGCAACTCTTCTGATAATTCTTGGTGAAGTCCACATTCTGATTAATCAGATGAATGGTGTATACTCAGGATGGGAAGGAATACAGAACACTTTTCTGGACACATGCAAATACTGAATAGGAGTATGGTTCACTACCAAAAAAAGCAGTTTATTCCTGAGGGGACTAGAGAAGAGGTCCTTTGAATGCAGAAATAGGAAACCAGTTCAGTCTTTACATACCCTCACCAATTACTGATGAAGTAGTTAAGGACGAAGCATTAGCTGACTATTCAATTGCTACCCGGCTGGTCAGAAACTAAATCTACAAGACTTGGACTTCTTTCAGGCTCATTGTTTTCTCCACAGCTTTATGATGCTTTCCCGTATACAAGTAGGAATTAGTACAATGTCATCCATGCTTATGAACAGGAAAGTATTTCTACACATCAATCTAGATTTGAAGGAAGAGTATATGAACCACAGAATTGTCTTTTAGCTTTGTAATCTGACTTCTTCAGGAAAGTTAAAATTTTACATGGGAGTGGAGACAAATACATTCATTTAAAATGTAAGAGAAATTTAATGCCTTTGTCTGCTATATATTGGTTCTGTGCTTTAGAAATCTACATGGGAATTTTCACAATAAACTCTGTATGATCTTATTTTTAAAACTTTATTGTCTTTTAATTTTTAATCCTTTGTTTTGTGATTTACTGCTCTTTTAATTTCTAAATGAGTATAAACACTCTCCTGGCCTAATAGTTCCTTGGTAGATAAAACATGTAGCACCTTTCAAAAACTCAAACTATATCTCTGATAACAGCAGTGAATTGTCAAAATGAATGCAAGAAAGCCCAATAGTACCTAAATACAATTCCTTCAGATGAGACAGTGATGATATAAATGATTCAAAAACCAACTGTTTGCTTATGTGAATAGAACAAAGTTTAGGACCCGTGAGAGGAACCATTTGTTATGTGTAATCACCTGTTTTCTCAAAAGACAAATACAGTACCTCCCCCACAACTGTTTCCCATTTGTCTAGAATGATCTGGATGAGGTGCAACAATGCTTTTTCCAGAGGCATTTGACTCCTGCAATGCATTTATATTTGTTTTAAATGAAATCAGAGATGCTTTCTCTATCACTTCCTTGTCATGGGTGTGATGCATGGGATGGGATTATATAACCGTAAAGTCAGACCACCCTTGGGGATTTTCAGAGCACCACTGCGGACCAATCTGAATTATTGATCTTTATTCATGAAGAAAGTTCCCTCAGGGAAAGGATATAGCTTTATAGCAGTCTGGACTATAATAGATGTTGATCTGGTACTGATAAACAAATGGAGTGGAAGGAAACAATTCACAGAGAGAATCCACTATAAGTTCTAAGGTTAGGCTTCATCCTTTATTAGGTAGTGAGTAAAAGACAACTGATGATTACAACTCCAATTTAAGAGACCATTTAAACAAAAATGGTTCCATAGCGAAGTGAGGCAGAAAGGATTTACGTATTTCTGAGTTTTCTCATATGGCTGATGGAGAAATATGGCTGATTTGTTTGTTCCCAGCAAATCATTAAAGTTAGTAACACCTTGTGATCCAGGACTCTTGTATCCCACAGGCCCTAACTCCTAGTGGACTGGCTCATTCGCTTTGGTGAAAACGGGGGAGAACAGTGAAAGCACATGTAGTGAGACTGCATCCATTAACACTAAATTCTCCAATAGGAAAGCAGGTGTTCTCATGAGTAGGCTGTTGGATTAGAATTCAGAACAAGGAAAACTAAAGTTCAAAATGGTTAGAATCTAGTTACATGAGATACAGAGTCCCAAACAACTCTCCACCTGGCTGAACGAGCAGATCGGTGGGTGAACAAAGAAAATGCTGGCAAAGACCAGAGAGTAGAGATATTGATAAGTGCAAAAATCACTAGATACTCTCAAGAACAATTTTTAATGCTAACCAACATATTTAACCAAGATATATAATTTAAAATTCTTTTTTTTAGCAAATACATATGAAATAGTTTTTTTTTTTCTCCTTCCTCCCTGCTTGTCTGTCCCCCTCCTTTTTCTTTTTTTACTTTTGTTTTGGTAGTTTGTTTAACAAAAATTATATAAAGCTGACAGCTTTAAAGATATGTTTATATGTTTATATGACAAACGTCTGTAGCTAGATGGTAGAGAAGAACTCTAAAGACCATGGTTAATGTTGAGCACCAAGCACGCTATGGGTGTTTCTTAAATATAAAATAACAATTGCTAAATACCTATCTCTCAAATGGTTTCATCTTGAATCCTCCCAAAAGGTTACTACAGTTTAGATAAGAGCAGTTTCAGGAAGGCCATGCCCAGCCCTACCTATGTTTTTAAATAATCTTTACAAAACCTTTTCAAAAATATTTTTTTCTCTAAATCTAAATCATGTAGGACTGATTTGTACATGTTTTATCATTGTTCTAAGTTTGAGTGTCACTGTTCTTATGAATAATTAACAGACTGGCTGCCTCAAACCCCATCATAGTGATAGGTATATGTTAGCTTTCTATGGGAAAAAGCAAATAGCCTTTATGACAAATTAAAGGCACAGCTATTTTTATGCCATTTGTTACCAACTTAATGATAACATGTAACATGGGATGGTTATATAATTATTTCATATAGATTTTCTTTTTATAAGTTATTCTCTTAATCTTTCTAACATATATACAATATACATATATTTATATATACCCCTGATAAATCTTGTTTTAAAGGTAAAACATCAACTCCTTTCTGCCTTATGGTGAATATCAAAGGCTATCAGAATTTCACAACTTCACTAGAGAAATGATGGTCAATTGCATCTTACCAGTATTTTCTTTTTAACATTATAGCCTTAGTTCGCAATTAACTCAGATTCATTTTTCTTGTTTTACTAACATTTAAATATATATTAATTGTTTATATCATGTCAGTAGGAAATAAAAAGAAACAACAAAAAACCCACAATAGCTAATGTCTACCATCATATTCAAAGCAGACACCTTTGAGACAAAGGTTTGCCTAAGAGACAACCCTACTGGTATGATATAAAGGGATGTTGCAGAGATACTATATTCTGTCTTTACTGGATATGAAAATGAGAAAGTTTTACTTTGCCTTATCCTCCTAGGTTATGATTGTCTCTTATCCATGAAATAAAAGAGTTGTGTCGTTTTCTCTTTCAACACCCATGATGCATGGTTTTACCTATTTTGCAGATCCAGGTTCATTACAAACAGTCCTCTATTTCCAGCAATACTGCTTCAAGGTGGGAAAATGATACTTGGTAAGAAATCGTCTTTGTTAACACCTCCCCCACCTCTATGGTTGGCCCTGTTCTGTTGTTCTGAACTGAAAGTCATCTTACAGCTAGACAGGAGGGGGAGGATGTGGACCAGAGAGACCTCCACAACACCATTGGGTGTGCTTTACTTTCTGACGCTTACTGGCATGAAATAGTTGTTCGTTCTACCTTTGCAATTCTTTAAAACCTAATGGCATAGATTGAGACACAGCACTATTGTTTTACAAGACATCTACTGTATCTATTTGTGTTGGGATAAATACCCAGTAATTGCTGTCAGAGCAAGAGGACCAGCACGGGTACTACTATTCACAGTGTTGCTTTTGTTTTTTTTTTCTTCTTTTTTTTCCTATTATTTTAATCTACAGGGTAAATTATTATATATACATTGGAACCAGTTTAATGCCCTTAGACAATATATAGTTGTTTCATAAAGCAGGAAGGACAATGCAGAGGGAAATAGGTGCCCAAAAGCACAGTCACAAAGGCTTCAGAAGTTCTAGATACCACAACAAGTCAATGCTGGAGATCACTTCTAAAACAATCAGTGTTCAAGAGGAATGCTTTAATTTGGAGAAAATACCACCCCTGCCCTCCCATTCCCAAACTCCCTCCCTCCCTTTTGTTTTAATAATCTTTTAAATTCACTATCAAAAGTCCTGGCTCTTCAGATATACTTTAAACTATAAATAAACACTGCATAGTTCTCTTTTGTTTTGTTTTTTTTTGTTTTTTGAAAAATTATTGCAGTACAATTAACTCCCGTTTGGAATTCAGTAAGGAGCAAACAGCACAGGCGTGTGGGCGGTCCGAATGGGTCCCGGGGCGGGCCGCAGGAGGGCGGGCGGGAGGGCAGAAGTCTGGAACAGTGTCGCTGGGGCGGTCCGGAGACTGAAGGGGGAATTCACGGCCACAGCAGCAGCGGCTGCTGCAGCTGCCAGGGGGTTTGGTAGAATCCGTGGAGCCAATGGCTTTGAAGGTTCTTTTGAAAATACTAATTTTACCTGCAAGGGAGAGACAGAAAAGGAATAGAACAAACGTTTGGAGTATACCCTTGGAATGCAAAAATGGCAGGCAGCTTTTAATTAAAATAGAGCAGGAAACCACTCCGAAGGTAAACTCATACTTGTGAACTGACAATCAAGATACTGGAAAGTGTAGATCATCTTTCCTTTGGAAGAGTCGGTAGGTGCCTGAATATGACCGACCTCGGATGTGGAACAGACCCTCAGAAAAGTACTCAGCAACCTTATTTTTCTTGATAAATATACTTCCTAAGGAAAGTATTCATCTTGAGAAAAAAATCTGGAAATGTTACTCCACCTTTTACACATACAATAACTATCATGGAATAGACATTTTAAAATAGAGATTCATTAATACTGTCAGTTACTATTAGACTATTCAAGTGTATCACTGATTAGCATAGAGAAGTGTGAGATCCTAATCAAGAGAATAAAAATAACGAAATTCCACTTTCAATAAAGAAGAAAACTTATTTCCCCCAAAGACTGACATGTTCTACTTTTTCTTTGTGCAAATAGTAACAACATTCTTTCAATCCTACTCTACAAAAGCATTTCCTTCTCTGGCTAGTAGCATCAGTGAGATGTCTTTTCTCATGGAGAGAATGTTCCCATTTATGGAAATAGTAACACAATGATAGTTAAGGAGGTTTTGCATGTTAATAGTAACATGATTTGACTTCTCTGTTGAAGAACCATTCACCTGGTTGTCGAAAGCTGCACCTATGCTGGTTAGAGCACTCAAGGTTATGACAAGTGGTGCTGAATTTGCAGTCTCCCAATGTAGCTAAAATTGCTTCTGTACAAGAGTAAAGTAACTTAATTTGCATGAAAATGAGTGATGCTACTAAACTAATTGGGTCAACTCATACTTATGTCTTGTAATAGATGATTGCAGTTTTCCTTTATATTTTCATGTGTCAACAGCACACAATAGCACCAATTACAGTTGGCCTTTGAATAATGTGGGGGTTAGGGGTGATGATCACCCCCCCCAGTACAGTAAAAAATACATGTATAACTTACGTCTTCCCCAAAACTCAACAGTAGTCAGACCTCCACATATATGCAGATTTCTGTGTATCAAAAATACACTGTACACTGTTTTCGATATGAGGTCAGTTGCATCCATGGATACAAAACCTGTAGATGCAGAAGGCTAACTGTATTTATGGGAAAAAATCCCCAGATAAGTGGACCTACACAGTTCAAAACTGAGCTGTTCAAGGGTCAACTGTATTAATAAGATCTATTTTGAAGAAAACAGATTTCAAAATGCACAATTCAACACATACTGCAGATTAGTTATCCTCAACTTTGCACTGTGCCCTGGGTCCCTCTGATAAAAATTATGGTCAATTCAACAAGAAAAAAAAGCACATGCTCATAATTATTAACCTAAGATGTCCACAGATTCCCCCTAAAGCCCTACAAAAATTCCAATTTCAGTACTAGTATGTTTACTAACCTAAAAGGCACATTTGGAGTAAATGGAAGAGGCCACTTCCTGTGAAGTATTTCCCAAGCATTATAAAGTAACCTTGGGTGAATAATTAAATAAAAATAAGCCATACCTTTGAGACTGTGTCTCTCAAAATTCAAAATATTATTATTGAGGGTATCAATAACATCAATGTTTTGACTCTTTAAAGTATTAAAAAGAATAGTTGGTCATGGAGATGGGGAGCATGGCAGAGGGAATGCAATTAGCATTAATATGATGGCTAGGTGCAGGGCTAGGGGAGGGAGGGAGTAATTGCGGGGGATCGTTTTATGAGCTATATAGATGTCTAACCAATGTGCCATATACTTGGAACTAATTTAAATAAGTAAATTAAAAAATATATTAAAAAGGAAATGCAAAAACTTGTTTTTCACTGACATTCTTTCCTAAAATTATCCATTAATGTCAAGACCAGGTTTTATGTGATTACTTACCTGACTCAAAAGAATTTGACTTTTCTCATTTCCCCATGATCGGTCATAAACCTGAGCCTCACTCAGGAAGATAAGATACTGAGCAGTGGCTAATGATGGCAAAATAACTCACAAAACCAATAATTCTGTAGGGTTTAGGCTCTCAAATCAATTGTCATCACTTAAGAACCACTCATTTATTTCATTCGGTAACAACAATGACACAGCCCAAACAAACCAAAGTTCAGCTGACTGTGATACATTATACTGTCTTTTGGCAAGCAAAAATGACACTCACCCCCAGAGGATGTGCTGCCTTCTGTAGTTTGTTGTAAGGACTGTATTTAGGTTTTGGGGGCTTCCCCGCAGCTCTGTCTTTGTGCCTTCTACTGCTAATGTGCTATGAAAAGCAATTAAAATTGACAGCTTTAAAAAACATCATCCCAAAGAACTCTCACAAATATTGCTTTAACCCGAGGAAGCATATTAATTATTTCATGCAAGTTTTGGAAAGACAAACATAAAAAAGCATGCACTTTTATTCTTGAATTTTGTCTGATGCCTTGAGTATATTTTTATGTCATTCATTTTAGAACATTTTTTAACAAATAGAAGGATATTCTTTTTCCCAGTCTTCTTTATCATTGCACAGATCTCCCTTTTTAGAAGTTTACAAAGGAAAGGGATGTCTGAAGGAATTTCATGTGCAGATAAACAAAGATACCTAGGCAGGCATGAATTTATTTCCGTTCTAATATTTATCCTCACATTTGTACAGCCAAATGTCAATTCCTTAATTTTAAAGATAAATAACTAAGGTGCATACAATCAGCACAATATCATACCTATGCATATAAAATAACACAATGTGAGGGCTGGGCCTTTGATTGAAAACATATAACCAATCTCTTTGTAAGGCTATTCAGAGTAAAAGTGAATGTTAACAGGATTAGTCATCCCTTTAGCAGGTGGCTGCAGGATTTAGAAATACAGTACCATACCATGTAATAAAGTACATAAAATAACAGCACTGTGTAAAGTTAGTTGTAGTATGTAAATATCTAAACAAGTTAAAATAGAATGTTACAATTTGAACTTTAAAGAAAATCAACACTTTTAAGTGGGAAACCTGGTAGGAAAAAGGTCTAATATCCCTTTTCCTCCCACTCTAATATAAAAGAATAGTACAAACTCACTTCAGATAATTTCTGAAAGGTCTGAGAAGCTATTGCATTACAGTACTCCCTCAGCAACTAAAGTGAGCATAAATAAATTAGGACAGTGACTAGAAGGTAAGTGGGTAGATGGATGGATGGATGGATGGATGGATGGATGGATGGATGGATGGATGGATAGATGGATGGATGGATGGATGAATGGATGGGTGGGTGAGTGGGTGGGTGGGTGGATAAATAGGTAAATAAATGGATGAATGGGTAGATGAATGGACGGATGGGAGGAGAAAATAGAAAAAAGAAATAAAGGAAACACACATATCCTGCTTATGAGGTGTCCCTTCTTTTTATTTCTAGAATATGTGCTGCCTACCTGTTTAAGTTGTGTTTCCGAGTTGACGTGCACATCACAGATTTCACAGTGAAATGTTTTGTTTTGCAGGCCTGTATTTCCCTTATTAACTGGTCCTTTACCTTTCACGCCTGCCCTAGGAAAGGCTTTGATAGTCCCGCTTCCATTCCGGGCTTCTAGCATGGTTTTGTGCTTTGTGCCTGCCAAGAAATTTTGAAAAAAGAAGAGAAAAATCTTAACTAGCATATGCCTTCAAGAAACAATATAATAACAAAATGTGAACCTTAGTTTTAGTGCAGTTCTTTTGCAGATTGTGGTTCAAGTATGCTTATGCTATGGAAGACTGCAAAAATATGCTCTGACCACTTTCTAGCAACATTACCTGTGTTTGTAAATAATGCCCCCATTACAAATAAGCACCATTAACATAGTAACCCAACTCCAGAGTTTTGAGATGAAATTAAATGGGTGTGACTTGGTTTTGTTTCCTCTTGATGCTAATAAGACAAAAATGATAAGCTGATGAGGAAGAGTGATTTAGTTGCTAAAGGTATAGTTGAAGGTGATGTGTAACAAATGCAATCACTTTAACATGGTGTGTTTACAGAAGTGGCACTAATTAAGTACCCACTTTCTAAACAGAATACAAACAAGCTTGCCTGGCTATGTGTTTTAGGGTCAAAGAGAAAAAGTAATGGTATAAAGATCTTAATGACTGAAAAAAAGCTCTATGAGGATAGTAAAGCCCACACTGATTGGCTACATAATTTAAAATATAAATAAATTACCAAGAAGATGAGGGTGGAATCATAGGATAAGCAGATACATTATAAAAAAAAATGCATCTTTTAAATAAATCAGTAACTTATTTGGACTGTCACACGTAACTAACGTAACTCAGCTTATCAACATTTATTGTTGTTTTTAATCACTACAGTTCATGATGGGAGTTTTCTCTCAAAATTTTACTCACCATTTCCTTTTTCTTAGCGTTGATAAGTATGCTTTATTTTTCTCACTTAATCATGTGTTTTTGCTACAAAATTTGCTCTTGTAATTATGTCATTTTCGCCATTCTGGGTTTTTTAAAAGCCCTTTTTTTTTTTTACAGCAGTTTCTCCTTCCTAATTTTATTTATTAGACTTTTATCAATTCTGCAAGCATAACAAAAGATTCTTAACTTATGATTCTTAGGCTGGCCTCCCAGAACCATTGAATACTAAGAAGGTAAACATGTTGGGTGGACATTCTAGGTTGGTGCAGATCATCATTGTCTTAAATAAGAGGCAATGAATAAATGAAACAAATTTATAGCCTCACATTTCTTTCAAAATGATTATAACTCTACTGAGTCCAGCATAAAAAAAAGTATATTTTTTCACAACTTAGATTACCCACTTTGAATATCATACTGGTAATGCATAGTTATGAAAATATTCATATCTCAGTATACTAAGAAAAGAGTAAAATTTCACCATCTATGAGAAGATTGGAGGAACTGAAATATGGTTTCACAGAACTGAGAACTGTTCTGTGGTGGTGCTTGTGAGGCCTCATTGAGGTTTGTTTTCACCCATTTCCCTGGTAATATAGTGACAGAAATGTTTTCTACTTTGTATGAAGGTGGCATAAGTAAGAGTAGGGCAAAACAATGTTGTAAGGAGCAAGAAATTGAGAAGCATTCCTGGGGCCAGGCTGGCTTCCAAGTGCCTAAAAGTAGTCTGTAGGAGACTAATTTTCATCCTGATTTTCTTGAGGGTCTTTCAAGTCTCTTTGGTTAATATCTTTGGGAGTTGGTGCTTTAGTAGGTGGCACCTGAATAGGTCAGAACACTATTTTAACCTATTCAACAATATTTAAGTACTTTATCCTGTCTGAGAGGAGAACAAAACCCATATTTGGTGGTTTGCCTCAGGACTGAGTGTCAGATGAGTTAGGGAGATGAGAGAAAATTCAAAGATTTGGTCCCAATAGTACGGGCTTAGAAACAGTAGGAAAAGATCCAAAATAAAAACAAAATTCTCCCCATAATATATTAGGCAAGTTAAGTCCCACTTATGTCATGTTCCTAGGAGAAGAGTAGGATGGGATATACATATACATGTGAACATTTGGGAAATCCTCTCAGAAAATCACTGGATTGTTAGCATTATTATTTCAGTGTAGTCTCTCCACATAGCTAGCAAAGATAGGAAAATTAGATATACCTACCTACATGTGCTTTACATGCAAACACACACACACACACACACACACACACACACACACACACACACACACTCCATACACGTATGGTTAAAAATGTGGCAACATTGTGTGAAAAACTTCAACTAATAGCTTTGACTCTGGGGTTATTATTCATCATAAGCAGAATGAAACTTTTGTACTAAAGAACCTCCTTTATTTTGTAGCAGGTTGTCAGTCATATTAAACAGCTATTAGCTAGTTTTTAAAGACATAAAGCTCGAATAAGCTGTAAGAGTAGCCGTATTTCCTCCAAATACAGTGAAAATTAATGCTCCATTTTAAAGCATTTATATTTTTGAAAGATAAAATGTTTAATAATAATATAAAATAGTGATTAGTAGGAGAACTCATGCTTATGTTATTTTTTAAACATTGCACATATTGTGCTAGATTACTTACCAGCTCACTGCTGCCCATGAGTTGGGTGCTATCATTCTACCCATTTTAGGCATAATAACCTTTGATGCAAAAAGGTTAAGGTGCTTGCCTGGCTCACAAAGGAAGTATGACAAGTTTCTGGCAGGTAAAAAAAGGATTTATAACTAAGTCCCGAGATCTATGGGGACTTAGCTAGACACCCACTAAGGATTTCTGAGCCAGTTTATTATCAGTTACACAAGAATCTCTCATAGCACTTTTAATTTTCTATTTTGTTAATACAGTTCTTCAAAACCTGGATTTTGAGTCTTTGAAATTTCCAGTCTCTGGGCTTCTTCTTCTTCTTCTTTTTTTTTTTTCATTCTTGCAATGCCCCTTTCTGCTCATCAGAGTACCTTGAAACATGATGCTTCGAAAGGCGGTGGCTCTATGATGGCCAGTTTGATCACCTCTTTGGTCACTTCTGGTGTAACATTGTGTAAACATCTCCAAATGCTTGTGGGTTCCTCTGTGATTACACAGCAGGTCAGTCACAAGACTGCTTCTGTATTTTATTCGTTCTTCCTCAGAGGACAGAATTTGGAAAGAGCTAAATAAACTATTTTCTTCCTATAACTTTTAAAAGACTGACTCTGACTATGTAAGACCTTCATTTGATGCTTCATGATTCCTGAAATATGAAACCATATTCCAACCCTGGTTTAAATTAAGCGAATCATAATGCTCCGATAGATGTTGGGTTTTTTTGTTTGTTTTTGATGACCTTGGTCAAGAGAGTTATTTATCTTATATCTTCAAAAATCAAAATAATATGTAAGGGGCAGCAAAAAGAGGCTAGGCCTCCCTTTTATCCCCCATCATCTTTATAATTTCCCCCTTTTAGGTGGTTCCTAAGTTAGGTATAGAGAAAAGGCAGGCAAGCAAGAAAACTGGCAAATGACTTTTAAAAATTAAATGAATTATTCATTAGGTCATCAGAAAAATCAAGAAGAAGATCTATCTACAAAAAAGATATTTTTAATGAAAAAAAATCAGAATTCCACTAAGGAGAGGTATATCAAAATATTAATAGTGGTTATCATGTTCTAGTCTTTTATTTTCTATTTGTATGCATGCATTTTAAAAAGTTTGGTAACCTAAAAGTGACGTAAAAAAATTCCTATAGAATTATATATACTTTTAGAAATGCACATGGCTTTTTAATGACAACATAGGCTAACATTTTATGAATGTGATCTATTTAACTACTCATTTAATATGAGATATTTGTACTGTTTCTTTTCTCTCCCCTATATAATTAGGTTGTAATGAACATCCCACTCATTAAATCTTTTATCCCATATTTGGTTGCTTCCTTAGGATAGATTTTTATAAGGAGTCTTACAGGGACAAAATTATGACTATTTTTAAGTCTCTTGATTCACCTGCCAAATTACTTTCTAAAAATTACAAAGGAAGTTTCAGAGGGATTCATCTTATAAGGCAATGTATTCTGTTACAGTCTAAAAAACTTTGCCCTTCCATAAAATAAATTTCAATACCTTAAAATTAATTTTCCAGAATGCCCATAAAATGATATTTAGTAATGTTAGACTAGACCCTTAATAAACCCTTGTACCTGCCAGCAATTATTTAGTTACCTTCTCATTGGCAAGTTCAGGTGATTCAGCTTATAGATAAATGGACAGGAAAGTGGTCAGTCTCCACACAAACAGCAAAGTGCAAAGGTGTTTCTTTTTGATGTGCTTATTTATGATATTTTGTATAATGGCATTATATTCAAACTCTTGTGCTCCCTAAGGGAGAAAAGTTCTCTGAACCTCTTCCTGCAACCAATAGGCAGCCTTCCAACCATCCTGGAGCCCTCTTCCATGCCTTGGACCAAATTGAAGCAATGAAGCTTTTGGCAACAACAACAACAACAACAACAACAAGCAACAACAAATGATTGGAAGGCTGTCTATTGGTTGCATGGAGGCTTTTGATGCCTATTATATAGTTTAGGTGAACCTATACATTGTATAATAGGCATCAAAAGCCTCCATGTTTTATATCTTTTTATCCTCTAAATGTCATATTAACCTTTTATTACTCTGACTTCCTATATAATATGTATTTTCCATGTTAATCATATCTGCATTTTGTCTTAGAGATGAAAACTTTGGTTTACTTTAACGGCATGTCAATAAGCATTAAGCACCTACAAAGACATCTATGGTTCAGGTAACTAATAATGCCCCAAATGAGTAAAAAAAATTGTATTATATCTGTTAGCTTCCAGGTTGAAAATAATTTGATGATTCACCAGTGATGTATCTAAAAGTCCAATTTGCAGAGGTAAAAGATGAGACAAGTCTAAAGAAGAGGAAAGGATAACTTTGCTTTTAGCATCTGAAACAGCCCTAGATGAAGAACAATGAAGTTGGAATGTGATGGAAGACAACCGATACACAGCACTGCTAGTGGGGATGGGCTTGATGAACAAAACAGCAACCCAGGAAAGAGTTAAGGGAAGATAAACACATGGGGCTGATACGGCAGTAACTCTGGTGATCCCAGCATGTGAATAGAAATTTCAGACATCAGAAAGCCTCTTTTATCCATAATAATGGACTACAGGGAACACTGAGGCTTTCCTGTGCTTCTTTAGACATGAATTTAACATGCTTTATGTGTACATGTCCCATCTCCTTAAACCAGGCTCATAAGAGCATGGGAAAATGCTATGTAGCTTTTATATCTATTATCCAAGATAGCCTAGCAAAAGGTCTTCATTTAATAAACCTTAAACAATAAACCTTAAACCTTAAACAATAAACACTAACAATCAATGAATAGGCAAATTAAAGACAGTTTCATAGGATAAAAGAAATGTTATCTTATTTATAAAAGCAGTGTTTTTATTTACTTTCTGTATAAACTAATTTTATTTTAAATTTATTAAAAATTATTTTTGATGGCAGTAAAACATGCTTTTAGTAGAAAATTCAAAGAGCATTTAAAGTGAACATCAAATTTTAAAATCTTCCCACCTCTCACCTTCAAGCTGCATTTCCTCAGTAGTGACACATTTTCAGGTATAAAATTCCTGAAACGTTTTAAACAACAATGACTTTATACTAGGCATAAACAGGAAAAATAATATAGGTTGAATATTCCATTTGGTTTGCATGTGAAACCACTTTTAACAAGAACAGTCATAAAAAAATACACAGCATGAAAATGCATCCTGACACAACTCTGAAGTTAATCTTGGTTGTTGTGTGTAGTGAGATGCCATTGAATATGAAATAACTAAACCTTGAGTGCTCATAGATATGCACAAATTATTTTATTATTGTGTCACACACTGTATATTGCAACCCCCCAAACATGTTATTTATGAATTATAGCACTAATACACTGTTTGATAGAAATGTCTGTGATAATGGAAATGTTCCATATCTGTACAGTCCAATACGGTGGCCATTAGTCATACATGGCCCTCGAACACTTGAAATGAGGCTACTACAACTGTGAAACTGAATTTGTAATTAATTTAAATGTAAATAGCCACCCGAGGCTGGTGGCTACCATATTAGATTGTATAGCTCCAGTACTCAAATATGCCTTATATTGTCATATGGAAAAGAGAGAATGTTAAGGCTGAATTATTTTTCTCATTTATAGAAAGTTTACAGAAGATACAATAGCAGAACTGTGATAAGAGAGTTTCTATCTTTATTTTCAATCAAATTGAAGTCTTTCCATGATCATAGAAGATGCTGACTAGGAGTGGCAGATAATCTTTGAGCCTTAATAATAATAAGGACATGAACATTGGCCACAGCTGACTGGCTTAAATGAGTTTTTCACTTGAACAATGAAATGACAGATCTCTTGATGAAACTAGTCTTTACATATTCTATTCTTGAATACAGACTAGACATGAGGTTCTTAAAGGCAACTCTTGAGTTTTGCTCATATTTATATTATCAGCGCCTAACACATAGTAGGTGATCAGCAAAGATTAGCTGAAGTACTAGATATTAATAAAGTTTAGTGAACACACATTTGTAAAGAGAGTTGTAACCTCAGGCTGTGGAATGACGTAAGTCAGAATTCACTTCCATTAACTGTATGGTTTATATTTCTTTATCCTGCAATATACTCAGCTATGAAAAAAAAATATCTGCTCTATTAAAATGTATTAAATGTATTTATTGTTTTAAAGACTATTTTTTGTACTTGCATGTGCCCAATAAATTTTAGTCCATTTTCTCCTCTTTCTCCTTAACATTGTTGTTCTTGATTAGGCAAAAATCTAAAAATCTCTAAGCATTTTAAAATTTAGTTAAGGCCATCCTTCAATAACTGTCTTTTCTGTATATTAAAATTTAGTGAGGGATTAAATAAGCTCTGTTTTGGGACAGAAAAGCTATAATGAGATTAGTGAAAATTATCAAATATTACCCTTTTAAGTCAGACCCTCCAAAATCTGCCCAAATTAGTAATGAGTGTTAACTACAAAACATTGCAAGTTTTTTTTTTTTCAATTATATACAGGCAATTGTCATAATTAGCTAAGCAAAGCAAACACAGTAGGATGTTTTGGAGGGGATTATTTAAAAGAAAAACAAAACAAAACATCTTTTGTAACATCTGTATCTATAACATACAATAAAAGAGGAGTTTCCAATCTCTTGAAAACCATATGTCCTTAAGGAGTTTAAGCATTCTTAGACTGTTTTTTTGAATCCTGCTCGTATACTCAGGAGAGAGACTTCTCTCCCCAAATTCTAAAAAGGCAAAGCAGTGATGCCCCTATTCAAATTCTGTATTCTAATTTTATGGAATATAAGGCAAAAGGCAATTAATTGCAGCTTTGAATGGTTACATATTTATGAAAACAAAAAGGAGAGAGAAAATGAAACACAAAGCTGTGGTTTTACTAATAATCATGCTATAATATTTGATCCTTAAATGATTCTTGAGAGAGAAAGAGACTGACCCAAAGAGGACAACTGACATACCCAGGTTCACACAGAAAAGTTATCTGCCATTTGCGGTAAAAACTAAATCTGGTCACTTCTAGTACATCTACTGAACCACACCACAGGCAGTGTTTGATGGAAGTTGTATTCCCAAATGTACTTATGATTAAGAATGCATTTTCCAAGATTAAAATAAAAACATGTTTGAAAGGTCATTGGCTTCCCATGAACAGACCATAAATGCGAAATTCTACTCAGTGCTACAGGCCTTATTTTATGTATATAATGTGCTTGTGAATGGAAAAGAAAAAGAAAAAAAAAACCTGAATTACAATTTGGATGCAAAGAACACATCTCCTCACCCTGCATCCTGATTGTTTCTGTTCAAAATTGCCATTCGAACCTGGTTCTCTGCATAACACAGTCCAATCTTAACAGTGGTTTCCTAATATCAGGCTTAGAAGAAAGCACAGAAGTCTTAGAGTTATATTAGAAGGGTGGGGGTGAATGTAGGGGGCACTGCAGTACTCAGGGTGGGGTAGTAAATGTGGTCTGCTTTGAGTACAGGTAATAAAGTGTACATTAAAGAGGACTAGAAAAATATAACTGAATAGATTAGGAGAATTCCATTAGCACCATGAACTGGCAACTCTAAAATGTCAGTGATAAAGGACTGCTCCCTAAAAATATTTTGTTAAGGTGTATTCTAATAACTGATATGGTTATTGTTAAGATTTCATATAGATTAAATTAGCATATTTTATTACTTATTCTATAATGAACATCATATGATACATGGAAATTAATTTGTAGAACTCTCCATTATATAGTCAGCCCACAACATATATGAATTTGGCCTTAAGCTTTTGTTTCATTAATAAGTTCATAACATTTCAAAATCCTTTGAGCTCACAAAGGCTGTAGTTCATGCATTCATCCCCCATGGTATTATAGATTTTTAAATGTGAACAATAGATTATAAATAAACAATGATAGTTCAGTGATCGTAAAGATGAAGAAACAGTATTGAATTAATTCAATTCTGTCATTCCATGTGAATACTTGAAATTTTTATGTTTAAAATAGCTAAACAGAGTGTGAGCCATGTGGCTTACAGGTTTTGTTTGGTGAATTCCAGTTGCCCATGTTAGCAAGTGGCTATACAATTCTGTCATTCTATGTGAATACTTGAAATTTTTATGTTTAAAATAGTTAAACAGAGTGTGAGCCATGTGGCTTACAGGTTTTGTTTGGTGAATTCCAGTTGCCCATGTTAGCAAGTGGCTATGTGATTCACCAGATGCTAGCTGCCATCTCTTCCCTGGTTCCTTTTCCCAGTCTCTTAACTGGTTTCTTTCACTACCACTAAAAACTATGTGCCCTGAAATACTGGTCTTATATTCTGCTTCTGATGAAACTGAAACTAAAAAACAACACAATAACCCTACAACTATCATTCCTACTCCTGACAGCAGAGCGAGCATGATATAGAACCTCTTTACTTTACACTCACCTCATGGGTTCCTCCATATCAGACCCTAAGGGAAAGATGCAGGATGCTGTTTGGATACAGGAAAGACTGCATTCACCTTCATCTGTATTTAGAGGAAGTCCCAGATTCACTTAGCCTCCCAACGCTTTCGTAGTTACAAATAACAGAGCTAAATCTGAAGCTCGGAAATGGTGCACAATCGGGTCCTAGAACATCTAGCTGTATATCTTTTCTTTTTCCCTTGCCATCTCCACTGCCGGCTCATGCAAGTATAGGATGAGTTCTAAAATGAGCATTATGCCTGGTTCCTGGAAACAGATCTCTGAAGTTGGATGGAAAATATAGGGCTAAGGAAACCCACATGGCAGGCTGGAGGAAAGGGAAGTGGCTGCAGTCTCCCAACTAACTGAAAGTTTGAAAGAGACACCCCTATAAAGGAATTCAAGTGTGGGTAAAACCACATTCAACATCTAAACTCTCAAATGAGATGGTTATGGTAGTTACAAGATCTAACTAGATAACACTTTTGAGGTTTTTAAAAAAATTTTTCCAAACACTTCCCAGGTCCTGGATATATAAGTAATCAGAATCCCTGAATATAGGAGATACACACACACACACACACACACACACACACACACACACACACAAATATATATAAATATATACATAAATATATATAGTTACAATATATTTAAATACATATAAATGTATTTATATCATATGAACATATTTTATATACATAAAATATATGAATATATACATATATTTTGTAAAGCACCATGGGTGAATATGTTTTTAGAAATCCATAAATAATTCTGGCACACAAAGTAGAGATGACCACAGAACTGTAATATGAAAATTGTTGACCTAATATAATATAATCAAACAATTCCTTTCTGCTTCTTAATCAGATCTTTCTGATAAGAATTCAGGAAAGATATTCAAATTCTTGATAAATTAACTCTAGCCTTAAAGGATATGGTTTGTGCCCTGCCCCCAAATAAAAGTGTTTCTTAGTCACCATGCAAATTGATCAAGAATTCTTGAGAAATAAATTGACTTTTAGCAATGTTTATGCTCTCCAATTATCTTGCATCCAGGAAGAATATATTGTAGGGATAAACAAGACAAATCTACATGGTATAGATTCTGACAGGGCCAGACACTTTCTGTTTTTTAGCCCCTGGACACACAAACTCTCCATAACTACAACTAATATTGCATGAAGGAGGAATGTATGTGCTGAAGGGGTTGTTCTCAATCTGAAATTACTCCCCTAAAGCTTTGAAGTCAATACTTGAATATTACTAGGGCAGCACATTGGTTGGTCAATGACTCAGTCAACATACAGCTACAATATTAACTCAGTATAATTCACAAATTATTCTTTTTCTATTGTAATTGCTGACAGATCCTGGCAATGAACTGAGTCTTTCAGAGAAAAGAGGAACTTAGGCCAAAGAGCTGGCTATCTCAGGCAAGACATAAACAAACAAATAAATATACTATTATTTATATCTAGATATATATGTAGATAAATATGGCAAAGATATATAGAGATATATAATATCTTGATACAGATATATAACATATGAATGAAATAAAAATGTATTGAGAAATCATTTTATCTTGGCTTATCATATATCATGATATATTGTTTAGTATTTTCTGTTATAATATTTTAACATTTAGTATTTACATTAGCAAGACTTGTGTTTGAATCATGACTCAGTGGCTTAAGTCATCATGTGCCTTCACTGACCCTCAATCAAACAAGAGGTATAGTATCTAGGTTGTCAGAAGGAGTAAAATATTACATGTACAAGCACTTTTTTAGGTTTAATTGTCCAGGTCATATGGATTTAGCCCAAACAACATTATCTGCCATAAAAAAAAACAAACAAACACACAAACAAACCTAATAGGGAAGTTTTAAACAAAAGTACATGGAGTTATGCAACCAAATTTTGCAACTATATTATTGGTATAACTTCAGAAAACTTCATTTAGAAGCAAATGAGTGGAAGTACTTAGGAACCTAGAAATCAAATAAATGCAAAAGTTATACTTTAGAATTATATTTTACTTTATCTTCTAATGTTTAATAATGCACAAACACATCCATTGACAAAAACACATACACAACACAGCACAGAAGCCCTGGAAACCCTCCCTTGTCCTCATGTAAATGACACTTTGCATGTCATTTTTATTTTTTAATGGTTAATGAATTCCATGTCATAATTGCCAGTTTTCTGCCATCTCCTTGTCTCGTGATGCAAAAGATCTACTCTATTCAGAGAAAGATAACTGCAGAGCTGCTAAGACAGAAAAGAAAGTGCTGCATCTCACCACTGTTGTGTGCCTCCAGCTGTGAGGCCGAATTGACGGCAACCTTGCATAGGGAACAGTAAAGAAGCCGTTTTGCCTTTTCTTCCTCAGTCTCTGCAGAAGGACATGAGCTATTGCCAGTGGCTGTCGTGGGGCTTTTTTCCACTTTAGAGGTGATCTCAGTTGTCATAACACTGCTTTTGCGAATTTCCACAGTTGTCGTTGATATTGCTGGTGTCCCTGTGGTACTGTCTGCATTCAAAACAGCACAGGAAAAAAAAAAAGGGAAAAACAGTGGTATTATCTTTCCCTATTTGGAGATGTATCACTAACGTTACATTCTGCTAATATAAGAGCAGCTATCAAGGGGGTAAATAAATATACCCACCATGTTCTTTCATTAACATATGGCCTTAGTAAAATAATTTTTACATTGTATTATACCTTGTAATACATATATTTCTACACAGATGGCTTTTAAAAAATAAAATAGAATACTTTTAAGATATTTTTTATTTTTACTTATTACTTGTCTATTTTCCTTCTGTATTATTTTCTATAATCATAAAAATAAGTACTGATTCTTTTGTACATACTGTACAAAAGAAAAAGAAAAAAAATGGAACCTTAACAATGTATTGCTTTGTCTGGATCAACGGTTTAGAAAATCATTGCCATATTTATAAAGAGTTGTATATTCAATACCAGGTACAAAAATTATCAATATACAAATACAAGGAATTCCAATATGGCGTATTTAGTAAATGTGTGCTCTGTACCAGGCTGTTTTGGGAGTTTGTGACATAATGTTCAAACATCAATGGCCACTCTTTACAAGGAGTTCACAGACCTGTCACACCATGTTAATGTCAAATGGTTTCAAGAATTTGATGACCAATAAAGTGTTGATATATTATAACCCTACAACCTCCCTCACCCCACCCCACTCCAAAGTTTGATTCTAAATCTGGAGTGATCAACCTCTAAAATGAAACAATCTTACCCTATCTTCACATGAGTATACATAGCTCTCCTTCTAAATATGCCAATTATCATGATGTCAACAAATGTTTGTATATCCAACAACAAACTGCAAATGAGCTCTATACTCATATTCTTTCTACTCTTATAAACTGACTCTGCCTCCCGGCTGGCTGGTTCTTAACCTCCTACTCAAAATATTCCCAGGCTGTCTCTCCAGCAACTGTTTCTCATTCCATATGCTGCTGTGGTCACTACCTAATACCACATTAAAAAATGGATTGGGCAGTGACTATAAAGGACAATGATCTGCCTGCAATGAAATGTTGTCCTCATAAACTCTCACTTCTTGTAAAGCTCATACTCAGTTCCAGGATTCCTTTTAACTTGGATATCCTCTTTGATTCAGATACGAAGGTGGGAATATAGGTGAGATTGTTTATGAATTCTTTCCTAAATATGGCATCAGAAACACTAGTAAATAAGAAGAGAAATGAGGTCTTGTTGGGGGCTTTTGTATAAAACAATTAATTCGTCTGGATGTCATTTTCTTTACCTAACAATTCATTCACTTTTTAATCACTTATTTTAGCTGCTAAGATCATCAAGTAAGCCTCCTTCAGTGTCATAAAGATTATCCACCAACCATGTAAAAAAAGCAGTTTCTCATGGTTAAAAAATAAATAAATAAAAATGACTGTAATACAATCCCACCCCACAGAGTTTATTTACTCCTTTGAACACTGAGAGATCCATTTCCTGATTAGTTTTTACTTGCTTAATAAACTACCTGATTAAAGTTAACATATCAGGTAATAGCCATAAAATATTCTAAGAACCTAGACATGACATAAAATACAATGACTGCTTTGAGATAGTATAGTAACTGTTCATTACTCTCAACAAACCATGATTGGTTGAAAGCATATGCATATGTGTTTGTGAATAAATAACAAATGGCCAGTTAATTTGCTGAGTGCTTTATATAACAATTTCATTTAACCTCACACAAACTTGTAGAAATGAGAAAATCCAAAGTTTAAGAAATTTCCCAAGGTCACACAAGTACTATATGCTGAGCCAGGGCAAAGTGCTTCATGAAACAAAGAAATCACAGATTTTAAAAAATAAAAAAAAGGAACAAATGAACAGGACAAACAGAGACTCATGGCCATGGACAATGAACTATTGGTTACCATACAGGAGCAGGGAGGCAGGATGGGGGAAAAATAAAATGTTAAAAATAAATGAATAAATAAAATGTTAAAAAAAATTTTTTTAATTAAAAAAAGAAAATGGTATCGTTGGCCAAAACAGTGATTCTCCATAGATAGGTCCCAAACACCAGTTGGTTAAAATTAAATTTTTCTCATGATCAGCTGTATTTGGAGTGACACCCATATATACAGAGATATTTAAACTTAGTTAGGATACATACTAGAGCAAGAGTGTGATACTATGGGTATTATTTCATTAAAATCTAAGTAAAGATATTCCTAGTGATACCCTACTTCTAACAAATTTTCCTCTGGATTGACTATGTTTATTTTACATCTTGATCTGAAAATTGTACAGAGCATAGATCATAGCACTCCTGAACCAACTTTCCTATTTACAAATTCATAATGAAAGTATAGAATAAAGAAAACCATGGATTTTCCAGTCACTGTAACAGCTACATTAGTATCTTTCCAAATACTAGAGAATAATGTACATTTATACCAAAGACTCCACAAGATTAGAGACACCAGATTCTCCATGCCTAAGGCTTAGTCAAGTATCAACATTTCTTAAGGCAAGTTGCTTGCATGAGACAGGCTTAGGGGAATTAGTATCAAAATGCTTGACTTCCAGGCTTCTACTTTGTTGCATCCTTTAGACCACATAGCTGAGCATAGATCTGTTATTATCAGTTTGCAGTAAATTTGAAAGAAATACAAACAGTTATATTTTTCATCTTAAATTTAATATATAGATCTTGAATCCATAAAGGTAGGACTAATTTGTAACAAGACATGGATTTTTCATTTACTTTTCATATATAAGTGGCAAAGGGGACTTTTTTAAATGAAAAAATTAAGGTAAATGTATTTTGAGATTATGCCATATTCAAAGAAAAAAAACTATTTTATAAATTAAATAGAAAATTACATATAGCAGAGATTTTCCTCATTGTAGTATGTTAAATTAGCAATTATATATAATTTTTATGCACTCATTAAAATATAATCTTAAATCAATGATCATCTTAAAAGCATATACACTTAATATGATGGGATGAGGATTACCTCTGTAATCTTCCTCCCCAAAACTCATAACTCTTCTCTTATCATGAGAAAAGCAAAAAAATAAACCTAAATTTAAAGGCATTCTACAAAATTCCTGACCAAGAGTCCTCAAAACTGTCAAGGTCATCAAAACAAGAAAGTCTGAGAAAAAAAGAAAGATAAGAAAAGGACTGGTTCATTAATTTTGACAAATGTACCATGACAATATGACATGTTAACAATAAGGGAAACAGGGTGTGGGTTATATGGGAACCCTTTGTAATATTCTTGCACCTTTTCTGTAAATCTAAAACTATTCTAAAATCAAAAATGTATGAAATTTAAGAAAAATAGAATTATAACCAGTCAACAAATAACGTATAATTTCAGTTACTTTGTAGAATCATAGTATAGTTTTCTTAGTTTTTTCTTAGTTTTTTCTTAGTATAGTTTTCTTAATTTTTTAATTAGAAAATTTCAGTCAATTTCTCAAGGTCACATAAGTCTCTAAGGGAGAAAATGGAACTTGACATTGCATCTCCCAATTCCGAATACAGAGCTTCTTATACTACATTGCATTGACTTATGTATTAAAATTTCATTCCATCAACATTTATTAAGTGGCTATTTTGTGCTATGTTCTATTTTGTGCCACTAAGGATGAGAAGGCCAGCAAACATTCATCATGTACTAAAGTGGTTTATGAGACATCCCATAATGACTTGAAATAATAATAAACTTAATCTTTAATCAGTTTTGGTCATTGCTATATCCTTGCACTTACACTTGGCATGAAAAGGCACTCAATAAATATTTATTGAAAAAAAATGAATGAACGAATGAACAACAATTATAATGATTGTGAATCACTTTTAAAGCATTTACAGGTATTAACACATTCAATCTTCATAAAAACCTTAGAGGGCATACCATTTTCATCCTCATCTTTAGAATAAATCGAAGTATGGAGAGATTTGGGAACTTGCCTCATGCAAGAGCTACCAGTTGTAGCTCAATGATTTAAACTCAGTCTGGCTCAGAAGCACATGCTCTTCATTTATTTTTTAATGCCTAATTTTTATTTTTTCATAAAAGAACTGACATTGTCCCCTTCAGTTAATGCAAATTGCTCATGATTTATTATGCGTGTTTGAAAATCACATCCTAAAAATTTGACTTTAAAAGAAACTAGGCAAGGTCCAAACTAGAGTCGATTACGTATATCCAATCATCCATTTATGCTAAAGTATTAAGTTGCTGGAATCCATTTAAGAGGTGAGGAAAAAGAAAAACCTACAGCTCTCATATAAGATTTTGTGCAAAGTGGTAAGTGAACCACAGGCCTTCCTTATTGCACCTTTTTCTTTCTTCCTATTTTTTTTTTTTAAGATTAGAAACTAGAATAATAATTCGCTATTCTTAATGTTTCCCCAAGGTAGATTCAGATTTCTTTGCACTATTCAACAAATGACCCCCTAGAAACAATATATGTCAGAGGGAGCTAAAAATAATAATAGCAGTTCAGTGGGAAGAGAAAGGTTTGAGACGATTTGGGTTTGCATTTCTGTGACATCTCTGTGCTACTGCCAGTGCCTAGTAGCAAATATTCATTATTGTAACGGTCCCAATTTGGCTTTGGCATCAAAACAGGCTGTTTATACTTTGCAAATGGGGCTTTAGTTGAGAATGAAAGGAAACTTGACAGTATTCAGAGTGGTCCATTTGTGGTTCTCATCCTTGTCTAAAAACACTGTAAATCTTTCTTCAAAAATCCACAAAGCAAAAAGATTCCATAAAATACTAACAATGTGAATTCCAAATAATAAAATATAGCAGCCAAGTGACGAGGTCTAGGTAAGAAATTTATTCTCCCAGTTACAAACCTCATAACACAAGTGGGAGACCCAGAGTTGTATTATTTTAGTTTTCTCCTAGGTAACAGGAGTTAATATTATGAACCAAAGATGCTTATCATGTTTCCTGTAGAATGAAGACTCAGAATTATATATTATATATTTTCTTCCTTCCTGTGTGGATTTAAATCTCACTGAGGCTTGCTAGCAAATATGTAGGACAGCTGCTTCGTTAACTATGCTGACATTCTGAGGCTTCACAACACAAAAACCACACAAGTTTTTAAAAATTATTACTGGTGGTTTCTTTCCTGTGGATTTCATTTAATTTAACCAACATTTATTAAGCTTATTACGACGTTCTTAGACCCAAGCAGAAATAGTCCCTGCACTGGGCTCTGGACTTTTGAAGGCAGTACATATCCCAAGCTACTGAAAGAAAAGTCTACTTTGTATCTTTTGATCGCAAAAAAAAGTTTTTAGAGAGTTTAATAACCAATTGAGCAAATGAGGATTATAGGAAAGAAATGTAAGAGCTGAACTGGGTGCCCCAAAGGTCTGAGTATAGAGTTTGGATGTTCACAAGTTTGAGTGTGTTTGTGTGTGTATGCATGTCTCTTTGTGTGCATGTGTGGCTATGTATGTTGAGGGGTAGGAGATCACAGCCTCTATATGGAAATCAAAAAAGGAGGTTGGTTTGTTCATACATGGCTACCTCAAATCACCAAAACGTATGGTTGCAGAAACCCTTAGTAGATGGTAGTGATCAAGACCAGATTAAAGAAAGCTTGACTTGGGCCAAGCAACTGAGAACGGAGCTAATGAGGAGGAGGGGCCAGGAGAATCTGGCTAGACAGGAGGAAGATCAGAGGCTCCTGAGCACAGTGGGCTTAATGGGAATTGATCAGTCCTCTTGGGAGTTAGACAGGATCCAATAGTTGGCCAACCATAGCTGATGCTGATATCCTCAAACCTCACACCTCCGAAATGTCCTTGACCTCCAAATGGACCTCTCTGGTTTGAATTGAGATTTCACCAAGTAAAAGCAGGTAAAAAACTAGGAATACTTTCTCTCTCTCTTTCTCTCTCTCTTTCTCTCTCTCTCTCTCTCTGTCTCTCTCTCTCTCTCTCTCTCTCTCTCTCTCTCTCTCTCTCTCTCTCTCTCTCTCTCTCTCACACACACACACACACACACACAGCAACAGGGAAAGGCAGAAGATGTAAATGACTGAAACAGTGCAATTCACAGTATAAGCAGACAAAGTCCTTCCCCTCCCTCAATATTCACTCTTTCCCCTCTGCTTCATTGGTATAGACAGTACTTCAAACTCCCTGGAAATTCTGAATCCACAAAGTGAGGGTGGGGAGAAAGAACACCTCCCGAGCAGGTTACCTGATTCAGGTGGTTTCTGTCACCACCCAAAAGTCTTGACTTTTGGAATAGCTTCTGCGCTGTCCCTGAAGAATTGTATTGCCACTTGGTAGGACTTGGGGCTGACTCGGGCGAGTGGATTCCTTATTCTCCAGGTCAAAAAGACACCAGGCTGTGGGGCTACTAGGTGAAACTTGAGGTATAATTTGTAAATATTTAGCCATATGTCATATGGTCTTAATTAGTATTCTTGTCCTGGCTCTGAAAACCTTTGGGGTGGGCCTGATTGAACCCTCATGTGTCAGATTCTGTATTATAAACTGAAGAGTACAGAGCTCCATAAAAAAGAGTAGTTCATTTTATCACTCTAGTCAGTTCCTGTCATTTTAGACATACAGGTCCAATTTTACCAGATGTTTTGATTATTATTTTGATAAAAGCCAAAAGTTTTACATAAAATTTCCAAATTCGAAGTTTCAGAAACTGTGTGTGTGTGTGTGTGTGTGTGTGTGTGTGTGTGAGAGAGAGAGAGAGAGAGAGAGAGAGAGAGAGAGAGAGGAGAGAGAAATCCTGTGTGGGCTCCAAATCTCTGTTTTTAATGTGAGCTGCCAGTTTTGAAAGGTACTCCAGGGACTCTGCACCTGAACTCCAAACACTGCTCATTTCCACAATGGTTCAGGTCATGTGACCTGACTTAAGCTCTCCCTCAGAAGGCAAGGTCTCTTTTTTAAGGAGGCATACGCTGATTACAGCTAGTCTTATTTTTCCTCTTCGCCAAATAATTTGCCCTTGTTCCCTTCTTTCAAGTCCACAGAAAGCACTCATTCTAGTGCAAAAGCCTTGACATCTCTTGTTAGCCACCTGGAAGGGTTCATATTCTTGGTTGATAATAGTCACTTCAGCAATCTCTAATGTCTTATCATGTTAAAGCTCTACTTTCTGAAAGTCTATGGGGATTCTGCTCCCTACTTTTATAATGTTTACATATATATTCTGTGACACAACAGGAACAGAGCTTGCTAGTTATTTTATAACTGATAAACATAGAGCCTAATATCAATAAATTTGTTGTGAGGCATTTGTCTTTCTTCAAAAAATTGAGGTTACATCTCCACGAGGTGCTAGACTGAAAACTAGCACAGCAGTATAAATAGCAATCTCTGTCCTGCTAACCTAAGTTTTCATCCTTAATCATTTTCACCTTAGAATTTTTAAAACTTTCTCTTTCACACGCTTTTTTTTTTTTTTCTCTCTGCTCTTTTGGCTCTCACAACATCCAACAAAGATGATGCCAAGAATTTGGAAACTTTTGTGAATCATACATAACGCCGTTACTGTCAACCAGTGGTTTCCAAACTTTCATACACATCACAACCACTTGGGGGAGGAGGAATGATAAAACAGACTGTTGACTCCCACCCCCAGCAATTCCTAGGTCTGCACTGGGGTCTGAATATCTGCAAGTGCAACAAGTACCCAGGTGATGCTGCTGCTGGGGCTGGTCTCAGGACGACACTTCCCTGACAGATCTGCCAATTCCTTTCTGCTTTAGCTTAACTGGTCTCATCTTTAGAGCTGTAATGTCACTTAAACAGAAAGTCATGAAAGTCAAAAAGAGAAATGAGGGATCGGGTGGTTACTGTCCTGTTTTGCCTGTAAGATTGTTCCCAAGACATGGAACTTTGAGAACTAAAATAGGGCACTTTTTCGGCAAGCCAGGACAAGTCAATCACCCTAAGGGAGAATTTGAAATAAATTATGAAACTCTTTAAAAAACATTTCAAATACTACCTAAGCAATCGATGAATATTTCTATTGTAAAGTACACTTTTTAGAGATATATGTAATTAAAATGAGGAAGGATAGAGAAACATTCAGATCCTTGAAGCAGAAATAAATAACTTAAGGGGCTTCCTGACCCTCCCATTTAGCAGTGAAACCACAGATTCTTTTATAAGAATATAGTCTTCTCTCCATATATCCGAGTTTACATTTCCAAGGAAATTTGTTTCTTGTGTTGCTCACAGAATGTCTGTACATCCCTTCCAAGCGTAAATTAATTCAAAGCAAATCAGTTCAAAACTAAGTTAATCAGAAAGCAAGACTGCTAGGCCTTGAGAGTTGATTGAGTAGGTCTAACCACTGGACATACACGGGATAAGCACTGACTTGTTTTGTTAGACAGAAAGGGGAAGACAAAATAAATTTTATTTCAAAGCTATTTTAAGTGACTTGGATGCCACTTGATTAGGAAGTGACATTTTTAGGGATCTAATAGAAAGGTGTTTTTTTCTCTCTCTTCAGAAAGGCAGAAGAAAAAGTCTTTTTAAATCTATAAATGATAGTTCCCTGTTCCAAGAACTTTCAGAAGGAAAAAGTGTTGCATGCCACAGTAACAGTTACTGTTTCGTTAATGAGAAGACCTGTGTTTTGAAAAATCAGATTTGAAATCTGGGGAAAAGCCCAGGCATGGTTTTTCAGTAAAAACCTCTGATAGTTTACCTGTTTATAGCAACAGTCTTCTTTAGCCATGTGCTTTAGCTTAAAAGTAAGGGTTGCCTTGTGTCCTTAACTTCTATAACATCTAACTCCTAAGGTTCATGACATCATTAATCATGAATCTTGAATTCTTTTACTAATTAAAATTGAACACAAAGTGAGGGTGAGCATGCCTTCTAACAAGTGAATTCAGAAAGTGTACTGAGAATGTAGAGATAGTCACACTAAGTCATTTAGCATACAAATCCTTGCCATAGAATGCTATTAGACAGCTCATATAATAAAAAGGAAGTAACAATTGTCAGCTCTTCAATTGTTTTTCTACCTTAGAGCTGTCTTGAAGATAAGAAAACAAACTCTGATAATGGATGGCACAATGATAAAATATTTAGTATGGATATAATTTATAACATTGTTCCATGTGATCTCACACATTTTATTGTATGTGTAAGAGTTACCTAGCAGTTTTCATTACAATATAAGTGTCTCATAGATAACTATGCAGAAAACATTTAAATCACCAGAAAGATACCATGATGTAACTAATATATACTTGTCACACTTAGACATCTAGATTAAAAAACTTATTTTTCAAATTTTAGGGCACCAGATTTTAGGAAGTGCCACTGGACAAATTATAGGAAATGGCTGGCAAAGATGAGAGAAGTACAGAGAGAGGGCTTTTAAAATAATTGAGAAAATATTTATATATATATGTATATGTGTATATATATATATGTATATATATATTTATTTATGCATACACACATATATGTATTTTTTTTAATGACAACATTTTAACAACTGCTAAGCATTCCATTTAAACTATAAACTATGTTGTCTCAAGAACCAAACTACCAGTCATTTCACTCCAAACAGCAATTCATTATGATTTTCCTTGCGGCAGAACAGAGTACAGAGGGAAGTTATCACATAATGCAATCACTTTTTGGTAGAATTTTTATTCTCAAAGTAGCTGTTTCCATGTAATGTTAATGTACTTCAGCTAAGATTTTTAAGACTTGGAGGACACATAAAAATTAGGAAAAATGTACACATCGAAGTAGAACAGGAGAAATCAGAATTCTACTTATTATTTACTGAAAGGTTGGCTGCTGAAAAATTAATAGAACTGCTTGGAAACTAATAAAATTTTGGAGCAAATGCCTCTCAGTGAAGCCAACAGACCTATTTCTAAAATGGCAAGATTGCTTTTTAATCTGCAGAAACCAGACAAAACAGATTATCATGAAATTTCAGATATAAAATTCTCTCTCTTATTATTTCTATAAACTATCACACTGTTCCAGAAACTCTAAGCTACAATAGACTGCCCCTTGCACAAAATCCTTCATACCATGTTTTCTTTTTGTTTTTGAGAATACATTTAGTATAATTGTATCATCATTTCTCCAAAATACTAACTGAAACACTAAAAAAATTATGTCAATCACTCTTTTGTCTAAATGATGCAGAATAATCATTTTGGTTTTCCTTAGCCTTCAATTAAGAGACTAGTTATTTCAGTATAATTTAAACAGCTTCAAATCTGATTACTTATTTTGAGTATCTACACAAGAAAAAAAAAAAGTTCTTCTTGGTTAGCTCTATCAACCAATATTTAACTTATTACTTTAAGATATATTTTTAAGGAAGACCTATGCCACCTGAGAATTAATTTCAAAATAAATTGGTATTATCTCTGATGGTTAATATTGGTCATTCTGATCCTACAGAATGCTAAATATTTTTATAGCTATAAAAGGGTAGAAATCTAGTCCCATGCAACTCGACTTCTAAAAAATGATAGCACTTCTGTTCCATTTCACCTTTTGGGATCTGTTTCATGAGTCAAATGACTCATTAGGAACATTCTAATATAGTTCTGAAATTTCATCATTAATTTAGTTAAACTAATTTTAAAATATAATTCTTAGTCAAGTCTTAGAAAATAATCATTATGTTATTTAGGATACATATTTGTATAGCTGTTTTAATTATCACTATTTATACTTTTAACCAAAACCAAACTGTAAAGTTAAAATTAAAAGCCAGCACTTTGAGTAAATCACTTTGCTTTATAGATCATATTAAAAAAATTAATTTTTTGGTATAGATTTATTGTGTGTGTATCTTGTTTTCTGTAAACCTGTTTTAGATCAACATTAGATTCTTTTGATGATGTTTCTCCAGAAATGGAAAAGCCTCACTGCAATGGGTGACTAGTTTTCTTCACATCCTTTCTGGAAGCCTTCTCTAGCTCAGGGAGGAAGCCAAGCCAAGAGAACTAGCAGTCCAGGGCTGGATGTGTAGAGTGAAAAGTCTGAATGAATAGGGAGTGTGCAAGGCAGACCACATCTGAGCCTGGTACTTGAAAGGCTGTTGCCAAGGAGTCAAGATCACAGCCAGGTCATGACAGCCAATTTACAGGGCTGTGGAGGAGAAGTCAGAGCCAGAAGGCAACTGGGTGTGAAGAAACAACCCTGGGGTATTTGAGGACATGGCTTAAGACCAGGGTAGGCAGACAAGGTGGTGGCCATGTCAGGTTATTTTTAGCATGAAGGCCTTACCTTTTAGACAGCCCTGTCATGGTTTTATGGAGAAAAGAGTACTCATGACCACTGCCTGTGCCTCTCGAAAAAGGGGAGAAGAGGCAAGGCAAGAAATAGTAACTGTGTGTTTAGAGACTTCAGGCTTTATGCCCCTGGATCACACTACAGGCAAGTGGTATGTGCAGGCAAGGCAAGTACAGGGCTAGGGTTCAATCTCCTTTATTTCCTGCTCTTTGGCTCAACTACCTATTCTCTACCTCAACAAAAACAAAATAATATAAGCAAACAAACAAACACGAATATATGTATTTCTCCCTTTGAGATTTCAGTTTGTACCTATAAGCTGCCCTTCACTGAGGATATTTCTAGAGACAGCAAATAAAAACTTTCCAGATTGGTTTGGGGTAGGGAAAAAATGACCAAGAATTGGGCAAGTCAGCTAACAGGGTTGAATTGAATGATCTGGTTCAGTGATATCATCTTTTCTTAGAAGTTCCTCCAGAGAACATTGATGCTTAGGCTTAGCTTTATAAAAATACAATGCTTTTTAAAAGCAAAATTGAATTTAGTGCTGCAATGTCATAATTATAGTGGTCATTTGCATGTATGTAGCACTTCAGTAAAATTCTATTGTAACTTAACCTTCAACATACAATTCCGAAGCCAATAAAATTCTCTTCTCTGCTGACTTGTCAGTCTGGGTTAATACATATTTCCTCAGATTGAAAGTTTAATTAAATAGATGAATAGATATGAATGAAATGGAAATTATTTGTATTTGCTTATTCTTTTTGTTTTGTTTTGTTTTGTTTTGTTTTGTTTTGTTTTCCAAGAGAGAACTAGAAAGAAAAAAAACAAGAGATAAGAGTTAGGGAGATGTCTGTCTTATTTGCCTTTCTAAACTACAGATATTATAGGAAGAAAGCTTTTGTAAGCTTCTCCTCTTAAAGGATATTTTTATCAGTCAGCCCAGATGCATCAATGTAATTAACTAATCAATAAGATTTGGATGAAATTATTCCCTTTTAATCTTTGAAGGTCCCATCATCACAGAAACTCTATTTCTGTTGAGGGATCTATCTGTTAAGATTTCCAAGATGCTAATGCAAAAGGTGCCACCAGATATGATGTGTATATCACTGAAACACACAAATGAATGGTAAATGCCAAAGAAGTCTATAGCTGATTTTGCAAAATATATATTTTACAATATATTCAAAATAATGATGATGCATCACTCAAAATGAGAGAAAGACTTCTTTTTCAACTATTTTTCTATCTCAATATTTTTCATTATTTAAAAATTTTATTGATATAGAGTAGCTCTCTCTAGTTAGTCCAACAACCCAGCTGCTGTTTAGTTTAAAGGTCCATAATTCTGAATGTCATTACTGTTACATGAATCAGCTAATGGGTTTAACAGTGCATTCTTTTTAAAGGTAAATCTAAACAATTAGAAAATTAAACAAATGTGTAACAAATTTAAATGATACAAGTAACAGCAATGCCCAACATTTGTTTAGTCTCTATTAGTTTTCAGATAAATTTTTAGATATTTCTCTTTGTTTATCCTCAAAGCAATACAGTGAGATAGACATTAGAGTTCTTATTTTATAAAAGTGAAAACTGGCTCATTGATATAAAGTCATTTGCCAGCACCATTTAGCTGTTAGAAAAGCCATCATCAGTACCAAGATTTTTCTTAGGATTTATTGTTGCCACCTGGTAGAAAATATTTAATCATCAAGACCTAAATGTAAAAAAGGTTACGTAATATCAATAGGATACTGCAAAAAAATACAGTAATTTTTATTTCTCCAAAAATATTATTACTAAGACAATGTATATGACTAGAAAACATTATATATGTAGTTTTGAACTAATTTTATAGTACTTAGGATAAATATATATGGATTAAACATTTTTGTGTAGTAATATTACTATATTATTTAAATTTAATGAACCATGTCAGATTTTTAATACTTGGTTATATTTACTAAAGTTTCTAGCCTTATTTTTAGAAATTGCAATCTTTAAAACAAAGACAAAGGTATGCTTTTAAAATAGGGGTTATTTCGCATCACTTTTTTCCTCAAACTACCACAATGCTGCCCTGTTTTGCCCCAAGTAAAAGCTAATGTCCAACCGAAAGCTTTCCTCCTTAGATCAGCAACAAGATAAAGATGTTGCTCTCATCACTGCTATTCAAGATTGTATTGGAAGTTTTAGACAGGACTATTAAACAGGAAACAAAAGCTATCCAGATTGGAAAGGAAAAAGTAAAACTTTATCACAGATGACATAATATTATGTATAGAAAACCCTAAAGAGTCTAAAAAAAATAAAATTTAGAGCTAATAGACAACTTCAGCTAAGTTGCAGAATACAAGATCAATGTACAAAAATCAGTTATATTTCTATACACTAACAATGAATAATCAAAAAATGGAATTAAGAAAACAATTTGATTTACCATAGCATGAAAAAGAATAAAATACTTAGAAATACATACACTGAAAACTATAAAACATTGCCAAAGAAAAATTTAAAATACCCAAATAAATGAAAGACATGACTTACTCATGGATTAAAAGACAGTATTACTAAAATGGTAATACTTCCTGAAGTGATCTACAGCTTAAGCACAAAATCTATCAAATTTCCTATGAACTTTTTGTAGATATGAGCAAGCTGGCCTAAAGTTACTAAAAAAAAATGAAGGGATCTCTAATAGCCAAACAACATTGAAAGAGACTCATTCACACTGCCTAATTTCAAAACTTATTAAAAAGCTACAGTAATCAAAACAGTGTGGCATAAGGCTAGACAAACATATAGATCAATAGAATAAAATTAAGTGTCCAGAAATTAACCCATACATCTATAGCCAACTGATTGTTGACAAAAGTGACAAGACAATTCAATGGAGAAAGAATCGTCTCTTCAATAAATGGTGGTGAAAAAAAAATGATATCCAGAGCAAGAGAATAAAGTTAGAGCCCTGTCTCAAATCATGTGCCTCTCAAAATAAATCAACAATCTACATGTAAGAGCTAAATTATAAAACTGTTAAAAGGAAACAGTTAAAAATATGTGATCTTGGATTAAGCAATGTTTTCTTAAAAATAATATTAGAAGCACAGGAAAAAAAATAAAAAAAATAAGTTTAACTTCAAAATTAAAAACTCCTGGGTGTCAAAAAGTGATAAAAATCTATAGAATGGGAGATATTTGCAAATCATAAATCTACTAGTGTTTAGAAAATAAAAATAATGCTTACAGCTCAACAATAAAAAGATAAACCCCCCAATTAAAAAGCAGACAAAATATCTGGATAGACATTTCTCCAAATAAGACATAAAAATGGCCAGTAAATACAGGTGAGATGTTCAACATCATTAGTCATTAGAGAAATGCATATCAAAACCACAATGAGATACCATTTCAGACTCTCTAGGATAGTTGAAATAATGGTGGGGGGAAAAAAGAAAATATCAAGTATTAGCAAGGATGTGGAGAAACTAGAATCCTCATATATTGCTGGTGAAGATATGATATGATGCATTGGCTGTGGAAAAGTTTGGTAGTTTCTCAAAAGATTAAATATAGAGTTAAAATACAACTCAGCAATTACACTTCTAAGGATACACACAAGACAAATGAAATATTTTCTAACACAAACTTGTAAATGCATGCTCATAACAGCATTTCATAGTTGACAAAAAAAAAAAAAAAAAGAAACCCAAATGTCTATCAATTAATAAATAGGTACACTAGTGTGGTATGTTCGTAAATGAAATATCACAAAGCAGATGAATCTTGAAAGTGTTATGCTAAGTGAAAGAAGTCAGTCACAAAAGACCATATATGTATGATTCCATTTACCAGAATAGCCAAATCCATAGAGACAGAAAGTATATTAGTAGTTTCCAAAGAATGGGGGAAAAGGGACATTAGGAGGTACAGAGTTTTTTTTCCTGGTGATGATGGAAATATTTTGGAATTAAGTAGTGTATTGGTTTCATGACATTGGGAATATACCAAAACCCTCTAATTGTATACTTTAAAATGTTCAAAATAGTGGATTATGTTATGTAAAGTTTATTTCAATAATTTTGTTTTGTTTTTAAAACTGATGTCCTTGCAATGGCCAGAGGCCCTATGTGGTCTGGTCCTCCATTATTTATCTGACTTTACCTTTTTCTGCCCTCCCTTTATTCTATCTGTAACAACCACACCACACTGAACTTTTTGCTCTTCTTCAAGCATTCCAAGGATACTCCCACCTCAGAAACGGTGAGTTTGCTATTTCATCTATCCAGAATACTCTTCCTCAGTTAGATTACTTAACCCTCCCCATTTTTAAATCTGTATCATATTCCCAGTGAGGCCTTACCTTATCTTGGATAAAACTGTATCCCTCCAGCTATGCCTGCAATTCCCCTTTTTCTATCGTGTTTTCTTTTACTCCTCAGAATTTATCCCATTCGAATATGTCATGAAATATATAACAATCTAAGTGTTGTTTATTATCAGTCTCCCTCCAGTGGAATGCAAAGTCTACAAGGGTAGGGGTTGTTATTTGTTTTGTCCTCTGGTGATCCTTAGCATCTAATACTGTATCTTAAACATAATAGATTCTCAATAAATGTTTTTTCAGTAAATGAATGAATAAATGGAAAAAACAACCCAGGAAATGAAATGACACTTGGAAAGGAAGAATGGATAATAATAGGAAAAGGCAGAGAAAGGCCCAATATCTATGTGTGATTGCATTTATGTGAAAATTATTTATCTCTAAAATTTCTGCCTTCTTCAAGTGTGATTAGGTGATTTAAGAAAGGTAGTTATGATTTTTTAAAAATGAGGAACCTTGTTACATGATTTCTGAAGTCCCTCCCAGCTCTAAAATAATATTATGCTCTGAAAAACAGGATGATTATAAAAACTCATCTGTAAGACAGTTTCTAAAAAAAGTGATTATTAAGTTGACTTGAGAATTATACACAGATAATTTCTTCACTAACTCTTCCACTACAAAAGGCCAATTGCTAAATTAGATAGGGCATATGTGGAAAATTATTTTCTGCATTTGGGGAGTTAGGTCAGGAATCATATCAAAGAATTATTACCATGCTTTTTCTCCCCCTCTCCCCCACTATGCTAGGTCAGGAAGAAAGAGGTCATGTAGTCCAGAAAATAGTTTCTGAAATTCATGGAGGAAAAAAAAAAAACCTTTAAGTAGCTGAAAAAGAGATTAAGATAAAAGCTAGTGACACAAGAACAAAGACTAAAAAAAATTGAACTCTCAAGTATCCAGTAGCTCTGTAAACCTAAAAAGAATGACTCAGTGTTAAGAAATAGATTAAGGTTCTCTGGTTAAACCACAGGTAAAAATACAAAAATACAAATTATTAGGAAAAAATACAAATAGAAAAAATACAAATTATTAAGATCAGTTAATAGTCATATTTTGTTAATACCTTTCTTTTTAAAAACAGAAACAGCATCATTGACTAAAATGCATCCAGGTTTTGTTTTTTTTTTCAGTTAACTTTAGGGGTATCCTATCTGCTAAGAGTATCAACATACAGAAAATTTACATACAATTTTTGACTTGGTAGTTGAGAATAAATAGTCTCAAACCTAATAGGTATTAAGTTGGTACAGACAGTTTGGAAAACATTTTGATAAGTTCCTCAAAAGTTTAACCATGGGGTTATCATATGACTCAGCAATTCTCATCCTACCTAATTTCCCACATACCTAAGAGAAAGAAAAAATATGTGTGCACACAAAAACTTGCACACAAATTTTTAGAGCAGCACTGCTCATGATTCTTCGTAAGTGGAAAATCTAAATATCCATCGTCTGATAAAAGAGAAAATAAAATGTGATATATCCATACAATGGATATGAAGTCATGATACATCACACATTATGAATAAACTTTGAAAACAGTATGTTAAGTAAAAGTAATTAGTCACAAAATAATAGACATTATATGGTTTCATTTTTATAAAATATCCAGCATAGGCAAATCTACAGAAAGTTTATTAGTGATTTCAAGGGGAGAAGGGGTTGGGGAAATAAGGGAAAGTGACCACTATCAGGTATAAGATTTCTTTTGGGGGTTCTAACATTGTGGCGATGAGTGCACAACTCTGTGAATATGCTAAAATACACGGAGTCGTATACTTTAAACAGGCAAATTGTATGGCATCTATATTATGTCTTAAGGCAGTTATTTTTTAAAAGTAATCAGCTGTAAAAAATTCTCTTAATTTTTAGTTTCTCCATTTGTGGTTTACTATGAGGAAGCATGGCCACCTGCTGACCATCCTGTCACCAGGGAGGACAAGAGAGGCGAGCACGTTATATCAACCTGTTTGTTGGTGCAGTGGTGAACTTCAGAAACATCAAGAGGGAGCAAGACTCCTGTGCTACTTATGCCTTCAGATTGCTCTGTTGGGAGGTTGGGCCTAATATATTAATATATGCAAATGGAATGGCAATTATCATGCATCTCAAATCAAAAAAGATCTTAAAAGACAACTATCATCATTCCTCTGCTAAAAATCCTGTAGAACAAAAACGAAACTACTCTGACACACCAGTCTGGCCTTTGAGAGTTTTCAAGCTTTAATTCTAGCTTCTCATCCACACACTGCATTTTAATCTTAAACTATCCTAGTTGCCCAAAATACTATGTTCATTCCAAGCTTCCTGTGCCCCTTTAGCCAGCGTTTAGCACAAATGTTACTGTAAAAATTTGGTGATTCTTTCTCCATGTGCTTATAACAACCTGTCCATGTTCCTATTTGGGTACTAATCATGTTACTATAATGATTTTTTAAATTAGTAATCTTCCCCCAGGACTATGAGTCTCCCAAGGACAATATCTGGAACATGGTAAGTGCTTAAATAAAGCACTTATTACTTGGCTGGCTGGCTGGATGATTAAATCAAGTGTTGCATTTAACTATCTCTGCTTGACATCTCTGCTCTACAGGGAAGGAGGGTAAGGGTGGAGTGAAACAATACTTTATAATTAAAATGTAAGTTTAGGATTATTTAATTGGTGTGAGCAATCACAAATGGGTGGACAATAATGTGGAATTAGCATGGAATTTACAGTTAGGATATATTTTACTTTTAATGAATTCTCAATCCCCAAAAGAAGAGAATCTCCAAGAATACTATGCTAGGTATATTTTATTTTTAAACAACATGGCCCAGAAAGCCAACTGGTTCATCTAGTGCTCACCCAATGTATCATAATCTATCATATTGCTTGATGAAAATGGAAGATGACGGGCATTCAAGAGAGATGAAATGTCTACACCAAACTGCCACCTTTTTAAGGTATGTTCGAAGGTAACTATGATACTACTTAATTTTCATCTTAGGTGAAAACTTTAGAATCCACCTTCCATGAAAGATGGACCTCCACTCTCTAAGTCTGGGAATACAACATTCTGTTCCAGGTTCCAGATGAACTGATTACTTATAGCTTCTTCACAGCGGTGCCTCACAGCCTAGGCTAAACAAGTATAAATCCTCATTGCTAGTTTTATTGACTGCTGCTAAATCATCTGTCAAATTTTCTGCATTCTCAGTCAATTTACTCTGAATGTTAAGCTTGATCTTTTGTGTCAATATTTCTGTTGATGCTGTTTATATCAGGAGTCCTGGGAGACTCAGGCCTGACCCCTGTTTTATACTCAGATGTTCTTTCAGTAACATCATCTTTTTTCTTTCCAGTGCTACACAACATAAAATTCAAATATAGTTTAGTAGTATTGTACGTACTAAACTGCATGAATGACTGATGTAGATTTGGAGCAGAATCCTTTTGGTTTCTTTATCTGTCTGAAATTCGGATGCCGCAGCCTAATGCTTTGTGTGTTAATTCATAGATATTAATTAGCTCATGTAAGAAACAGAGTAGAAAGCCAAAAAACAGTTGTTGAAAATTGGATATGTATCATTCAACTTTGCTTATAACAGTTTATATTCAGTATAAAGCTTTACCAACATGCTTTCAAATTGAACACTTCAATGGGGACAAAAGGAACAAAGCAATTGATTTTTCTTTAAAATATTATATTACTTTCAACTTAGAAATTAAGTCTTTGTATGTAATCTTGTGATAATGCTACAACACCAAATGGATTTTTTGTCAAAACACAAGTGTTTACACGTATGGTCTTTATTCTGTGCATGTAAGGAGTAATATTTTACATTATTTTGTACAGATTCTGTTAAAGAATGAAGATACAACAAAGTTACTTATTAGAGCAATGGTAATCTCTAAAACTGATGGTTTTCTAATTTGATATACAGTCATGATGTAGAACTTTTTTTTAAAAAAAAAGAGTAATTAATTAGGACAACTGGATTTCTGATCTAGTTCCTGAAAAACTCAAGACTTATTTTTCTGCCACCAAAAAAAATATTAAGTTGATTGTCTTAATAACATCTAAGATTTGTTTAGCACTGCACAATTTGCTAAATGCTTTTATACCCATTTATTCTAACAAAATTCTTTAAAAGCAGAGCAGGAACTATTTTTGTTTTTGAAATGTGACTATAGTTACCACTGTATTGTTAATTTAAATTTGCTAAAAGAGTAGAACAAATGCCCTCATCGAAGTAAATAATAAATAAATAAATGAATAAATGAAAAAAAAAATATATAAGGTGATGGCTCTGTTAATTAACTACATGTGGATAATCCTTTCACAGTATATATCAAATCACCATCATCTATACTTTATCTTACAATTTTATATGGCAAATATATCTCAATAAAACTAAAATAACAAAAATAAAATGCAGGCACAAAAGTTGGTATACTTGAATTAACTCACCTAAAGACACAAAAATTGCATTGCAGCACCAAGACCCTGGTGTACCTCTCTCAGTGCATATGCTATCTCAGAGAATTAAGGTGAAGAAAGGATGTAAAATGAAAGAAGACTCTCTGCCTTTCATCTTCTAAAACAATTTTCACTGTTTAGTCTTTAGTCTTCACATTTTAGATGATATATGAATTTTTTGAACTTAAAATTCCTCTTTGAAATTAAGTTTTAATTTTGAAGACGACAATTTAAGAGAGCAAGTCTAGTACAGATGTTATAAATTCCAATTATTCATGTTGGGCCAAATGTTAAATAGTAAATTAATTGCCTTCGAATTTGCGCAGCTACTAATTAGGCCTCTAGCCAGTTGAAATCACACACTATCAACTTGTAGTTGTACATTTCAAATATTCATAGAAAGGAGTCGAATACTGCCTGACAGCATGCTTCCTGGGTAGCTGCAAAGGGCCAGTAAAGCTGCTAGCTGGTGCAAACTGGGACAAAAACACATCTGCAGTCTATTAAAGCATTTTAACCTGTGTCCTTGATTTCTGGTTTGGGTACTCCTTGTGACTTTCTAGTTCTTAGCATAATAGATATAAATAGGTATCTGACATACAGTAGTTGCTTAACAAATAGTTAATGAGTGAGCTAATTTTTTTGGTCCTCATAATATTTTCACAGCTGAAATTTGACAGTCTTGTACATTATCTGCATGAGCAATGGCAACAGGAATCAAAAGCAAATCCCTTTGACTAGAAACTCCAGAGTGCCCCATTGTGGCTTGGTGGTTAGAATTGTTATATCAAAATCGAAACCCAACTTTACTACTTTTAATGTAATTTCTTTCTATTCTCCACTCTCCCTACCCAGAAACAGAATGCAAGAATTCTCAGGTACTTAATATTGCTCAGACTATAATTTTGTGAGCTAAGATTTAGTCTCTAGAGGAAAACTTATAGAATAAGAACCTAGAGCAATTGTCATGGAACTAAATGCAAGAGAGACATTTACTTTGGAACTGATACTGATGCCTATGATGTTTGCTTGCTATTAAGTCAGGAGAAGAAATGTAACTTAAAAGCAGGAGATAGGTAGATAAATAGCTAAATATTATTTTAATGGTAAAAGTAGACATTAAAATATGTGTAACATTGTGCGGGAAGTGAATAGCATTTTTTAGGAGGCTAAGGATAAAAACATAATGAAGAAAAAAAGATAAAATAAATTCAAATACATTTTAAATGCTATAAAGTTGAATTATATAATTCAACTTTGCAATTATATATTATAATTATAATAATTATATAATTATGTATTATAAATAATTATAAAATTCATATATAACTACATGTAATTATATATGTAATTAGTATATAATTATATATGTAAATATGTAATAATTATTATATAATGATTTACATGATAAGCTTTTACAAGCTAAGCAGGCAACATCAAATAAAAAAATCTTTAAAATATTGTTTGATAAGAAAAAAATAAAGACTTGAAAGATTGAAAAAGTAGAGAACTCAGTGATATTAAGGATAACACATATAATTTTATTAGTCTGGGTAATTAAATTAGTAAATATACAAAAATAATATAGATTAAGAGGAAATATGAAGTAGAATGAAAAATATTCAGCAACATAAGATTCCAAAGCATTATGTATCATGTGACTTCATTTTTATAAAAATACATCTCATGTATTTTAAAGAGAGATTAGAAGGATATGATATATAAGTGATAAGTGACACAATCTATTTTTTTCTGTATTAAAATACGTACTGCTTTCATAATTAGAAAAAATGCTACTTATATAAAATAATGAAGAGACAGAGAGCATGGGCAGCATAGAAGCAGCTGAGACCCATGAGACCCACACAGCAGCCCGCACAAGAGCTCGAGTGGTTCTGAGGGCATCCTCAGAGCTAAATGCCAGGGGGAAGTGAGAAGCAGCCAAGCCCCTTCACATACAGCCTTGAAGACAGCTCTCCGTAACAGCAGACTAGTTTTCCTTCATGCATGACTCAGACTCACTAGCCTTCTCCACAGACGCCTTACAGATATGAAAACATACCCATTTCCAAGTGGTTACTCCATAGCCCATATATCTAGGAAATGAGAGAAACCTCTTCAGATCTGAGGTCCCTTACTTTTTCAGTGACAGACTTTAGTAGATGAAATCCAAAATTATTGATAGGGTTAAATGTTTAGTTTTATTAGAGATTACATTTTTCTTCCTAGATTGGTGCTATCATATATTATACTCTTGGGAGACCCACTCGGCTTCAATTTCTTTATATGCAACAGGACTAAGAGTATATGTCCCACACTATCTTATTTATAGGAGGTGATGGCACATGTTAATAAAACAATAGAAACATAGCAATGAAATGAAGTGAGTTCAGCTTAGGTAAATGCTATATATAATCCTTGGCTTAACCAAAGGAAACAGAGGTTCCAATAAGCCTTATACTCATTTAAATCTCCACCTAAAGCAAATATTTTAGATTATAATATTCTCGAGGTATTTGGTAAAGCAATGCTGCAAACTCATAAGCAGACTTTCGAGAAAGTAATTACAGAGATTTCAAAATAACTTTATAGTCACTGACTGGAAGTTTAATGTAGAATAACACATTATATACATACACTTTTTTGTTAACTACGTAATCTTATAACCTTAAATGGAAAACCAAAAGCCTTTTATTTGAATGGGTCTACTAATTTGAAGCAAATGCATCTTAATGCTAGTATATTAAATGCTAGTATATTAAAAAGAAAACCAAAAATATTGTTGTCTGTCTGTCTTCCTGTCTCTCTCTCCCTGTTTTTGGCACAGAACACATTGCACTGCATATGCATCCAGAGAACCTCAAATGCTCAAATGTGTATTACTTTTTCTCTCTCTGGAACACTGTATTAGCTTCAGAAACAACAGCAGTCAACTCTTCTCCAAATAGAGTAGGCTCTATTTAGAACTGTAGTTTTAAAACCACAGCTGTTAGAAGCTGCAGTCCAAAGTTAATATGTTTATACCATGTTTTCAACTCATAGTGTCCAAAAATCCTTTTGTGTGTGTGTGAAAAACATAGACACACATCCTCAATTATTTACAGCCATCAGAAAATAAAATAGACGTGTGTGCAAGTGTGCACATACACACGCTTATGAATATTTTTGCACAATAATTTCTGGATTAAAAGAAAAACAATCAGCAGATGTGCAACATGTTAAAATATTCACAGAACTATAAACTCATGTGAAAATGAGATTGTATCTCTGCTTACCACACATTACTCGGCTACTCTCTGCTTTTCAGTGGGGTGCAGGCAGAGCGATCCAAGCAAATTTATGAGGCCGTCATGTGATCCCACTGCTGGTCAAAGATTCTGCTTCAAAGTAAGATGCTATAAATTTCTTTCTCATTAAATACTTAGTCAACTTCACAGAGAGATTTTATAGCCAAGTACTGTACACCCTGTGGTTAACATATTTCCATCCATCTTTCTCTGTACGGGATATTTTATGTTAAACATTTCTTTGCATATGTTTTCACTGTCCCCTTGACCAGCTGGAAAACCTGAATTTTATTTCTGTGTAGGCAGCTACATTTATATCTAAAGTCTTCTCAATTTCTTTTGCTTTTAGATGGTTTTTTTTTCTTTATGTAACCCTTGTGTATTGAATAAAAAAAAAACATACTGGTTTTTAAAAACTGTTCTCTGCACTGAATATTTCTGTTCAGAATCATGATTATTTAGGTGATACTGGTCTAACAATGCCTTATATAATCTCAGTTAATTTGAAGTACTTTCTCTCTTTTCAATGGGAAGAATCACATATTGTAATATTTCACGTACTGTTTAGATCTAATAGGCCTCTCTTTTCTTATCCACACATTTGCCAACCCTCTTTCCCCCCAAGGGAGCCTTAGCCTCTCATCACCTGCCAAGGGTAGATAACACAAGACAAAATATTTGAAAGTCCAGGAAAAGTCATAAAATAATAAATGAAACAGAACCCAAACCTGAAACCTGTCAATTATCACTAGTGCTTAAACCTAAACACTCAAATAATTCCTCCAAGAATGTATTAGAGTTATTTATTTTTCTTGGCACTCTTGTCTCACATTTGTGTGAGTCTCAATATATCTTTTTTTTTTTTCTGTCCTGACCCCACTTCTTCCTTTACTGTGAAAAGCAATACATTCAGAGTCCACCTGTGTGAATTTTATAACACTTCTATAATTTGTTTCTTTATCACCCATTTTATTTTTGTGATTAATCGCACAGTTGACCTAAGCAGGTCACGGGGGATAGGATTTGGCATATAACCAGACTCACTGATTGCAGCCTGACCCACTCTCTCAGGCTATATAACACTTAATGCTCCATCATACTTCAGGCTGCAGAAACTACTGTAAGCATGAATAAAGATTCTCTTTTTCTGCATGAATTCCTGCTAGGTATCTCTACTAGGGTTTGTGACGATCTTGAAAAATTGTTGTCTCCATATATTTCAATAGCAAATTTCAGAGTACAATTATTTCTCACACCACTGAAATACCTCTGTAAATGGTACTGCACGTCTTCTATTACACTACCCCAATTCATTCTAATATACAAACCTATTATTATTTTTACCTTATAATATGTTCATTTGCTTAATATTTGGGGGAACAAAATCCAACAAACTTAATATGGCCAATAAGATCCTTAAGACTCTAGTCCTTGCTTAGCTTTCTAGACTCATCTTTCTCTTTGCCCATTCGTCCATGTATCCACTCTGCTCTAGTCCTACTGACCTTCTTTCATGTCCTAGGAAATCATTCTTATCTCAAGGTTTCAAACATTATGTCTCCTCTGCCGTTAACATCATTCTCTCTCATATCTGGGTAATGGCTATTTGTCTCTCAGCTAAGAGATTTCATTTTCCAAGAAGCCTTCAGGGATCTCCTACAATAAGTTGTCAACCCATCCTGTATGTTATTACTAACAACTGTGGCTTTTAACATCTGTATCTCAATTTCCTTCCTATTAGTTGCATTCTTCACTAGATTGAAAGCTCCATAAGAAATTATAACATATTTACCGTGTTCTCCATTTTATCTTGTGATTCCTGCTTGAGGCAATTACTAAGCACAAAAATTTGTTAAATTACTGAAAAGCTGGTTCCATTTCCTTTAACTCCATGTTCTCTTTCAACTGCACTTGCCCTCTTTCTCCCTGCTTAGGTCTCCATGAATTATTGGCCTTGATAAGTAAATACAGAAAAACTCAAAGGAGTAGTAACTTAGGAGAATAGCTATTACTCTCTCACAGTCTGACCAATGTATGCACACTAGTCCAACAAGATGAGGCAATTTTCCCAGGACATAGTGCTGGAGAGAAACAGGCTCTGGACCTAAATCCAAAACTTTTAAATCTCTGTTTTATGTTATCTTGACTACGCCAAACACTTTACCAAGAATCAGGAATTTATCAACTCCTTCTAATTGTGCTTGTGCCACTGGCCCTAGCATTTACATTCTTATCCATGCAAAATACTGACGGGGATGAGTAGCTATTCCATTAATATTTCTTCATCAATATGCTCATCAATAACATATGAAAGCAAAGTTTAGAAGAAAACTTAGTGAATTTCGGTGTCAAAACTTGAATCTATTACACTTACTTTTCTCTTGCATGAATTTGACAGCTTTTTCAAAATATAAAAACCAAGAATAGTTTTGTTTTTGTTGGTGCCGTAGGTGGTGGTGTGATAAGTTTATAAAGTATCGTGGATGCTGTTTTGTTTTTTTTTTTCCAAAACAGTAATCTGATTCTAAGTGCACATAAGTGGAAAGACTTAAGTAAGATTCTAAGTGCACATAAGTGGAAAGACTTAAGTAAGACAGTTTCTTTGAGACGTCATTATCAATGCATATAGACTTTATAGCATTTGGGGGAATAAAACAGTTTTTAAAATAGTTGAAGGCATTTTTGGGGGGTCAATCTTAAGCATCTCTCAGTGAGTCTAACTTCGGGAACAAGGAGAAAGGGCAATGCTAGTAAACATGCTTATTTTACTTTACTACCACTCCTGGAGCTTTGTTTTGGCCTTAGATCCCTAGTGTCAGAGACACGTTTTTGTGAGATTTCCCTAATAATTCATAATATTCGGGTTCTGCCCCAGCAAAGCGATGCTTTCTCTCAATGACCATTTGAGGCTCATTTGGATGCTACATTCTTCGGGACCCAGAGATTCTACTTGTGAGAATATGCATAGTAGTTAAGAGCATGTTGGGAATGCTGGTACTGCCATTTGTGCATGGTGTGAATTTGAACAAGTTAACACTTTTGGACTACATTTTCTGCGTCTACAGAATGGTCATATTAACCACAATGAGATAACGTATCATATCTACTTAGAATAAAAAATTTAAAAGACCAGTGAGGATATAAGGCAAACAAGATATCTCTTGTCTATGGGATGTAAAATGGTACAGTCTCTTAAGAAAAAAATTAACAGTTTCTGGCAAAGGGAAATATACTCCTTTCCTAGAATACAGCAATTCTACTTCTAGGTGATTATCAAGAAAAATCAAAATATATCCACAAAAAAAGGTATACACAACTGTTCAGAGCAGCTTTGTACATAAAAGCACCACCAAGGAACATCCCAGATAGTCATGACCAAGTAAATGGTCAGTTTGTGGTATATTCATAAAATGGGACATTACCCAGCAACAAAAACAAATTAATTAATATGAAAAAAAAATGGATAAAATGGATGTACCTCAAAAATTCTATGTTGCACAAAAGACAATGGGCCTCAAAAAGTACACAGCATAATTCAATTAATGTCACATTCTGGAAAAGGTAAAAATAGTCTATCATGATACAAAGCAGGTCAGTGTTTGCTTCTGAGTTAGGAGAGGATTGACTGGAATGGGGCATCAGTGAACTACCTGGGGTAATGAAAAGGTCCTATTTCTTCTTTTAAATGTACTTTTTTATTTTATATTAGATTTCAGTACATAGTACAATGGTTCAACATTCATATAATTTATGAATTGATCCCCTCGATTACTCTAGCACCCATCTGGCTCTACACACAGCTGTTACAATGCTATTGACTACAGTCCCTATGCTGTACTTTACATCCCCATGACTGTTTTGTAACTCCTAATTTGTACTTCTTCATCCCTTCATCTGTTTCATCCAGTCTCCCAATCCCCTTCCCCTCTGGAAATCTCCAGTTTGTCCTTTGTATCTGAGTCTGTTTTTGTTTAGTTTGTTCCTTTTATTCCTTAGATTCTGCATATGGTATTTATCTTTCTCTGTCTGACTTATTTCACTCAGTATAATATCCTCTAGGTCCATCCATGTTGTTGCAAGTGGTAAGATTTCATTTTATTTTTATGGCTGAGTAATATTCTATTGTATATATGTGTCACCTCTTCTTTATCCAATTGTCTATTAATGGGCACTTAGGCTGCTTCCATATTTTGGTTATTGTGAATAGTACTGCTGTAAACATAGGGGTGCATACATCTTTACCAATAAGTGTTTTTAGGTTCTTTAAATAAGATTCCAAAAGTACAATAGCTAAGTCAAATGGTAGTTTTATTTTTAATTTTTTGAAGAATTACCATAGCAGTTGTACCATTTTGCAGTCTCACCAACAATGTATGAGGGTTCCCTTTTCTACGTATCTGTGCCAACACTTGTTTTTTGTCTTATTGATGATAGTTATTCTGACAGGTGTGACGTAATATCTTATTGTGGTTTTAATTTGTATTTCTTTGATGATTAGTGACGTTGAGCAACTTTTCATATGTCTATTGGCCATCTGCATTGCCTCTATAGAGAAATACCTATTTGGGTTTTCTGCCTATTTTTTAATTGCATTGTTTGCTTTTTGTTGTTGTTGAGTTGTATGAGTTCTTTATAAATTTTGGATTTTAACCCCTTATCAGGTGTAGCGTAGGCAAATATATTCTCCCATCCAGTAGGTTGCCTTTTCATTTTGTTGATGGTTTCCTTAGCTGTACAAAAACTTTTTAGTTTTATGTAGTCCCATTTATTTATTCTTTTGTTTCCTTTGCCCACGGAGATACAGCAGAAAAAAATTACTGATAGCAATATCAAGAGTTTATTGCCTATGTTTTCTTTTAAAAGTTTTATAGTTTTGGGTCTTACATTTAACTCAATAGTGCATTTTGAGTTTATTTTTGTATATGGTGTAAGAAGGTGGTCGAGTTTCATTTTTATTTTTTGCATAGATCTATACAATTTTCCCAACACCATTTGTTGAAGACACTGTCTTTACCCAACTGTATATTTTTGTCACCTTTGTCATAAATGACCATTCAGGTGTGGATTTATTTCTGGGCTCTTTATTCTGGTCCCATTGATTTATGCATCTGTTTTTACTCCAGTACCATGCTGTTTTGATTACGATAGCCGTGTAGTATAGTTTGATGTCAGGTAGTGTGATATCTGCAACTTTGTTTTTTTTCTCAAGATTGGCTATTTGGGATCTTTTATGGTTTCATATACATTTTTGGATTATTTGTTCTAGTCTTCTGAAAAATGCCATTAGTTTTTTTATAAGGATTGCATTGAATCTATAGATTGCTTTGGGCAGTATGGCCACTTTAATGACGTTGATTATTCCTACTCGTAATCACTAGAAAGGTCCTATTTCTTGAATATGGTGATGGTTATACTGGTGAATGGATAGGTCTAAACTCATTTAAAAATGTGCATTTGATTATATATAAACTATGTTTCAATAAAACAGTAAAGGGACTGAAATTTGTTCATTCACACTGATTTATACAGTATTGTAAATGGAAAACGGGAGGAGGCCATAGACTTTTGTGCCATGAACTTGGAAAATAATCACAGTCGTACTGTGATTTCACCAATGCCCTCCTCCCTACAACCTGCCATAGTTTGTATTTACTTCCAGCTGACCCCATACTTCACAGAACATATTTTAGTATATATTGCTTTCTTTTTGAGGACCAAATATAAGCATATTATATTAGTCCTTTTTTAAATAGCGTTTTTCAGAGGATACTAAAAAAACATAGGGAGTGTCAAAATAAGTAGATTTTTTTTGGAACTATTATAAATAATGTACACATTGGACAAATATCAGATAAAAGAGTCGACTTAGGCTTATACAATGGGAAAAGCTTTTTAGAGTTATTCCATGATGTTCAAGTTCCTTTCTTTTCTTTCTTTCTTTCTTTCTTTCTTTCTTTCTTTCTTTCTTTCTTTCTTTCTTTCTTTCTTTCTTTCTTTTTCTTTAAATAGCTATATAGATTCATGGAAGTTCCATTGCTTGAGAAAAGTTCTCAAATTTTCTTCTTATTTTAGTGTAGCATAATTTGGCATAGACATAGGCATTTAAAATGAGAAAAATTATTAAAATGGAACTCTAAGGTATTAAACAACCATACAAAAAAGACAAAGAGAAAAATATAGTTAGTAATTGTTTTGTGATCTAGAAGTTTAATATTGTGGATCCAAAGTAATCTCTCATTTTCTTGCAAAGTACTCTACAGAGCAGGTACATTAAGAAAAAATTGATAGGTAAGAGGACTAAGAATATAGATATTAATGAAGTGTGTTGATTTTTAAAGTTGGATAAAGTGGAAGTCATGTCAACTAAGTATAACTGCTTTTCTCTGAGCACTTTACTTGCTACATGTCATATCAGGCACTTACAACACATTTTCACCCCTTTAAAATATGAGTTCGTTACATAAAATGGTAAGGATACATATCATGTACTTCTTTTCTATTTTCTTGCTTTGCCCCGTACTGTGCTGCACAGACCAACTCTTCAACAAACATGAGATGATAAAGAAATAAGAGCACATTATGAAAGGCCTTTATGTTAAAAATGTTCTGGATACTAGTGGCTAGCGAGGTAGTTTGAGGAAAGTAGGCAGCTGCCTAGGTTTAGAATATTCAGCACAGTCACTAATATTGTTTTAAAATGTGATGGGGGTGGGTGTATTCTATCTACAGTATCCTCCAATTTCTATAAAGCTGTCAGAGTATAAAATGAGAAAATAATATAAATTTCCACATAATCCTTTTAAAATTTTAAAATATTGTTTCTGGAATTAGTATCAAAATAAATTGATGTAAAAATATATAAAGAAAAGGACAAATTAAGTATGATATATACATAATATGATTTCTATCTTTAATTTTTTCGGGGAAAGCATAATCAAATGGTTTCCTAACATTTGATCAGAGACTGTTCTTTGTTGTCATATTACAGTTCCTAACTGAGCCAGACCTATAATTTCAAAGGGGCTTCTGCAAACAGAAGACATGTCCTCTGGACTAACTATGGAGATAAAAAAAAGAATAGGACACAGAAAAATGTTAAGGAAAGGGCCTGGAGTCTACTTTTTTGTGGTGCAATTGTTTTTAAATGAGCATTCCTAACCTTCAGCTATCATTGCGCCCAAGATACCCTTATATACATGGAATATACTTTGCAAATGTTGGCAATTATATTTCAACACAACGGGGCCAGTAGAGTCTGAAAGACTAAAGCAAGTGGGACTTTAAACTCATATTCTATATTCAATTCATAAATACAATGTAGGCTAGTGATTCATTAAATCATTGAATTTTAGAGATGGATTGTGTGTTTTATGTTATAATTCTCTCAATTTAATATGGAAAATAAGGGCCCAGAAAAATCTAAATGGTTTGCCCAAGACAACACATATACCATATGTCATGGCCAGGATCAATCCCAAATTCTCCTGAGTTCTGAGTTAGGCCTTCTTTCACTGTACCATTCTCTGGATTGTTTTCTCACCATTACTTGGTACAATCTATTCATTTAAGGGCATTATTTTCATGACTGACGTTCAAAGCCATAGTCTGCAGAGGTTCTAATACATAACCCCTAAAGCAGCTCTGATAATGCTCTCTAAAGAGCCCAGAGCAAATAAGCAAACTCATTTCTCTGTAATAAAATGTGAGATTCTTATATTTGTGGTGAAACTATTTTTCTGTTAATTAATCTATTATATGAAGTCTTCTAACGATCAAAAATTCTCAGAGGTTGGAGTATAGAGAACACTTCTCACCTCTCAAGTTAAAACATCAAAATATTTTTATTATAATCAGTTTTGTCTTATTCAAAACAGCCTGCAGCATGTAGGGTAACATCTCCCTTAAGACTCTTTATTTTTGACACAATTGGAAAAATGATTTCTTTCTGAGTATATATACAGGGTCTTTCTGAATATCTTTGTGCATGAAAAACTCAAAGGAAATCAATAATTGCTTGCTGGTTAAGTTTTTTTTTTTTTCCTCCCTGTTAGAGGAAAAAATAATTATTTCTTCCTATTTCATTACATACATAGGTTCAGAAAACAAAATGCTAAGTTTGCTAAATTACTTCGATGAGTTCTTAAGGTTCATCTTTTTCCATAAGCTTTTAAAGTGGTAATTTCTTATGTTTGAATAAAGACATGTTGCTAAAGGTTGAAATGTAACAAAGAAGAAACACTTAATTAACATTTCTTGACATAAGAAACTGTGCTAGGTACTTCAGGGGGATATAAAAAGTAAGTTTGAAAAAATATGACAGGAGGAGGCATTTGAGATCTTGCTCCTAAGCATATATGTTATTGTCATTTTGGCTCAAACGCTCATAAAAATTCAATAAACAAAAAAACAAAAAAATAGACAAGAAATCTCTATTCTTGAAGAGCTTAAAACTAAGAAAAGGAAGCAAGAACTTTACCCAATGGTACTACACGGGGACATAAGAGGAGGACTACAGTCCAGAAGCAAGCAATATATTACGGAACCCTGGGGAGAAAGTGATGACTCTCATTTAGAAAACATGACATCAGCCACAAATGACACCACCATGCAGCCAACTGCTTAAGTCTGAACCTGGTTTGTCCTTGTCTCCTACCTCTCACCTCTTATCTATCAACAAGTCCTCCTGTGTCTATATCACAAGGTACTTTCAGTCCACCCATCCCTTCTGTTGCCATAGTGTTCCTAGTCACCATCACTTCTTGCCTAGACTGGTGTAATCACCTTCAATTAGTCTCCCTGATTCCACTCCTAATTTCTAATCCACTCCCTGCACTACAGCAAAAGTAACCATTTTTGAAACATAAAAAAAAAGATGCCTACTTAAAACACTTTAATGGCTTCCTATTGCTCTTAAAAGTCTAAGTACCTGTAATAGCTTGCAAACCCCCAGGATGATTTTGTCTGCCTGAGTGTGCATCTTCTTCTCCTCTTTTGTAGGGGATGTGGTGGCCTTACTCAACATGTGCCAGAGGCTGGAGAGCTACAAGCCGCATGTCCCAGATTCACCTCCACATAGGTCCTTGTTATAGGTTAGTTTCTACCAGTTAGATTGCATGAGATTGGAAGAAACGAAGGATAAAATGGGTTATAGATTCACTAGGAAATAAAGTTAATTCTAAATATTGCTGTTCAACTATGAACAATATATCTATTTTCAGTTTTTCTAATATACCAAATATATATATATATATATTGTTGTTTTAAAGTTTTTATACATACTTTCTCCCTTGACTGGGCTAGCCTTTGGGCTCCTTCTCATATCTAACTTCTTAATGTAAATTTTAGCTACTCAGACATAGCTAAAGATAGCATTTTCCTTGATTAATGAACCCAACTTGGATACTCCCCAATTTTCTCCTATTAAATATTCTGGTTTTTAGTTAACATAAGCTATAGTATATAAGTATATGATATATAGTTTATATAATAAAATATCAGATATTTTGTATCCCATATGAGGTATATCTACATTTCTATCTATATCTATCTACGCAACCATGTTCATCATATTCAGCCACTAAATTCTGCCACTTGCTCAACAATGATACCTAGTACCTTGGAGAGTGCCTGGGTCAACTATTTTCAGACTAAATCTATGTTGCTCCTAAGAACTTTCTAACTTTTCAATTAGCCCATTTTTCTTTCATTGTTTTTCAGTGACCATGGCTTAGCTAGGAAAACCAAGAGGGAGTTTTCTACCTAGAACAGCTGGGAAAGTTCCCCCCAAACCACAGCATCAAGACAAACCATAGTATAACTGTCAGAGATGGTGAGGGTCACAGGGGACTGTGTCTCTGTACTGTCCTATTTCCTTAGCACCAAACAAGGGCTTTGAACTTTGAGTAGGTGCCCAAGAAATAAATGTTTGGTACATAAACTGATTTCATTCCAAAGTCCAGGGAGGTTAAATAATTTTCTTAAGGTCAAATATGTTGTTTGGAGGTGACTACAGATCCAGCATCATCAGAAATTACTCTTTTCCCTACACAGTTCAAGCTGTCATACCTCTAAAATTTCTCAAATTTTACTTTTGAGATTAGAACTATATTTAATTTATTTTAAATCCTGAGAAAATTAAAAAACAATTTTAGATAAATTTCAAAATGTACAGAATATTTTCTAATCAAAGTCCCTCACAAGTCTTGCTGTTCTCAAAATACAAAATAATTTTATATTGCTTGAGGCCTTTGTTATAGTCCTCACATTAATGATTACATTCCTCATGACATGTTTTCTTGAATAGTTTTATATTTTAATTATGGCTAAGAAATATTGAGTGTAATTGATAAAGACTCTTCTCTACATGTTGATATAGAAAATACAGAATGAATTTAAAAAGTTATTTTTTGTTTGTTTTGCAGTAAAATTTCAGGCATGTTATTTATTGTTCATATGCAACATAGTGTAGTAAAATGCTACTGGGATGGTTACAAATTTACAAATATATATATATCCAAAAAATTGTTGGGGGAGGCAATAATTGTTTCTCATTGCTAATATTTGAATTGATATTTATATTAGATAATGTGCTTAGACCAATAATTTTATATTGAAATATGCTATAACAACATGTCTAAAGGCATCTATTTCAAATCTGCAGCACTCAATTTCTGTTCTTAATGTTAAAGTAAATAATGTCATGCATAAAATAAGAATATACCTTCATTTAAAATATCTAACAGCCTTTTTGTTCAATTTTCATCTTTATCAATTTACATCATATTAAAGATTTGATACACATTTTAAAGTCTTTTATAGCTACTAAAGCAAATGTTTCTCCTTCCTTTTTTTTAAAATCCAAAAACATTATTTAGACTGACCTCCAATACAGAAGAGATCCAAGAGTAAAGACTTTTCCAGATTTAACATTTGACAATTGTATAGAAGTTCATGGCATCTTTATTTTCCTTATGAGCCAAACAGTGCCATTCTGTTCAAAGTTAAAGACACACACATTTAAAATGTCAGTCCCCCAAAGAAATAATCAATGCCTGCCTATATTAGTGCAAATCAAATCTAAGACAGGAAAAATAGATTACATTTTATAGATACTTAAATTTTGAATTTAAAGTCGACTTCATTGGCATTCTTAGGAAAATCCATTTCTTTTCTCTTGGTTTTTATGGCTTGATATAAAATCATTTCCAGTGTATCACATACAAAAAGACCTCATCTTTTAGATACAGCTCGTGTGTATATGCATTTTGCATGCCGAATGAATCATCAACAGGCAGGAAAGCATGTTGCTTTCTCAGCAATTGTTGGTCACGTGGATTAAGAGATACAGCACAGTTAAATAGTGCTGATTATTTGAACATAGCTCTGTAAATGTTGTTCAACCTTGAACTACAGTGTTAGACATTTAAACTACTGAAATTTGTTTGGGCAGAGAAGCTGCAAGTTACAATAGTGTGTGTGACAGCTTTACCTTTTAAACCATAACATTTTAAACATAGAATTAAATCCACTTTAGTTGGATTTAATTTGTTTCAGGCTGGATTTAAATACTATCTTCATGAAGGAAGGCCACTCTTTATTCAATCATTCATTCAGCCCCTAAAATAGATCAGATGAAGTAACCATAAAGGGGAACAGCTCAAAAGAATAATTACCAAATATATTATTTACCTATTAATTCTAAAAATTAGGTCCTTTACTCTCCTCACATATAAATTGGAATACTTTTAATGATGTTGAGCCCAACTTTCTCCTTCTTACAGAAAACAGTACATATATTTGCTTGAATTATATCTTTAAGATACTTATCCTCAGGTTAGGGTGTGTGTGCATATGCATGTGTGTATTGGAAGAAGACGTATTCTGTTTTATTTTGCATTTGTAGCCTAAACAGTGAATTTACTGTTTTTAGATGAGAGTGGCTACCCATTTTTAATTATAGCACCTGAAATCAGGTCAGAATTAAAGAGAACATTTCTCTATTATTGAAGAAAAAATTTCTTATCTAAAATCTGTTTATCTCCTTTCATGCTTTCACTTTTGCTAGAACCTGATTCTCCCCTGAAAACTATTGCAGGAAGCTCTCTTTTTTTTCCAATACAGGGAAGAGATTTGGGATATCCATACTCCTGAATGCAGAGTCATCCATATTCACTCTGTTTCCATCACCTGAAGGTCCATGATTACTCTCTGAATTATTCTCTGTCACCCATCACCTTCACTATTTTTGTCCCCGCCCCACAGTCCCTCTAAGACCTTCCAACTTGCAGTCTTTAAGGCACTGTTACCTGTTCCTTGACTATGGCTGACAGACCAAATCTACCAGATTGCAATTCCACTCCAGCTCACCCCTTCTTTATTAACACCCCATGTTCTGCGTAGTGATTTCATATTTACAACTTACAATTTAGCAAAGATTTCCCCAAAATGCTTTCTTTTTCATGCCATATCTACCAATTGTTACATTGTTCTTTCTAATGTCAAGCTCTGAGTCCTTAATCTACTGTGTCTGCCTTTTCTTGCTGGAGTTCCATCTTCCCTATCCAATTCTAGCATGCGAACTCCCCCTAGACCAACATGTTTATTTCTGTATCTGTTTTTGTTCATGGTTATTTCCACCAAGCTTGCTTTTTCTCTGACATCCAAACATCTGTGCCCAAGCCAATGTTTCCTTTAAATTTTACATCTTATGGAGCCTCACTTCCAGAAACTAATACCAGTAAATACGTATGCATGGCCACCAATTTTCTGCCCTTTATGCTATCATCCCACATTTAAAGACACAAATCTATGGATTTCGGTGACTTTCTCTTCTATCACAATGGAGTTGGAGGGAACATCTTCCAGAATTACTCAGAATCTCCAGGGATATGTATAAAAATGTCCTTGGCTCATTTCTTGCTCCCTAATCCCTAATCGGATTTCTTTCAGAAAAGATTATTTGCAGCCTCTATGAAAGTAGCATAAAATTTCAATCAACACAATATTCACAAAAAAGTCTGTTATTCATTACTCTAGCCTAACCCTAGCACAGACCTTAGCACATATTACATGTTCCAAAATATGTTTTATATAAACATGTACGACATGTTTATATATGTGCCCCATGGGTGATAGAATCATTCTTCAAGACATTCAAACCCTTTCTCCACAGTGTCCTTCAGAGGACTATATATACCTATATCCCACTGCAATTAGGACTCACCATGCAACTGACTTTAGAAACCTGGCCCCCGCCCCAATAAAGACGTGAGTAAAAGTGACCCATGCCACCTCCTAGAAGATAGTTTAACAAATAATGTGTGGTTTATCATTCCTTCCCACCCCTCCATACTATAAAACAAACAATACCCAGATACACCTGCTCTATCAGACTATGTCTAGAGATAAATGCACATTCAGCAGAATCACAGCAAGGAATAACCTTTTTTTTATAAAGCCATTGAGATTTGGGTGGCCATCTATTACCATAAGATAATTTAGCCTAAGATGTCCAATATAAAATCAACTATTTAAAGATGAATTATTCTCTCTTATTACTGCCTATAGTCTTTGAGATAAAAGAAAATCCTTTCTATTCAAATTTGTGAAAATCTTCAATACAGAAACATTGTGCCCAGTTACACAGAAAACTGACTGACTGAAGAAACAGAAAGAGAGATGAGACTTTTTTTCTTTGTCTTTGTTCGAATTTAGTAGCAGAAGAAATTTGCAGAAAAGGGGATTATAGGAGGTTTTTTTTACCTTTTAGGTCATCCAAATCTTATAAAATGAGCTTGTACTATGTATAATTAAAAAATGGTAATAAAAAATACATGAGAAAATAAAATGACAATCATAAATTAAAAACATCGAGTAGAAACATTTTTATGGAAAAAAAATATATACTATTTCCAATCCAAAACATTAATTACCAACTTAATATTTTTATATTTGAACTGGTAGCCTAGAAATATTGGTATTATTTCCTCCATGAAAAATTTTAGAAGATTCTAGAGCTGTAAGTTAATTTAGTTCAATAATCAGGCAGGAAATGCATAGCTCTCTGTATAATTTCATCTAGGATACCACTTGAGAAATTTATCTTTGCTTTATGTAACTTTTGTGGAAATTTTCCTTCTCAGCTCTGATCCATAATTTAGTATGTGTAATTAACACATGTAATGATGTGTTAATGATCTCTTATTTATACATCTAGCATCTAGCTTCAATGAACACAAAGTACTCTATTTACTTAATTCATTCTCTAAACATATGCATCTGGAACTAACTTTGGACTTAAATTAACTCTACTAAAGAACAGATTTCTGTAAAAGATTTATTTAAAGCCTAGAAGAAAAAATTAAGACATACAAATATTCTTTTGCATGACAAACTTATTTAAAGATTTTGATTTATAATCAAGAGTACCAAAAAAGCATTTCCTCCCTTCTATCAGCCTGATGGCTACCTAGAACCTTACAGTTTTATTAACATCATAAGAATTTAACTTGTAATGAAAGGCTGCTTTGAAGTTACAGCTAATTCTACATTTACTTGCCTCTATAATTTGCTTTACTTACAGCTGTCTCTTACATTAATATTCATCACAAAAGCCCCCTTCTAATATTACTTGATATGACAGAAATGCATTAGCTATGACAAATGCTTCATAATGTATTCAGTATTAATGCAAGCAGAATCTATGATAATTATTGCTATTTAAACATACAGATTATTCCTTCTGGTCTTCTTTTAAAAAATGAAAATAAAATCTAAAGCTACCAGAGATTACAAATATCTGCTTTTAAAATACACTTTATATTAGGATCATTTCCCTAACACAATCATGGACAGAGGTAGTGGCATACAATAATCATGGTGGACCCACATATGTAATTGAAAAAAAGAAGAACATTTAAAAAATAAACTTCTTACTTGTATGGAAAAAAGAGGGATCTCAGGAGGATGAGTTACTTAGTATTACAAACAGTAAGGTTAGGGCTTTTTGTCACTATCACTTCATCCTCCAGGGGTCCCCTTCTTTAACTGTGCCCATCCTCCTCATATACAGCTGAATCACCAACTCATTTTAATAAGGAAAGATCCAGACGATAAGAAGAATTTCTTTTTTACTTTAATAATCACTAAAAAGCATAACCCATATGGTCTGATTAACTACTAAGTTATTTACTGGTGGTATTTGATATTTGGCTTGTTCCACAAACACAGTCATCTCCCAATATCCAACTTATTTCAGGGATTATGGATCACTTACAAGTAGCAAGTAATTTAAAGCTATCTTATGATTCAAATACATTCTGATGGATATTTAGATATGGTGTTCTCAACGATTTTAACCAAATAGCAGTATCATTAACTGTCATTTCACTGAATTTCACTTCTAAAAATTTTTAGTTTTCATTTACAGTGGATATTCAATATTATTTTATATTAATTTCAAATGTATGGCATAGTGGTTAGATATTTATATAATTTACAAAGTGGTCCCTCTGATTAGTCTAATACCCACTTGACACCATACAGTTATTATAATATTGTTGACTGTATTCTCTATGCGGTACTTCACATCCCCGTGACTACTTTGGAACTACCAATTTATATTTGTTAATCTTTTCACCTTTTTTACTCAGTCTCCCAAGCCCCCTCCAATCTGACAATCATCATTAGTTTGTTCTCTGTGTCTAAGAGTCTGTTTCTGTTTTGTTTGTTCACTTATTTTGTTCTTTAGTTTCCACATATAAGAGAGATAATAGATTTCATTTTCGAAAAGCACATTTTAAGTTTACTTATCACATACGATAACCCTTAACTACTTATTTAATCTTCTAGGTTTTCCAGATTTTTGAATTGATGTCTTGAGGGCGACTACATGCTAGGCAGAGTTTAGTGGTGACAGGAAACACAAAACTATCTAAGGCACTGGCTGAGAAATCACTGAGTGACTGAGTCACTTGGAAGAGATATGAATAAGATTTATACTATCATAAAAATGGGGATAAAGGCAGAATTTTGCTGAATTATGGAAACATAAGTAGCATTATGTAACAGAATGTACAGACAAAATTGAATGACAAAAGGGATGCAATGCAATAAAGGAGATAAATCACTTGTGTAGAAATAAAAGGCAATGTCCAGGACAAAAGTAAAAATAAGATACTATAAAAATAAGTATTATTTTGAAAAGAAATGTTACCTCCGGGATTCCTATAAACTATCACTTCAAATCTACAGATTTCTGATGGTGAATTTTAATTCTGAAGTGTTCAGTTGCTACTATCTACTTCGATAAAATATAGAAACTCAGATTTAGAGTGGACATATCTCACAGGGCTTTTGATTGAAATCTTTATCTCAGTGGTTTTAAAATATATTTTTAGCCAAAGGGCTGACTCTTTATTCAGAAAACGATTACACAGGAGTCCAACTGTTCATAGATAAACACAGAAACTGAAACTGGGTTGAGGGATCTGGAGTTCCAAACTCCACAACTTTGGTTCCTTAAGGAGCTCACAGAGAGCCCTAGAGTCCACAAGACCGAACTTAAACTACTGCCCCATACAGAGTCTCCACTAAAATGCCCCAGGCCAGATTACTCTATTTGTTAGATTGTTTTTACACAGCTTTAAAGGTAGCCCAGTCCATTTTCTGGTAGCTTTTAGTTTTTAGAGAAGCTTTTCTTATTGAATTGAAATCCAACTTTTTACAACCTTTTTCACCATCCAGTTGGCTAGTGTTTTTCTGGGGCCTAGAACAGCACATGACTGTAGTAAGTGTTCAATATAGAGTTCTTGGATAAATGAGTGAATAAACGAGCCTCTTTCTTTGTTTCCACCTTTAAGTCAGAAACTTCATAATCTCTTTTCTGAAAAACAAAGTATTTAAACACCATTCTCAGCTTCTTCTTCAGGTTCAGCATTCTAGTTACTCCAAGTGCTTTCCCTATGGTCCAGTTTTCACTGTCTTGGGTAGTTCGTTCTGGCCTTGAACAAGTTCATATACCTTCAACGAAGAAGAGACTCAGACTAAGCACAATGCACTAAGCATGTTTTGACAAGAGCAGAGTAGGTACAGCCATTGGTTTCATAATTATGGAATCATTTGTTTATTAATTCTAAATAGAACTGCAAAAACTCATAGGCTGGGACCACCACATGACTGACTACCACTCTGACTACCACTAAGTATGTGGTCCACTTAATCCTTTAAATCAGACATTAGTGATTTGTGGCCTGCGGGACAACTTTGTTCCACTGTCAGTTTTTATAAAGTTTTATTGGAATACAGGCGCATCTGTTCATTTGTGTATTATCTATGGCTGCTTTTGCATTTCATTGGCAGAGCTGAATAGGTATGACAGACTGTACGACCTGCCAAGCATAAAATGTTTCCACCTGATTCTTCATAGAAAAAGTTTTCCAAACCTGTTCTAAATCATTCTTGCCCAAAATCAATGAAAGCTCAGGCCAAGATAAATAGTGCCATCAAATATCATAAACCCAGGGAACCTAGGAAAATTCTCCTTCCAAGACACAGCTAACTTTGTCTTAGAATTCCTTTAAATCAGCATTTCCCCAACCTGTCTACTCAGTAAAATTATCTGTGAAATTTTTAAAAAGTGCCAATTCCTAAGCCTCTAACTAGGTCAACTGACTCAGAAACAAGGGTAAGGCTTTGACCAATCCCTGGCATTAGTTCCCCTGTCCTAGTCCTATTCTTCTACCACAGTACCTAACATACTATTGTAGGATATGTTATAATTGTTTGTTTGCTTGCTTAATTTTTACTTCGAAATAACTTTAGACCCACAGAGAAGTTGTAAAAATAATACAGAAAGTGTTCTCGTGCAGTCTTTGTCCAGATTCTTCCCATGATAACAATTTACATACCATAGCAAAATTATCAAAATCAGAAAACTGATGTTGGACACTATTATTAACTGAACTACAGATTTTACCAGTTTCAACATGCAACCTCTTTAAATGGTTTATTTCTTTGAAATTGTATCACATGTATAGATTCCTGTGATTACTACCACAATCAGGAAATAGACTCTTAATCACTCCAAAGAAACTTGCTCATGCTGTGACTACCCACTGTAGTCATAATCCCCCTCCAACTTTACACCCTGAAAACTACTACAGAGTATGATTTGGGAAATGATATATAAATGGAACAATAAAGTATGAAAAATTTTGAGACTGGTTTTGTACACTCACTACAATGCCCTTGACATCTGCCCAAGTTGTTGTATTAACAGAAGTTTATTCCTTTTCATTATTGAGCAGCACTCCATTGTTAATCTATCTGCCCAGTGAAGGCCATTTGGGTTGTTTCTAGTATTTGCTGAGTATTAATAGAACTGCTATAAATGTTTGTATGCAGGTTTTTGAAGCAACTTAAGTTTTCAATTTCCTTAGGTAAATCCCCAGGAGTAAGACTGATGGGTCGCATGGCAATTACATGTTTATCTTTATAAGAAACTGCCAATTGTTTTACCCAGTGTCTAAATCAGCTTGCATTTCACACCAGAAATGTGTTCCAGCTGCTCATTGGTGCTTGGCATTGTCAGCATTTATTTATTTTAGCCATCCTAGTTGGTGTGTGTAGTATCTTGTTATGGCTTTAATTTTCATTTCCCTAATAGTTAATAATGTTGAACATCCATCTTCTCATGTACTTATTTACCATAGGTACATTCTTTGGTGAAAGGACTGGTCAAGTCTTTTGCCCGTTTTATAATTGGAATGTTTGCCTTCTCACTCTTGAGTTTAATGGGTTCTTTATTCTGGATACAAAATCATTGTCAGACATGTGAATTAAAAATATTTCCTCCCAGACTGAGGTTTACATCTGTGGAAGAATAAAAGTTTTAATTTTAGTGAAGTCCAATTTATCATTTTTTTCTTTTATAGATCATATTTTTAGTGTTATTCTTTATCAGTCAGGATCCAATCAGGAGGGAGAAACTACACAGTAATTTGAACATGGAAAGTTCACTACTGACTGTAACAGGATTGCTTATTGATGATTGCCTAATAAGAAGTAAAGAGATCTCTAAATAATATAGGACATATAAGGAGCAGCCACCCAGGGCTGAGCTCCAGACTTTGGGGCAGAGGGTGTGGTCATGGCTCACTTAATGGTAAAAGAGTTGCTGTGGAGCAACTTGCTGGTGGAACTCCTGGAAATCTGTCCCCTAGTGACCAGGGAAAGCTATTCATGAGCAGGAATCTCACTGGAGGAACCAAGCTACAAAATTGCCATAGGGGTGTGTTGGCAGAAGCTACTGGCCTGTGGATGCTTCTCATCACCACTTACATCAGGAGCCAGGTATCTCTGGGAGAAGCCCTCCACATCTCAAGAGTCTGACCAGTGAGAACTTGAGACCAGAAAGAAAAATCCCTTCCTCCTGCAATGTCTCACCAGTGCCCTCTACTGACAAAGCTGAAAATTGTGCCAGGTGGTAAAGGAAGGATATTTAAAGGGTCCAGATCCATAGTCAACAAGGTGGGATGGTCAACAGGGTTCTGCTCCACAGTTTTCACAATGCCCGCTGGAGAGGGTCACTGCCTCTGCTTGCATCAGTGCTCAGCACAGATGGTCGACATGATTCTTGCCCCCAGCTTTTGCAGTGTCCTGTGAGACGGGGGAGCAGAGTGGCTTCTTTGTGATATTCATCTAAACAAGGGGTGTATAGTCAAAAGTGTTCGAAGGCTCTCACCTTCCAAGGAGCTAGAAAGAGCAGAATTTCCTTGGGGTTGTTGTGTCTGTAACCATTTCTAGGTTCAGGTTGCAGGCTGCTGTGGTGCCTAGGCAGGCATATGTAGGAAGCAAAATAAAAAACTAAACAAAAGAAACAAAAAAAAAAAAAAATAGGAAAATTCCACTGGGTCATCCTCAAGTCATTAGTCAGTCCTACTTCTCTCCACCCTTCAGAGTCTTCTTATAGTTGCCTTATATTTGTCCAGGGTTTATGGTTATAATTTAGAAAAAGATAAGATAAAATGTGTTTACTCCATCTTCTCTGGAACCACACAATCAATACCCATGGCCTCTTTTTAGATTGATTTATTTTCCTTAGACTGAATGCCAAGCCTTGTTCCATATATAGGTATTCTTGAGTACAGGTCAGGGAGATTCCTTCTCAAAAATGCTTATCCTGATCCACAAGCCTTCCTTATTTGCTAAAGCTGGAGTTGGGCCATAATGGGGGCAATAAAGAGACACCACGTTATTGTGAAGGCCAAGCTATACTAAATACTGGAGCCGACTTAAGGAAAACACTGAACTTGTCCTCAACTGCCAGCTGGTGATGACAAATATTCACTTGGCATTACTGATTCCCACCTTTGTGGCATATCAAAGATCTGGGAATGCCCTGGCACTCTTCTGGCCATACCATCATTTCTGATCTTGCTAGCTATCAGCTTCCTCTCAGGATTTCCTGACATCTTTTAATCCCCCTCCTCCACCTCCTTTACCCATTTGTGCAGACCACAGAAGATTAGTCTCAAAATTACACAAAAATTTAATAATTATAACAACAATAATGACCACAATAATAAATAGTAATAGTGATCTTTCTAACCATTTCATAGAACCAACGATGTCTCAGTCATTATGACAGGTGTCTTAACTGCATTACTAATCATCCTCACTATAATTTATTATTTGAGAGATGAAGAAAATTAAATGGTATTGCAGAGATTAGAAACCTGCAGTCTCATTCCAAACCTCATCTACATTTCCTCAAACCATCCCTCGTCTTTAACCCACTCCCAACACAAACACATGTATAGCACCCTTTTCACAGGTACCTTTAGATATACATCATAGCATTTCGATTTGGGTTTAATCTGTAAGACTAAAAGCTCCTTGATAGCAGTGAGTTATCATAGGTCATAAAACACTTAACGTGACACAGAATTCTGTTTTAGGCATTGAGTGGCTACCGACTTTCATAGCTGCCAATTTAGAGGCTGTCCCTCTCTGGAAACTGACTTAGCAGAGAGATTAAAAGAATTTATCTAGAGAGTCACAAATCCGTTCAATGACCAGCTGAGTGGAAGGGATGCTCAGTGATTAATGAGGCTAATCTGACTGGTGATCAAAATTTGGCCATGCATACATATGAGCACCCAAGTTGAGATGAGGTGTCACTGTAGGCCTTAATTTATAGCTCCATATGAAGAAATGGAGCCCAGTGTCATAAATGCAAGTACAAGCCTTTCAAACACACACATTTCAGAAACACACATTTGACAATGATACCTGATAAAAGCTCCCATCACTTATGCCACAGCCTCCTGTCCTGATTACAAAGTACTTGCTGTCCATTTCTCTGAACATGATGACATGTTATCAAAAGATGATAAATGTCCTCACAAACAGGTGGGCTAAAAAATGCTTGCAATATTTCTCTATGGTTTTGCAACAACAAACATCTTGACTGAATTTCCTATCTGATGGGGAATAAAAAAGCAAAAGGCTTTAACTATTAGGAAAGCTCCAACGAAAAGAGATAGAAATCAAAGGATCAGGATGTTGGAATAGACGTTACACTCCTCTAGCACAACCACAATCTAGAGCTAGAACTTGCTCTGAAACATTCTCAACAACTAGTCACACAGCTTGTACCAGAATTCCTCCATAGTTGGGAAAATATCTAGAGTGCTCTATTTGATAGAAAGTTCTTTTGTTCATTCGTTCATTCTTTCATTCATTCGTTGTTCATTCATTTGATGACTAAATTATGTTTTTTTTTTTTTTTTTAATGAGAAGAGACTATGCAAGGCACTAGGAAAATAGCTATGAACAAGACACACATATTTTTGTTCTTAAGGACATTCTAGTCTTCTGGAGGTCACAAACAAAACTATATAATAGATAAATTATTTACAAATGTAGTGGAGAGTCCATATGTGGTATCAAAAATAAGTTTTTTTAATATTGAACCTAGTGAGTTCCTCTGTATTTCTCACTAGTTAGTCCTGGTTGTATACTTTCACGCCATACAGAACAAGGCTTTCTTCATTCTTCTATATGTTAACATACCATATAAGAGAGCTATCATTTCACCTTCAAAACTTCTCTAGGACAAATGCCTCCAGGATTTTAAAAATAATTTCATATTTAACAAAATGTCATTGCACTTAATCACCACTGTGGTCCTACCTACTAGGCTTTTTCTCTGTCAACAAAGTGGTTCACAATCTATCACATCTGTTCATAATCACATTTAGTATAATTAATTATGTAGCCCCAATATAAATGCAAGAGGGGCTTGAAAATGGAGGAGAATACATGGATATTTAGTGAGCACTGTCTCTACTGCAAATTCCAAATCTCACCTAACATCATGATAGTACATCTAACAACAGTATTATCTTTCTTGGTTAATCCTATACCTTTACTATTTTACTTCCAAATGTATCACACACACACACACACACACACATTATCTATCCACTATAATATGTGCATAGATAACATTAATATGGCAATAGAATGGAGATATTTTGTTTGAGGAAAGAATTAAATAAAATGCTTACTGAAAATATAACACATAGAGCTGGATCACAACCTTGTGTCACAGAGGCACCATGTTTACCACTCAGGATCAGTGCCTTTGGAGACAGATTTGCTGGATTCTGATCCTGGTTCCATCATTACCAGTATAATACGTGTGACTCTGGGCAAGTACTTAACCTCTCTGTTGTACAGTATCTTCACTCACTGAATAAGATCAAAATCTTTGCCAAGCTGCTGTGCAAATAAATTATTAAATAAGTCAATCTCTATAAACTACTAGAGGGCTCGACTCATAGTGTTATCGATGTGTGCGCTGCTGTTATTATTACAATTAAATGTGCAAGAAAAATCCAATCTTTTTATTTGCTAAAACCCAGTCAGTCTTCCTAAAGAGCTTCCACCATGCTAAGTTGGAAGTGAGCAGGAGGATGTATTTTCACAATGAACTTATGTATTAACATCAGCACGATCTTTCCGGGTTGAATAGTTTCTTTCAGATTTTTTTTTTAAACACAATGGCACAGAGATAAAACCTATGTTTCTTCCTCTTCCCTTCTATTAACTTCAGGAGGATTCCAGTTGTTCATAACATTTGTTTTAATCTTCCTGGCAGTCAAGGTAAAAAAGAAAAGCACAACTTTCATATGAAAGAGGAAGAAACATGCTAGTTCCACAGAGAGCTAATATCAATTTAGCTTTTCTGGTGCCTGCATGAATCTCCATATCTAGAATAGAATCTTTTCCCATACTATGACCAAGGCAAAACTCGTAATCTTGTTCAACTGCATCTGACTCTGTAGAAGAACTGAAATGCATTTCTCCGATTAACTTGGTTCTCAACCTTCTGTCCATCCAATGTCACAGCTCTGTAGAAACAGGACAGAAATGATATTAAGGAACTTGTAGTTGGAACAGACTTGGGCCCACTGGGCAGTGTGCTGCTTAAGTCTTGACTATTTTTTTAGTCCAGGAGTTTTAGAGTATGAATAAATCCAGCTCCCTGGAAGGTAAGTTTCAGCATTTATTTGTTTAATCTCTCCAAGCAGTCTAAAAGCATTACCTGAAGGTAGAACTTAGAATTGGATTTCTAGTCCCAGGGGACACTGCTGCTGCTGCTGCTAGAGTCAGCCTCACGCCCTAGCATTTAACAAGCACATTTGCAGTTAGAGCCTATTAATAAACTGATGAAAGCTCACCAGTTAAAAGCTGAAGAACACTAGTTAATACACTCGTTTGCTTTTAATGGACTGTAACCTGCTAAAACACTGCTAAATAATAAGGTACATTTTTTCTCAGAGTTGATAGAGGGACAGAACACACACACACACACACACACACACACACACACACACACACACACACACACAGATTAATTTCAATAGTCTCTATACCAAAGGCAGCTAGAATGGAGCAAAACTGAGTCTACAAGGTCCAAGGAGCCTCACAAAAAGGCTGGAGATAAAACTCGAGACGTTTTACTCAGACAGAACTCTATGATTACATTATCAACTTTTCCTGGGGTTATTAAACCAGTGGAGCGAAAAACAGGCACATTTGGTTCACAGACAAAGAGATCTGGGTACCGCGGAGAGAAGACTGAAACGGAACAACAGATGTCTCAGGGCTCTCGTATCAAGGTACATGCTCAAAAGGGCTCTTCTGGGGCCCTAACGCAGAAAATGGCTTATTGAGCGCAAAAATGGGAGAAGTTAGGGTTTGAAGTTTTAAAGACTTTCCTTATTTTTAAGTTCCCAGATGGGCTGTTTCATCTATTTTAGGATTCTTGATGTCAAACCAACCAGTTGATGCAGCCATTTCAGTGAGAGTTTTGCTTCTGTGACACCTGTCAGGATTCAGCTTCACAGTCAACACTTGATTTTCTCCTTCTAGCTAGAAACATTCCTCTCTCTGCTCCATCCTATGCTAGGGGTTGTCCTTGACATGCAATGGGTTTCACACCTCCAGAAGATTTTGCTGCTTTCATGTGGTAGGGTCAGAATGTGGCCCCAGTGTTAAGGGCACCTCACTCTTCTGGTTGTAAAGGCCTCTTTCTGATTTCTTCTCTTATTTATATGAATAGGGGCATCCATTCATCTTTTATAGATACAGGATTTCTAAAATTTTTTTGCTTCAATGCATGGCTCTAGCATTTTGAATCTTATAATAACCTGGATTTACCTCCTGCTTGCCTTAGCTACCATGATCAATGTGTCCTTCTTATTACTGTCCCAATTTCTCCTTTGCTTTCCAAATCTTTTTGTTCTGCCTTTTCTATTGCTGCTGTTAATAGACTAGACTAGACTAGACTACCACTAGGGCAGGTTTTATTTTACAAAGCTGAACATAGCAATAGTTCCCAATTTACACAACCATTTTACATTGTGACTCTGACACTCTGCCATCGTTGGGTGTAATTTAGGCCCTCTACCTTTGCACCTGTCTCAACCAACATAATATGGTGGAATGATATTATGACTTTACAGACTATGTCATAAAAGGAAGTGAAGCTTCAACTTGCTGTCGTTTTTGGAACCCGGATGCCATGCTGTGAGAAGCCCAGGACATAGAGAGGCTACCAGTAGGCGCTCTAGCAGCCAGTCCTGTGGGTGGTCCAGCCAACAGGCAACGTATACAGCCTGACATATGAGTGAGGAAGGCATCAAGATGACGCCAGCATAAGCTGCCATTTCCCTGTAACTACACAGAAGATAGCCTCCCTCCACCCTCACTCAAAAGAATACCCCTTATTAAATCTCAGAATCATGAGAGATATCAATAACATAATACTACTAAGATACTAATAGTCATGATTGATATTAAGATATATTGTTGTATTTTTCCACTGTGACATTTGTAGTGGTCGGTTTGGAGTACACAGATAAGGAGGGAAAAACACATGAAATAGCTGAATATGTGGAGGCCTTTAGACCAGGTATTCATAAAGTAGGGCCCTTGGGCCAAATCCAGTCTGCTTCATGTTTTGGTAAATACAGATTTATTGAAATACAGCTCATTCATTTACATATGCCAATGGCTGCTTTCATGTGACAGTGTCAGAGTTGCATAGCTGTGACAGACGATATGATCTACAAAGGTTAAAATATTTAATACTTGGCTCTCTTGCTGAAAAAGTTTTCTGAACCATGATCTAGACAAATGTCTGACTTGTCTTTTCCTTTTTTTTTTTTTTAACTTTTGACACTGGATATTGACCATTTGCCTCCTAATATACTAAAAGTTTGTTTTAATTTTCACATTAAAGTAAAGCTACACATATGCACTCATGCATTTGAGTAAAGCTTTCATTAAACTGAAATATAGCACAGAGATTCTAAATAGCTATATATGTGATTTTTATAATGCTAATGTGGAACTAAGTACGTGCAGAGGTACCCCAAAGCAAATATGCTCATTGATTAACCAGGGATTGTGACACATTATAGTAAATGTTTTGTTTTTCTTTCTGGAATAAGAAGACAGCTGACATAACACACTTACATCTTGAGAGTATCATGTTAAGTGAAGTAAGTTAGATGGAAAAGGACAAGAACCATATGATTTCACTTGTATGCGGGCTATAAAACAGAAAGCAACAAGTGAACAAACAAAACAAACACTCATAGGCATAGACAGTATGGCAGTTACTAGAAAGAAAGAGGGGTGTGGGTAGGATGAAGAGAGTACAGAGGGTCAAATATATGGTGACAGAAGGAAACTAGACTTGGGGTGGGGAGCCCACACGGCAATATAAATATGATTTCTTACAGAATTATATACCTGAACTTACATAAAGATATTAACCAATGTTACCCTCAAAATTTAATTTAAAAAAAAGACAGCTGGGAAAACCAGAAACTCCTTACTGTTCAGAATTTTACATTGGGTGGGATTTAGATAAAGGTAAAACAAAGCCTTTGTCTGGTTTTTAGTAAAGACAAATATCCAAAAAAAAAAAAAAAATCTCAACTGCATTAACCTGATGACAAAGTACCTGCAAATTAAGCAGACTTGATAAATTCTAAACATGTTCCATGTGAAAAATAACTTTGTCAGTCAAGACGCGCTTGACATCTTTCCTTCATTATTGTTTGCATGATAAAAAATTAAATTTCCGCAGGATACAACTTAGGAAAACTATCTCACCCTTTTCAATTAATTGCAAGTTTGATGAAAGATGTTACCTTTATCCTTTTGAATAAAGAGAACAATAGCAGACAGAAATAGTCAATGGTTTGAGAGCCATGACAAGTAAATTATTCTACCACTGTTCCAAACATAGCTAATAGATTAGTGGTTTTTAACACACAGATATATAATCTGGTTAGAATCTTGAATTACTTTGAAGAAAGAAATTGCTTTTCACCTACTGATTCGAAAACCTTTTTAAGATCTACTCATCTTTCAGGGTGATATGTAATTCCCTCCTCTCTAGGACACAAAAGTTAATATATATGAGTATCTGGAAATAACTAGAAGGCGGATACTACATCACGAATATATTTTTCAATAATATTTGGCAAATGAATCCTATATAAACTGTTTCTACTAATAGGATGATAACTATGATTTCTCTCCCATATTTGATAGTCCTCCGCAAAGCCAATTTTTTTTAAATGGGGATTTTGATACTTAGAAATAATTTTCTACACATTAAAAAAATTCTGTATGAAGATTAAACACCATAATCTATATGATGCCATCTTGAAATTTAAAAACTATATAAATAAAAAGCACACTGTTTTTATTTTTTAGGAAATTAACCAACTTTATAGGGAAAAAAACAATTTATGACCTTAGGCTGTAGACTATAGTAGCTTATTTTTAAATGTCACTATATCCTGATCTAAAACGTCTTACTAACAAAGAAGGAAACTTGCATTTATGGGCTGTGAACCAATCCTTTCTAGGTTACTGGATTTTCAATTACCAAAATTATTGCACTAAATATCGCCTTAGTTACCTGAAAGAATTAAAGCACTTTTCCAAAGTGGAAATTCCTAGGAGACAATACATGTCCCACAGACCTTAATCTCTTCCAATGTAGATAAATTTATATCTTTATTTGATAATTTTGTATACTCAAAAAAATTAACATTTAAAGGCCATAAAAAGCAGATATTTTTTGTCCTTTATATTTATGACCTCAGTTTTGTTCTTCCAGAGAATTCTGTCATTGTCTAGACAGTGTTACAAAATCAACATACATAGAAAAACTTTGCTGAAATGGCTTCACGTGCAACCCTAAATTATCTGCTATAAATTTTACATAGATCAAAGACGTTCCTTTTCATTACACATGACGTTTTTCTGTCTGGCAAAATAATAAAAATAACAGCATGGTTTTCATTAATGAAATGTAGCCTAGCAAAATGCTTTGGCCCTTAACCTTATCTTCTCTCACCAGCTTTCATGCAGGTGACAACCACAATAAAGACATGAGCATAAATGTGGGCAGAGATACACATTGAAATTTTTAACAAATCCAAGGGCTGATATGCAAAAGCAACTATTTACAGCAGCATCCTTAGGTGTATTAAAGGCTTTTGCAAAATATGAGGAACTATCTGAATAATCCAACTATGTTAACATCAATTAGCAACCAAAACTGGGGCTAGTGTTAACAAGGATTATGGGAGGATTAAACAATTTGCTGCCTAAAAGGAGACAGGGAGGCAAAAGGCCTTGGGAGGAATCAGAATTCAGTTCAAATCCTAACTGTCTCTTACAAATTTGTTGACCTCAGACAAGTTATTTAACGCAAAACCTGCTTCCATTATCTGCAAATTAAGAATGTCTACTTATAATTGCTAGGTACTGCCATAACCTTCAATCCTCTAGCACAGAATTTCTAAACTACTTCATTATAGCCTTTTGTTCTCTGTCTCTCCTACTAAAGTGAGTCACTAGAGGACAGGAGCATGTCTAAAGATGAGCAATTACTGAGTTCTCACTAATTTTTAAATGAACTATTTCATCCAAGGAGTTATTTTAGGGATTGCATACCCCTGACATTAAGCTTAGTGCACATGTTGATTAATAATCTCTGTATCTGCTTCTACCACTCCACTCTTGTATGAAAGGGTCATTCTACCTGCTCTACCCTTTCATGGTGCCATATCTGCTATTTTCTCCTGACAAACTATTACCTACCCTGGCTTGCATTTTGTGATTATTTCTTGTTTTCCTAATCTTGTGGGTAGAATTCTGTATCTTAATTTTCATCTCTGAAGTACCTTATATATTACAAACATACTTGTAGATGAATGAGTGGGTGTGGACAAAAAAAGAACAAATAAATAACCTAGAGTTCATGAATCAGACTCAAATCTCTTACCATTTCAGAGAAGGATAAAAAAGCTTTTCTTACCCACATGTTCTTCCACTTCCTGAGTAGCATCAAAAAAAATGGATTACTTTTTCCCCTTGGTTTTACTTAATTCTACTAGAGAGCTGGCAGGGAAACAGAAAACTGGACAAAAAATAAAATAAAGTCCAAATGGATATCATTACTGCTACACATTCTGCATCTTGACCTTCGCCTTGGAGTTTGGCCAGGCACCAACTGTTAGTCTGAGGGCGACTGATTTGAGCAATCACATAAGTGTAAAATGTTGTCAAGCTGCCCCCAAACTGAGTCATAACAAAAGCAAACTAGACCACTGGCTGAGCACTGGCCAAGCGGCACAGACTCTACCCCATGGAGTTAAATATGCTCCCTGACCTCAAATTTAACCCGACACCAATGTTACAACTTGAAGTTAGTACACAGTCAATCTGACTCAACAGAGCTTTTAAAAATGTTCTTAACACTCATTAGAAACTGAAGTAGCACAGTAATTTAATGACAAATCTGAATGCAATTATGATAATTAAAATAGCAATTTAATTTTATGCTGTCTTTGGAAAATGCTCAACCCAAAGGTTGCACATTCAAATTCTGAGTTACGGTGGTTGATGTCTTTGATCTGTATTATAAAGTAGTCAAATATATTAGAGTTGAGCAAAACTTATTGACTATATATATTCAAATTATTACTATATATTTTAGAGTATGCTAGTTGTTACTGTTAAAATAATTTTTAGGATGATCTTCCATAGAGTAAAAGTAATATATCACTGTTAAATGATAGTTTTAATGTAAAACTTCTACTTGCTGGGATAAAGACATATAGGATAAAGACATATAGGATAAAGGTGTACATGCCATCAAGGAGGTGGAAATTTGATGGGGTTGACAAGTAGGTGCTAGTACAGAGCTTACACAGAAGCCTGGAAGTAGGAATCACCTAGGCAAAAGAGTATGAGTGTATTTGTACATGTTTGTGAACCTGTTCATGTGTGCCCTGGCACACAACATGTGTGTCTTATGTATTAGTACATAATGCATGAGAGGGGGTAAGGTATAAGGGAGGGTATTACCAGGTAAAAGAATGTGGACACCTTGCTCTCAGTCTTCAAGTGATTTTGTTAGGCTGCAATTAAGGAGAGATGTGGATGCCTGCCAGAAATGGCAGATTACAAAAAATGTTCTGATGCCATCTTTAAGAGTTTGGAATTCATAGAACACAAATGCAATAGTAATTCTTAATTTAAATGTCTGTTTCAGTTTGAGTTTTGCCAAATATTCAGTAGAAGCTTATGTCTCCTGATTGTAAGAAATGTGTTTTTAACATGTTCTGTTTCACACTTTATGTCTATTACTATTAGACAGCAAACCCTTCACCTTTTCTATTTGGAAACAAAGTTCTTCAATGGTCCACATGTTTTTAAGGTTCTCATTTCACATTCTGTCATATTTGATTATTGCTCTACTTTTTGTGAAAATTAAGATTCTACCTTTAAGAATTATTTTGCAATTAAAATATTTATCATTATGTAAGTTTATGTCTACTCAATTCATAAGAACAACATTAAAGCGGAGAAAAAAACACTCCTCCAGAAATCAAAAAAAAACAACATACAAACACACACATAGGCACAGATGTTTCCAGAAGTATGGCATCTGCAGACAAAGCCACTGGGAATTTAATTTAATTTTTAAAATTCATCCAGATGTCTAGTACTTTACAGATACTGGTTAGATGTTTAGCTTGTTTATTTTATAGTTTTGATATTTATGATAAAGAAAGACAAACAATCATGTACACAGTGTATATACAAGTATGTGCAAGTATACACACACATACACAAGTAAAAGACCCTATTGTTTTAGACAATATCATAAAATTATATACAAGCATATCAATTTAATCTTAATTCCCCTCTCAGCTTGCACACCATATACCAGCACTCACACAAAGCTCTATTACAGTTTCCTTAAAAAGTTTTTGTCCTTACTACATAACCCATTCATTTTGTTGAGGAAGGCAACTCTTCTTGCCCACCTGAAGAATTCACTGTAAAATTCTTTTGTGATTCAAGAAGAGAAGTCATATGTAATGCATCTAGGTCAAATTTTATCAGATAGATGGAATGAGAAAAATAATTTTCATTTAATTTCCTCATACACAAAAAGATAAAGTATTGTTTTTGTTATTTCACATCAACCACAATATATACAATTTGTCATCACTGATTCGCATACGAAGATCCTGGAACCATAATATTAAAATGAGCTTTGGTGTTTTCTTTTTCCCTTCTCTTTTCCAATCTCTCTAGTTATCTGCTGCTAGGACACTCTGCTGGGACTTTCATGTATCTTGAGAAGAGAACACTTGATAAAGTCTCTTTCTTTGACCAATCTGAAGCATGTCATGAGCTAGTGCTAAGAAAAGAAAAAGCACTTTCTTTTAAAATAAATGGTCTCACAATGGTGCTTCAACTCCTACGCCAAGGTGCTTGCAATACAGTCCTTTATCATGGAGTAGTGATTGTCCCAGGGAGGCTTTATTTGGAAGAATGGATCAGAAAAGAAAGACCCCTAGGAGACAGCAAAAATTCCCCTATGCCGAGAGGGGCGTTTGTACACCACTGCACCAGACCTTAAGTGCTGATAGAAATGTGCCCCATTTCAAATGCCTTTATATTGCCTTTAAGGTACAACAAAGCTATGGATTCATAAGCCATACAAACGATTGTTTTTCTTCCTAAAAAAATGTACAATGCTAATTATAAAGATCTGGTGTAGTGGGATATTTCAAAGACAGATATTAAAGACAGAATCTTGTATATAAATAAATATGTGTATAAAATATATACATATACTATAGCTTTTATACATGTGTGTGCATGTGTGTGTATATATGGGTTTGTACTTTGTTATAATTTTTAGCCTTGGGACATTTGTCTGAAGCCTATGTCAAGAAAAGCAAATTTTTCCCATCTTCCTTTTGAAAACAGAAACAAAACTAATTCCTACTTGTCCTCTGCTGAAAACCATGTGTCTGTTTTAAAAATAACATTGAAATTGGCTTTTCCTTACAAATTATTCATCCACCACCTTTATTTCCAGATCATCATTCTGATGATTTTGGTTTTAGCTAAATAGGAATAAAAAAACGAGTGTGCCTAGCTTTGCCTGGCATGGGGCCTGATGGAAATAGCTGGCTCAAGAGGGTAATGCTCAGGAAAGGAAAGAACAGACATTTTGTGACCTTATAAGTGACTGATTTTCCCAAAGAGGCTTTGCTTCCTAATGTATCTGTTTGCAGTCACTGGCCATCAATTTATATCAGATATATTCTTTATCTTTAGAAAAGTCTCTTTATCACTCTAAGTCCCAGAACAAATAATGTGAATTCCAGTAAACACTAGAGTCAATTATTAATCCAGAGCAAATAAATGCTCCTTTGCATTCATAGACTTTCTCAACAACAGATTCAAAAGTATTTCACACTTGCACCTTTGAATCCAGTGAGTACAACACTTTGGGATTATAATTTTACATTTAAAAGAAGAAAAAGAGAGGTAAAAATATATACAAAGAATATTGAATCACAAGAGTGAAAAGTGCACACTTAAATTGTAACATATTACCTTTACTTAATGAATATATTTGCAATTCACTGACTTTGTAAAGAGAATTATGTAATAGAACCCTGGAGAAATGTTCCCAATCTTACCAATTAGATGACTAGGGTAAATCTATATACTTAATAGGCTAATTAACTCCTGATTGATAGTCACTGAAGAGGCATTAGAAATGTCAAGTGTTTTTTTATCTGTGCAACCAGAGAATCTCCAAAAAACAAAGACATTTTAGAGGTTTGACTTGATGATCTTTATAAAAATTTGCAACTCTAAAATTTGATGCGCAACATCTCAGAATTTCTTGGATTAATGAGAACCATATACTCACAAAGAAGTCTAAATTTTTGCTATGCTTCAATTCATGAACTAAAACACAAAAGTGATTGCTTTAAGTTTTAAAACTACTTATTATTTTTATATAAAAACAACAGTAAAAAATAAATTTTAAAAGGATTATGCAAGTGTGTACTCTGAACAAACACATCATCTAGCAATAGGAGAAAGTAAAGACATAAATATTATATTTTAAGAATATGAAAGTTTTAAGTTTTAAGAATAAGGATTCTTATGGAAATTCATAGGCAAAGGATAAAAAGAAAAGCAATAAATTTTTTAAGAAATTTAGAAAAGCAGTATAAAAACATAGATAAAAAAAACAAAGTGTGTCTCTAGGGGAAAATATTGTAGATGAACAATAGAAGAAAAGTTTGAAAGGCAGGTTGTCAAACCAAGGTCATATCAAGGAGGGCCATGAAGTTCCACATAAAGGTCAACTGAAGGTTTCTGATTAGGTAAGTGCTGTGATCTATGCACTGTCTGTAGAGTGAAGAATAGGGTTGTCAAGGGGCAAGAATGGAGGCTAGGGCAATTGTATGGGCAAGACACAGAGCTGTGAGGCCAGAGAACAGGTAGTAACAGTGTGTGCAAGAGTGAAAGATGTTTTCTGGGGCTGGGAGGGGAGTGGATTCCAACAACTGAATCGATGTGCAGACTGAGATAGTTATTAAAGGCAAAGCGACTAGAAGTTTTCAACTCTGAAATGCACAACCCAAAATAAACTAAGACAGAATGAAGAGAAAGTTGGGGATGATGGTCAAAATGAGCTCTATTTTTTTAAACCTGTAAATTAGAAGTACTGACAAGCCAGCCAAGTGAACGAGCAATAAGCCATGAAGAATCAGGTTACCACTTAGAACAATGTTAGAAATGTCAAATGTTGAAACATCTAAGCACAAGTGATAGTTGAGGCTAAAATGGAATGCCGTGTTTAATTGCTCACTAATATCTGCTTCCCCTCCCTAGAGATTATTCTTCCTCCCTAATTATAATCAGGTTTGACCATGGGATTTGCCAATGGCCACATGAGGAATGTTATATGTCACTGCCATTAATAAGCTTTAAAAGCCTATTGTTTCAGGACCCTTTCTTTCTCTCTTCCATAGAATTGGTAATATACAGGTAGTGACTGCTTCATTAGCCTGGCCCTAGAGTTAAATTAATACGGAAAAAAAAACTAAAACATATAGCTGATATACAGTGGTAGTGAGAAATAATTTGAAAAAAGCCGTGAGGATTTAGAAATTATTTCCTACTACAGTATAATCTAGCCTAAACTAACTGATAGGTCATGGAAATAAAGATTTCCCAAAAAGGGAAAGTAAAGAAAGATCATAGGATGACTGACCTAGCACAAGACTAAATCAGACAACTATGAATTTGTCATTTTATAGAAAACAAAACAAAACAAAACAAAACTGAGTTACATATGCCAAGTTGCTTTGAGCATCATTTCTTAATTCTTGTCATTTATTTTCTGTATAAAATTCTTTCCTTGTATTAAAAAATACCTTGCTAGGTCATATAAAGTTATTCTGGCCAACTTGAACAATGTTTGCTATATGAAATATTCTGTAATTAATACCAATCACCTTTATATGCCTACAATTTTGAGTTTTCAGAATAGTTTTTAAAATATTACTTTTGCCTATAATTCTTTGTGTAAATTCACCAGCATAATATTAGATCACAAGAACTAAAATTATGCTTTAATGTTAGGGAGTATCTTTTATGCCTAGAGATAGGAAAACAAGGCTTTCTGTGAGCTGTTGGTGGTTGATCACTGAATATTATCTATTGCCCACCATTCCAGCATGCAGACCGACATAAATAATGAAAAAGAATTCCAAGATCATAAAGCCTGTGAATAAAAGCTTACTCCATGTGTCATTAAGACATATTTGTTAGCCCAAGGCAGCAATTAAAACCATTAATATATGATTTTGGAATTCAAGAGGAGTTGTTTGTCACAATGCTCTTTTTTATCAAGTAGATTTGTAATGAGAATTTGTTTTTAATGAGTATTCTATTTCTTGTATGTTAGAGAAACCCAGAAAAACCTCTGTCAATTTTCTAATTCTCAAGTTCACACTACTTTCTGCCTTTTTTCACTATTGTTGCTCAACCTTCTCTTAAGATACTCACCTACCAAATATTTAGATTTTAAAAAAGCAATATTTTGTAATATATTTGGATTATTTTATTAAGAATAATTGGTAAAATTAGTAAAATGTGATTTAATATATTTCTAATTTTATGTATGGATAAATCCACAAATCAAAAGAAAAGCCTTGTTCTTTAAGTAGAATGGTTAATATTTTTTATTATTAAAAATTCATAACCTTTAATTCTAGAGTCTTATCTCTCTCTCCTTCTGCCACCAAATATTTAACTGTTCTAGGAAACTAGCTCAGAGAACCAACTCATATTCAGGGTGGTACTCCTTCCTAATCAGCATGAAGAAGCAGGCAGTAATAAAAATGACCAATAATAAGTTTTAAGTAAACTCCCATTTGTCAGCATAGGTGCCTCTGATTTGCAATAGCGATGGGTAAAGAAACAGTTAAATGACAGGAGTATTCTTGGGCTACTTCTCATAGGTAGTTTTGTGGAAATCCCAGTTTGATAGACTTTGGCTTAAAATATCTGGTGAATGTGCTAGATTTTTAGTCTTTCAACCTATGGAATATATAAAATTTTGGATGTAGGTCTCCACAGATTAAAAGAGTAATTCTTGATACCCATCACTTCCTTGCAATTTTATAGATTTTACTATCCCTTCTGCCTTTCCGGATTTTTTCTAGCTCCAGCCTGAAGGAGTGCTTCACCATTTCAATGCCATTCCAACCATTAGGTAAGTTCTGGCATCTCCATTGGGGATCCATTTATTTTATATAGGCTGTTTCCCACAGTTCAATACCCAAACTGTTCTCATTAACTTCTAAAAGGACAGAGCCATGATGACTGCCAGCCTTTACCCTTTTGTCTTTAAGTTGAGGAATGAAAGAATGAATTCATAACTCATTTATGTAACAGAGACAATGCATGTGGGAGCCTTCCTAACCCAAGTTAGCAGCTCTACCCACCATGTACAAAGTTATATTTAAATGATGTACATCCTCAATGTAACGGGGATTTTTGTAATATGAAGAGGAGTCAAGGTAACCCAAAAAACCACTACTGCTTAAAATGTTTAGGAGTAAAAAAGTTTGGCCCAAGCAAAAATTTTACACCACATCTATTTGTTCTCCTGGCTTACTATCTTTTCACAAATGAAAGATATTTCTTTATGGAAAGTATGATTTTAGGGATGCAAATTTGTGCCCCAATATCTGGAAGCAAATATTGCACTCACCTGCTTCATTACTGTTCATTCCCCTACAGCTCTGCAAATAAGGCAGGGATTTTCAATAACAGAAAAAATATTAATGCTTTCCCTGTACAGTGTTACATCTCAATTAATAAAATAGCATAATCCAGGTCTTATTCTTGATACAAAAGAAGTGAACATGACAAGGGCTTCATTTTTCCTTCATGTCGTGACACAAAATAGAATGAATCAGCGAATCAAAGGGGTGAGAGGAAATTCAGCCATTCCATAGACATTTTACTCAGCACCTACACCAGGTGCCAGGGTATAAAGATGACAGATTCACTCAGCCTCAGAGAGCACATAGGGTTCTCAGGGAAGACAGCATGATGCATCTACCAATACTGGGTAAAGGACAACAATTTTGTCACAGGAACTTGGAGAGAATGTCATTATCCCTTACAGATTCACATAGGAGTAAGTATCTCCCCAGATCCTTTGAGTAGCATATATGTGGCTAATATATGCAAACATGTGTAATAAAGTCATTGTCATCTGTTCTATTTGATCACCGTAGTTTTATATTTTCATCAGTCATGGACAGGAGTCCTTTCTAGTTAAGACATTACTATCTCTGATGATATCAATGCTTCCTGACCATTGTCATTTATAGGAACTGAAAAACAACCAGTGATTTATTCAAGGTACATCCATGAATCACACAGGACTTCCTTTCATAAAAATTTGAGGACCAGTGTTTTTATATTTTAAAATGCCAGCTTAGGAAGACCCTATTGGCTTCCACTGCTGTGAATAAACTGGTTGTTTACAGGAGCTATCCCACAGGGCCATTCAGAAGCCATTATTTTACTGTGAACACTCTGTTCAAAAGAATAATTGATATCAATAACACTTACCTGTGTGTGCGGAGAGAACGTTACCTAGCCATAACAAACCCAGAATTACATGGCCACTACTTAAAGCACTGCAGTACTTGGGATTTATAAGAATAGGCCTGCCAATAATCCCCTTATTTGGGTCTTCTCAATTCATTTGGCATCCTTTGCTGTGTATTCACAATTAAATCAAATCTGCCATGCAGTTACAGGCTGGGGTGCTGCATACAAGATACAAACAATGCACACTGAAAGGGTGCACTTCTCAAAAAGGGTTACTGGGGACATGGCTTTCGTGTTCCTTTAAAACAGCCACAGGACTGCATCACGTGAAAAATCTGTAGTTTAATTAGTGATCACCTTAATGTCTTAAGGGTATTAGAAAACTGAGGGGATACGATTATCATTATATAGAAAGATGGATCAAGCATGAATTAATGTGGCAGGAACATATAAGTAAACAGACATGGGGTTAGACAACAGAAGAAATCCCAAATGACGACCACAGCATCAACGACAACAACAAAGATCATCGCTTAACCTGTTTTGTCAGAGCTGGTATTGATGGTATTGGTAGTGATGGAGGTGAAGGTAGTCTTTGCGCTGTCCTTGGTAGTGACAGATTTCTGCTTATTTTTCATGGCTTCCAGTGCTTTGAGCTTCTTGGCATGTTTCGTGCCTTTGTAGTGGGCCGCAGCCTGGCTCTACAAAGGAGAACAAAATGAACCATGCAATCAGGCTCATTTCTAAACTAGCATTCTCTGTATTACTGCAAATACAGACTCCCTTTCAATAATAGGTACCATTCAAGCTAATTCTGGCCGTGGCCAAACAGTGGGGTTCTATTTAGAATGATGCTAGAAAGCAATGGGGATCAAGTTCTAAAACCTGTGGATGGAAGAAAGAAACATTCTATTGCTTCCCTTAAGAGACTTGTAGCTGAACACTAACACACGAATAACATTTTCTTTGTGGTGTGGAAAGAAGTATGAATTTACACCTGGATTGCCTTTGTTCCGCCACAGAAGATGCTGGGCTCCCAGAGATTAACAAGGGCCCTAGAAAAGAAAAGCTCTCCTATTCTTGGCTTGGGAAATGTGTTTTCTCTTTCTACAATGTGTCTTATTAATACAGTCCCCAAAGGTTATCTATATGAAATAGTTCACATATAACGAGGGAAGTGGGCACCCTGGAGACTGAGATTGAAGCTTGAGAGTTCAAAACCAAAGGCACTGCCTGAGTCCACATGGGATGCACAGAAGCTGGGAAAATTTCCGATTCTTTCTCCATGCTTCTTACAGAGGGTAGTCAGAGAAATTATGGTAGTGATATTCTTTCAACACGTAGGTCTTTCAAACCCCAATCCATTGTAAGGAGATTCCAGTGTGTTTTGACTACCTAACGGGGCCAAGGTAATTCTTTTGTATGTGCCTTCAAGATTTTTTTAAAACAGTAAGATATATTTTCCTAAGTTTATATTTCCTTAACATTATTTTTTGGGGGTACTGTAGAGACACACTAATTGAGATAGAAAATCATCTTAAAGAAATCGATATTTATTAATGTTGATTTATAGGGAATAAAAGCCTTTGCGGCTTGTGACGTGGCTGGGAGTGGGCAGAGAGATTCTTAGATCAGAAGGTTTTCCAGCTCAAAACATTTAAAAATGTCATCTAACAAGAAGATATCTCAGTGGTGGATTATGCCTGTTAGACTACCTATGATTTTCCATGGCTTATTTAAACTTAATGTTCCCTTTTGCCAGAAAAATAACAATCACATAGTCCTCTTCATCACAGCAACTGTGGTAAGGTGCTGCAGTATAATATCTTTTAATAAATTATAAATTAATAATCTCCACCTTCATGTGCATCATTCTGATAAGTATCTTCAGAGAACTAGGTACCCTTATTGAAAGAACACTGGACAAAGAAATTATATATTAGAAACAGTTTGAACAGAGAGGACACTCATGCATCAGTTACAAGTTATCCAACAACACATAACATCAAAAGACATAGTGTGAGCCAAATATAAAATTAAGACTTGCTATAATTAACTGAAAAACCAGTGAAAGGTTGGATTGATTTGATTCTACATGGAGAATGCTATTTTGATTCTACATGGAGAATGCTACTTTGATGGACAGAGGTGTGTCCCTTTTTATTTCCTGCCTAGCTCTCCTCTTTAATAAATCTAGTCCCTTGGCCATATCCAAAAATCCAAATTACAGTTGGTCATCTCTAAGCAGCTGGCTACATACTTTCTCTTAAAGCAAAGTTCCTCTCTTCTCTCTGTCCAGGATATTTAGAAGTGGATATTTTAGATAAAATACACATTAAAAGATAGGGTTTAAATTAACAATCATATCTTCACTTATACCTCCAAAATATACATTTTAAAGTTTCTAGAAAATCTGCAGTCTTAGTGGTATTTCAAACAAGGCAAAATTTTGTTTGAGTACACCATGGGACTAGGTGAAAATAATTATTTTGGAAATTATGAAAAATTCCATAAGAATCCTGCAAGTAAAGAGAATACTTATACCCCCCAAATACTCTTTGCACAGGTACAGTTAAGCTGATGCTTCTAACAAGTGAAATGGCTCAGGCAGTTGTGGGGAAGGGGGGATAATACAATGACCAATAGTTGGTATGTCCCAATTTAGACACCTGATGAATTAAAAAGCAAAACAGAACAAAATAATAAGATAATGCATACTCACTTGTTAATTGAATAATAGTTCCAATAATAATAATTATTTTAATTAAAGAATATCTGATTAAAAAAAAAGACAACTAAGTCTCACAAATTTGAAAATAATCCAATGATATGAAGGTCCAACGTACTCTGGAAAGCCCCAAACATGTAGAAATTAGGAGAATGATGCAGGTGGTGAATGTAATAGAGGAGATCAAGGTGATTATGATGGTGTAAGGTGTGTGTGTTGAAACAGAGTGGACATATGAGTTAGACATATGAGTTTGACATATGTAGAGAGATAATCCTGGATACTACAAATTTTCTTTGTCATCAACCTTTGTTTAATGTTTGTAGAATTCATTGAACTGCTCTTGGGTTGTACTAGGAACAATTTTTCTATCTATGTACACCAACCCATAACTCGTGGTCCACCTCAACACAGGTATGTTGTATAAAGATGTGCTTCTTGTGTAAAAAAGAAAATTCAATCAGCTCTCCTTACCCATTTTGGCTACTTCACAGGACTGGATAGATTATTTAGCCACATCTAATCTTTCTGTGACTATAAACAAAGCTGCAGCCTAAGAAAGAATCCTGCTGGGAGATTTTTGAAAGTAGCAGTTGGCCAGAGATGTCTCTTTGGGCCCCATCTGCTTTTCTGTTGGGCAGAGAGGTACTAGACATAACGTAGCACATCATATTCCCTTCAAGGTTGTTTTCTATTATTTATTAGCCAGTCTCTGAACCGAGTTGTTCCCAGAAGCCCGGGAACTATCAGATACAAGCAAACAGTTATTTTTCATGGGAATGATTTCAAGGTTAAAGAAGTGTACTACTTCATTATGGCCTATTTCAGAATTCTGTATTTTAAAACTAAAACAGAATCAGATGATCATAGTACACATGGATGTGAGCAGAACAATAAAAATTGGGCTTTGACAACTTACTTTTAAATAATAAGTGCAATATGGGGTCTGTGTAATAAAAATCACTACTATAGTACATGAAACAGCACATGACACAAAGAAGTCTAACTAGTGTCATCACAGAGGCAAGTGCTGACATGAAAGATATGCACACACATTCCTGGAGAAAAGAATGATCTCAGTTTAAATGTCATCCTCACATCCTAGGCATCTATAGCCAGTCAGACTTTTCAATAGTCAAATTTTATCCTCAGTGTTTCAAAATGGTTTCCAGTTTAAAAACAACTAAAGTTCCAAAGTAATAAAAATACCTGTTAAATGGCTAACATTTGGGAGAAGAGTTTCATACTTTCGAAACATGCACACACACACATTTATTTTACTTATCTAAGTAAGAAGCTTCTTTCTAAGTCACTATTATTTTGTGAAACTCACTGGATATTTAATATTCATGTGTCACTGCATTCCTTAACATCAACACCTTGTGTGCTTTTACTCCACATCTCTTTCATATAAAGGTATCGTAACACACTTTTCTAAATCTAGGAAATATATTATAAGCATACATACCTGGTTACCATAATTAATTAATTTTCATGAAAATGTGATTTTAAAAGGAACAAGCCAGTTTTTGTTAGTCTGTGATATCATGTAATTTTGTTACATATTAAATTTGTTAAAACAAAATGAACATTATCCTATTAAAATGTAACACCAGGAAAAGAAAGAGTAGTTATCAAAGAAGTTGCCATCCTTTTGGAGAGGGGAGAGAACACTCGAGCCAGAGGAATTAGTATTATTTTTTAAAGAATTATCTGACTTTAAAATTTTAGCTTAAATTATTATTTTTATAAAGACAAAATGAAATAACACATGATATAGTATCCAAACTCTAAGATGTTAAACGTAGATTTACATTTTAAGAACTATTAAAAAAGTACTAGAGGAAAAAAAGTCTAAAATTTCAATTTATCTAAATACAGTTGTTTTTTATGTTACGAATACTCAAGTCTAAGGTTGAGGCAGTGTGCACAGGCTCAACTATATGGATTAAGCCAGATGCATTCTAAGTGGTCAGTGGCTTGTTAAATATTTTGAATATTACTTTGGTATACACCACTAGAATATTTACAAGTCCTTATTTGACCTTAATTCTTTTCTATCAACTCTCAGCTTAATTTAACATTCTTGGAAAGCATTAATTCTCAAAGTGCGGTCCCCAGACCAGCAGCAGCAGCAGCAGCAGCAGCAGCAGCAAGCTTGTCAGAACTGCATATTTTCAGAAACTATGGAGATGGGGCTCAGCAATCTGTGTTTTATGAGCTCTCCAGGCAATTCTGAGGCATCCTAAAATTTCAGAACCACTCATCTTAAATAGTAGTGACTTTTCTCCAAAACTGACCCCTTCTTGTATAAATAGCCAAAGTCTAGATTTTTTAAAGATTAATTCAGAATCATTTGAAGACTGAGCATTTACATATGTCTAAATGTGAGCAAGGTGTATTACCACCCCCCCACACACACAAATTATCAAAAATGTCTTTTCTTAAAAACCAGTCTAAAAAAAGAAGTAAAAAAATAACTATGATGCATGTGTAATTGGGGAGCATCTATCCAAGAAAGATCAATGCAAAATAGCAAATCAACCTTGGAAACCTCCATACAATTCTAAAACCACATATAAGTGCTTTCCAAGTCCTTGTGATTTTTCTCTTTCTAGTTTTTACCTTTTCTCTCCAAGCTAATTATTGCTGCAGCATGACCCATTGACCCCATTATTTTTACTTCTGTGTTGAATGCTTTGCCATGGTTCATTTTGTGGGGGCTGGGGGTATCCCCAGCTCTATAAAAAATAAGCTAAGCTGAACCCTGTGTCACAATTCTTAAAACTTCATTATATAACAAACATGTATCTCACTATTTTGTTTGCATGAAACTGATGTGGTGTTAGTCATGTTCAAGTTCTTTCATTATGTACTTAGGGCGTTTTTATTGAGGGAAACTTCTCACCAACAGGCAAATAAAAACCACTCTGGTAAGTCAAGAAGAGAGCTTTTCTGTTACTCCACTTAACAAAATAGCTGAAGAAGAAATTTCAAGTTACTATAGTTCATTGTTTTACATTTGTCTTACTGCTATGAACATACGCACCTTTCAAATTCTCTTACACATCAGGGGGAATGATGTGATACAGATATTTTTATTCCTCAATTACATGTTCCATAAAGACTATTTAATAATTTAACTTGTGACTGTGTAGTTAAAATGGAAGTAGGTGACTCCATTACTAATAAAAATGAAACTTCACTGGCATTGAGTCCCAAAGGAAAAAAACATGATTCAATTAAGAGCTCATGTGATTGATGCCTTACTTTAACTGTGTTCCTGTCCCCTGTATTCTTCAATACAGAAATGAACAGTAAGTCTCAGGAACATAAAAATAGAAAAAAAGTAAGATAATACCACAAGAGTAATGTGATTTTTATCACTACCATTACTAACTGAAAAAAATTCTAAATAAACATTTTAAAGGGAAAGAAAATATCTTGTCACTTATGTGGTTATATAAAAATAATCTTGATGAACTCATTTATCTTTTAAAAGCTCAATTCATCTACGAACATCATGATTTTGAAACAATAAATAATGTTTTCAGGAATCTAATGTGAATGATAAAGTAGTACTTATTTAAGTGAAAGAAGCTAATTTAAGAGGTTCTTCCTGTTTTCTGTTGTAGAACTACCTTTTTTTTTGGAATCCAAACCGCTATTTTATTGACTTCTAATGGTAGGATCCTGATTGGGGGACACCAGCTAACAGTGGGCTCTGGAGCTGGTACACATCGTCTAATGGAGCCAAAATGAAGACCTGGCTCTGGCTAAGTTTGCTCAATATTTTGGGGGAGCTTTTTGCAAGACCTTGAATGAGTTTTAACTCTAGTGATGAAAGAGCTCTTGTAGGAAACTGAGAGAAAGCAGAAAAGACAGTTTGCCTAACTGTTCAACTAATGTTTAATATGGCTTCATAATTTCCATAGTTTAATACTTCACTCAGTGAGTGATTGTCAGTGATCATTTAAAAGTTTGGGTACACTTAAAAATGTTGAATCTAATTATGCCCGAAGGTCAAGCTGTCATAGGTGTTGGTATCAGTAACAGCTAAAAATGTTTTTATTTTCTGGCATAAAATGTATGCTTTCTTTGAGTAACCCCAAACTTCCTTCTCCAGACAACCTACCTGTCCCACTCCCCCTGCCACCCAGTCACGGTTATGTTTGTTCTCTAGTAAGAAAGTTTCTTGTAATACAGACAAAGAAAGGGTAGCTCTCCTTTTTATAGCACAAGAAGAAATAATTTTCAAGCCTTTGTAAGACTAGTTTCCTTTGCCTAGAGCACCTGAACTTGGCTGACAGATTTCTATTCATCACATGTCACCTTCTCCATGTAGTCTAGATATGTCAGCATTATAGCACTTATGTCATTGCCACAAGAAGGGTTAAATGTCTGTTTCTTGTAAAAGAATCTCTCAACAGATAAAGAACTGATGTTACTAGTCATTTTGTCCCTAGATCCTAGTCTGGATCTCTAAATAGGTGCCTATTAAATGCACTTTGAGTTAGCTTCACATTTGGATTTTAAAATGGATGTATGCATATGCTGTCTCAATGGATTTTATATGTGAACAGGGTTCAACTTAATTCTCTGCCATTCTTTGGCACTCTGCCTTATCTGTTGAACACACTTCAGGGAATTTTTATGGTACTTAATGCTGGAAAAGCATCTGGCACAAACACAAACTATTATTTTTTCTCTGAGAGAAGCTTATCACCAACTGCAAATTGTGCTGTTTACAGGAGCTCTCTTTGCATGAGATGTAGCAAAGGAATAATATGGAGATTGTTTCACTTTTTAAAAATGTTGATGAATAACTTACAAGTTTTTTTAATCTGGGGAATGTAACAAGTAATTCCAGAGATGACTCTGCATTTTAAGATTTATATAAAAGACTGAATTATTTTAAATATACATCCAAAAATTTTTAGTACTCAAAAGAATGCTATTTCTCTAATACCATTTTTTAACTCTCAAAGTGCTCTCAAAACAATATAGAGAAATTAATTCTGGCATCATTAACCCATTTTCCTCCTTGCAAATCTGCATAATAATACATATCCTGTATTTGCTGAAGAAGAGCATCTTCCATTAAACAAATGATTAAATTATCGATTTCTCCATAAACCAAGGAAGGGCTTCTTTCAGTAGTTTGTAACATTTCTAATTTCTAATTCATAAATCTGAGACTTGTTTTAATTGTTCACTTAATAAACTTTCAAAAATCATTTTTAAAATATGCAATTGTTAAAATATGCAATTGGGTCCACAAAATAATAATGGTTTCTATTTGGCCCAAATGTTTTGTCAATGTTAAGCATTATAATAGTTTTCTGAAGTACTTTGGGCACACAGGGAAAAGCTGGAGAATGAGACCGCAAATAACCTCAAGAACCTAGATTCACAGGCAGATTCCACCCTTATTCCAGTCCTTTTGCTGTTCATTCATTCACAAAGGTCTCATTGACCTGTAGCCAGATGCTACTGAAGTAATGAGGACAGAGTAGAAAACAAGTCATACTGATAAACTAAATTTACAAATAATTCTATTAAAAATATCATAGTAAAACAGTTTTAAAAAATATAAAAATTATTTCCAAGTCCTATTGCAAAAGGTTGTTAAGCTTCATATTACATAACAAATATCTAGACAATCAGGAAGACAAAGACACCAACCATCTGAAAAATTGTCAAAGGTTTCACCTGATTCAAGGAGAGAAATTATGTCAAAGTACCTAAGGCTTTTTGGGATACAATAAAGATTCAAATAATGAGAATAAGTGTCCATTTTTTGGTCAAAATAAAAGAACACAAATGTTCATCTGTATAAATCAATTTGATGCTTAGGTTAGAACCCTGGATATGGACAAACACTGTGAATGAACTGTGCTTTTCTGGGTTTAAGAATAAAGAAAAAGAAAATGCTCTTAAAGAAGAGAAGTTCACCTGACTTGACATTACTTCTGAACATCCCTTTGATCAAAGAGGTCTGAAGTGAGATATTTCATGGGCAAAACCTAGAGAAATCTCCAAATTTCTCAAACAAGGGACTTAGGAAATATTCAAAGGACAGAAAAAAGCTGTTATTGTTGTTGTTAACTTTCATATAAGAATTGCGTTAGCAAGGAAGAGTTATAATCCCAAGAGCTTAATGTTTAGAGAAAATGTCAACAATCAGGTGCTAACAGCACAGTATCCCCCAGGAATGTTTAACAGTCCTTAGTAGAATTTTGTCCAGAGGCTTTTTTCCTGGGTAATGTTTGCAGGAACAGTCAGTGTGTCAAAACTGCAGTAAGAAAACCCTACTATTTCTTTCCATGGTGGATATTTATGTGAGGCATTTATTAAATGTTCATCTGTGCTAGATACTGTACTAAAGGCTTTTTATGAATATTCCCACTTATTTCTTATGAAGACCTTTGAGCGAATGACATGGGCATTTTATAGATGAAGAGACACTATGAAAGCTAGAACAACTAAACCACCTAGTGAAGGCAAAACAGGGCATGTACCCAATGGAAAACCACCTTATTATGTGACTTTACAATGGCTCACCTTATAGAGGACATAAGACTAAATACTGAATAGATACTAAGCTCATTAATGAGAAATGACTGATTCATGTGGTCAATAAATCACAAAATTTCATTGTATATTAGGCCCATGCTTTACATACTATTAACATCATTTTATCTGAGGGTTCACTTAGTTTAATTATTTCAATATAAGCTACAAAGAATTAATGCTGATGTTCTAAACAAAGTGTGGAAAATCATGTGATATTTGTTTATATCTCAAAATGCAAAGGCTTCAGGCATCAGAAAGTATCACTGGGCATAAGTCAGCTCTTGCAGAGGGCCTCATAGGCTAGGTTAAGAATTATGTTTTTTACTCTTTGTTCAAAGGTAAGGTTTCTCCAAGGTTTTAAGAAATACAGACACAAGGATATGTTTGCATTTTTTATGGGGTCACTCTAGCAGGCACAAAGAGGTTATATGAGGATGAGGAGGGCAAGGATGAGGAAAGAGAAGAGCACTGGATTTTACTGTAGAGGTCCAGACAGTGAAAGCAGAGAGAAGACTACACACATTTTATTATTATGTAAGTTAAAAATGTGAAGAACTGATGGAGAATCTTGAGGGGTGGTCTCAAAGATGCCTCACAGGTTTCTGCTTCTTGCAAATATATGATTGGAGATTCCATTTCCTAGAATTGTTGATATTCAAAGAGTTCCAAACATTTGGGGAAAAATCATGGGATGAGTTGGGGTATGTTGAGTTTGAAGAGTCTTTAACAGGTCTAAGTAAAATGTGGGCTCTGTAATTAGCTATACGGTCTGGAGCTTAGAGGTGAAATTTAGGCTGTAGCTATATTGTGGAGTTATCAGCAACAGATGGTAACCAAAGCCACCGAGAAATGCCATTTGAAAGGCAAATAAAATATTTTTTTCCTGTTTAACCACTGAAACACAATCTTTAATCAGCTGCAACATTTGAATGAATGAACTAAAACTCCAACTGACAGCGTAAGAGATAACAGATTTCCAAATTCTTCACTGAACTAAAGTATACCTCATCACTTAGCTTTTTTAAAAAAGTATTTTCTTAAAGTGTTTAAAATCTTCAATTTCAGCCAGAGAATGAGTCATTCTCTTTTTATCTTCACACTAAAGTAAGTTAACTAGAAAGAAAGGACCCATTTTTTCACTGTTATATAGAATATTATATCTTAGTATTTGGCCTCCAGAGGCTAGAGTAATAAAAATAAAAATTCTATCACTAGAGCAGCAAAATGAGGATTGGTAAAGTCTGACTATAGAAGGCTACAATGAGGTGGCTCCAAACCTGACAGTCAGTTGTTCCCTCAGATAAAATTGTAGTGGATGGAATTAGCCATTTATGGGAAACTTATTAAAGGGTAGGTCAAAAGCAACGAGGCAATAATCAAGGGCTGACTAAATATAAAAGAGAGCTGTGCTTAATGAATATTATTAACATGTCTGAAGTAAGACTGTCTTAGTTGAATAGGTTTTATCCTGGCATCTAGAAAAAGGGAATTTAAAGAATAATGTCATATAGGTTACTTTCTCTCCTCTCCCCTTGATAAATATAGGAGGGAAAAAAAAAAAAAAAACTAATGCCATCTGTCTCCTTGATGACCAAAGGAGAGTTTATTTTATAAATTATGTTTTTATAAATTTTATAAGTATAACATTTAAAAGTCTCAATAACTATAAAATTTAAGCACACGGTTTCTACATGTGAAGAAATAAAAAGCTACAACTGAGATTACTAAAACTAAAATTCTAGTTATTTTGTTCAATACTTTCAAAGTTAACTTTCAATTTTTAAAACAGGGCTTTAATTTCAATTTCTGGGGGATGGAATCAAAGCAGGGGCTTCATTTGATATGTTTTTGAATAGTATTTGTGATTAATACTAAAAAAAAGTCAAGTTTTTTCTACGTAAAAATTATTAAAACTTTGACTTATATGTAGACATATGTAAATATGTAGAAATTTCTAACCATAGTATTTTTGATGATATTATTTGAATCTCTAAATTGTTTGAATTTACCAAGGTCAAGTAAATTAACAAAATTGATATTTTAATGACAAGTTGGATATTTTGGACCCAGTCTTAAATACAGGAGTTATCTAAGTGATGCTTGTTAATATCACTTCTTCCATTGCACAGCAAAGAGACTTCTCCCCTTGGGCATATATTAACAATTTATTTTTTTGCAGACAAGTGCACAAATATGATTAGCTTTTGCAAATTGCTCTTTATTCTGTTACTGGTAAGTAATTTTTATATTATTACAGTGTAAACAGATGCTATTTTCCACTACATATTCAGCTGTAATGAGCTATTTTAATGTGTTAAAAACAACAAAAGAACTCCAAGAATGATTCAGTGATTCAAGCTTCATGGAAAGCAAGAGAAAAATCCTGCGCAAAGTTTGCAAAGTTATTCCAAGGTTTAGTTTTCAATAAGGAATTGTGGAGCCCCTGTTCTCTGAGGTTGTTTATTCAAAGTTATGTTTTCACCTTTTCTGGGTGAGTCCTGTAACCCACCTTCCAAGTGGAAGGGTTCCACAAGTTCCTCTGCTCATTGTGCTCCTAGTTCCTGAAATTCCCATTATTAGTTCAACTCTTTTATGTTAAAATTTCATTTATTTGTTTGTTTGTTTGTTTGTTTTTCTGTTCATTTAAATATTTATGTTTTCAACCAATGCGAATGCTGTGGGGCATCCCAACATATAAATAGGCATTGCAGGAAGTGGAGCCAGAAGAGATGAAGAAGATTCAGTAATGGAAATAGAATAAAAGTCTGAAAAATCTGGTATCACAGAAGCCAAGAGATTTAATAGCTTGTGGAAGGGAATTGACTATGGCTGCCATGTCAGGTGAAAAGAGAACACAAAACGTCCATTGAATTTTGTAACATGTACATTGTTGATGATACAGGACAGAATAATTTGATGCTTAATCAATTAACTGGAACAACAGAATTTGGAAAGGCAGGGAATAAGAGATCTGAATACTTAGTCACAGAGATGTCAGTTCAGGTGGCCTTCAGATGAAAACTTCATCCACCTGAAACTATCCTTCTGAACTCAGCACTATTTATTTCCTTCTTTATTTTGCTAATATATGCTTCCACATTATAAGTGTATATCTGGAAATCTGCATTTTGAGTCTATCATTCCTAAAAGCTCAAAAATCAGTTAATATTTTTAAAAACATCAATGAGTTATCTTAAAATACTTTTTTTTGTAAAGTCCATCAAGTAGAAAATTTTGAAAGTTGAAATAAAAAGAAATAATATGAAATAACCAACATGCAAATCCACCAGGATTAATCCTTTCAGATTTTTAGAGATTTTATTCTGTCAGTAAGTGTACAGTAGGTGCTTAATATCTATTTGTTGAATATTAATATATTTGTTGTACAAAAATGAGATCACTCTTCATTGTTATTTAAACTACTTAATTCACTTATTAATATACACTAAACATTTCCATATTTGATCAAATTTTGGGGAGGATTACATCTTCATGATGATTTCCATTCTGAGTGAGAGGGGATATAACTTGGTATAGTAAGCAATAAGCTAGAAATGTAAAGGCACAACTCCCAGTTAGTCTCCTAACTTTATTCAGATATCCAATATAAATCATTTCACCTCCAATATGAGATTTTCCCCATTCTTAAAATGTAGCATTTGTACAAAAGGTTTTAATCAGGTTATTTAGTGAAATGATTTATTAGTTACCTTGAGAGTAAATTTTTAGATAAAGAATCTCAATTATCCATGGAATTATTAACTTTAGATTTTCCTCTATAGATTAATGTTTTAAATTGGCTACCCTCTATCTTCAATATCCTCCATGTCTGCAACAGCCATGATTTGTGAAATCACCAAAACCACATGGAGCATAGTGCCTGACAACCAGAAATGCTCACTACAGAAAGATGATATTTAAGAGAAATAAATGCCTATGCTCCCTAAAGCTCTCTAGTTAAGTGTCTATTTGTTATAGCAGCTTAGTGTTAACAAAGCTAGTACATAATGTTTCCACAAATTTCCAGGTGAGGAAAAAAGAATTTGGAGTTGCCCTAATAATGATAGTAGAGTAATATGCCCTTATCTGCACAAGATATGTTCCAAGACCCACCAAAGGTGCTCAAAACTGCAAGTATTACCCAACACTATATATGTATTATGCTTTTTCCTGAACGTGTATATCTTTTAACTTAAAGGAAGCACTTTAAGGCTTCTCTGGCATATCTCAATTGCTAGCATCACTACTCTTGAGCTTTGGAGCCATTTTAAGTAAAATAAGAGTTACTTGAACTTTATATATATTATGTTTTTTCCTATACATATATACCTATGATAAAGTTTAATTTATAAATTAGGCATAGTTGAGAGATTAACAAATAATAACTAATAACAAAATAGAACACTTACAACAATATAATGTAAGAAAATTATATAAATGGTTTTGAGGCCATTATTAAGTAAAATAAGGGATACTAGAACATAAGCACTGTGATACTGGGACAGATGATCTGATAACCTAGAAGGCTACTAAAGGACTAACAGGTGGGTAGCATGTATAGCATGAATGTGCTGAACAAAGTGGTGACTGACGTCCCAGGTGAGATGGAGCAGGATGATGCTAGATTTCATCAGACTATTCAGAACATTGTGCGATTAAAACTTATGAATAGTTTACATCTCAATTTTTCATTTTAGTATTTTTGGAGTACAGCTGACCTCAGATGTCTAAAACAATGAAAAGGAAAAATGTGGATAAGAAGAAACTGCTGTTAACAGCGATCAAATATTTTCCAATAAATATATTCTATGTTCTGTTCAAGGGACTTAATGAAAAGTTCATAGTTTTCCTCAAAATTACATATTATTTTATCCATTTTACAGATGAGGAAATGGAGGTTCTTAATGTTTAAGTAACTTGCTCAAGGTCTATATGGAGTAAGCCATACAGGGAAGATTTGAAACCAGGTCTTCCTGTTTCCAAAGCTCATGATCCTTCTATCACACCATGAAGAATTTTTCAAATATTTGTCTTCAATGTAGATATTTAATAAAATTAAAAAAAAATCCAAGAAGGGGAGAAACAATTTTAAAAAGTATATTTCTGATAAAACAGATTTCCCACCTTCTTCTATGACCCACTGTCTTTTACCACAGAAACTAAAAAGAACATTTTTATAATATTCTAGCTAGTTTCGAAAGAACAAAAGCAGGAACTCAGAAGACACTTATTTCTTCCTCTTGGCACACAGTTGGACTATGCTACTCTCATGCTTAAGTGACTATGTGATTGAGTTATAGACAATGAGTGTGAGTGGAAGTGATCTTCAATATATCAAGACTTTGTTTACTAAAACTTTCCAAGCACAATTTTCCAGATTCTTTCCCCTTTTATCTATTTAATGCAAACAAGCATAGCCACTTGGAAGCTACACATTAAAGATATTAAACCAATGAGGTGTAAAGGCCTGGAATCCTGAATCACCACTGGAAAGAGATGTGCCAATGGATGAAGAACACATACTTTGTATTTTACATAAGCAAAGTTTAAATATCTATTATTAGAGCCATGATACATCTTTTGATTGAATCATAGGACAGCAAGAGCTACATTAACCTAATGAATGCATCTACCTTCTTATTATGCTTTAAATCTAGAAAAACACAGAGTTCCCAGCAAAGAGAAAGAAGAGAGGGTGTGTAAGCAGAAAGGCACAATTTAGTGTTCAAAATTTACTTTTTAACCAATCTTTGCCTAAACGCACCTCAGTGCTCTGAAAATCTACATGTTCTGTGATCTTAAGAGAAACAGGAAATACGATATATCTTTGGGCCTCTTTGGGTTTTATTTTGGATAGCCTAGAGTAAAAAGAATATCTAGGAGAAGGGCTGAACCATAGATCTGAACAGACCCAAATCACCCTTTCTATACAATTCCTTTTAATAAACCATTATGTGATTTAATAAACCATTATGGTTGGCATACCCAGTTTCCGCAAATGCTCTCTTTATCTGAAACTAAAGGCAGAACCATGACTGGAGGGTTGTTTCAGTCCTTTATCAAAGCCAGGAGTGTCTGTCTTCTTACACAATGCATTGGAATTTTAGTTTCTGACATCCTATTTGACTTTGACAGAATAAATCAAAAGACCTTGCTCCTCCTAAAGAGACTTTGCAAATGATTGATGAAACTTCATAAGATTTTAATATCATGCACTTCAAAATAAGTACTACTTTTATTTCAGGAATGCTTTAAATCTGTAACTTTTTATGTTTCTTCATTTCTCCTGGCTGTCCTTTCTCATCACATACTTAGAAAGCTCAAAAATATAAAATAATTTACCTATGTCTTTTTTAAAAAAAATCTTTTCAGGAGATAGATAATCTCATTTTTCTTTTTTTCAATCTTACATGAATTTCATGTATAGATCTCAAGTTCTTTTTATAAACATTCAGTCATTTTTCCCTATCTTCAAGTGAAGGAGATAAGAAACATTACCTTGAGATAGGTGTGTAAATGTAAAAAAATGACTAAATTCTTGTACGAATTTTAATATAATTCAGGAGATCACAACGCCAAGACTATGAGCTAAGCATTAGGCATTGTCTTATTCTAAGTAAGACAGAATGAAATTAAGTTTGAATTTCATCATCCTGAACGTAAATTTTAGCCTTCCAATCATGGACCTTAAGCAAGTTACTATTCTCCAAACCTCAGTTTTCTCATTTGCAAAATTATTAGAGAAAAGGCTATTTTTTACTTTGTGAAGATCAAATTAGAGAAGCAAAATTTCAATTCCTCGGACAAAGACTAAATATGAATGAGAAGATTTGGAGTCTCCATCTTGGTCTTTAATTTACTTAATCTCTATCACAATAGAACACTTTTTTACAATAGCTAGCTTTTTCTGAATCCAAATCTCAGATTCATACCCCTTTGGGAAACTGAACTAACTGCCCCTAATCATGTGGACGTTACACTAATGGGAAGAGAAAATAGTTGTAGTCTTAGTTCAGTAGAAAAAAAAGATGTTAAATGTGTTTTCATAACTCATAAGAAGTATGCTAAAACAGACCCTCATTATGAGGGGAGAGGAAAAAATTTGTTGCCCAGAGGATGCAAGAGCTAAAGTTGTCTTTCCCTACAGCAGTTATATCTAAAGGAAAACACAGCAAGTCAGCTCTGGGGGAGGTGCAGAGAGAATGCCTTGACAGAGCAGGTAATACACCCAGAGGTCAGTAAAATAGGAAATGAAGAAGAGGGGATCAGGGAAGAAGAAATCCCTGATCCCCATCCGAAGGGACTAATGGATGGCATTATGAATTGATCAATGAACAGAGAGAAGAGGTAAAGAAAATGGTGAACAGGCATTGTTATCTAATATTTGATATCCTTACTAGCAATGGGCTAGATCTTCCCAACCTTATGTTAAAGGGATAGCTATGTTCTTAAAAGTTCTTGCAAGGTAATCATTGTTACTTGTATGTAAATACAGAATAGAGAGGAGCTGCTCTGCTACAAGCTAGAAGTAGAAGGAGATGGGTAAATGATCCTCAACTTCTTGGTCTTTTGCCCCACAGGGGTTAGTTGATTCCTTTCCTGATAGTTACTAAGAACTTTCTTTGGAACCATAGAGACTCAAGGAGAAGGGCTGGATAAAAGGAATGCTCTCATAGGAACCTTTCAGTTAAAATGTTATATGCCACCATTATAATACATTTGAAAAAAACAGGAAGCAAGATACATTATTTTGGAAACATTACCTTTTCTTCCTTAAATATTTTAATTCTTGTTAAATTACATGAAATGACATTCAAAATTTATTTTTTCTTTTAATTTTTGGTATGATAATAAATAATGTGCTTTTTCTTGTTCTGTTTTTTTTTTTGTTGTTGTTGTTTTTAATTAAATGCTAGCTTGACTACCGTCACAGTTTCAACTCCCACTCTCTCATTTTCTCTATAATCCAGAGAAATTTTCTCCTTGTCACTTTTTCCCAAGACCTTTGAAAAAAAAAGTGGAAACAAAATCACTGTTTAAACTGCCAAAAGATGCATCTTTTCTTTTGAGGTGGCAAAGGAAAGCACTGTATTTAATGAAATGTATGGATTTCGTGGTCTGAGGCCTGGTTCCAATCCGAGCTCCACCACTTGGGAGAAGGGGGATTTATACTGCTTTTTTAAAGCTGATGCCTCTCATTGGCAAAGTAGAAGCAACAATGCAGTGTTGTTTGTTTGTTCTTTCTTGTATCATATATTAAAATCCATACTGTGTACAAAAATCTGTGATAGACACAGGGCTGTACTGGTGGAAAAAGCAGACTCAGTTCCTGCCCCTGGTGAGTGTGGCATCATAAGGATTAAAGAAACATGTGAATCGAAAACCATTAAGTTCTCAATACATGATAATTATATCTACTATTGCTCAAGACACTTTGATTATTTTGACACAGACAATCTTGGAGCAGGTTACAAGGCTTTTAGGTGATTTCAAGATTGCCATTTTTAAAAAATAGCAAAAAAACAATTTGCTTTCAGATGAAGTATATTCCTCCCACACTGGATTGACATTAGAATGACCAAAATGTATTTATAAGCACATACATATGAATCATACTAAATTAATGGCATTTTGCCATTTTATACCTATAAAATGAGCAATTGCATGTCCCTTCTAGTATGTCAGCAGTGGGGGAGGGGTTTATGAAAAGACGTGTGTGGGAAGAACAGAGTGATGAATAGTACATGTTGCAAAAAATTCAGTCTATTCAATATCACATTTAACTGAATATAGATTTCTGATAAATTAAATTTTAAGATATTCTTAAAAATGAAATTTTTTGGTTTTCTTCTGGTTACAGTTACAATATGAATAATGAAAAATACTTTTAAAATGAAAATATCTACATCCTATATCTGAAACAAATATAGACAGCATTTCTATAAAGTTTATGTGTCAGTTGTCCACAGTATGATATTCTAAGTTCATATTACAAAGAGTAATAGATCCAGCAACTTCCAGGGTCACTTTCCTTTTCATGTTTCTGTTTATCCTTCACGAATTCATCCTAGCTTATATTGAGTTCATTCAATGCTTATTGAATGCCTGTGATGGCCAGAATCTGTCTCGGTACTGCATGTAAGGATGTAAATCTAAGCATTTAATAAGACAGCCTATAAAATTCATTATTTGACACTCCAAAATATTACTAACCTCTGATTTTTAGAGAGTTTGTGCAACTGCTTCACAGAGGTCCAGAAATTCAATGGTTAAAGATCTTGAGACTCAAACCCTGAGTCTGTATTCCGTGAAGATGGATATAATCATTGCCATAAATTGATAAGTTATGCGTAAAGCTACAGTGACAAACAAGGCCACAAGCCATCACAGGTCCCTGGAATTACTGATGTACTACCAAATCTCCCATGGCCCTCACCCAGGAAGCTGCAGCTCTAAATCTTCCCAATGGACTGGCAAATAAGCACTTCACCATTTAACATGAGCACAGGAAGTCACTTCATCATTGGCCTGTCGCATGAATTGCTGACACAAGAAACTTTCCCCACTTAAAAAACCACAAGTACCATGCGACTGCTTATCAGTTAGAAAATATGTGCTTTTTTTCTTTTTTCTTTTTTTGCCCATGCTAATGGTCAAGTATTTGAGAATAAAGGCCAGTTCTTGTTGAGAAACATTTTGGTGCCCTAAACATTTGAATTCCACTCATCCTCTACTAATCTTATAGCAGTAAACCTTTCGTGAGTCTGTCAATGGTATATCAATTTATTTATAGCTACAGCAGTGTATTTATTATCCATCTATATGATGCCAAATGCCAACTGTCTGAGGCCTATGCCGCAACTCACTGGATACCACTTTTGAAAAATGTTAGGTCAAACCTGCATTTATTACACAAGATGTTGTGGCTTTGAATTAGAAAGCAAGAGAGAGAACCCAGAATCAACCTGTCAGTTACTGAGTCAATCTATAAATTGCTCTCAGAATTAATTTATATTATTAATTTATTAAAAAATAACTTAATGACTATGCATGTTCAAAGCTTCAGTGACAGGAAGAATTGGCCCAAAGGATAGAATACACTGGCAGTGCCAAATTAATTAATTATCTAATTGAGAAAGAAGGAAGGAGTATTGAATATTTAGCAATCCCTGCCACACACACATAACTTGTGATTTTTGAAAGATACTAAGTATGAAAAAAATTACTGTTTACATGCAAATATTGAATATAAAAAGGAAAGAAAATTGACTCTTAATACTTACCATGAATCTACTGCTTTGCTTACACTATTCCTTTTAATTCTCACAGACATCTGATTTGTGTTAGTGTTATCATCTTCACCAAACAACACAGAATCTGAGATTCATAGAAGGTAAAAATCTTGCTCATTAATAAGCACTGACATAGGATCAGCCTGAAACAAGTCTTTCCATATCAAGAGCTGGAACAAATGGTAATCTGGAAAATAACTCCTTTCTCATCTAAACTTACATTGCGGATTAGGTGTAAACCTGAAACAATGGTTTTAATCATTTTCCACGGGATCATCCAAAGATTTGAACAGATTGCTCCAATCACACTCTAAAATGTTTGCTAAAGCAGGCTTAATAATCTTCTGTCCCCCACTCTCCAATATAGAGCAAAAGGTGGTTCAGCTCTCTGACACAAAGAAACTGAAACTAAGCTCAACTTACTCAACAGCAAATCATTCACATGCTGACCAGAGAAGAAGAGAGCTGGAGTAGTGCTTTTACACATGCTGCTCACTCAGATAAGCACAGCTGGGCTGAGGAGACCTCTTTTCCTAAATTCTGTTGCCAAGTTGAATTTTATGATCTTCACTGGCAGATGATCAAACGCAAACTCTTAACTTACAGCCAAGTTATCTTACAGCAGCTGTTAGAAGAACTAATTTAGAATGCAAATCTAGTCCTTAATCTATGGGAAATCTGTTGTAGTGATGGATAGCTTTTGAAGTACTGGTTCACGAAAGACACTCCTGATGCCCTCTAGTATTACGGAAGAAGAAAGACTTAGGTGCCATTTGTTCTCTTTTGAGCAATTGCCCCTGTCGGGGAGATTGCTGTCACATGGAAAGAAGGTCCAGGTGTTTAAAATCTGTCTCAATTCTCTTTTCCACATAAGTAAAATTGAGACCAGAAGACAGTTGTATAGACTAATTTCAGATAATGTCTTCTTAGTATCTATAACTCTACTTCTTCAGGCTAAATCATTTAAAAGACAAGGCAACTGGGAGGAAACAATTTGCCTAGAATGCTTTGTGATGTCAAGAAAGTAGAAATGTTTGCACCTGTCATGGATCCTGTCTCTAAAGAATGCTGTTACTCTAGCTATTATTTATCAGTTAAAGTTGGCAGTCTTTTTTTCTTTTTATTCACGTAACTGCCAGCTAACAGTGACCTTCTAGAATACCTAATATATGAAGAGTTCACTAAATCATTCCACAGTTTCGATCATCTCTTTAGCTGAACAAAATCTTAGAAAATAGTCTGTCCTGATTATTAGAAAGTTTCTTTTTATTCCATTGAGTTACTTAAGAAACCTAAGCTTGCGTAATATCTATGAAGATCTCATCCCTTAGCAACTGTCAGAGTTAATGCAATAGAAAAAAGTACATCTTTATCTGTTCCTGTTTTGTTAGGCATGGAGAATGAGTCTTGTGGAACTGCAAATCAATTCAAAGAATTCTTAGAATAAGAATAATGGAAAATTGCTATAATGAGTAAAGAATTAGAAAGGAAAAAATATATCCACTTTAATTTTTTTTTTTGTTCTTTCAGCTTGGCTTTGTATACAACAGAGAAACACTTGCAGCTAACTTTAATAATTAGACTAGAAACTCTTTATCCATGATGTGCCTCTAACTAGCCACTTTCACATGTGCTCACTGTTTCACATGAACCAACATACACAAAGGAAAAACCAAATCGATCCACTAAACATGGCTGTTTGTGGTCCTGCATTTCTCTGACCCTATCCCATCATTGTCACCTCTAGTTTTCTTAGATACACAGCTATCTATTTTAGTCTGTGGGTGGAGAAGGTGCGGGCTTCAGGAATGATTAGGAAAATATTGTGAGTTACCCACAATCGCAACAGGGAGCTGGAGCTGGAGCTGAATCTATGTTCTCCAAGACTAGGCATTGTCAATGCCCTTTATCACCTTCAATATTATTGGTGATAAAACAGTGGCAACTTTACTGAAAATACAGTACACTTCTATTTTATTTACTAATGCCTAAGTTGACATGTGAGAATCTACATAATTGGATATTTATTTTATTTGTTGACACAGTACAGATAGAGGAGCCTAAAATGTGTTTGGTGTTAAAATACCAAGAAAAGCCCACATCCACTGTGAAACTATCTAATATCCATGGACAGACCAAATACTATAATGTCAGGAAATAAAGTAAGTTCATAGGGGGAAGGACAGTATTCATTCACCGAGGATGAACAGGACAGGGGAAAAGGCAGCTAGCTTTATTTTCCTAAGAAGGTCTCCATTTCATGTCATGGGGTATGGGCTTTTATGTGTGAACAGAAAAGAGGAGGAAGACAAATTGGTTAACATCATGAGATATATTTAGTCATCAATATCTGCACTCAAATATTTACTAAGCACTATATAGTAAGGACTACTCTAACTATAAAGCAATGAACCAAATAGGCAAAAATCTTTGATCCAATAGTTTATATACTAATTGAAAGTAGTCAATAAATATAATAAAGAAGTAAATTATTTAGTATTAGAAGGTAATTATTTTAGGAGAAAAGCCATCAGGTAAGAAGGATAGGGAAGACAAATTAAAATTCTAAATATAGTGGATGTAGTAAGCATTATGATGGGGTACCATTTAGGTAAAGCTTAAAGAAATCACATCATGTACAAATCTGAGGAAGAGTAACCAGGCAGATAGGAAAGTCTATGCAAAGTCCTAGGAGTATTCAAGATATAGTAAAGGCAGAGCTGGCACTAGGCTGAGGGAAGTGAATTGCCTTAGGAGAAAAAGTTAAGTGAATATTAAAAGACTCAGTAATCAAGATGAATAATATTTTAACTAAATATTGAAAAAAAACTGAAGTTAAAGCAATAAACAAAATCCACGGTGAACAAAATATCAAAATTTTAAATAAGACTGGATCTGACCTGGCACTTGTACAACTCTGTCTCACTCGCCTGGCTCAGTTTGAGCTCATAGCTCAACTTTTATAAATTTTATAAAATTTATTTAGAAAAATAGGCAGCCAGTCTATGAATCAGTTTGCCAATTTTATCTTTTTAATATTGTATTTATTATCTGTCTTAGTTACTGAGTTTTTCAGCAACTCTAAATTTTGCATCCAAGTGCCTCACTTGCCTCATCCCAGTCCCAGCCCTGCCAAGGAGGCCATTGCGGCTGCAGAGGAGTGAGTGAGGACAGAAAGAGCGAGAATATGAGGCCAGAAATGCATCGGGAGGTCACATTTCATGAGGCTGTGTAGCCATTCTAAGGATTTTGCCTGTCAATCTAAGTGAAACACATCAGCATTGGAAGGTTTAAAACAGATAAGCCAACTTACATCTTTAAATTTAAATTTTTTAAATGATGAGTAGAAACAGGGAGGATGATTAAGAGGGATGTTTATAATAATCTAGATGAGAGATGATTGCAGCTTGAACCAGAGTGGTTAACATGAAGATGGTGAAAAGCAGTCAGATCCTGGATATATTTTGGAGGTAGAACTAACAGGATGTATATAGTATTAAACATAGATTGTGAGAAGGAAGATGAACCTGAAAGATGGAGTAGCCATTATCAGAGAAATGTTATCTCTAGCAGGTTTTGAGGGGAGTAGGCCATGGATTTCAGTTTTGAACATTTTAGATATTGAGTGAGCAGTTGATATCTGAGTATGAAATTGAGAAAGTGATTTCAGCTGCAGATATAAACATGGATGTTATCTTGAAATTTATATATTTTTTTCTACCTCCAAATACTGAAACCATTCTTATGTGAAATAGAAATGAAAACATTTTATAGAGAATAAATACAACTCTTCATGAGATAGGGGTATGTTAACTTCCCCTCTTTCAATATTCTTCAAGGGCTTAGGAATTTGTTTAAAGAAAGAAACTCAATTCTGTACATAAAATATCTTTAACAGAATCTCTGTTTCCACTGAGGTTTTAATTTTAGCTTTTTTTTTTCAATTTAAAAATTAGCAACAAATTAGAGGAGATATGTTCAAAATTTTAGTAATCTGATTACACCACAAATGTGTCACTTCCCAAAATCTGCATCAAAATTTTCTACCAGCATGTGAGGTGCTAACAGAATTACAATATAATTAAACATTCCCACAGCAAAAAAATTGGAATGAGAGAGAGCAAGGGAAAGAAAGAGAGGGACAAAGATAGAAACAGAGACAGAGAAAACTCTTTCTTAAATTATTTATTTAAAGTAAAGATCTGTTATTTCTTATCGGTCTCCAATAAATGGCAATACAATTTTAGCCAATCTGTATGTTTTACGAATATACAAGCATGGCTGTTTAGAATGATTTTCAAGGTTAAGCATTAGGTCATACACTGTGACTACTGTTTAAAAGAATAAAAAGCATTCAGCAGGCTAAGATGATAAGTTCCCTGTGACAAACCATTTGACTAGCCTCTTTGGTCTAAAAAGAGATGAACTGTTTTGACCTATTCTTCATGACAAGATCCAGTCTGCTGACTGCTAATAAAAAAAGACAAGAGTGGTTTCTGCAAAATATTCACATTAATAATTTAACCTTCATAATGACAAAGTACCTTTGACAAAATTGATCAACTCCTTTCTTGGGAAGATTCACAACCATAGATATACCATGAACCAGTTTGAACTCCTAGCTCAGCTTTTCAAAACCTAATCTCATTCTTTGTTCTGTGGTTTGTTTTTACATGGATCACTTCCTCATCGAGTGATGCAATTTACCCTTGTTTCTTCTTTTTAAACAGATTAAAGCAAGAACTAATAATATCTAAATATTGATATCAAATGAAAAGAGTAATCTCTTTTTGTTGTCCTATTTCACTCAAAAATAAAAATATATCTAAAGAAGGTATGGTACATATATATGATGGAATATTACTCAGCCATAAGAAAAGATGAAATATTGCCATTTGCAACAACATGGATGGACCTCGAGATAATCATGCTAAGTAAAATTAGCCACACAGAAAACGTTAAAATTCATATGATATCACTTATATGTGGGATATAAACCTAAAAGCAACAAAGGAACTGGACAAACAGAGACTCATGAACATGGACAATAGACTAGTGGTTTTCCCAGAGGGCAGGGGGAAAGAGGGAAGGGGGAGGTAGATGGGGTAAAAGGAGTCAAATATGTGGTGACAGAAAGAAATCTAACTATGGAAGGTGAACATACAATGTAAATATATATATGCCTTACTGTTAATATATACAGCTAAAACTTACCGAATTCAGTTAATCAATGTCACAATAAAAAAATAAATAAAAATAAAAATAATAAAAATAAAAAGTAAAAAGTAAAAACATATCGTTATCACAGGAAGTCCAGCCACAGAAGAAATTTTAGGTTTCTCAAATTAATCCTTTTAATAGTGAGGCATGACTTTTAATCAAATCCATATTATCCTATAATTTCATATTCTATTCAGTTTTCCTTATACTTTGCACTTTAAATGTTAAAATACCTTTAATATGTCTCTTATTACTCTAGATTTTAAGAAGTCATAAAACTATCCCAAAATACAAGAGAAAAAGAGTGTCTTTGTGTAATACACAAAGGACATATTAAATGTTTATTTAATCAGATATTTATTTTAAATACTTTATGAAATCAATAAATATTTTACTATGAGAATGCTCTATCATTACTCTAGTACTGCTCTAAAAATGCTACTATTTAAAGAAGTATGAGTTGGCTTAGAGAAATAAGAAACACTTTTACTGCATATAACCTATATTACAGACATAGCTGAGAGTAATGCTGACTGAGCAACTGATTTTAAAACATTTACTTCTCTTTTTAAACCATGAAGACAGCTAGTTAGTGTTACTTAAAATAAGATGAAAATTAAAGATAAATATTCCCTAGCCCAAGTAAAAACATAAAACAAAAAGCCTAACTTAGGAAACCATTAAAAATCAACAAAATTAGACTTGCAAACATTGGAGTAAAACATATGCTAAACTGTTTCTTACAGAAGTACTGAATATTCATTGAATTATAATTCATGTGATTTTAATTTCTACAATAACTAAGAATGGGAAAATGTTAATACGAAAATAAGGAAACAATAGATCATAAGCTACTTTTTTTGCAATAAGAAGGCAAAAGCACGATAATAATAACAATAAAGTACGAATTATCAACCAGCCTTAGAAAGCTATTTCAGGAGAATATTTTATATGAGAGAGCAGCAGATAGAGTCAAAGACAGACATGACAACTCAATGAGACCCAAATGTAAATGATAAAACCATTGACAAAAGCCTTGAAGAAAAACACTTTTCCCATCGAGGGATGATTTCTACTGGCCTCCAGGTGTAATATTATGTGCACTGATGAGCTGATCAACAGTACAGAACTTCTACCCAGCTGTAATCAAGAGTGATTGATGGTTGGGACAAAAAAGTTGATTATCATGACAAGTTCACTGATGCAGAGAAAATAAGCTCTGCTTGGGAAATGGATAAAGCCTGTTCAGAGACTACCTTCTGAAACCTTATTTATAAGGGAACCTAAGAGAAGCTTTAAAGTTGTACAGACAGACCTTATAGTCCAATAAACCTGATAAGAATAAATTTGCTATACATCAATTTCCACAGGTTTACTACGTAAGAAATTTAAAAGCTCCCAATAAAAAGTGAATTGCAATTATGTGGGCAATTCTTAAAAGTTCTCTTTATGCTTGTGAAAGTATCACTGAAAATCATATATGGACAGAGAAAATTAAACCCTCACAGCCTCCCATGCCTCCATTTGCCCTCCTCAGCACCCTCCTTACAGGAAATCAGTTCCCCAAATGACTGCAACTTTTATCACCATCTGATTCAATTTACATCAAAGCACAGATTTGGACTGAGACAACAGATCCCAGAGGCAGTACTTTGCATTTAAAATGGATTTTGTCAGTCTATGGCCATGCCACCCTGAACACGCTGGATCCCGTCTGATCTCAGAAGCTAAGCAGGGTCAGGCCTGGTTAGTATTTGGCTGGGAGATCACCTAAGACTTGGTGCTGTAGGTGTAAAAAAATAAAATATAATAAAATAAATAAAATAAAATAAAATGGTTTTGTCAGATTTGAAAAAGGTGAATCTGGCCCAGAATCTTGGGTGTCAGAATGGTGTTCTAAAACAGTAGCTAGATTATGGGGAGAATCGTAGAATATGAAGGAATACATCTATCATTTCAAGTTCCAGTTCTAAGGTCACAAAAGAAATTCCAGCAATGTAATGCAAATGTATTATGCAATTTACAGCATGCATTTCATTCTCCTTTAGCTCACAATGAAAAAAAAAAAAAGGCCACTCCAAACCTAGTCGCCATAAGAAAATTTGAGTGTGAGATGGTAAAATAAGTGTGTAGGTTCATTTCACCTATATAGAGATCTTTGGCCATATGGACACTTGAGAAAGATAATGTATTTGTATTTCATCACAATTACTCCAGTTAATTAACTCAGAGACTAGGACTCAGCAGAAGATAATACCAAATAGCAACTATTAAGAAAGGCAGAATACAAGGGACCATGAAAACCAAAATGGCTCAAGAACAAACTAATACGAATTACTTTTTTTTCCCAATTCCTTTGCTCATCTAGCCAGGAACAAATCCCTCTATTGTCCTGGTTTCCAAGACCATGGTGAAACTGATAATTTATTAAATGTTGAAATAGACTAGAATGAAGTAGAACAAAAAGAGCAAGGGGCCTGATAGACAGTGACTTACAATGAATAGAAAGGGATGGACAAATTTTATTTTCGAGAGCTTCAACTATTGGTGATCATTAATTTAGTTTCTGTTCAGTTTCTACAAGTATTGTTACTGCTAAGTAATACTTTGAGAAATGAATATAGTTGTAAAAAGACATAAAACAACAGATGGCATTTATATTAGAGATGTATATCAAGCAATTTCTGGGCAATTGGGTTATATCAAAGATTTTATTCCATGGCGAATAAAGGCTTCATTAGTCAGACAGTGATGAGGTAGGTTGCTGCTGAGCTCTGAAATCTTCAGGGTATAATCATAAAGTTAAAATTGGGGATTTATAACTATGCTGATTTTTTTTTAAACAATCAAAAATTCAGAGGTCACTATGTGGCATGCTTTCAAAATCATAAGCAGCAGTTTCTAGGGCGTGCTCAAGTCTAATTTCACTTATTCACTATCTTCACCTTTCAGGTGATGTGAATTTTCATTTTTAGGCTTTAGGGAGCCAGTTGGTTATGATATATACATCCTGCTTTGCAGAGGGGAAAGGCAACCTAAAATACCATTTTTATCAAAATGCAGCAATTATTCTAAATGCCCCTAGTGAAGATGAAATTCAGACCATCCTGTTTCTCCCTTCATTTTCTTATGATAATAAGGAACAATGTCTCTTGTCTTGAGCATTTCATTTATTTATTTAGTCATTTATTAAGTGATATCTAAGCCTTACAGAGCTTTCATAACATAAATAAGCTCCTGACCACATCTTCTGGGGACACATGGACAACATTTAGTTCGTTTAATTGGAAACATACCTCTTACTTCACCAAGCTGCACCTTCTCCATCACATTATTTCCTATGCTTTGCCCATGCTTAACCCTCTCCTCAAAACCTTTTCATTTAATAGGTGGCATTTGATGAAATAAGCTCAGCACAGGTTCTCTTTTTCTCCCTTCAGTTCTTAATACGATAAATGTTTCTATATTCTAGGTATCTGTACTACTAGCAATCTAGCTATGAGTGTACCACTGGTATTAACCTTGATCAACCTCTGTATTGTGTGTAGAACTTCAGTGAACAATTGTCTTAGCTGAAAACTGTCAGCAGATGCCAATGCAAGTCTCAAAATAAAGTTCCCTTAGGAGATGTCACTTGAAATGGTAAATAAAAGCGCTATGCTGGAATTTAAGAGATTTGTCCCCAGTTCTACCAGCTGTTTCAATAGCTTAGAGACCTTGAAAAAGCCAACTAAATATTTTGGCCTTTGGTTTATCTAGCTATACAGTCTATAAAACGGACAGAATGATTTCCTAGACACCTCTAAGTCCTAATATACAACAATTCTCTGAGGTGTTTGCAGCATTCCATAGAAACATAAACATATCTTTGTTTAGCAGGGGTTATGTGTGTATCTACTCGTCTAAAATTAACTCTCTTTCTAGACTTTTGAGGTCAACTTTTCCACGTCTAGGAGAATTCAATAAAAAAAGTGAGCTTTATTATTTTGTTTTTCTTTGTTTACAAAGAAAAGAAGCCCAGAGGAATAGACTCTTTTATAAAGATCTCTCTTTTCTCAGTCCCCACTCTTCATTCCATCTACAAATAAAACTCTGAAATATCAAAGCCTGATTCAGAGAGTTTTAAAATGTCTCAATGTTGAAGTTTTATTTTTAAAAGCCTGCCAAAGAAGTACACTCCTGAAATAGATTCCTGTGCTCTTGAATGGCTCGTTTTCTCCTGAAATATCTAGCAGCCAGACCCAATATTTCCTGCTTGGTCTTTCTGTTCAAGTTTTCTTTTCTGAGAATTCCTGACAAAACTGTGGCTCCATTTAAGAAGTAGAAGGTAGTGAAACTGAGGGATGAAACATGGCCCAAATGCACACTCAAATATAATCCTTTCAAAAGAGACATCTTGGACACTTGTTTCAAACTCAGCCACAATTCACAGTCCATCGCCACACGCTCCACAGCCAGCCCCTCACACAGGGTTAACCTGACAGCCCATCTAAACCTCATCAGTTCCCAGACGTGCTCCCTCTTTTACAGAAGCCAAATAGCCCTGTCATGGAAGTGCTTTTGAAGAAGAAAAGCACCTAGTGGGAAGGCTGAGATGCACAGGCCAGGCCAAAGCTCTCGACAGCTCTGGGAGTCCTGGAGACTAACAGAGGACACTCTCTTATGAAAAAGATGTTTCAAAGCTGCCTGGAAATTTAATTTATAACTGGGTCCCTTATATCCTTTGGGACTTAGCAGCAGCAGCAGCAGCAACAGCAGCAGCAGCAGCAGACTTGAAGGGGTTGAGAGTTTTTAATAAATGCAGCTTTGCCAGGGACAAGTAGTTACTGCAGTTTTTAAAAGGTAAAAGATTTACTAGGAGTAAGAACCTCAAATTAACACAAAAACATACTAAGTATGATACCTTCCATAGAGCAGATCCCTTTGAATACTTTTCTTAAAGATAGAAAAGATATTTTCAAACCTTTATATTTCTTAAGTAATTTAACATTCAGAGAGAAAAAAAAAAAAACAACTATAACTGCATTTTTACTCCATAAAATAAAAGTGACCTTTCCATTTCATTTACCATACGGTTTACATCCTAATTACCTACATTCTGTAGTTTATAATCCTTACAACATGGCTATAAAGAAGGGCTAGTTATTTTAAATGAAATGATTATAGTCCCTGTAAGTTCAATGAAGAGCTCAAGGACACGTGGCCAATTAAGAGAAGGTAGATTTAGACAACAAGGAGTTTAATTCATGATTTTATGATTTTCCTACCATTTCACTCATCTTCCATGGGTACTGTTTTTAGGTTTGGAGTTAGATGCATATCTCCAATGCATAGATTTTTATTAACCTTTCTCTTAAGATATGTAATAAAATACTGAAATCTGAATGAGACAATGATAATATCTATGAACTCTCCTGGGTGTTTTGAAGCTGCAGACATTGCCCGAAACAGGCAAGAAATATTTATAAAATTGTTAATAAGGCCTTCAAAATGGAATTTCTAACTTGGGACAAAACATGCAGTATCAGAACCATAACATAATAGCAGATGCAGTAATTCCTTTTTTTCCTTTAAAAATTTAAGCATCTTATAAAGAAAATTTGGAAAATAAACAAAAGTAGAAAGTAAAAGAACAGTTCTTTAACTCTAATACATGTAATGGTTAGTTTTTGTTTTTCTCTCCATCTAAGCAATATTTCCCTTAACTAGTAGTCCCCACAAATAATATTGATTTAAATGCTTAAAAGATGTGTCATAAGACACGATGTCAAGAAAGTTTAATTATCATGTTTGGTCATTTGGTAAAAAAAATGTGCCTGTTCACATCTTCACCATCATATTACCACATCTGGGCATGGAAGTTATGACAGAGATATGAATTAGATTCAGATATATTGCTTAGTTTCACTACATTTTTGGGTTCTAAAATGCAGAGCAAGAATAATGATGTCTACTCTATAATACCATTGGAAAACATCAATAATATTGATGATGATCCCAAGGAACCCCCTTTGGAGGGATCTGAAGCCTCTATGCAATGTTACCTCTGATGAGGTTGTTTTTCCTTCTGGTTTATCAAACAGTTCCCTGAACTAATTAATACTTGACAGCCTGAGTCATAAAGGACACATTGTATTTTAGTTTGGTAATCTGCTTTCATAGTTACATTTTCACCCTGTGTATGACTGACTTGTATGATGGAATACAAGTGAAGCCATATGAGAGGACTCTTGAGTCCTTGTGGGTGAGGCACAGCTTGGGCTGTGAATGATTTTCCACAACAGCCCTGAGTAAAACTAGGGCTTTCATAAGGGAAGATGCCGACAAGGCCCCCTCTCTGGGACAGGCTGTATGTCAAGAACACACGATTTCCATCCATGCCATTGCTATAGGATCCACTGGAACTTCTAGATGGACTTGCTGCCTCACCTGGACCAGATGAGGCAGCAATGTCCAAGAAGTAGACACTGACTGTGTGAGGCCAGCTACTGGCCAGCTGGCCTTGTATAAACAGCCTATATTCTCCGACCCTGAGTTTCCACGTATGCTATTAACAGAAGTTTTCTTCTGTCTCTAACATATGGAATGCTATTGTTAGGAGGTTAACCATAGTAACCCTTAGATGCTACAATGTTGTGAATCTTTAGTTTGAGGCCTGAGACCTTATTTCCCATTCTATAAACATTCATTGAGTTTTTATTCTTACTTAATAATCTTAGGCAATAAGTTGTCTTTCAAAGGCAAACTTACTAACTTGCCAAGGTCAATGGCAATTTATGCTTATTTTAGAAGCTGATAAAATAATTGGGCAAATTACAACCTTTCAGTCTTTAACTAGAAGCTTTTTGCATAACGCCATGTGTGTTTCATATAAATGTTGAGAATAGTTTTTTTTTAAAGGAAAGCCTACCCCAGGAGAAGGCAATCTGATTTAAAATGTATGCAATATAATCCGACATTTATAAAGATATCTGCAGAGCCCTAAATGGAAAATGTACTATATAGAAAAAAATAAGTATGGCATACCACCAAACTACAGAGTTTATAATATAAAGGGTTAAAAAAATAAATAAAAGCTTAGAGAAAAAGGAAATTGAATTTTCATGATGCAGAGATGAAAAGAACTACAAGCTATTATTTTTATTGGAAGGGGAAGAAGTTTTGAAATGTAAAAAGGTTCATAAGGCAAAAATATTTTGCTATGTGATAGAGGATTCAACCAAGCATACAAGTGAATTACAGTATTACTTTTCCAGAAGGATTCTAGGTTTAAGAATGGCAACTGAAAGATAAATGTACCTAAAAAGAGCAGAGGCAGTTGTATTAATATTATAAAGGTTTCTTTTGGAATTAAAATGATCTAGTATAATATATATCTGCATTTTCTCTTTATTTAGAGATTATTTTCTTAAATATCAATAAATAGATGATAAATCCAATTGATCATAGAATTCAGTTTTAAATATTTCATTAATTAATATTTATATAAAATTAGTATTTATAGATATGACCAGTCAATAAGTAAGCAAATCTTTAGTTTCCTTATTGACATAAGAACTCTAAAAGAATTTCCACTCCTGTATTTCAATTTTGCAATAATTATGTTTTATTTAAAATGTTGCTATGCCATTTATAAACTTAATTACATTGGGTCTTCTGAGTTTTAAAAAACTTCAATTTTAAAAATTAGCACTACACAGTGAATATACATTCAAGTTCAAACTAAGGAAAAATGTGAGGGCAGCAAATTTACATGTACAGTTTATATAAACCTGCAAAACTGTACTGGGTGATTATTGCTAAATTCAGGTGGTCATGAAAGTCAATTCAAACCTAAATCAAACATCCAAATGAGAATCTGCGGTAGGCAGAAGGATGTTTAAGACCCAACCCCTGGAAACTATGAATATGTTATGTTACATGACAAAGGGGAATTAAGTTAGCAGATGATTGCCAATCAGCTGAGTTTAAAATAGAGAATTTATCCTGGTGGGTCCACTGTGATCAAAGAGTCCTTGAATGAGGTAAAGGGAGGTAGGAGAATGAGACTCAGTAATTAAATGGAGAAGAACTCGATCAGCCATTACTGGCTTTGAAGATGGAAAGGAGCAATAGGCCAAGAAGAAAGAGAAGTCTCTCAGGAAGTTAGAAAAGGATGGCAAGGAAATGAACATAACCCTGCCAACAACTTGATTTTTAGCCTATGGAGGCTCATTTCTGACTTCTCACCTCCAGAGCTATAGGATAATATATTTGTGTTGTTTCAGGCTACTAAGTTTGTGGTAATTTGTTACACTAGCAGATTAACATAGTAACCATCCAGTGAATGGTCATGCCTGTATAATTGTTTAATTATGACCCAGACTGATTAGCTTAAATTCTCCAAACACCTTGGCTATTTTCCTTTGACCACATACCAGAGAAACCTGAAAGCAAAGTTGTGGCAATGATAGTGTCCCTAATAAATATGCACTGATTTCCACATTATCTTGTAAGTTCATTAGCAAAATAAACTCCTATTCTTTCTTACCAAGAAAATGAGATTTTATTTTAGGAAAGTATATAAATGACCTTTATACTGTTATATTCTTTATTAATGCTGATAATCATGTATGTAAATATATATGTATTTTCAAAAGCATATCTGACAATATTTCTAAAGTCTTTAACCATGACTTTGATATCTCCCTACAGGATTAGAAACACTCAAAAAAAGAAGAAAGAAGAAGGAAGGAAGGAAGGAAGGAAGGAAGGAAGGAAGGAAGGAAGGAAGGAAGAAAGAAAGAAAGAAAGAAAGAAAGAAAGAAAGAAAGAAAGAAAGAAAGAAAGAAGGAAGGAAGGAAGGAAGGAAGGAAGGAAGGAAGGAAGGAAGGAAGGAAGGAAGGAAGGAAAGAAGGAAAGAAGGAGAGAAGAGAAGAGAAAGAAAAGAAAAAAAGAAAAGAAAAGAAAGGAAAGGAAAAGAAAAGAAAAGAAAAGAAAAGAAAAAAGAAAAGAAAAGAAAAGAAGAAAGAAAAGAAAAGAAAAAAGAAAGAAAAGAAAAGAAAAGAAAAGAAAAGAAAAGAAAAGAAAAGAAAAGAAAAGAAAAGAAAAGAAAAGAAAAAGAAAAAGCTGTCTTAAAGTGGTGAGTGACCCAACACTCGGGATAATCAACCAAAAGAGCTAGCCTGGATGTAGCAGATGGTTTTCTTATGTTTAGTGGGAGATCAGATTCAATGAGCTTGAAGTCTCTTTCCGATTTCCAGTTTACAGAAAGTTTTAATACAGAAGAAAAATACTGATAGTAAAATTGTTGGCAGGAGAAATGTTAAAATGTCTCCCATTAGATGTAAGAAGCTGGCAACATGGCTCTTGGGAGACTATGTATTATTACATATTCAGTTCCAAATTGAAATACCAGTATAATTTAAGGAGAAAGGGAATAAAAAAGGAGCCACTTAAAATTACAATTAGAGAACCATATGATTATTTGGTGACTGTTTAAAAATGATCAAAATTACAACTACAGTTAACTCATGAACAATGCTGTGATTAGGGGAACTGATGCACTCACAGTCAAAATTCCACATCTCACTTTTGACTCCCCGAATACTTAGCTACTAAGCTTCCTATTGACTGCAATCCTTACCAATGACATAAATAGTCTATTAACACATATTTTATATGATGTATTACATATTATAGTCTTATAATAAAGTAAACTAGAGACAATAAAATATTAAGAAAATCATAATGAAAATATATTTACTGTATTTATTGGAAAAAATTTCATATAAGTGGACCCAAGCAGTTCAAACCTGTGTTAACAGTCAACTGTATTGAGTTCAGAACTCTTGTTTATATGTTAACATGTCAGACTCCTCCTTCTTTTTATATAACTGGAAGAGATTACTACATAATATTGATTACTTGAAAATATTATTTGTTAATAAACTATGATACATTTCTTAAAATTCAAATCAAATCAAGGCGCTCAGTATTAAAAAAATAAACATCAAGAAACACCTCTTCAAATAAAATGCTGTATGTTTAGTGTATTTTTTTTTATAGCAACAAATACCACTCAGGTGTTATGCAGACAATCTATTCTTCTCTTTTTTAAGCCAACAGAAAGAATGTTATAAAATTATCTAATGGTTATACTAGTAGGTGGTATGATGTCACATTAGCAATGTTTATACAAAATTAAATGTTCTCACAGAAGAAAAAAAACACTTATTTCTAACACATCTATTTTCTGTGCCTGATTATCTTACAAGTTATCCTCAAACCCAGAGCACCTAAAGAACCTACTCGCCCAGGGAAAGTAAATCCTAGAAGGCCTAACAGTCTCTAGAATCCAGATCTGTTTGGCCATCTCTACACTGTGTGTCAATTTAGGGCAAAATAATGGCACGTTGGAAGGGTCATTTTGATAGGGTGGGGTCCTCTGTTTGCCCAGAGTTCAGTTCCTATTCGAAGCCAACGTTCCCCCTCTTTTCTGTATTTCTCAGGACTAACCCTACACCAAAACAGATTGGGGGCGGGGGTTAGTATTTTTTAGATTGGCCATAATCAGACATTAGCTTCTCTGCAATGAATCAAGAGCCCAGTCTAATCCTTAGGAAAGGTATGAAAAGTGTGAATAACTCTCTGTGAATAATTTGCGAAGCACTGGTCAGATCCACAAGTGTCTCTGTTTTCCACTTAAGGTTAATTCCTTAGGGGATTGAGTACTTTGAGATCTTTAGGACTCCTGCTAAAATGCTCATACTTCTAGAACAGCAAATTGAGAGCTCTAACAAAAATATAATTAAGGCCATAAGGGCTGATCGAGAATTGGACACCATCAAAGCAGACAAAATGATTTACAAAGCCAAAATCTGGCCATGAAATAAGATTTGGGATTTACTTCAGTGGTGTAATTTATTGAAAAGTCCGTTGGTCATAAATTTGACTATTTCCCAAAGAGAAAGAATATTACCTAAATTTAGCATTCTCAAAAGGCTAAACAAAATACTATAAATGGCAAGTATGTAAGATTGGATATGTGTGATTTTTCTACAGTAATCAACCAAATATAATATCATAAACTCCCAAATTAAAGCACCTAAGGAGTTAAAATGTTATCTTTAAATTTTGACATGCTCTATTATTGGAGAAAAATGTTTAAGAAATCTCTTCTGTGAGATTAGAACAGCATAATACATTTTTTTTACTGTACACTAAATGATAAACTTACATCAGAATTAAATCTCAACTGGCAAATGTTGCATGATATGATTTGCTTTCTTCGATGAGGAAGAGGAACCCCGAATGTATGATTTATTACAGCTTTCTGAATCGGGTCCATCTGTAAGGAGAAAAAAATACAACAAATAGAAATAAAGCTTGTCAGTTCCATTGGAATGTTGCCTATTTCATTAAAGAGCCAATCTTTACAGCTTCAATCTATTGCTCACATCATAAAAAAACATTTTTATTCTAAGAAAAGGCATTTCTACTTTCCTGAAAAATAGGAAACAATAAGTTTGAAGATCACTATAAGAAAAATAATAAATTTATCCATTAGAGTCTGCATACTGTTTTTCTCATTTAGGATCGACAATTGTCTCAGTTTAATTATACTAAAATATAATTAAAGGTTTATCAAAACTCGAGTTACTGTGAATGCCAGCAATCTTGCACAAATGTGTATCTACACCATTGCCCCAAATATATTACAATTTAGACTTGGTCAGACAATCAGCTCTGAAAGTAAATTATGCACTATTATCCAACATTAACTTTATGCTATTTGGTATCTTTTCTACCTTGGGAATATAGTACATAGTATACAATTTCTGCTTTTAAGAATTCCAATATATGAAGCTATCAATTCCATTCAACTACCACTTATTGCTCATCCAGTATACTGTTTCCCTACAAACTTCTTATTTGAGGTTCGAAGAGTTTGGGCCAGGTATCAGTTGTTTCTCTCCATCCCATTTTCTCAGGACAGGACAAATTGACACCCAAAACATAATGTCAACAATCCAATTTTAATAAAGCTTAAGGTCTCCTCACCAAGCTCTGTCTTACAGTCCATATCAGTGGTTCTCAAATCAAAGGTAAAAATTTTGATCTGCTTCTTAATATATGTGAAACCTCTTTGAATATCTCTCTCTATATCTTGAGATTATGATGAGGTTTAAAAGTTATAATTCATGAAATTTACTTAGCACAGTCAGTGCTGGGCACATTAACAAGTCAATAATTGTTGGCTATTAATGTAGAACACTCTTAATGTAGTGTTCTAAATAACAGCTGTAACAACAATAAAAATAATAGCAATCAACATTTATTAAGTGCCTTTTATTAACTAAGTACTAGGCTAGGTGGTTTACATATTAAACAGACACAAAGATCAAAAAGAACTTGTCGTGTGATAATTTTTTCTTCTACCATCACTTAATTTTTTTTCCCTGATTTTAATCCTGGCCCAGATTCTGGATGAAATTCAGTTATCCAAGAGTTTTCTGATTACTTCCAGGTATTAACAAGTTCTAGTATCTTCTCCCCACTTACTACTGAATTCTCCACACTTCCTTTTAAACCAGTTTTATTTAAGTATACTTTACATACAATAACATTTACCATTGCTAACTGTAGAATTGGTTGAGATTTGACAAACATACACAGTAATACTAATTATCAAATAGAGCATTTGAATTGCCTGGAAAAGTTTCCTCCTGCTCTTCTGTGGTCAATTCCTGCCTCCTACCCCCAGTCTTTGAAACTATTGAGCTGCTCTCTGTCATTATATTTTTGCATTTTCTCAAAGTTCATATAAAAGAAATCATACAATATGTGGTCTTTTTGTCTGCCATCATGCAGCATAAAGTTTCTAAGAGTCAACCATGCTGTTGCCTATATCAATAGCTTATTCCTTTTTTATTGCTTAGTAGTATTCCTTTGTGTTGCTACACCACCATATGTTTATCCATTTGTCAGCTGATGAACATTTGAATTATTTCCAGTAAATTCTATAATCTTTTTAAGTCTTAATATATAATCTAAAGCTTATTCCTAAATTCAGTTCAATGTCTTAATTCGAACATTGAAATTAAACTAAAATGACAATCTCTTTTCCTTAGGTTGGATGCACCACCAGAGAGTAGTTTGAAAGGCCACAGGGCATGGTATTGGAATCTTCTCTCTCCCTCCCTCTCCTTCCTTCCCTCCCTCCCCGCAATATCCCCTATTTCCTCAGCTCCAAAATAGATAACCCTCAGAGCTTGAAAAGGCCACACAAATCTATGAATGTGGGCCATTTCAAAAGCCTTCATTCTGCTTCCTAGGATCACTCTTAAACTACTTTAAACATGCCATCATAATGCTCTATGACAACAATTACAGAGAACACTAGGGAATAATTTCCCTTTCAGCCAAGAGCTAAAGAAAATTAAAAGCAGAAAGAGGTTACTAACTTTGAAGTAGTTGTCTTGTCATGTTATATTGCATCTGTTCTGTGCACAAATGGGGCCCATTTCTATCAGGGGATTAGGTAAATTATGTCTACAACCCATTTAGAAATATTTAAATACTATTACAATAATACAATAAAATAAAAATGAACAACACATTTATATTAAAGATGCTTTCTGAAATGTGGTGCTCAGTATTTATCATATGTTAGTGAGCAGTATATTATTTTGGTCTTTCAATAACACAGAAAGCAATGACCACATTCAATCCAAATTTGTGTAGGACGTATTTTGGAACTAGACCCCATGCAAATGTGATGTATTCTCTAGATTTAATTCTTTTGTTTGAACTGAATGATGTTCTGATGACTGTGACTATAAAATCAAATTTCACAGTGCAAAGTTGTATATTCTTCTTTGGAGACAATTTTATTTCCCAGTATACTTAGCAAAAAATACAACTGAATTATATTTTTAAAACAAAAGTTACACCAACAAAAAGTATTTTATTTATCTTTTATCATTTTAGGAATCTAGTACGAAAATGATGTCTAATGCCTTTATTAACATAAATCACATTCACCTCTCTAATATATACATCTATAAATATACATAAAACCGTTTACAGTAAGGAATTATGAAAGGGCAATATCTACATAATAACCAGTTCTGTTGTTAGTCAACCGAATGAATACACATGTTATGTAACAAAAGTATTATCTACTATCAACTCAGAGGACACATAGCCACTTTGATCATTTTGTCTAAACATACCATTATTTACCATTCTAATCAAACATTTTGTTCAAAGAGAAAGCCATACATGTCGGTTTTTCCCTGTGAACAAATAGGTCTGATTTGTCAAAACAATCACACCTTATTGTGTGTATGTATATTATCATTAAGACTTTTTTTTATACAAAACCAGTTTTAAGAGATGCCAATGTATGTAAGCAAGAAAAAATCAGGGCTCTTGGTCAAATAAGTTGTAGAAAACCCAGATTACACAGCCTAGGAATTCACAGTGTATCATAAATATTAAATTCTCTGAGATATCCCATAATAAAAATGTTTTAAATAAATAATTTTTAAAATAATATAACCTAATCTTTTGTCATTTTTTTTTTAATTTAGCATGCCTGGCTCAATGCATGCAGTTTAAAAAATAGTAATCTGGAAAAATAAAGTCATTATAGAAATATGAATAAAATGTAAAGCCTTCAGCAGAAAAGTAAAGACATAAACTAAAAACGTAATACATAAAAATCAGGTCCATAATACTTATCCCATGTACCACTAAATTAAAAACTGAAAGAAATGGTAAAATATACATGGTATTTTAAGACATATTTATTTAATTTCTAAAGTAGAATATTTTAAAAGCTAAAATTTTCTAAAAACAATACTCAATCCGCCGAAACAAACAAAAGTGAAGAATGATACACTACTTATTGATATGCTTACCCAAACTCTAGACTAAAATTCAATTTCAAACTCAGTATGGCCTTATTTAAAGCCAAATGAATATGTTTTTCTTCATTTCAGGCTTGAAAATCTCTGCATTTCCATCTCAGACCCAGCTTTTCCATCACCTCCCCTCTGGGCATTCTGCTAAATAGATTTGTAAATAAGTGTACCAGGCACAGCCTCAGGTAGAGCAGCCACAGCACAAGGTTCTGAACCTGCTCTAAGGACGTCTGTTGTATTTTCACAGAAAAGGGCTTAACCTGCGTTTACATTTCCTATTCTAGGAGACCGTCTCTTTCTCCATTCCTATTATTATTGTGGATTTCAGTTTTAAAATCAGAGAATAAGAACTTAAATGTCAGGAAGTTTAGAAGTCTAGAAATATAAAGGTTGTCTTTTCCAGCTGCTATTTCTATGTAACAATGACCAGCAACAATAACTCTAAAGGTTACATACACTTAAGGGCATTTAGAGTGTGTTTTTTGTTAATAAGTATTATTTCTGTCCTAACAATTTACTGAGGAGCTCTCATTGCCCCCTTTCTAAAATAATACAAATAGTAAGCGGCAGAGCCAGGTAATACCCACAGTCTCCCACTCTGCCTCTTTGCCTTCCTCAGGCACCACAATAAAGCTTTGTGATATCTACTGTCCTGGATATTTGTGACTCTGTAGAATTAAGTGACACTGAGTAGAGACTCTGGTAGATTTATTACACCAACTATGAATTAGTAAAATTTATGTTTATATTGCTTATATTCATGTATTAGAAAACACTAATAAAAACATCCCTAATAATCTCACTCCTGCAATGGATTTGTCCATTTGAAAAATCTGCAACCGCTGTCCTTTCTCTCTATTTTAATGGATGTATAACTTACCTATAAAAAAGTGCATACATCTTATGTGTATCATTAGTTGATTTTTTTAAAACATGCATACTCCCATGTTATCACTATCCCAATAAAGATGTACAACACTTTCTGAAATCAAGAAGGCTCCCAGTCTTCCTCTGACCCAGTCAATGGTAGTGATCACTACCATTATAAGATTAGCATAGGTTATTTTTCCTGCCTTTGTACTTTATAAAACGTAATTATAGAGTATATATTCTTGGGTATCTAGTTTCTTTCATTCAGCATTTGTCTCTAGAGTATTTTGTCCCTTATTCATTGCTGTATAGCATTCTACTGCATGACCATATCACAATTGTTTGTCAACTCTACACTTGGTGGAGATTTAGATTGTTTTCAGTTTGAACCTATTATGATTAAAGTTACTATAAATATTCGTGAAGATGTGTTTTGTTGGATATAGAAGACATTTCTCTGAGATATATAATTATAAATTAAGTTTCTAGGTTGTAGGATATACATAAGGTAAGCTTTACCAGATATTCCTACAGAGTTTTTTTAAATGGTAGTTACAATGCTGCAATGCAATTCTGGCACTAACTATCCAGAGTTAGTGTCATCTCCACAGGTGAAGAGCACAGTCCCCAACAAGACTGTCCTCATTTCAGAATCTAGCCACTAATTGGGAGTCCCCAAGTCACCTGCACTTCTGACAAACTGGCTACCTCTCAGGGGCTCCATGATCCCTGAGGTTTCGATAACTTGCTAGAATGACTAACAGAACTCAAGAAAGCACTATAATTATGATTACAGTTGTATTATAAAGGATACAAATCAGAATAAGCCAAATGGAGAGACCAATAGGATGAGGTCTGGGAGAATCCTGACATGGAGCCGTCAATGTGCTCTCCCCACAGAATCAGGACACATTACCCTCCTTGCACCCTCCCAGTCAAAGAGTTCACTCAAGCCTTGCTGTCTGGAGTTTTTATTGGGATTTAATTATCTAGGCTTGATTAATTGAATAATTAATTGGCCATATGCCAGAACTGAGTTACCAGTTCCTTTCCCCTTCCTGGAGGTCAGCCTGTCATTACCTGTTCAAAGCCCAGTCCTCTATTTGCACAATCTTTCTGGTGACTGACTCCCATCCTATGTCATCTCATTAGCATAAACTTGGGTGTGATCTAAAGCATATGTATGATCAACTAAGATACTCTTTATCACTCAGGAATATCCAAGATTTCAGAAGTTATCTCCCAAGAACAGAGGATGAAGATAGCCAAATTCTTTATACCTATAGCTGTATATCTTTATACCTTTAAATGTGTAATTTTACATAGTTGTAAGCATAATATAGAATATTTTTTTCCATTTAAGAACGTATCAAAAGAATACTTTCATTTAACTCCAGTTTTTATATTTATTAATTAAATGGTGGTATACTATCTCACTAAATGATTGTACCACAATCTACTTAGCCAATTCTCTGTCACTGCATATTTAGGTTGTCATTTTAAATTACATTGCATAGATCATCTTTTGTGGTGTAACTTTTTTCTGAGAACCGTAGTGTCTTAGAGCTGGAAAGAATCTCAGTGATGGCATTTGTTTCTCTCATTCTATTTAAAAGTCTACTAAAGCCCAGAGAGATGAAGTGTTCTAATGAAAAAATGGTCAAGGAACCAATTGTCAACTCCTCGTTCTAAGTTCTTAAAGCTATAATATATGACTCTAAGTCTGATCCTTCCTCTTTCTCCCAAAGTAGAAAGTAACAACAGGTTAAGAGCTACTCTAAAATCTTCTTTCTTTATTTGCTAGCTATCTTATTTTAATGTTTCTAAACCTGTATTTTCTCTCCTCTAAAATGGGGTGATAATCACTGTTGAGTTTTTTGTGAATAAGAAATTATACTAAGTGCATATACATTCCAGCACTGTGTCTAACACATAGAAAGCACTCAATAAATGCAGCTGCTTATGCTACTATTATTTTATAGCAATAACAGCAAACCTCACCATTCCTTTCCAGAAGCAGAAAACCTAGGAAGAATAGCAAGATGCCTCTTGAAGATCCATGTGATCTAAATCCAGGAAAAGATATATAAATTCAACTATGATAAACCTCAAATTATATTTGAAGGAAGCAATAACTAATTTTAGGTGAGCAAGCACTTGGATGTATAAATCTCTTTTAGTCGGCCTTGTATGTCATATCTCCCTTGGTCTTCACAGCATTCATACAAGGTAGGTATATATATATTTTCCTTTGAATACATTATTTTACAGCAGTTTTAAATTCACAGCAAAACTGAGCAGAAAGTACAAGTAGATTTTTTTTTGCTACCATTTTACATATGAGAATGTTTAGGCACAGAGACACGAATTTAACTGGATTATAGTTTCAATGCTAAGCACTTCCAGACCTATGATTTAAATTCAGGTAATCTGATGCCACCACTTTGACTCTTAAACACTTTGCTAGATTTTCTTCCTTCAGCAAATGAAAAAATAAATATGTTTAAACAAAAAGAGATGTGGAGAAAATGTCTGCAACATCTCAATCAAGGATTATGTACTCCTGCTACATACAGGAGCTCTAGAAATTGCTATGTGAAATATAAAAATACCAATGGAAAAATGGTCAGGACATACTAAAAGGCAATTTGTAGAAGAAAATATCTGAAAGGTCAATAAAAAATAAAATGTGCTGGTTATTGTGAAAAGAGAATTTAAAATAACGAGACAGTTTTTACACGGTGGGAAAAAAAAAGAAAAAGAATCTGACAGCATTCAGTATTGACAAGGATTTGGAGTAAAGGAGAATTTAGCAGCACCTAGTAAAATTTTAAATGAATTGACCATGTGACCGAAATATTCAACTTCTGGAGAAACTCTGGCTCATGTACACCTCAAGATCATTACAAGGGAGTTCCTTGCTGTATTGTTTGCCTTAGTCAAAATTTTGAAACAACCTAAATGGCCATCAATAGGAGTAATGATAAATGGCCAAAAAGCTGTAAGGTGAAATGTCAATACAGAAATTACAAGGAATTCCTTAAATATCTCTTTAGCACAATGGACAAAGAAACAAAACAAAATGCATAAGAATATCTACAATATGACATCAGATACCAAAAAAACATACATCCATGGTCAATAAAAAAATAAAAAGCAGGAAAAAAAATTAGGATAGAATCATTTTATAACTCGTAAAGAAATAATGCATCCAGGAAATAACCATCAATCACTTCTAATGAACAAGAAACAACCAGACATCAAGTATCTCCTGAAGTACAATGCCATCTATGTATTTAAAATAAAAAACCTGAATCTTATCAAGTCTATAGATATAATTACAGTTTGCAGAAAATAGAGAGACAGAGAACATGTTAAAATTTTCTACATGGATAAAATCAGAATTTCAAACTGAGAAACCATAGAACAAATGACATACATTTTTGAACAAACAAATAGCTAGAACATAATAGGGGAAAGACTTATAACCTGTGTGATGTATGATAGTAATCAATTCCAAATGATGGACCTTACATGGATCCTTATTTTAACGCACTGTAAAATAAATATTAGGAGACAATAGGGGAAAATAAAACTATTTATAACAATAAAATATTATTTTTAAAGTTGTGATCATTAGTGTGTTTAAAAAGTCATAATTTCAAAATACACACTAAAATATATACTGAAATATTATGACTGATTTTCTTCAAAATAAAAATTAAAAATCACGTCAAAAATCGGTAAATTGAGGATGTACCTATTTGCATGAAAAAATATGCTACCTAGAATGAAGAGAAAAGTGTATATCACACTCATAGTAATTGTCTTTTGAGGATCTAAGGATGGGACTAGGACGGTGGCTAAAGAGAACTAAAGCTACATACATAACCTTTCATTTCTTCTAAAATATGAAACAACTAGAAACAAAAATAAAATATTAAGCTGTAAAATTATGACTAAATATGGATTTTGTTATAATATTTATCACACACTCTTATAAATCTAAAATTTCACATGCAAACCTTCAGTAGAACATACATGAGTAAAATGCTTCTGAGGGATGATGCCTTTATTCTCCTTTCCATGGGACCAGTGTTGGTAGAGAGTTTAACAAAAATATGAATCACCCAAGTCAAAGACAGCTCTGAGTGGGGTGTGCTGGGTATATACATTAAGTCTGATGATTTCTTTGCTTTTGTCGAACAGCAAAAATGTGCATGAATTCATTCAACAAATTCATTTAACCAGAGATAAGTTTATTTCCATCAATCTCTTTAATCAGGTCAAGCCCTAATCTGCTCATTTAAATCAAGTAAGAAATATAACGTGTATAAATCACATAAATACATTAAGGGCACAGCCAATTTTTCAATGCACCAAGCTCCCTTTTACCTTTTATGTGCCTATCTTTAGCACATTCCACTCCCTCTGCCTTGAGAAGTCATTTCCCCATGCTTTCAAATTCATCTTCCCCTGGCTAATGCCTGTCCACTTTTTCAGGAGTCCAATAGGGACTCAACTCTTCTTTCAGAATTCTTCACTGACCCCCTTTAAATAGGCCTGGTGTTCCCACTCATCCTTCACAATGCTTCATCAAACCTTCTGAAGATACCTCTTGACTTGCTTGTCTTTTCCAACACAGAGTAAAGTGTGTTGGCAGGCCTGGATCCCACTGTTCTTTGTATGCAGCAATTGGCAGACTGGCTCACACTTACTAAAGGCTTAAAACATGTCTATTGAGTTGTTAAATGAAGTCCAATATCAACACATAATAGTGTGTAAATGGTATTAACAATAGCAGTGGAAAAATCTGAGTTCACAAGAAAACCTTAAAAATAGAAGGTGAAGAAAACTTAAGCTTATTAGAAGCAAAGACAGGTAGGAAATGACTCCATGATACAACATGGTATACAGGATATAGACGCTGGGAGTAGACTCTATAACTGGGAGCCACCAAGCAGAATTTGCATATAATCTATTGTCATCTAAGTAACAGAAAGTGGTTGATAGGCTGTCGTTACATTTTAATGTGCCAAGATCAGACCATTTTTCCAGCAGACATCTTCCTAGACAAAGGCTAGTAGACATACTGATCTCCTGATCAGTTAAGGAGAAGAGGATTTGGTTCAGAAAACCAATGCTTGGACTTGAAATGAGCAAAGGCATTTGGATGCTCTCCAAATACTCAGGATATGTCCGCATGTAAGAGAAATTTCACTGTCAGTAGCTTTCTGCCATGGCTATTTTGCCTAATGTTCTATGAGTAGGCTAATAAAGGGAAACATGGGAAGTTCAAAGTAAAGGATGGATGAGCTTAAGGGGATTTTAAGACATTATTTTTCTTAGAATCATTTATGCACTCGAGCAATAACAGTTTAACCAATGTGCTCTGCAGCCTTGTCATGAAATGCCCCCTGCTACCCGCACTCTGAGATTTTTAAGTGGATATATGGCTTGTTACCAACACAATTTCTCAGTCATGGAATTTTCACCCTGGGCACATCTCTGGAATTCATCTACTTGTGTTTTCAGTGAGGAGGGGGCTATGCTTCACCCATGCTCATGTCTGCCGTTGTTCTCATTCCTTTCCCTGGAACCTAGTGAGCACTCAAGATATATTTTAATTTTATTGAAATTTCTCATTTTATAAATGAGAAAAGTTATACCCCAAGGAGGGATACAAAGGTCTAAGAAAAAAAAAGGAAAAAAAGAAGGTGACTTCATTCTATTGATAGGCTTCCTTCTTTAGCAACAGTATTTTTTTAGCCAATATATATATTGTTTTAGTTGATATATATACACACACATATATATATGTAAAATACATTATATATTACATATATATTATACACATATAGTTTCTTTATAAAGAATGAATGTTGACTAATCAGACTAATATCACCTTGTGGAGAACACTCCAGTGTTTAATACTGGACACTTTAGAAACCTTGTTATCAGCATTACAGGGACTTAATTTGACTCAAATGTTTTGACATGAATCCTGCTTTTGGTGGATTTAATTAGTAAAATCTCTTTCAAAGACAATGACTGCCTACCTATGCAAGTAGATGGGTTCCTCAGTGGTCTTCAGGCTTGGTCTCTGAATAATATGTAAGGTAATTAAACCCAACAACCCCTGAGTTGGGATTACTTTTATGTGGAATGCCCAAGAGAACATAGAATTATTGACTAAGAAGGAGAATAAACTTCAAAAATCCATTCTATTACCAGCTTTACTAGAAGGCCACAAACATATCTGATTCCTGGCCAGGAAATGTAGGCCAGGTGCTAAAACTTGCTGTATTGTGAGATGAAAAGAAAGGTAAGGACAAAATATTGTTGTGTATAAATCACTGATGGCTAAATTGAAAGGATTTTCTCTTTCTCTGAAATTACATCCTTCCTACTTCTCTGTTGTTAAACTCCTCTCTTTTTCAACATTATGGTGTTATTATATGGAGTGATTGATTATGTTCTTGTTTGAAACAATTAAAAGGTGAATTGGCCTTTCATGTCTCCTTAATATTTTAATTGTGTAATAGTTTCCTAGGGCTGTTGTAACAAAGTACTGCAAACTCGGTGGCTCTAAACAAAAGAAATTCATTATCTCACAGTTCGAGAAGCTAGAAGTTTGACATCAAGGTGTTGGGGACACACACTTTTCTGAAACCTGTGAAGAGAATTATTCCTGCCTATTCCTAGCTTCTGTTGTTCTCCCAGCAATCTTTGGTAAGCTCTGGTTTATAGACATATCACTCCAATACTCCATTCTTCCTATGTGTGCTGATCTCGTTGTCCAAATTTCTACTTTTTATAAAGACACCAATCCTATTGGATTAGGGACCACTCTACTGAATTCATTTCAACTTGATTACCTCTGTAAAAAGCACATTGGCAAATAATGTCTCATTCTGATGTACTGAGGTTTAAGACTACAACCAACCTTTTGTTTTGTGGGGGACACATTTCAAGCCCTAACAAATGGAATGGACAATATAAAATATGAGGCCACTGTCAAATTTTACTCAGACACTAATTCTAGGATTTCTTGGTTAAAGGAAAAATACAAATTAAAGTAATTTTTTTTTGTCTTAGTAGTCAAAACTAAAAGGGTAAGCTTGAATAATGTATCACTGAGACTATTCCTTTCCCATCTTCTTAACATGATCAATTTTAGCCTCGAAGAATTTTGTGATCCCCAAATGTCTGGGAAGAAGAAACAAGTTCAAGTTCTAGGAATTGAAATACAGAGAGATAAGGATAATAGAATTGAAAGAAGTAGCACAGATCATTACTAGGAAGCCTGCAAAAAAATGTGGATGAGTTACTTATGAACTGTCACAAAATCAAAGTTATAAAGTCTATAGAAAAATTAAACAATGGCACATTGGTATGAGCTATGTGAGGGATTATCTAATTTTGGTTCAATTAGAAAAGACATAAATTTGGGGCTACATGTTTTGCCGTGTACTATTTTTTCTTACTCCTTTGTTTATTTCTTTGTTTCTACTACCATTTAATGTCTTTGAGAAAGAATAATAATTTGTGGAATGGCTCTTTTTATACAAATTCCAACTCTGTCAGTATCTATATGTGTCTTCTAGCATGGAAATTCCAAGATAACACATGTATATGAAATTAAGCATGTAAGGATATCCTTCCTTGTTTTTGTTTTGTTCAAAAATGAAAGTAAACATATACATATGTTTGTATGTGTGTGTATACATATGCATACATATTATTTACATACCAATTTATGTGCCAGTATTTATCCACCAATTCCATACATAAAAATTCTCACTGCTTGGAATTTGGCATGATTCAATTCCTTTTGTTCTGCTTGGGCTGGACTTCATAATTTATTGACATATTCTACTTCTTGCACTAAAATATTCTTTCATTTTTTACACACACATTTCCTCTACCTTCTCCTGTGGGTGGCCCATATACCACTTTCTCTTAGCTAGTGATGTGGAATTCAAGCCACAAGGGATATTTTATGGGGGCAAACACTGCCTTTCATAAAGTAGCCCAGGCCCACATCTGTAGAGTCATTTCCATTCTTCTTTGCCTCCTATATTTTGTTTCTGTAATACAGATCTGCTTGCAAGTCCTTGCATAATCCAGTGTGGTTTCTTGTCTTCTTATCCTTTGTAAGGCTCTTTCGTACTTTTCAATATTTATGACTTAAATAATACGTGAAAAATTCCTGTCTATCTTTGGAAATGCCATTTTCTCCAAGAGGATCGATCCCCTCTAGTCCCTTCGGAGGTCAGACTAAAAACTCCCTCTCCCAGTCCCCACAACACTCTATACATTCTAGCATCATTATGTCATATATTATCTGCCCCTAAAATACTCTGCTTGTACTTCTCTCCTCACCAAATTGAAAAAGATATAGTTTTATTTGTCATGGAAAAGCAAGTGTCTGAGGACAGAAAATGATTAACAAAGTTTTATTGTTGAAGAAAGTAATTATATATGTAAAAGCAGCCACTCCAGCCAACTGTCAGTCAGTTTAAGGGGGCAAAGTGGTCCAAGATAGAATTCTTCATTGAAGCCACTTTATTCAATTTTGTAGAAAAATAGCTTTGTCATCAAATTGCACTGTCATCTGAAGCAGATTGTGCTTAGGGGCCTTGATGTAAATATTCAAAAGGAACCACATGTTTTAAGTAAAAACAATAATCTGTCTTTTAAATGCTTGGCACATATTTAAGGCAATCATTCTCAACCCTGGCTGCACACTGGGAGTTGCCCAGGGAGCCTGCTCAAGGTACCGGGCCAAAACCCCAACACAAGGAAAATCCGTTCAATGTTTAAAGGCTCTATGGGGAATGGCTAAGAAGTACTGGTTAAAACCCAAGTATTAGAATCAACTTCCTGTGATTAAAATGTTTTCACCAGATGTTTATAGGAAACCAATGTCTTCTTTTCTACCAATAAATAATTTTTAGGCAAATAATCCTACGAGAGATGTGATATTGCCCTTGCTTCACAGAAATGAAAACCGAGGAGCAGCCAGGATTAATTGTTTGTCATGGTAACCTATTTATTACCAGATAGCTCCAAGATTTAAATCAAGGTTTATTAAAGTCCAGTATTATTCCTACATATCACACTGACTCTCAAACATGTGTAGCAGCTCAATAAGCTTCTGAACTCATTTTAAAACCTGGATCTGAATTTGGGGTTCTTGGGAATTGGTAAGCTACACCAGAACAACTTGGAAATAAACAAGGGCTATTATAAAGTATTTCTAACAATTGACTTGCTTTTATTACGTTGTAGGCTATTTTTAATCCTCAAAGTATGCTTAAAGTACTGTTACACTTCTCTCTCTCTACTCTGCCTGCTTTTCATTTCCTGACTGTTTTGAAGGACTTAAAGAAATTAATGTAAAGTTGAATTGTAGTTAGAAGCTTGAATCTGATGTAACAAAGGTCAAGTGGTCAGCAAGACATTCTCAATGCTAGAGATCATGGAAGGATGAAGCTGAGGCTATCTGGGGCTCCCAGAAATCTTAAATATCAAACCCAAATGAACCAAAGGTGAAGGTAACTTGATACATAAGAACCTCTCTTATCCATAAAGGTACGGTTATATTTTGGTTGTATTTTAAACACTTTTGGTGCCTGCCACATAGAAACACACACACAAAAACATAATTTGGGGGTTTGTAAACCCCATATACAGTGTTGATTGGTGGTTTATTGTATAAGCTACAATGTAAATTGTATAAACTAAAATATAAACGCAACCACTTAAACCACTCTCCACATGGCCCAAAAGGGGCTGCAAATCTCAAATGGATTCCCATGAGCAAGCACATTGAAAAACATCGATTTGAGAGGTTATTTTGTCAGTTGGCACACTACCTAGTACATTTTGTATTTCCCATGCATTTCAAGTCTTTTCACATAGGGACTCTTGTGCATACTGCGCCATAATTTATTTTCCAGTTTTGTTTGTTTTTATCAAGTAATATACACATGGTAACAGACCAGAGTACAACAGTTTCAAATAAGAAGCAAAACTCTCCCACTCTAATCCTCCTAAACCAGAGGTAAATGCTTGTAATGTTTATTATTATTATTATTATTATTATTATTATTATTATTATTTTTCTTCTAGTTGCCATATTGTTCTAAATAACATGCAAACATATTTATATCTCTAGACACTAATAAAAATGAGAATTTAATATGTAGATACCATCATACTTTCTTTGTTTCTTTCCATACCTGTTTATATAAACTTACAAAGTTTTATTAACTTCAATATTCTCTTGTCATTTTATAATACTACATGATATGTTTCTACTTTTATGTTTGGTTCCACTAATTTGAGTAGTATCTCAAATTCATTGCTTTAAGTTATTTGTTTTCTTACATTTCTCCCCTCAATTTCCATTTCTAAATTCTCTCAACTACATTTATACTCTTAGATGTTCAAAATTTCCTAAGTGAAATATTGTGTACTCCAACCATAACCTACTTTTATTGACTTTGTTCAAGGATGACTCTAGTGTTTAAAAGCTAATAAAATTATCATTGTTTTGACTTTAGCGATATTTTTGTCTGCTAACCATGTAACATGACAGAATTCTATTTCTTTTTTACGGTTCCTGTGCTACAAATCTTGGCCCATACAAGAGATTTTATTTATTTATTTTTTTTGGCTTTGAGTAAGGTAGCTTCTATTTTCTCACTATATATCGATTGCTTGAAATTCTGTCCTATTTCAATTAATTCGTATATTAAATCATACTTTTCTATTATTTCTTTTTGCTTTTGTTTCTATATGAATAATGTGTTTTTATTATAAGTTAAAACAATTTTTTCTCTTCTCAATCAGTCCCCATGTTTTCAGGCCCACCCGTCTCATACTTCTTGCTTTATTCAGTCACCTTACACCTGTAGACCCTAATTCTCAAACTTCTTCAAAGTTCTGACTTAATACTTTACTTTTTTTTTCTTTAAGTTATCTGTGTATTTCCACCCACCATTTCTCTGATTTCCAGAGATATTTAAACCTTTACCTGTTGGCGACCCCAACCATCTTTGTTCTTTTGCAACCATGTGTCTTTTTCAAATTTCTTTATGTTTATTTCAAGGAAATCTTAAGAGAAAAAGAATTATGTTTGTATGATCATTATCCCATTTTGAAAGAAAACTAAAAGTTATTGCTAAATGTGTTTTAATAAAAAAATCTAAAGAAAAGTGTGTATACTAAAAATGTACACTAGTCCAAAATACCTGCTATCTGATAACAATTAATTATAGTTTTTAGGTAAAAGATTATTGTTGCTTGCATTTGATTATATAAACTACTCCAGTTAAGTAATCACTCTTCTAAACAATATTTGAACATCAAGAACATGAGTTACCATCATGTCACTCCTGAAATCTGAGAACCCAGTGAAAGCTGCTTTCTCCCACTTCTTAGAATGTATATATTTTTTCATTATGAAAACAACATATGATAGCTAAAAACTGCAGTTTCATCCTTCTTCTGTTGCTGTTTACTTTGCATTTTAAGTGAAATTTCTAAACCAATTCTCTAGATCTTTCTTGATAATATTTTGCATACTGTAAAAATCCTTGGCTAAAGAAAAGCAAATACAAAAAAGGCAATCACAATAAAGAAAATGCACTAGTACTAAAGACTTCTGCTAATTACCTAGCAAAATTATCTGGCTGCCTGAGTACCTCTGGGATGGCAATGTTAACACTTAAGAAAAACACATCACATATCAAGTGTCAGGCTGCTAAGCTAAATTTCAAACAATTCCAAAACATTAAACAGGAAAAGACCATGCACTGCATGACACAACTTGGCAAGAATTCTTGTAACTGTTCACACTTTATCATTTAAATCCACACAGGAATTAAAAAACAAGACGATACAGAGTTCAAAAGGGGGTGATGGGGATAGCTGAGAATTTGAAAATGGAGAGATAAAATTGATTCTAAAAATATGAAGTATCTTGAAATACAAATCTTGTGGTGGACAGTCTTGGGTTTATATCCAGGAATGGTCACCTCCTAATTTTTTGACCTTGGGGAAAAGGATTGGGAGGATTAAGTAAGATAATATATGAGAAACACTTGAAACAGAACCAATCATATTCAGGATCCATAACTGTACTGTGGTTTTCAGACACCATTATCCTCCAGATATTGAGAGCCAAGTAAGTGGGAGAAATAATAACTCTTATGCTGTTTTCCCATGCTTAAGATCATGCCTGAAGTATAGAGTCATTTAAAAATATTCTCTATTGGTTGTTCAGAAATTAGTTAAGATAATAACAAATTGAAAGCAATGAGTTAAAGATAAATTGGGAGGCTTGATCAGTTTGATGTAGTTTTAAGAAAAAAAAACCTGAACACACAAGCCTAACACATAGGCTTGCAAGAAGGATAGCATTTGATCAGTGTTGATGAGAAGAAAGGGTTCTGTGTGAAGTAGACAGACATTTTCTGGACCTCTGTGGACTTTCGTCTGAGAAAGGATCTGTATTTTAACCACTGGGGCAGATAGAATAATGCAAAACAAATGGTTCTGAGCTTCAGAAAATAATTTAGAATAATAAATATTAGAAAACATATAAATAAATTTTAGTTCAAATTAGCAAGTATTGAACTAAAAATATAAGCAGTGTGTTATGGGAGCAGAGGAGAGGAAGCAATTACTCAGTTTGGTGATGTCCTGGAAGACGTCAAATAAATAATCATATTTGGGTTAAATGAGTAGAGATTATTTAGATAAAAAAGGGGACATGACAGTTACAACAGAAACCACCATTGTAAAAACATTAAAGAATGTGATGTCAGTAAACATTTAAAATTTAGGTATGAATGCAGAACAGTATGAATGGAAGATATGAAAGTGACAAAGTAAATTGGGGTATGTGCATAACACGTATGCCATGGTAATTAATTTGGACGTTTTTCTTTTTGGCAATATTAAGCTATAATAAAACATTCAGCTCAAGTGTACAGTTAACAATATTTGCCTTTAAAAAATAATTTAAACAATAATCTGCAGGGAGAAAATCAATCTAGTGTGAGGAAGACATATCAGGAGGTTATTGCAGTAGTCCACCTGAAAACTACAGGTCATAATTCAGCCAGTAGCAACTGGAAGATTGAGGAATAGATTGGGGAGATTTTTAGGAGACAGGCTTTTAAGTCAGCATTATCTTTTTTGAAATAAGGTCCACAGAAGCTTGATTCTTTTTATCTGGGTAACTGAGTGGATAGTGACAATATTAACTATCGCAAAAATAAAGGAAGAATGATCAATTTCAGAAAGGCATGTATGTAGGTGTATGCATGGGTAGGGGGGTAAATGAGCTCATTATTGGGAACTTATTGAATTTTACGTACTAACGGTAGGCTTTATACAAGATATGTAGCAGATATGTAAGAAATTAGAAACAAGTCTCAAGAATAAAGCAGTGTTCAGAGTTCAAGTTAAAAATATCATAATTCTTTGTGTAATTGAAGATATAGAAATTGATAATATGCAATAGATTTTTGAGTAAAATTAGAAAAGAGGGGACTACAAAGAGACTCCTGGGAGAAACTTATCTTTCTTGAGATTACAGATGGAAAAGATACAACAAAGGAACTGCAGAGGAGAGAGTTGGAGGAGAAATAGGAGAGAATGGAACAATTGTGTCTACAGGGAGAAAGAATCTAAAAGGAAGAAATTATTGTACAGGCCAATTTCTGTGTAATTTTTGAAGACTTTATAGAGTGTAGATTCTATCATCTCCTTTGGATGCCCAATTTTAATATCTAAAAGCTTATAGTGCCTATATTGTAGATGGCAGGCACTGTGACCGAGCTTGGTGTTACAAAGAAAAGATAAAGTCCCTGGTCTCAATGAATCTACAGTCCAGTAAGGAAGATAAATGTATGTAAAGATAATTATAGCACAAGACGATATTATGATAATTGCTGTCAAACAGGGTCATAGTTAGAAACACAAGGAAGAAACTAATGAATTTTATTGGGGAGGGATCATATATGGCTTCACAGTGGGAGAAAAGATGCAAGTTAAGAATAAAGTGGTTTTCTCCTTGAGACTCCTCAGTATTTTTAATTAGCTTCTTCTTTTTAGATTTTCATCTCTTAGTTAAATGGAAATTTTTGGATGACTTACAATTGGTAGCTTATTTCAAAATTTTACCTTTATTCATAAATCCATGATGTTTTATAATTTGATTTTTAGAATGTATATTGTCTATGTTTAAAGATAAGAAATTCTGATTTAATTAAAGAATATGTGAAGAATTTAACTGTTTGCAGGAATGATAAGAATTTATTAAATAGTGCAGAACCTACAGAGGTAATTAAAAAAAATGAGAGATATAATAATGGATAGAAAAATTTGAAATAATAAGAAATGTCACTGCATTGTGAATCAAATAGCCATGAGGTTTTTCACAGCAATAGATAAGATAATTCTAAAATGGACAAAGAAGAAATCACTGAGAATAAACAAACCACCTTTAAAGAATGATAACATGGAGAGGCCATGTCCTATCAGACATCAAACCATATTATAAAGTTATAGATTAACACAAGTCCTCACCAAGAGAAAAGGAAATAAACCAATGATACAGTACTGAAGCTTATGAATAGACCCATTTTTAAAATGACATTTGCTCATTCATCCACTCATTCAATATAGAGAGTGTTGATTATGTGCAGACATCTTCTAGCTACTAGGATTCCAACAGTAAACATAACTAAAACCTTTCTCTTCATTGAGCTTATGTTACAGTGGGGGAGATACAGAATAAAATAAATAAAACAAGTACATACAAATTCAAATAGTCATAAGAGTGATGGAGAAAAATAAAGCAAGGAAGAGGGATTAGGGGATACTTTGGGGAAGTGTTGAATTTAAATATAAATAGATACAGTCTCACTGAAAAGTAGCTTTAGAGAAAAAGCCTAAAAGAGGTAAAGAAGGGAGCCTGTAGCCATCTAAGGATATGGCACTTTAGGTAGAGGGCAAAGCAGGTGCAAGGATCCTGATATGGGAGCTTACCTGAGGCAGATATGTCATCATGTGGTGGATACAGAAATGACAAATCAATGAATAAGGTGGGACATTTGTACACCCTTATGAAAATAAATGAAATTAAATTCATATTTCATGTCATACACAAAAACTAATTCCCAGTAGATTAAATACCTAAAAGTAAAAGGCAAAACTTCACCTTTTAGGAAATAAGAATATTTTAATGGCCTTAAGACAGAAAAAATTTTTTTACTTAAGATAAAAAAAGGTTCAAACAACTATGAAACTAAGGACATTTGTTCATCAAAAGTCATTGTAAAGAGAGCAAAAATACAAGTCACAAATCTGACAAAGGATTATTATCCATAATATATAAAGAACATGAACAATTCAGTTCAAGAAAACAATTATAACCTAATAAAAATGGACATTTCACAAAAAAAGGAAAAATAAATAGCAAATAAACATAAAAAAATGATCAACACTGCTAGTAATCAGAGAAATTTTTAAAAATACAAAATAACTTTAGGATTCTATTTTTCATCCAACAAACTGATGTAAATTTTTCAAAATGTACAACAGCACCAATCATTGGTAAAGATGCAGAACAAAAATAACCCTTATACACCCAGGTACTGCCTGGGTGTAACTGGTAATGCCTTTCGGTAACATTTACTAAAGTTGAGACCTGAGTACTATAAGACCCAGCAAGTTCATTGATAGGCAATATCATCTAGAGAAACTCATGCAGTTGTGCACAAGTAGGCATATGCAAGAGCATTAATAACAGCAGTCTAGTAACACCAAAAACCTGGATCCAGATACTTATCCATAGTACAATAGACCTATACCATATTGCTATTCATACAATAGATTTGCCATGCAGCATGGTACGAAATGAGGACAGCTAAACGTATGACTACAGATGAATCTCAGACACATGGTATTGAGTAAAAAAATAAGTCACAGAAAAAAAATATATATATATGAAATGATATTCAGTGATGCTAAATAACAAGCAGAACTATAATTCATCCTTTGTTTAAGGTTATGTCCTTAGGGACTAACGCAATGAAATAAAAATGGGAATGCAGAAAAATAAGTATGAAAAATGTTTCTTCAGTTTCTTCACAATCTCATTGAATTAAATTGTAATAAACTGAAATTCCACATTATAAATTTCTCCTTTTTCACAAGTGACCCTTCATCTTCTCAATAAACAAAACTATTATATAATATTATGTTTACCTATCCAAAACTATTATATAATATTATGTTTACCTATTATTTAAACATAATATTATATAATAGTTTTGTTTATTGAGAAGATGAAGAGTCTATTCACTCCTATAGTAGTTAAATACTTCTGGAAGTGTTGGTCACTGAATGGTTATAGAAATAAAAAAAAGTGAAAGAAATTTAACAGCTTTCTAAAATCATTATTCACCCAGATTTAGTTTAATAAGTTGATTACATGTTTAAATACTATAATAAGCAATGTTTACTTTTAAAAGCCAGCAATATTAAGTCCAATATGAACATAAATTAACTTATTAGGTACTTATGTTTACTATGTTGTCCTCATATAGAGATATTACACACATGCAATTAATTTATCGTGTACATATTAACCTAGTTTTAAGATCATAACCTAAACCTTGATTTCCCAGGAAATTCTCTGCCTCTTAAATATTAAATACATCATTCACTCTGGCCACAGGCTTCTTCAAGTTCTGCTCCATTTTTTTCTCACTGTAGACTTTTTAAAACTTTCTTCAACACACTAGTTTTTTTTTTTCTATTGTAATTCTTTCTCTAATATCTAGCCTAGAAATATTTTACATTAATGGCTTTCATGCCTCTTTGGGCCATTACATATCCATCATGTTTTTTTTTTCCTTTAAAATGCCCATTACAGATCAACCAACTATCTGGATTCTTAGCTCTTTTGAGTGTTACCATTTATTTTTTACCAGCTGCTCAAGCCTGATATTTCTTCAAATATCAGTTAAATCTTAGTAGTGGTGAGACAGTTAATTAACCTCTTTAGTCCTGAGTATGTATAATTAAGATAATATGTGATATATAGGTATGCTGTGAAATAACAAGTGAGATTATATTTGCAAAGGACTTAATTAATATATTTTATGGCACGTAAATTCTCATAATTACCATTTATGACTATGAGTGGTTTTATTGACTTATCTGAAACAAATAAAACCCTCACATAATTTCTTGGTTTTCAAACTCTTGCTGCTTTTCTATGAATTCTATTACAAGATCCTGTTCCTTTGCGCATCTCTTAAATACCTTCTTCAGTATTCTATCTGCATTTCAATCTGATAACTTATTTATCTATTATAATTTAGTGTCCTTGTAGAAGAATACTACTTTTAAAATTATAAACAAACATCAGGAAAAACAAGTTAATGATTGCCATAGATGGCAATATATTGATGTGTCTTGTATTTCCCTCTTCTCACTATGTCTTCTATTTATATTTTCTCATAAAGCCTTCCCTCTTTCATAATTTTGTCTTCATGGTAAAAAACAAATCTATCTGCAGTAAAACTGGAGTTTGCTCAAACTGCTGTTCTCAAATCAGATCTTTCAGATGTAAAAGGAGAGGCAAATTCTATTTTAAGATTTTGAATCCCAGCAACAGGTACCTTTCAAGAATAAAACCTATTCCATTTTCTTCTAAGTAGAAAGCAGTTAGAATCTGTCAATCAAAGCACAAAAGTCCCACAAGGGAAAAGCATTCTAGAACCTAAAGTCATTCATTGATCAAAATCAAATGAAAAGGTGGATCTCTCAGACAAGCTCTTTTCTTAACATTCTCTATTCTCTACACTGGCTAAAGGACAATAATGGCTGAAACATGGCCTGCATGGCAAGCTGCTGGCTGACTGTGAAATGACACCCTGAATGGCATTCCTGCATGACCTCAGAGTGTCCCCCCAATATCAACAGCTACCAGAGAACAATAGCCCCAGGTCACAGTATGTCTTTGCCCCTTGCTGCTGTGTAGCACATTCTTGTTCTTCCTTCTTTTCTAGTTACTCCCAGCTAACCCTGCTTGGGATCTCTCAAACCAATTCTACTTTTCATTTCGCAATGGCAGCTCTGGTTAGCCCCCTTTAACAGAAGGGCTGCTGGCTTAGTGGCAGGAGTGTGGTGACCAAGGGTCTGGCTTTTCTCCATCATCCCCTACCTTCCCTGGCTCCACTGGCAGTGATTGGAGCAATGTTTTTGGCTTCCCTTCCATCACTTCACTTCTCGGACAAACCTTTCTTTTTTATCTTTTCACCTTTGGACTAGACTCAATTCTGGGCCAAAACATCTTAACAACTTCTGAATTATAAATGGCTCGTATTCTATCTTTTGTGGACAAAAAGTTCCATATTTTCTCTATGAGTTACTAAAAGAGAGAAGGATGGGGGAGGGCTGCCAAAATTAAACAGAAATTTATTTTTGCCATCTCTGACTGTTAGTACAAGTGGTACATCTTTCTTTCTAAATATAATATCCACCCTACTCCAAAAATGCATGCATGCACACACACATAGATACATGTACATGCAGAGCATTTTAAAAACTTGAACAGAGTTTATATTTGCCTTTGGGTCCCTAGGGACATATTTTAAACTTTGTTAAAAATTACAATGGACAACAGAAAAGAAAACGTGATCTGAAACACTTGGCAATAAAAAGAGAGAGGCCAAAGGATAAGCTAGTCCCAGAAAAGTACAGAAAATAAAAGGAAAAGAGAACTTTTAAAAGGAGAAACAATAGAAAAGTGCCAGGACACTGGTCAGAGCCAAGATTTTTGATGGGATTATTCTGCCATAAAGACCTACTCCCACTGCTCCTATCTGTCTAAATCCTGGCTCTCCAGTTTAGAGCTTAACTTGCAGAGGAGTGGACATGAAATAGTTAAAGTAGTACAACACCAAGGAGACAGAAACAGATGGCTTTTCAGTAGAATTGCTGTCTCAGAAGGACATTAGTGATGAAAGTTAGGTTCATTCAGGCAATGCTCAAAAGTTGTTCTCTTATCAATGAAAATCATAGGGGTTTCTATGAAATACTTCACATTAGAACCGCCAAGATCACTCAGTTATTTTGCAGTGTGCATTTGTCCTGCAGATTACCTCTGATTTTAGCATCTTCATGAAAGTGCTGTATGATAAATAGAACAGAGCTAGCTAACATATGAAGTCTGTGCCCCTTTGTTTCAAACAGACCTGTCTTAGTCTAGTTTCCCAGAATCAGACTCTGAGATACAGATTACACTGTACAAGTGATTGAAAAATGACATGTCCTAGGAGAGACACGTAAATTTGCAGGGGAAGCAGAAGATAGATTGAAGAGAAGACAGTTTATGTTGGGGGGGTATCTGGAGTGTAGGCTACACTACACTTTGTCTTGACCCAAAGTAAGGGAGTTGGGCTTGCATAGTCCAACACTTGTCAGTTATTGTTAAGGATCTCAATCTTCCAGAGAGAGAGAGTTCTGGTTCTCTGCCTAGATTGAAAATGTGGCTCGAATAGTCCAGTGGCTTTTTATATAACGAAGAGTCAAGGTACAGAGTGTTGGAAGCAAAAGTATGCCAAAGCCGGAGGGGCACACAGTTACCATCAGAGATCAAGAGGACCTGGGTGAGGGAGGGGATAATTGGCAGCATCCACTTATACATCCTTGATATTAGTTGCCATGACATTAACTAAAAATTTTAAGATTAGAGATCAATATAACAAGAATAAATATTGGAGAAAAACATAAGCCAATCCTAAACTGGAGGATTCCCACCATCTTGTCTTATGCCTGACAAATTAATTTTAAACTCTGCTTAAATCTATTTAATCCTATGTTCATTTCAGTCTTCAAGCCATGACCCATAGAAAGAAGATTCAAAATAAACCTGTGACCTAGAATACAAGTGCCCTTCACAATTAGCATTTGAATCATAATTATAATTGTATACACATTTTAAAAAATGTGTGGACAGACATACACAGCTATGTATTATATAGTCACTCAATAAACTACAAAATTAAAGTGCTCATTTGCTACCACACATTAAATCAACAGCTAATTAAATGTTATAACCTTTCATAACCATTATTACATGGCTAAATAGTTGTGACACTCTAGCTCAGGCTTAAAAAGATAAATTTGTCTTAAGAGCACTTAGACCAGAAGATGGAATCCTGGAGAGCATGCTTATCCCTGCTCACATACGCCAGGGGACTACTGTGAATTCCAACAAACAGTCATGTACTTGGACCACACCCAATATTTCTCCCAGGGGCAATATACAGCACCTCCATAAGCTTGGTTCTTCGTTGTTCCAGGCATTATAAATGCCTGTAGTGGGTCAGTCTTTGCAGGCTTGCTTAGCAATGAAACATCTAATGTTTGTTCAGTTTTGTGCTTCATCCTCCAAGCCCTATTATTCATGTATAAATCTTTACTTTAGCACAGCTGGAGATAGGAACCCAATATATATAAAACAGGAAAATGTCATACCTACCACATAAGTAATACTGAACACCGGACCACCTCTAGAAATTGGAATAAACTAATCCTCTGTTTCAAATTTCACTAGTTGTCTATCTCAGACTCTGTGTTCAGTGTGATACACCCAATGGCAGCTCTTGCTTACTACAGAAGAACACACTGTCCTCATCTAAATCATGTTTTACCAACTGAGGTGATTTTTGAGCAGCAGAAATAATGATAAAGCTCTCTTAGGAATGCAAATTTTTAGATACAAATCTTCTAGACCAAGAAAGACAGAAAAAAAAAAGATGTGCATGAAAGTTTTAGAGTGATCTGTCATGAGTAACAGTGTACACTGAACATCAGCCTCCAATCTTTCCGTCATGGTTTTCCACCAAAAACATGCACAAGACGTAAATTGTGGATTGAGTTTTTTCTACCAACAATAATCTGGAAGCATGGGTATCAATGCAATTTCACAATGCATAGACATTCTTATTTTTCAGGTCATAAGAACCAGCCATTTGATAGCTGTCATTGAAACATAATGAACATTGAACTACAAAAGTTCACAGAAACTCTTTATCCATCATCCTCTGAAAAGAAGAGATGATATAGGAAAGAAAGTTAACCAAAGTGGTTCTGAATTTCAGTTTTAACAGGTTTAAGGAAAGAGGGTAACTTCAATTTGAGAATAATTTACTGCCAAACACTTCAGGAATTTTTTAACAAAGTTAAGAAGATGAATTAATTACAAAGCAAAGACAAGATTAGAAAGTCACAAACCACACTATTCAGTATATGGAGCTGAGGATCCTTATAAGAGTGGGAACTTATTATACTTCAGAGATTTCTAGTCTCATCTTTAAATAATCTACAAGCTGTATGGTACAATCAGAAGACAAATTTTAATTTGTCCAGCACCCTCTGATTTTTTGAGATGATGTTATGAGGTAATGGAAGCCTGAGGCACAACATAATCAGAGGTGCTTCTGCAGGTAGTTTTAATTTCCTTCCGTGCTCCTGAGTGATTGAGTCCTTCCTTGCCAACCTAATCTTTTCTTTTTCTTCATAGTTAAGAGATACAGAGAGGATTAATGATGGAGGGGAAAAAAGGTATCACATTATGACACAGTTTCCCTCCCATTTCCAGACCTGACCTCAAAACAACTAATTCAGCCTAACACTGCATCTCTCTGCTAATGTACTCTGAAAATTTGCAAGTGTTATGATAGTTATGTTGATTTTCCCTATGTTTTTCTGGTTGTCAGCTTATGCTAGCAATTTTGATGCTGGATTACATTACAGCCAATAGTTGGTGTTTTTGTAGATTTGATAAAAAATATTGACGATTGGCTTAAAAACAAAGTATTTTAATTAAACAAGGCTTGCTTTAAAAGTGAAGCTATGTTTCAGTTCAAGATTTAATCAACTAATTATAATTTATCACATACTTAATTAGTAGCTTCATTTTCTTTTGCAGTGGGAACACTCAGAGATTACTTTTAAGTAGTGTTATCATGTGACCCAAGAAGTCCTGCAATTCACCCTGTATTTGATATTTCCTAAATGGAATAAGTAAAATTCCTACAGCCGTTTTCAACTTATGAGCTTGAAATTGAGTTATTTAAATAAGAAGGGGTCTAAAAAAATGAGACATTATCTCTACTCCCATAAAACTTACAGACAGAATGCACATAGTAACAAACACATGCAAATAAAATGGCATAGGTGTTCAAAAGGGAGAAACAAAATGGGAGTGATTTCTGACAGGAGTAAAGAACAAAGATTTCAGTGAAGAATGACTTTCAATCTTAGACTTGGGAATTGAATAGGACCATGTAAATGGAAGGAGTGGTGAGAGGCACATCAGACAAAGCAACTATATAGAACAATGGGTGGAATGGAAAATGTATGGAGAAAGCAAATCATTTTCAGCCTAAAGCAGTTTGTGATTTATCTGAAGTATGGGTAGGAGTAGGTGATAAACCTAGGAAGTTTGTTTTAAGATGAGATCACCAAAGTCCTTAAATGTGTTTTTGAATGGGTGGGAAATGGCACTATAGATGGTTTTTTGAAAAAAGTTTAATCCAACATTCACATGGGGAGATGTCTGAATAGGGAAGAAAGGAGAAGACACAGAAACCTAAGATGTGTCTGAAAATTATCCAGACATTTAATGAGTGATGAGAAACAAGGTAAACTGGAAGGATGACTGAGATTGCAAAAAGAATTAAATGGAATTAGCAAGATAACTACTGATTCACGTGTCACCTTAAAAAATCACTACTACTATTTTAGAGAGTAGTAGTAGCAAATACATTTATAATAATTCATAAGGGGCTAAATTACTTATGATAGAAGATAACCATGAGTCTTATAGAAAGTACTCTTGGAAATGCGATTTTTTTTCATCTTTTCAAAACTTAATAAGGATTTATTTAGCTTAATATTTACATGGATAAAATTATACACACGCATCTTATTTCTAAATTATTTTCAAAGAAGTCTAGATTTAAAATAGAGTTTCAAAAAGTTAAGAATAGACAATAGTAGAGAACCACAAACATGGAGTTTTAGCTTAATAGGAGAAAAATCCTCAATAATAATTTTAGAAAACATAGAACCATATTAAGCTTGATCATTAAAAAGGAAATTTAGGAGTAAGAGCTGGCAAGTACTATATAACATATTCCCAACTGGATCATTTATATGTGAATAAATAATATAACTGGACCAAATACTAAATTGGACTGAATAACAGTAGAGCAAAGTCATTGCTCAAAACTCAGGAAAGTGGGATTTATGCCCAATAGATAACAGACTAGAGTCTCAAAAATATTTCTGCTGACTTGAATCCTGAAAGAAAAAAAAACAAACTCAAGCACCAATTTATGCTTTTAGTGAATTATGACTACATGAATTTAGGTGCTTCAGTTTAAAGCACAAATTAGGTATTATGACTTAGGTAGAGTAAGTAAATATTTGGGTACTTGAAAAGTGAATGCAAATTTTTAATATAAAACACCCAGAGTTATCAGAGTTTCTTCTGGCTTCTCAGGCAAATACAGATCTATTCAATTGCAAAACTGTATGTTATTTATTCAACTTCTTTAATGATTCTAGACAAGTTCACTATGTTTTCTAATGTTCAGAAAAATCTTAATAAGGATTATGTCTGTCCATGGCTGACATGAATGAAACAAAGAGTCCTTGAGTCTACCCACCATGTTTAAAACTATTTACAATGTTGTATTTATAAATATGGCTAAAGAGAATCCCACTATAAAAGGTAGTGGTTTCAAATAAACTTCATTTATTTTTTAATGTGAACAGGGGTCACATATAAATTTTCTACAGAAGGTCATTGAAAAGTAAATGCTGGTTCTCATTGCAGACTCCATTGTTTATAGACAGAATCCAGCCTGCTTACAGCAAACAGACGGCAAGCAATTTTACAGATTTGGTTGAAATATTGTTATTGCATATGTGAGAATGAGAAGGTTGAGAAAGGATTCCAGAAAGGCTTGGGTGAGTTATATGTGGTATCAAAAGATAAAAACATTAAACATGAAGTGTTTGCATTTTATATTTTTAAAAGCAAAGTTTTTCCCAAGTTGCCAAGCATTCCCCCAAGGTTTACATAAGAGACAATTTCTCTAGGTGAACTAGAATAGCTCCTATTTATTGAGAATCTGCCATGCACTAAGATTTTGCTGACTCTAACGCTGATCTATTATACAAATATAAAGTTTGGTGGTACTTTGCCTGTTTTACAGATGAAGGAAATGATGCTCAGAGATATTATTTATACAAAGTCACAGGGTATGCAGAACAAGAATGTAAGGCTGACTAAAAAGTACTTTTGTTAAAAGAAAATAATAATCTGAGAATTTTCTAATTTCTAACAGTAGAGCATTTCTATTTTGATATATGTGTAATCCTTTTTCCATTTAAATATTTTTCCAAATAAGGCCTTTTAACCTGGCATTGTTTCTTCAAGGTAATATATAAATCAAATATATTGATTATTATCAATTATATAAAATCAATTGATACAAAATCAATTATATCAATAAGATACCAATTTTAAAAGGGCAAATTATGGCATCTAACGTGCCTTCTTTTTACTTTTAATGTTAATTTTTAAAATATAATTTTTATAAAAAACTAAATTATATTTACTTATTAAATATACTATGAAGATATATCAACCATTTACTTTATTTCCTTTTTTAAAGAAAAATTAAAACTTGATAATCAAATAAAATTTTCTAACAAGATACAAATGATTGTTTTGGACAGGTCTAGATTAACTTTGAATTTCTATGTAACACGTTTCTAAATGATCAAGTTTTTAAGAATAAGAGATTAAATTCTTAAGAAATTTGTATTTCTATGGTGGTCAGCACAATTTCTAAATTGAATATCTAAAGAAAGTCAAATAACAAAGTATTATCTTATAAAAATCAAAAGAAATTCAAGTGGAAGTTGAAGCAACTCTATCATAAAGTAAGAAATAAATAGGTTTATGCCCCATTTCTCCTTTGATTTATCACCTGAAAATAAATCAGTGAACACAAGAACCAGAGTCAAAATCTTTAAGTTGGATGACAGCAAGAGACATGTCCTTGTACTGCAAACATGGAATAAAATGAAGAAAAGATGAGGTGTAAAGATTTTGAGAGAGAGTGAGAACAACAACAAAAAAAAAATCAGTCTGAGTTACCCCTCAGAGTCATAGTGAGCATCAGGAGTTTATGACACCAAGTATCTTTGGGGTGCTCTATAAGGAGTGGTTAGAGCCGCAGGTCCCACCTCCATTTCCTATTTCATGCTTACTCATGATTCATCACCATGGGAAGTTAATGATATATTCTTTGGAAATGTTCAAGACCAGAAGATGTCAAATACAGTAGTCATTTGAAGTGGAGTAGTTGATTAAGTGGGGGTTTAGTAAAGGTCAGTAGAATGACTGGTGAAATTTCTCAACTCTCCCCCATTTTCTTCCTCCCAGTATCTAGAACGGTACTGTGCAATATGGTAGCCACTAGCCAGATGTGGATATTGGAAATAAGTTAAATCAAAACCTAGTTCCTCTTGCATTAGCTATCTCCTGAGTGCTCAATACCTACATGTGGCTAGTGGTTACTGTATTAGACAGCACAGGTAGGAAACATGCCCATCATCATAGGACAGACAGTTCTACTGGGTAGCACTGAAGAAAAGAACAATCTGTGTTAGAGTCACCAGACAGAAGATTAAATGATGCTTCTCAGTAACATCCAAAAGCCCCAGAAAAAGTCCTACAATTCCTAATGTTAGAGTTCTCTAATGAAAAATAGTTTTCAGTCTTATCACCCTATATTGTTTATCCTACCACCATTCATATATGGCATCAAGCTAGCCTTTTCATAATTTACTCTTGAAAATAAATTTAAAGCTGATGATCATGAGATATTTGAGAAAAACTTCCAAAATGAAAGAGACCTAAACAAATACAAAAACAACACAACACACACACACACACACACACACACACACACACACACGAAATATAAAAAAACAGGAGCAATGCAGAGAACAAAAAAATAAATTAATTTTTCATGATAAATAACAGAACATAGTCACACATTAAATTAGAAGATGCTGTTAAAAAGGAATACCCAAATGCAAAAATATCTGAGAAATTATTAACACAAAAGTATACATATAAAAAGTAGTAGAAAATTATAAAGATAAATAAGAATGATATCCTTCTAATTAAAAATAAAAGCTAAGCCAAAAGTATGAACAATAGATGAAAAAAAATAAGATAATTAAAGATTAATCCTAGCGAGGGCAGATCTGACTAATGAGAGTTCAACAACAACAAAAATCCTGAGAAAAATTTGCATTGAAAGTTGTAGTAAATTCCAGAGAATATTTATTATTTTTATTGATGTCATTTTTAAGAGCATTTTGTTACCATAACTTTTCCCATATACATGAATCACATTGGTGACAATTAAAATAATAATCATTATTTGAAAACCTACAAGCAATTTTATAAAACAAGTTGAATCCACATATTCCACAGGATAGATGACTAATTATTTACAAAGTGCATATATGAGATGGGTTCCTTGCTGTGAACCCAAAAGAATTTTTACTTTAGAAAGCAGAAGATAAACCATAGACTAAGACAGATCTGGATTCTTCCTGCTGACTCATTTGCATGAATGAAGTAAAACATTCAAAACCTCAAGAAAGATAAAAACTCCAGCTAATGAGGCCATTTGCACAATTTCATTAGCATGAATACTTCCAATTGATTAGCACAAAGTGTTACCAGGAAACCTCAAGAGTAAAAAGTAACATAGAAGATTGGAGGCTACATTCCCAAAACAGAGAAAACCCCTGGAGATGAAGCACTGGGGAGTTAAGAAAAGCATCTGGCCTTTTTTTTTTTTTTTTTTCAAATGAAAATCTCATAAAAGCAGTGTCTCATACTTACAAGACTGGATTAGAACAAGTGCTTCACTTTTATAAGGTTACTAAAAGTGAAATCATTAAGGAAAGCAAACTTTAATGATAGTTATTTATAAAATGTTATCATTATTTTATAAACCTTTTAAACAGGTTTGAACTAACTTTCCTCAAAAGTATCCAAAGATGTCAAGTCAGGTAACTGCATTTCATCAGTGATATGGAAGGTGCATTTGACCCCTGAGATAGCTATAGCTGTCCCATCCTCCAGGAAGAGCAAATCAATTCGTACTGCAGGGATGAGGTGCTCCAACTAATAGTACCTAAGCATCTTTTTATGTCTCTGTTTGGAGCAATCTCACAATATTTTCATGATCTCTTCATTTGGTGCCTCTTCTCCATGATCCTTTATATACAGAGAGAATTAGGAAGCAGGCTGTATTGTCCATTATTGTACCCGTAACTATTAAAAAACTGTCTACCACACCTTAGCAGGTATGCAGATATTGATGGAAAGAATGAATAAATAAACAGAAGTCTTAATTTTAGGAATGAGGAAATACCATATTAGAAATGCAAATATCAATTCGGGGCCAGTTAGTAGAAAAACCAGGAGCAGAACTTAGGTCTTTTGCTTCTCTGCTTATTGCTTTTAAAGCATTAAACAAATTTAATGCTAATTAGTTATAAATTTAAAATCTGAAAACAAAACTCATTAGCCCACATTCAAGAGCCAAATTGGCTAAGCTAATATGTCAATTATAATCAAAAAATAAATTTTAAAAAGCAATGTAAGCATTTTTTTGTGAAGTAACTTATTTAATACTCTAACTTATAATGGAGAAGAAACACCAAATTTTTATCAGTGGAGTGGAATTATGGAAGAACTTTCATGATTGGGATTATGTATTTCTATTATGTTTTAATTTTCAATAAGCATATACTTCATAAACTTAAATAAAAACACTAAAAAAAAGCTACAAAAATGTAATTACAATCTTTTTCACTACTATCATATGCTATTCTTACACCTTGAGACAAAAGATCTGTTTGTTGTTTGACAAAGCCAGCCTACTCCCTCCTACTCCTGTCTTTGACGCCTGTGATGATACCAGGAATTAACTGCCTTTATCTTTAGCTACTCCAAACCTATTATCAGTCAGGGTCCAGCATAAATGCCATCATATTCAATTATAAAGAATAAAAAGAACTCACAACACTAAGTACCAAGTGTACCAAGTAAGTACACTAAGTAACACTAAGTACCTGTGTACCAAGTAAGAGAGGAGAAAAAAGACAGATAATAAATGGCCTCTCTTAAAGAAGCATATAACTTAATTAGGTTATTAAAAGGTTAATAATGCCTAGAGTTGGTGAGAGGGTAGGAAAAAAAACTCCTTTATACAATATTAGTAGGGCTGTAAATCAGTGCCACAGTTTCGTTTTCCTTTACTTTGGGGGGAAGAAGATTTTGCAATGTGTCTCCAAGTTAAAAGCTAAGTATCCCATTAGCAATTTTGCTTCTCTAGTAACCATGTTCTCCAATGTGTTTAATTCCTTTCACATTAATGATGACTGTAGCAGAATTTTTAAGAGGCCAAAACGGTAAAATAAGTGTGCATTTATAGGATGCTGGTAACATAAATTATGTTATATCTATATTGATAATATTTTATGTGTAAAAAAGAGTGAGCTAGTTCTCTGTAAGCTAATATAGAAAAACACTCAAACATAAGAAGTGAAACAGCAAAGTAGAAAACAATATGTCTAATGTGATTCGATTTGTTTAAAAATATCTATGCACATGTGCATTAGAATTATCAAGGGACAGTCAAAAGGGTATAAGTAGTGATTGATTATCTCTAGGAAGTGGGATTGGGGGTGTGGGGTGGGGATGGCCCTTTACTTTTTTTTATTCTTCAAAATTTGAATTTTTAACCATATACAGCTATCAATTTACAATTACTTATCTACTAAAATAAAGTTTTTAAAATTCTATGGATATTTGCCTAATTAATGGAAAAGTGACATGAATAGTGGGGAAAGATTAAATAAAATAAATATTATCTTATATTGGCTTAGAAGGGTAGTTAGTGTTTCATTAAGCACAGATGGTGGAAGGACTCTGTGCATAGACTAGATTATACTTCCCAGTGCATGCCCATTGGGTACGGCCATGTAATTTGTTCTAGCCAATGAAATGTGAGTGGAAGTGGCACACTCCATCTCCAGTGTGAGGGAGTAAAAGCCTTTGCATAACTTTATTCAGCCATAGAGAATTTGTGCTGAGTTGGTGGAACAAGTTTGATGAGTAACTTTAAAAGGAACAGCTGCCCTGTTGTGTCACATAAATTTCCAACAGTAAAAAATATATGTTCACTATGTAAAACCAATGAAATTTGGAGCTGCTCGTTACTCTAGCCAAGCCTAGCCTGACTGACACAGAAGAGGAAATAACATCATTGGGAAAAGTTATAAAAGCGAGGCTTAGTTTATATCAGAGAAGGTCTACTATGTGTGCAGAGGCAGAAATGGAGATGCTCAGAAAGTGGTCCGGAGTTGAAAGGCAAATGACATTGGCTGCCATAAACAGGAAGTTACATTCAATTTACAACCTGCTAAAAGTGTTTTGTCTGCATAATTTTTGTCTTTGTTTTAAGCTGAGAAGTGACATAATCAAAGGCATTTCAATTACTCAGGAAGATTAGCCTGACAGTGCTATGCTAAGAGGAATATCTAGTTATAGAAATTGAAGAGGAGTACTTGGCAAAGAAGGCAGAATGGAGTGAGAGAAAAGGAGGAGAATTTTGTGTCCTAGAATTCAAGGACAAAAAAAGAAAGGGATAGGTGGCTTGCAATGTAAAACCCAAGGGGATGAAAGAAGGTAAGGCCTGACAATTAAGTAATTCTGGTGATTAAAAGATAAACTTAGAGAAAGTAATTAGTAGAGTAAGGTGGAAAGAAACTAGGTTGTAAGGGTCTGAGGAGTGAGCAGGTGGTAAGGAAATGGGGTCACTTGTAGGAAACTCTCTTTAAAAATCTACAAAAAGACAAGAAGAGAAATGAAAACACCTTGAGAAAATTTTTAAAAAGGTAAAGAAAGGTTGTTCATTTGTTTATTTGCAAACCTACTAAAAGTTTCTTGACTGCAGAAGATGGAACATAAATAGAAATTAAATTTAGTCCTAACTCTTCTCAATAGAAGAAACAAAAAACATCCCCTTTACATCAGAGTCTAGAGGCTACAAGTAGAATCGAGAAGTGAATAACTAAATGGGGGTGGTGTGGGAGTTGGGGACATTTAATTTCCAAGAACAGACCAGGAGACAGGAAGAAAAAAAAGGATACCTGAGTCCCACTGAGAGTTCAGATAGAAAGAGAAGAGGTTTATATTGGACCCAATATAGATGTTTAGTAAATATTCCAAGTCAGATACAGCGGCCTGTGAACAGAGTAAAGAACACAGAGAATTGGGGTCTTTTTGGGCTAAACTGAGGCAAGAACAGTAGGCAAAGGTGACTCACAGCATTTTTCTCATAGAATTTTCTGTATTCAATGGCTCACATTTGTGACCAGAGAGGGAATTATATGTTGATCACAAGTGATGGGCCAAACAAACAGAGGGGATAGCTGAATGGCAGTAATAGACAACCTAGTTAATAAGGCTTTTCCTGGCCATACTAAAAAAAAGAGATCAATCCCTATTCAGATGTCTTTCAATATTTTTGTCTGACTTATTCCTATGGAATTTATAATCTCTCCAGGCCTGAGTTTCTTCGTCTGTAAGATGGCTATAATAATACCAAACACACACATGGTTAAAGATTTTTTGTTATTTTTGTCTTATTTAATCATTGCTACAATCTGGTGAGTTAGGTATTACCATTAATCACAAAGTTAGAGATGAAGAAATTAAAAGAATCTTACCCTGACCTTTAATAATTTCATTAAAATATCTGAACATAAACATTTCATAATAATAGTCTGCTTGACTCAACACTATCCAACATTTGATGAAACATGAAAACTGATTCATGTATACTACACATAGGAAAACCACACCATGCACAGCTTAGAATGTGCAGACTGGACTGGTTATTCTTTTTTGCCACCTCTATCCAGCACTAATGTTCTCTTGCCTCTATTCTTTGAGGGGCTCTCACTCACATCACCTGAATCCCTTCCACCTGACTTCGGTCTGTGTTTGCCTGATAGAAACACAACAGGAGAACTAAGGGGTGGAGCTGAGAGACATCAGAGTACCTCTGCCCAAGCACCCTGTAAATGTCCGCATCGCCCTCCAAACGTCCACACCACTCTCCAAACATCCACACTGCCCTCTAAACATCCACACCACTCTCTAAGTGTCTACAGCACCCTTTAGCATTGCCCTCACCTCGGAACACCGTCCTTTTATTGATTCTTTCCTATTAAAACTTTAAATAAATTTTTTTCTATCCATACCCCGACTGATCCACAGAGTATAATGAAATACTATACATTTTATGTACAAAATGGAACATCAGTAATAAAGATCCATAAGTGAATGGAGAATGCATTTAAAACACATGAAGAAACACATGAGGACTGGAGAAGTAAATTGGCTCCCAGGCTGCAAAGCTAGTAAGAGCAAAGAAAAGGGCCAGGTCTTCTGATTCCTAGAACAGACGATTTGTGCTCCATTATGTGGTCTCTCTCACAGAGGAACCTGAACTGAAAAACAAAAGGTTCTGATTATAGGAAGCATCTGCAAGACATTGACTGTGGCTTCTATTAAATAAATTCCACTGTCAGACCTTTCCACCCCATTGTGAGAACAGTCCTACCACCTCTCTCTGTGGAGATAATTAGGATTTAACCTTCATGTTGCAGACAGAAAGTTGCTAGCTTCCAAAAAGAGATGTGACTTAAGGGTCAAAACTATTTTCTTCTGATCAATTCTGCTGCAGTGGATGAAGTTCTTATATTTGCTTCTTTTTTGAGAAGTGGAGGGGTATACTCTTCTCAATCTCTCTTTTGCATACTTAGAGCAAATCATGTATCATTAGGCAAAGTTAAGGAATACAGTCTTGAATTAAAACAATCCTTCAATTCTGATGCATTTACAGAGCAGAAAATTTATTTTCATTAATCAATTAACACTCTAGCTGTGTTTTGTTCTCTCCAAAATTATTCTTAAAAGTAATGGTGTACACAATCATTAATGGCATTTAAATACACACGCATGCAACACAAACACACACAAAGAAATATATACAAACATATACACATAGTATATAGACATATATACACAAATATAATCTTTAAAAGTTAATATAAATTTAATTAGTTTAATCTACAATAAATAGTGATGAACATTTATTTATTGTTTAGTGGGGGGAACTTCTGCATTAATGACTTAATGGATTACTTCCATAACTTGAGGTGGCATTTATTATTATTGTTGTGTTGGACCAGAGAGAACTAGGTTTAGAGATAAGAGCACAAATGCATAGCTTCGAAAAAACACACAGATGAGAGACCACTTAGTTCTTGGGAGAGGGAGAAAGTAATATAGCTCCTTGATGGCTTTCTAGTCTTGTCCTTTTAAGAGGCTTCATTCTTGGGTTTTGCTTTAGAGTTCCATGAGATATTCCTTTATTCTTTTAGTAATTCATCTCTTCCTTTAATTTACATAAACAAGTTTAAATAGTTTTGTTTTACTTGCAACCAAGTAGCTCACAATTTAAAAACATACTTTTTTTCTGATAATTATGGGTGTCTTCAAACGATGCAATTAAGAACATGAATTCTCAATATTGCTCGTTATTAAACCATAAGCATTAATGAAACATCAGATAACTAAATATATCAAATTACCAATAGTGTTTAAAAGTATGGGCTCTGGATTCAGACTGCCTACATTCAAACTTTTACATCAGTATAACATAGAACAAGTTATTTTTCTCTACTATGCTTCTGCTATCCCTTGTAGAATATGAAAAATAACTTACATAAAAAATGTCATTATGAAAATAAAGTAATATATGAAAAGCAGTTCCTACAGTAACTGACCTAAGGAAATGCTCAAAAATCATCAGCTGTATTTGTTGTTATTTTTTTACTCTGATCATCCCTATAGTTACTTTTCCTGTCTTACTTTCTAGACACATAGAAGTGTCAAAATACTATCTAGAAATGAAAGTAGTTTCAAATTCTGCTGTGAAATAAGATCAATGTCTGCCATAGTCATTAAAATTAACATTTTTAGTTCTATATCTTTGTTTAAATGTATAATAAGTTTCATTCATTCTCACAAGAATGGGTTGGGATGATGAGACTTCACTGAGACAGGGAGGAAAATTCTTTTCACACGTCTTGTCAATGATAAGTCAGACAACCTTGGGATATAATCAGGTACCTAATATGAAAATAATTGTGCCATCATTCATAAATGTAAATGACTGCCAACCACTTTTGTGACGAGTTGCCCTGGAGTTGTTTTCCCAGCTGTGCTAAATATAAATTGTGCTAAATAATTTTCCTTGCTCTGTCCTACATCCAAAAGCAAGTATTTTCAGAAGAAGGTGAGAGTAAGAGAGAGTTCATATCCCAGAACGAGTAAAACCTACTGGTCTACATAGGGATTTACCCACCACATCAGGCTCATTAACAGGCAGTTCTAGCCAATTGAGCAAAATAATTAGGGTCAGCTATAGATAGAATTACCATTAATTGTTTCCAGATTTCAATCTCTGGGCCCTTCATTCTAGAATTACTAATTAAAATAAGGAAGAAAAAAGTGCTCAGAAGTGTAGAGTCAATTTATGCTTCATAATCATGTATTAGCAAGCCAAATGGCTCATTTACGGAGAATGCTGTCCAAATCAGGTTTTCCAGTAGTAAACATTTAAATTCAAGGCACTTGAGAAAAATGTTGCTAAATAAATTCTATACACCACTGCTTGGTCTAGTTAACATGTCTTCCCACTCTTCTTCTGGAATAGTACCACCCACAAACTATTCTGAGCTTCTTGGAGTACTGGTCATACTCACTGGTCTGAGGTGTCATATGGAACCTAAGGGAAGCCAATATTATATGCCTCTGGGATTCTTTTCAAGATGAAAGAATGAGAGGATGTGTTCTTGACACTGGTCTTGAAACTGTTAATGTATAAGCTAGATTTGCTTGGAGCCATTTCCAAAGCTACACAAAGACAAATGAAACCCACATGCAGAGAGAAACAGAGATGAGGTGCAGAGAAAGATGAAAAGAAATGCCTGCTAGCATTTAAATCCTCCCTTCCATCTGCCCTTATAGTTTTACTCTTACCATTCCCAGTAATACATGCTAATAAAATTTCCCTTTTTTTTCTTAAACTAATCTACTATACCAGGATTACTTTCTTGAAACATTGTTGAGACTTGTTTCATTGCAAAGACCCTAGAATTATAGGGGCAATTTATATAGTAGTCTTCTCTACAAAAAATATATACATATATAAATATGTATAAACATAGGATATATCTTTATAAATGCCTCGTAGTAAGCTTCTAAGAGATTGTATTACAATAAGGACAGGCATCAGAGAACAAACTCCATAAGAATCCAAATATATCAGGATATGACTCTAAAACTCATTAGATTACTGGATTAAGAAATAAAGCATAATAATGATGTGAACTTTTATTGAGTTATTATAATGTGCCTGCCATAGATATAAGCACTTTACATCTATTATCGAATTTAATTTCACAATACTGCTATTAGGGTGAATTAAGTATCTCTGACAATCTAACTACAAATTTTGTGGCTAAAAACAACATGCACTTATTATCAGTTTCTGTGGATCAGGAGTCCAGATATAGCTTAGTTGCATTCTCTGCAAGACGGCAATCAAGGTGTGAGCCTGAGATGCAGAGTCATCTGAGTCTTGGAGAGGAAAGAATCTGCTTCTTCATTCACTTGGTTGTTGGCTGCATTCAGCTTCTTGTAAGCTGTTGAACTAGGCCTCATTTTTTACTGTTTGCCTGAGGCTGCCCCAAGTTCCTTGTCAGGGGAATCTCTCTATAAGCAATACAAGTGACAACCTGCTTCACCAACGCCAGTAAGAGAGAATTTCCTTGTAAGACTGGTGCTTCAATCATATGTAACATAATCGTGTTCATATAATCACATTTGCCCCATCACCTTTGCAAATATTCTATTGATTAGAAGTATGTCATAGGGTTGTCTGAAGTATATATTATTTCCCATTTTACAGATGAAGATGCTGATGCATCCTTAACAGAGAAGTTAAGATACAGAGTTATACTTCCAATCCAGGCAGTCTATTTCTATTATGCTGCTCTTTACTGGAAAAAAGAAAATCGTACTACAAATGGCAAGTTCAATAACAATCTCATATTTAACATTTACTAGCTGTGTGGACTGGAACAAAAGTGTTAGCCTCCCTGATACTGACTTAATTTTTCTCCTATAAAGCAAAAATAATGATAAAAACATTTCCGGATTTATGTGATGGCCAAATGACATAATGTATATAAACGTACATTGAAAGTCTAAGAATATTTTTTAAAATATTACTTAATATCCCTAGGAACTAGAATACAGTTACAAACCACATTGCTCCAAATTTATTTTCCGCAAATAATTAGGGACTATATTTCCTACAAGTTGCTATAATTCTATGCGCCCACATAGTCAAAGTGGCAAATTCAACCTTATTAGGAAGAGGGAGATGAAGATAAAGGTATCTAAATATGGTATGAGGCTTCACCATCACCAAGACATGAGACTTTAGTGCCCTTACTAGAATGACAGATGGGTTTGCGTGCACGCATGCACATGCACACACATACACACACACACAAAACCATATTCTTTTCCTTGCAATACTTTCATAAAGAACAGACTTAGAGAGATGTCTTTGGTAGCAATGAATAAGAAAGTGAAGAAAATTCACATCTATTGAGTATCTACTAAATGTTACCATTGCTTTAAGGACTTCATAGATGTTATTTCATTTAGCCTTTAGGAAGTTCTGTAAAATAGTCATTATTAACTCTCTTTTCACATTAAGAAACTATGAATCAGGGAAGTTATATAATTTTTTCAATGGAGAATTCAAACCCAAGACTTCTTTAGGTTGGACAAATAGGGAAAATATATATTTAAATATACACACATATATTTGATATATATCATGTGGAAATTCATATATTCAGTTGTCAAGTAACCAGGAGTAATTATGCTCTTATAATATATCAGTCGCAGATATATAAAAGCAATGAGAAGTTGGATTAAAATGACACAGCATTTTCAAAAGAGAAACCATTCAGTTGGGACTCAAGAGACATTATCCATACATCTGCTAACTAACCATGTGTCAAAGTCAACTGATTTAGATTCTTTAGCCCGAGCCTGAGGTTTTCTTCTGTAGAAATGGCACCTATTTCCCCTGCTCTATCTTTATTACAAAGAAGCTATTGGAATCAAATTAATTAATATGTTTGTAAGAATAAAGCATTACAAATATAAGGAATTATCACAGTCATGGGAAAACAAATCCAATCTTAGACTCATTTAGTTTTGAATAATGGTCAAAAAACAACCTCATGAAGTATCTCCTTTCACCAGAGCAGCTAACACAGTCTGTATATAAGATAACAACTTTGAAGCTTCTCAGATTTAATAGTTAAATGTAAAATATGTATAAGGAATAACTAAATAACTCTGGCTTCTAATCATTACATACCTATAAGCAGACTAATTTCAGAAAAATGATGACATAATTTTATGAGCTATAAAAAGATACAGGCATTATATTTACAGACATATTTTCCCTTAAATGTTTCATGTTTCATTTAAAACATGATGGGTTTTAATAAAAGCAATTTAGAAAACATACTAAGTTTTGCACATCTACTTTCCTATATCAGCATGCATCTGTGAACAAATAGAGAAAAAATGAAACTTTCTGTCCAGGTCCCTTGGAAGAGGCAGGATTTAGTGGAAACTGACATTAGCACAAACTGATAAAACAAACAGGAAAAGAACAGTAAGAGCACACTACAATTGTCATGATTAGGCCTGCTCTACATTGAAAGGAAAGCCCTACGGTTGGGGTGAGAGGCTCTGTCACTGGAAGAGTTCAAGCAAAGGCATATTGCTGGGGAAGACTCAGGTTAGGGGCATCCTAAAGTTGAAGTTTGTACAATTCTGTTGAGTATTTTTTAAAAAAAGAACACATACTTACAAATAAAAAATTCAATTGGAAAACGAGTATTAATTTATAATGAAATGTACAACAAACTCCAAATATTAAAATAGAAATCTGACAGACACCACAAACACAAAATTCTGAAAAATAACTTTCTTAGCTAACCCACCTTAATAACACTTTTTTTCCCTTTACATCTTTAGATGAATACTCTTCATTTCTTCTTCATATGACAATGATTTTATATGAAAGTTTTCAGTGAAGAGTCTAAGAAAACAAAATCAGTCTTTCTCTTTACATGGTTGGCTGAACTTTTATAATAAGTTTTAGAACAGTTTTTCCTTCAGCTTCAAAAAAGCTTTTCATTCACAGTCCAAGGTAAATTTTTAGGATTGTTGTTAAATTTGGGACACATATTAAATCTCTTTTATATTTGAACTCTAAGACTTAAAGTTATTTTTCATAGACTAGTTCTGGCTCCATACATTTCAAACCTCACTTCTCCTCTACTACGTACACATAACTTCAGTGCTAGACTTTCTAGAATTGGTACATATTAGACCTAAACTCCAAACTGACATTTTTGTTATGTTACTCTGTGTGTTACTGATAATTTAGAAGAGAATCCAACGTCACATGAAGTTGAGTCAAGAAGACCCTTAGTAGAGTTCTTTCCATCATTATAATTACATAAGTTTCTGTTGCTTTATTCATTAAATGACCCTTTGTACCCCTGAAGTAGTAGATAGGCAGACTTGTATTATCAGACTGGTACATACCAGGATGAGAATACTAGGGTTGAAAGTCCCATTTCTTTACCTATAACTCAGACACATGGCTATCCTCACAAGGAAAGCTGGGAAACTTAGTACCCGTGGGTAGCCACCTCCCAACAAAAGCTCACACAATAGGAGGTAGCACACATTTCTGGTGGATAGGTAAGCATCTCTGACATAGCACTGTATTAAAATCTATAAAAGCCTCATTAAAATATAGCACAAAGTCTCACATAGCAAGAGCTCATCACAGATGATTTCATTTAACTTCTATTTCTTGTTCTCCTCCCTTAATATTTTTGATCTTGCCCTCTAGCTATGTCCTTGACCAATTTTTTTCAACTCCAAAAAACTCAAAATTGTGTTGTTGTTGTTGCAGTTATCCTTTTGCTTTATCTTTCATTTTCCATTTAAAAAACATTCATGTGGTCAAATCATTTTATAAAGCCTCCTCTATCTTATCTCTCAAGAGCATAACTATATAGAGAGTGGGAAAATGTGTGTGTATCGAGAGATTGGTAAAAAAAAAAATTACTGATCATTTTGAAAAGAACTCATTATTCAGTGAAAGAGAGGAAAAGGCATAACAAGCTAATCTCAGTATGGTTTCAGGAGTCTGAGCAGTTGTATTTACCTAGGATATAAACAGATGACTTTCTGAAAGGCTAATCAAAATTAATGAATAGAAAAAATGAGGAATAGAATTAATGCATGGAAAACAGGAAAAGAAAAATTGTAATCAGGCACCAAATTTGTTCTACTAAAATGAGCTAAACTCTATTAGAATTTACAAAATTAAATCACCTTTTAGACTTCTCTCCCCTTTAATATTAAAAAATAAATATAATAAAAGATTTTAAAAAGAAAAGGAAATCTAATTGCAATCACATAATGTGTATGATGTGATGAAAATAAAAGTCAAATGAAAGTGTGAGAACACACAATATCAGGTGATTTGAGAAACCAAGGTGTCCGCGATTCATGCTATTTGCTTACAAAGGAATCTGGGTAATAGAAATAGAGAAAGGAATGGCTTAATTCTTGTTTTCTGTTGAGAATATACAGACATCTGACTCACTGATAGTGCTAAATTACTTGCTTCTTCACTGATGCTAAAGATACCCTTCAGTACCTTCCATCAGAAAATCAATTTCCTTGCAGAAGGGTTTTTGAAGGAGGCCTGGGGACCTTCTATAACTAGTTATACCAAAACACACTTTCATTCCTAAAATGCCCTCTACAAACAGGGCACATTTAGTCTTGCAAATCACAAATGTATCTCTGTCCTTTAAATCAAACTAGTTTGTCATTGGAAAAAAAAAAGTGACACATTCTCCTGCTTATTTTTTTATTGCTTATAAGTGCTTTGTCAAAATATCTCCAAACAATAGTGAACAATTCTGGAAATTGTGTGTGTGTGTGTGTGTGTGTGTGTGTGTGTGAGAGAGAGAGAGAGAGAGAGAGAGAGAGAGAGAGAGAGAGAGAGAGAGAGAGAGGATCACTCATTAACTACAGTATTTGTTATCTAAATGCACAAGAGAAAATACTTTTCATGACATTTTCATGCTTTAGATAAGATATATATTAGCGATATAGGTCACTTTGATGCTGGAACTTCAATTTGTTATTTAAAAAAATGTGTGCACTCTCATCACTTAAGAATCTGCAACAGAGTTATTTATTGCAGCAAATATCCAAATTATTACTTTCTCTTTGTTGATTATTTTTCAAAAGGCTTCAAAAATTTCAGAAGTTACCACATCTGACTAAATCACTAGAGCACATCATTTTTCCCTGTCACATATTTTAAAAAATACAAACCTGATATTTTCCTTCTTTGCAAGAGCCTGAATTTCAGCAAGTGCCTTCATGTCCTCGAAACCTGTGCCATCAATAATAATTTCTATGTTTATAAGCCTTAATGTGTTGAGTAATTGAAATTCTGGCTTCTCTAGCCACTAAGGATGCCAACTTTTCATTTCTATTTAATACAGTTGAGACCAAGGTGTCTCGACTCCCATGTGCTCAGAACAATCAGCTAAGTTCTTCATGAAAGTTTTCTGGCAAGAACTGAGAATGTATTATAAATCCTAGGTTCTAGAGAGATGGGTTTGGTCTAGCTCTGTTATTAAATAGCTGTGTGACCTTGATACAAGTCACAATTCTTAGGACCTCTTGTGCATATCTATAAAGGGGAGTAGTTGAATGAAATACTTGCTAATGATAGCTAATGCTATAGGTGCTTCTTGCAGCCCAGATATTTCCCTGTACTTTACATGTATTAATGTATTACATCCTTGGAATAACCAAAGGAGAGGTTCTTTTCTAATTTTTGCTCTATAGATGTAGAAACCCAAGGCATGATGAAGTTAAGAATCTTACCCAAGGTCAAAACAGCAAGTAAAGGTGAGACAGATTCAACCCAGGAGTAAATGCTCTTAGCCACCCCACTAACCTGCCAAGGTCTTTTATAGCACTGATGTGATCTGATTTATATCAACCTCTTTTACATAACACTTAGTTAGATCTAGTGTTCTTGGTAGATTTTTGAGACAAGTAACATGAAAGAAGGAAAAGAACCTGGACCAAGAACCAGACAACTGATCCCTTCTCTCTCTCTCTTGAACTCAAAAACTTGTGTACAGCCAGGAAGGTTGCCAAAATGTCTCTGTGCCTCACAAATCCTTAATGTCCCCTCCAGTTTTCTATTTGTGGGACTAAATCTCAACTAACAAATGATGCATCAATATTGTCAATAGAAACCTAGGTCCTCCTATGTAGAGAGTTGAATGGTGGTCCCCCAAAAGATATGAACACATCCTAATCTCTGGACCTGTGAATATTTCTTTATATAGCAACAGAGTAAATGTTACCTTATTTGGGAAAAGGGTCTTTGTATGTAATTAAGTTATGGATCTTAAGATAAGATTTCCCTGGACTACCCAAATAACTAGTGACAGCAAAACATAATTTCATTTCTAGAATAACTTTTACAATACATACATACATACATATGTATATATATATATATATATATATATATATATATATATATATATAGAGAGAGAGAGAGAGAGAGAGAGAGAGAGAGAGAGAGAGCGAGAGAGTTAGTCTTACAAATTGCAAATGCTTCTCTATCCTTTAATCATTTTGACCATGAACTAATTGAAAAACAGGTCATATCCATATACTTATAAGATAGAAGCAAAGGGAGATTTCACACTTGGACATGCAGAGAAGGACATGTGAAGACGGAGGCTGAGATGGAAGGGATGTAGCTACAAACCAAGCAATGCCAAGGATTTTGGGGAGCCAGCAAAAGCTAGGAAGAAGCAAGAAAAAATTCTTTTCTAGAGCCTTCAGAAGAAGCCAACCATGCCTATTACCTGATTTTGGATTGCTAATCCCCCGAAGAGTGAGAAAATAAATTTCTGCTGTTTTAAGAACCCACTGTGTGGCAATTTGTTGCACTAGCCTTACCAAATTAATAGAGTCCCTATTCGGAATGAATTGGGTAACTCAAAGAGTAGTATCTGAAATATGTTTATATTCAGTGATTTTGCAGAGTAAGTGAGCAAGAAATATATTCTTATAAATATAAACTCATATCATAGAAATTAATATACTTTAGCCCCTTTAAGCACTAGCAAGGAAAAGCCTATCCATAAAAGAATTGATGTCTACCTAGTATAAAGCAATTAAGACTTGAAATTTAAACAGTCTGCTGGCCTTAACCTTGATGTTTGAGCATATATGTATACATGTATGAGTACATACCTATTTAGGTCCAACAAGAAATACATATAATTTTTCCTTTCTAAATCCACATCCTATTATCCAATCAAAACAACATTGATAAAACACAAATCTGACAATCACATTATTCTCCTGCTTATCACTAATGATATTGTAAAAGGCAGGCTGTGTTCCATTAAAAATTTCTTTAAGAGGACAAGTCTCTGTCTAGAGAATGGTGTTAAGGGTTGCAAACCTGAAGCCACATTAGTGTTCTTAGCCTAGACCTGCTGGTGGGATGATGGGTAAGTCCCTGCTACCTTCTAGATCTAATTGATAAGGTAAGTCTGGGAGCTCCATCAGATAAAGAGAGGAACAGAACTCCAGTAAATGTAACCCTTAGTAATTTGCCCATGTTGTACCTGAGAAATAAAGAGAGACAGTGACTACTTTACATATATAGAGATAGCACCCTGTTCAGGGTACCAACCAGTCATCTTTCTTCAGTGCATTATATTGACAAATGTAATGCAAAAGTAGTTGTCACTTGTAAAAGCCCACAGGAATTAGCATTGTAAGTACCCAAGAACCTGTTAGCAAAATATCTGCACATATTTCCCTGTAAGTTACTTTGGAAAACAATGAATAGTACATCAGAAATACAGCCCGGGGAAGTTTATTCTAAATCAAAAACATAGTCAGAGATCTCTGAATACTCTGTATTTTAAATTGAGACCAAAAAATTTAGGCACTAGGTCTCCCACCTCTTGTGTTCAAAACAGAGAAACAATGGCTAAAATTGGGCTGTTTGCTATTCAAACGAATCATCATAACTCATTACAAAAGAGTCCTCTTTTTTGCAAATTTTAAAAAATCTTCACAGGTAGTCTTCCCCCACCTCCTCCAATCTTCTTAGTGGCTCTTTTCTGTGAATAGACATACAATTGGGGTGAGACTTTTTCTAGCTTGCTTAGCAGGAAACTGTGTGCTAATGAATTGCCATTTTATACTAACAAGCCAATAATTAGTCTCATTCAAAGCAGTCATTGAGTAAGGAACCGAGATTCAGGCTATCCCTATGCTAGGGAATTTTCTTTTTAGCACCTAGGCCAATCCTTTCAGTAACAGATAGCACAGAATGGTAAGCAAAGGTATTTTAATCTCAGCCCACTGCTTTTCTTTTTCATCTGAATGCCCTCTGCCTATTTAATTCTGTGTTTTGGTTTTGTTGAATCCAGAGTTATAGGCTCAACAGGAACATGGGTGGCTGTGATCTAATGCTTGCCAGTACACCTCACTCCTAAAATAATGTCACAGTAGTAGGAGGCAGTTTTCCCCAAAGGGCTCAGGAGGCAAGGGGCCCTAAGTCCAACAACGGAGGGCTACATATGCAAATCAGTAGTGTGTTATTACATTGCAGATCCTTGTAATTGAACTCATTACAAATCAAGCACAGTAGGTAAGCAAAGCTGTGTGCTGTCCACATGTACACCCATGCACGTGAGCACACGTGCACACACATGCACACGCTCACACATTAAATAGTTTCTGAAGCGGTAAGTATCTACTATGGGTTAACCATCAAGCAGTGGAGAGCAATTGTTTCCTTATAAAACCCTGCACTATTTACCATGATGTTAATCAGAAGGCTACAAAAGTGTAATTTGGAAAGCTGGACTCCTTACTGCAAATGCTGTGTGGTTTTTTTCCCTTGATAATTATGCATTTGCTGTCTAAGATTAATCAGGGAAGTTAATGATGCAAAAAATTACATTTATAATCCAGTCTGAATACAGCTGTACTGCAAGCTAAGTTCTAAGTCCTATTAAAGTAAATGGAATTAATGGGCTGTCGCTGGCAATCTTTATATCTATCAGTTACTAATTAACATTCTTCTGTAAAGAATAGTTTGTGGTGGGGAAAAAATAAAACATATCTTAGTAGCAGCTATGGTAAAGCTTAAGTAATTAGAAAGGCCAAAGCAGCAACTGCTAAGGATGACAATGCAGGGTGTTCACAATGCAGTGAGCAAGTAACTGCCAAATTTGTCATGTCATCAGTTTTTTAAAAAATCTGTGTGTGCATGTGTGTGTGTATGGGTGTATAAAGTTGTTTGTTTTACGCAACAGCAAATGATTACCACTAAGGATGACCTTTCAGTGGGAAATGTCGATGTCAGCTAATAATGCAGGAACAGAGGCATGCGAACTGTGAAACCGGAGAGTCAAATTATCTACAGAGGACAAATGAATGTAGCACTTTATCTTCGGAAACACTCAAGCATATTTGCTGCTCTCATCACAAAAAAAGCTCCCAGTTTGATTACTGATTTTTAATTGTTTTCTGTTCTTGTACTAATTTGAAGTGTCCTTTCCTTCCCAGCCTTTAGCATTCTCTGTATGTGTGTGTTCATTTGATCTTTAATACACAAGGTAAAATATATTACTTTTGGATTTTAATTCTTTTGTATTTTTGTTTTGTTTTGTCCAGAAACATGTGCTTTGTCGCTCTGCAGTCCAGAAGACTAAATTTAGTAATAAAGGATGCAGTTCCTTTTATAGAAGACATGAAAGAGTTTCCACTCATTTTTTTATTACTCACAAATTGAGACTCAGATGCAATAAAATCTCCCATAGACCCTGTAGATAAAAGATGACTCTATTTTAAGGGGGAAAAAAGTGACAAAGGAGGAAGGCATTCAAAAATAATGCTTTCAAAAGAAAATGAGGTCAAGATCATTTGCCCTCGAATTTTCAGTGTCCCCAATTTGCTTTGACACCAAACGGTTAACAGTTTGAAGAGATCATTTGCTTATAAACTTTCCAGAAGTGAAAGAAACTTATTTTTTTCAGTTAGATTAATACTGAACCTCACAAACAGAAAAAAAGGCAAATGTTTTGAAAAGTCAAGTGATAGAATAAAGTGAGTCCTGAATTTTGAGTGAAAAGATCAAGGTTGAAATTGTACCTCTTTCACTTACTAGGAGAAAAAGCCTGAAAGTTAGATTTTTTTCATCAAAAGGGGATAAAGCAGATGACCTTCTCTCCTTCTAAAGAGAGTTTAAGATGTTAAAGACTTCACGTGAGATTACGAGCAGGTAGATGCTCAAAAATGGAAAGTAATTCTGTGTTGAATTCAGTCCATCTATACAGCTATCAAGAGACAGATGTGTCTTTAATATAGGCCCAGAGGATCTGAACCCTGAGGGCTAGGGACGAGGCATTAGATCTGGGAAGGGAGCCAGCCTGCCTCGGCCTGGCACTTTGGAATGCTGTCCTCAAAATTTCCAAAGTCCTGAGTGGGTACCTGGACCCATAGGAATAGACACCTGCATCCAGGTCCCTATAGAGCTCCGTGACTTGCACCCTTGCACTTCTGAGGTTGTCATGATGCCTGGGGGCAGGGTGGTTCCAAGAGGGCAGCCTGGGACACTCCTGCTGCACTGTGTGCTGCTTCTACATACAAGATCAGGCTACCCATGGGTGCTGACACTTGATTTAGCATGACTATTCCTAGTGAGCACAAGGCATGTTTGGGGTTTTAGGATACCCACTGTCCATGGTGGATCGTGCCTGAGTCACATGTGTAGGCCCTAAGTGGTTCTTGCCTCTCTTATTCTGAAAGTCTAGGTCCACAGCATCCACGCCCACCACTGGCTCCAGTGTCTTCCTAGGTGGCTTTCGAGACTATTCCTCCTCATGCCAACAAACCCCGCCAGTCAATGTCCTCTCACCTCCCAATGATGTCTCCCACCTCATGCTGTCCCTGTCACCTTAGGCTGTGTTAGATGAGTTGGACATGTTTTGCCAGAATGGAATTGCTCCTCTTGCTCTTCCTGCAGGCCACTACCCTTTGGATTGATGGCCTTATGTGGCTGGCAGGAGTGCAGTTTTCGTTGAAAAGAGAGCACATTCTAGAAAGGCAATGATTACTGCCTGAATTGTTCAGAACACAGTGGAAGATACATTTATGCTAGAAAATCCAAACAGTAAATTTGATGTCAACTAACGAGAATTATCCTTCACACTTTCTTATATAATTTGGGAAGGCTTGAATCTCTTGTCATCATTAAGTGGGAAACATAGTAACAACTTCTGAGTGGGTCCCCAGGGGTCTTCACCTCAAGCAGGTGGATAAGGCGGCTTGGCAGTAACAATGTCACAGCCCTTAAATTACTGGTGTTAGGAGAAAGCAGAAACAAGGTCTGTTTTAATACAAACTTGCCTGAAGAGCCCTGGCATTGAAATAACAATGCTATTCTTTCCTTCTTACGAGGGAGATATGAAATCAACTAGGAATGGTGAATTGGGCAATACACAATAGAAAAGAAGGTGTCTGCACTCTAGAAAAAAATTTTCATGTGCACAGATGGGACAACAAATAGATATATAAGTAGCTCTTGTCTACTAAATAGAAGTAGACAAATATTCTATTTTTTCTTCAATAAATCATTATGCCTCATATGGGCCCACAGTTTGGCTATATATTTTATATTTAACTTGTTTTATAGACAGGAACCAGGCCAAACAACATTTGTCCAGGCTCTGGACATGCTAGAGGCAATTCTGTGGGGCATCCTCCAAAAAATATATACACATATTTATCAATACCTACTTCAATATCTACATAAAATTTATAAAGCTATATGGTCAAATTAATTCTCTGTGTTGAATTCAGTCTATGTAGCTCAAGAGGACTTAATTTTAATTATTTGGACATGATGATTATTATTTTTTTAATGTAAAATAAATGTTGTAGTTTGCCTAGTCGTCACTTTACTTGATGATGCCTATAACACTTATGTATTCTAGTCTCATTTTAACTAAGACTCACATCTTTAAACTAATTCATCTGTTCTTTCAAAATGATTTATGTGGCTGCTCCAAGCAAAATGTAATGGTAAAGGGAAATAACAATTTAAAAATCTTGCCCCCAAATGAGAAAGAAAATGTTTATTACCCTTTCTTCCTTGACCTGTCACCAAAATGAAGGGATGATAAAATTATGTCCCCATCTGGAAGAACTACCATTTTTTTTGTTATTGTTAGAAGCAATATAACCTGTGTTTGAGAAGAGGGGCTCAGAGTTTATTTTGCTGTCATTCTTATGAGAGTTATTATGTTTGTTAGTTATGTAATTTGTGCAAACGTGCCTCTTAGTGTCCTCATTTGTATATTAAGACAACACAGCACCCATGACATTGGGTTGTTGGAAGGATCCAAAGAAATAATGTAAGATAAGCATTTATGTATTTTACCTAGAACCAAGAATGTGTTTAAGAAATACAAGTTGCTATTATTTTATCATAGATCATAAAATGATGTTTTGCTTTAAAAACACTTTTATTACACATTAATAACAAATCTCAGAAAAAATGATTTTTTGCACAAGATCCTTAAATATCACTAAAGTATACGGTATGGTTGCAAGTTCCACAGCAGTTCTGTTTTACTTCATTTTATAACACATGGCCTGAGGATACTAATTTTAAACCACTTTCCCCTGTTCAGTTGGTCATGACTATCTGAGCTGCAGATTCTCTTTCTTGCAAAAGTAAAGCAAAAAACTGACAAAAACTAGTACTGAATTATGCATGTCAATGAGTTTAAAATGAAAAGCTGAAATGTATTAAAATCATCAGATTCTATTGTGAAAAGGGAGAAATGGCCCTGCAGTGCTTATGGTAGTTTGTTCTTTTTTCATAGACTAAAGTAGATTGAACCACGTGTCTAGTCAAGATGTAACAAGATACAGTAAAAAAAAAAATATTAACAGTATTCAGTTCAGCTTCTTATTTTCACTTCACATGCAACCGATCAACATCATTTACTTAATGAAACCAACAGCACTATTTTAAGAGATGCCTCCATTCATAAAAGTGCTTTTTATTGCCATCACAACACAGTTTTGGAAATTACAGTTTGGTTGGCATTTAGAACTTCTCAGGTTGGCCACAAACCTTAAAAGGAGGCCCAGCTTTTCCCCCGCATGGAGGATTACCCTGCCATGTATCTGTTTTCTGGGTGACCTGCAAAATTAATTCAATGTTGAAAACTGGAATTAAAGAAAGTAATTATTTTTTTTTCTTTTCAAAAAGTACTGAAATAAAAATAACAATGCTATTTGCAGTCACACAGATACATGTAAAGATGGAAAAGATACATTACCTAAATTGGAAAAAGATTTAGTTTATTTTAAAATAACAGAAATCTGGAAAATAAGCATACTCTGAGTACTTTTAATGGCTACTGGAAAGAATTGGATGGGTAGAGATCCAAGCATCTGGGAAAATGCTGGCTCAACAACTTTACAGAAGAACCTTGAGTCCCTCCAAAGGACACAGAAAGGAAATCATCACTGCCCAGCTCTTGCCCACCAGCCTCAGAAGACGCAACTCAAGCATCATGAATATTTAGCACTGAGTATTCCAGGAAAACCATGAGCAGCTGCAACCTGAATCCTGGACATGAGGAAGTTCTTTTGACCACAGTCATAATGCAATCTCTAGACTCTTTTCCTACTTCTGTGTTGAAGCCAAATTTGTACCTATCAAAGAGTAGAAGTAAACATTTTCTTCTCCTTAGAGTGACCTGTCAAACATACCCTATTCCCATGCCCCAAGCATGAGGGAGGCTTAGAAAGGAAGGATTAAGATTCATAGAAATAGATCTATTCACTCATGGATATTTTCATAATCTACTTCTTGCCTATCTCTCAAATACTTTCTTTGACCTGGATTTAAGGATTAAAATATTATCATGATTAAGTAACAAGATAGAACAGAATTGATTTTTCAAATAACTAAAATATTTTGATGGTAGATTCCAATAGTTAGATAAAGTAGTAAAGCTACAATTTAATTAGCTTTATAAATAAGAAGCAGAGAAAATATTTCTTCATGACTCCAAATTCATGAGACTCTCTTTCCCAAGGTTCATATTTTTGCCGATGCAAGTATTTTCTGTGTTTTGCTCTTTCTATTGACACTCAGTATATGAAATGATCCAAAAGAGGAACAATCAGGAAGGACCACATGAGAATACCGTAGACCATGACCAAACAGAAAGTTTATAAACCAGCCTTGGGGTAAAGTCTTAAGGTATTAAGAGACAAAAGCGACCACTGAATTTTTTTTTCTAAATATAGTTCTCAAACAACAATACTTAGTGACATTTTTCTCTTCCTTCACTGGTGGCTACAGAAACTTAGACATATTCACTAAATTTGAACAATTCAAGAGAACCATGTGATTTGACTACCTTAGAAAAAAGAGCCTTGGGCTAGGCCCCAAATTTAGCCCTGGGCAAATAGCAAAGGATTAAGAATGCATTTTTGTTCATTTTGATGAGTGAGTGACTGAAACACAAGGAAGTCATATAGCTTCTATTTCTGTGCTGTCCAATACCATGGACATTGGTTAAATGTGACTTTTTAAATTTACATTAATTAAAACTAAAAATTCAGTTCCTCAATCTCACTAGCCACATTTTCTATGTTCAGTAGTCACGTATAGTAAGTGGCTACCACACTGGAAAAGAAATGACACTTTCACCATCATAGAAAGTTCTAATGAACAGCACTGCTAATGTAGTCAAAGCAATCCAAGGTTGTCTTTTAAGCCCTCTCTCCTTTCACATTTCTTAAAGTTCCCCTTTTATGTAAATCATACTATTGGCCAGGTATTTTCCACATTTTATCTCCATTTAACTTGCTGCATTATGTGACAAATAATACAATTCTCATTCTATGGAAGAGGACAAGAGTTGAGGGAGGTTAAACATACTGCCCAAGGTCACATACCAAGAACAGAACGCCAGGTTCACCCAGCTCAGAGTTACTGCTCTATGTATAATGCTGTGAGGCTCCTGGAGTTTATACTCACTACTCCAAGCAAGGTACTTCAGAGACACAGATGAGGAGAACAAACCCATGCAAATGCCCTTCACATAGGTCCTTTGGGTAAAAATGTGACAAGGTGAGGAAGTAGAAAATGAATTAACATGGTCCAAAAGCCACTTCTGTGCCAGGAAGTATACCAGACATGTCTCAATTTTCACAAAAAGTCTATTCAGTTATGTGCATCACACAGACAGGCAAAAATAAAATGGCTTCTTTATTGAACTGAATGTCTCTTGAGGTCAAATTTGACTCTGATCTGTGGCATTAACTTTCTCTCCCCATGGGATATTCCTATCTGACTTGAATCAGATTCCCAGTGGCTATGAGAAGATAAAGAGCTGAGGATATTTATCACTACCACCACCTTGTGGTGACCTTGGCCACTGCAGGTATTCCCTTTCCTAAACTGAAGATTAGGTAGGTTCTAGAAGTACCTCTGTCCTCTGGTTGAGGTGCATGAATGTGACAAGTGGTGTCAAGGTGGAACCTAAAAAATGAGTCCAAGGTGAGTTCCAATACAAGAAAATCTAAGGCACATATTTGAAGTTAGAATGGGGAACAAAGAGAGGCAGACAAGTAAGTTAGAATTCTAAATGGGCAGTGATGCCAATGGATCTCAGCACCAGGAGCCAAGGCTGGTGGGCTATTTACATGCTTCAGTACACATGGATGTGGTCTTCACAGGCCCATTTAAAAGATTTGGGTTCAAGGGTCTTAGAGAGAAAAAACAAAAGTCGATTAGAAATTTGGTGCCTATCGATGATAAGTTTTTTCAGTGTTTTGCAGTAAAATGCAATTTAAAAATTAGGATAGTTTAGGGAAGGTTTGTCTGTTTTCCATAAAATTAAAGGCTACAAGTAGAGGATTATCTTTTTTTTTCTTCTTAAGGTTATATGTTCTGTTGTTTAAAATCTATTTTTTAAATAAAATGACATTAATAGAATATTCTAGGCTGTTTGTTTTAATGCCCTTTGTTGGCAATGTTAACTATTGGCAACCTTATGTTAAATTATATGTGTGCCCTTGTGTGTGTGGGGGGGGTATGAGAGAGAGAGAGAGAGAGAGAGAGAGAGAGAGAGAGAGAGAATTATTACTGGCTTGTGAAGGTCAAGTCTAGGAACTACTGTGCTATGGGATTAGTAGCAAAGCAAAGCGTAGACTATGTATTTCAAGGTCCCCCACATATTCCAGTGGGTCCTGGATGTTTTTAAGAATGACCCTTTTATCAACGTGTCACGTATTAAGAAGAGAAAGCTGAGTTTAGAAGACTAAAAGATGCAAAGTCAGGAGGTAGATTAGATGTCTTTTTCCACCCTCATCCCAATTACTGAAATTCTGCATGCCTCCTTCATTTACTGGGGATTCTAAGCTGCGCAAATCACAAACAACAGAATAGATGTAGATACAAATAAGTCAAAAAAGGGTAAAAACAATTGCCTTAGACAATGTATAGTAGTATAAGACAGATATGGTTTTCCCATGAAAGAACGCATCAAAATGTGAGTCATGGAGCAAGCATCACCTGTAGAGTACCCATTGTTCTGGAGTGGAAAGAAATTTTCTGCTAAAGTATTGCTGTTTCCATCACTTTTGTGGAAAGAGGTCTGCTGGTCATCTAACTGCCTTTGAATCAAGCAACAATATATGTAGTTTTGATGCATACCACAACTATAACCTGATCTAAAGAATTTATTTTAAATTTGGTTATCTATACAACTGCAGAGCAGAGGCCAAAACTGCCAAGTGTTTTCTTTGCAAATATATTCTAAAATGAGGAAGCGGTATATTAATAATCCCTTTGTCCGTGATTGGCAAGATGAAATTGAGCAATGACCTGAAAGACTATTTTTTCCATCAACTAGGGCTTTCCCCATTCTTCCCTAACACTGCGGACAGAGGCTTTATGGAATGATGGGACATTACTAAAGTTCGTAAGGTGGTAGTGCATTTAGGAAACCTGAAGCTAGAGCTGAGTAAAAAGCTTGTTTCAGAAACTCTTCACTCTGACACCATAGGCTCTAAGTGGCATTTCACTGTCGGATGGATCCAGTTTAATTGCTCACAAGTAGCATCTCTGCTGTAAGGGCAAGTAACATTAACCGAGAAAGGCTCTGGGCTTCAATAGCCGAAACATTAACTGGCAGTTGGAAAAAAAGAGGATGTATTCTCATATCTGCCACCAATTGGCTATGTCACCTTAGGCAAGTCATTTTTATTCATTTCCTTAAAGGGTACTCTCTGAGGGAAAGGTTTTAAGGTAGCCTTTATGAACAACCTAGATAAGAGAAAAAAGTCAATAAAATAAGAAAAAAAGAGAGAGAGAGAAGATGCTTAACTTCTCCAAGCACCCATTTACTGTTTTCTAAAAAAGGCAGGTGAGTCTGTCAGTAGCTGCGAAGTTCTGTTCTGTGGCTGAGTGACTGGCTGCCTGTACAGGAATAACCTGGGATCCTCTTCATTATACCGGCTCCCTGGAACCATTCCTAAAATTTTAACTTAGTAAATATGGGGAGGAGCTTTGGAATCTGAATTGTTATAAGCACCCCAGATGATCCCAACACTTAAACCAAAGTGTAAGTAGTGGTAGTAATAATAATGATAAAAATAATAGTTGAACCTCCACAGTACTTACTATGTGCAAGAGATTCTATCAAAGTAACATATGTATATATCTTTTCAAATATGACCTATGTCCTTTCTCACTCCATGATTTTATGACTTCATGTACCTTCCCACTTCTATTTTGTCTGGGAATTACTTATTAAAGGTAGAATTAGAATTTTTTTTTTAAGTCTCCCAACCAATACTATACATTATAATTAACAGACAGTAAGTGTTGGCTAAATAATGCAGAGAAAAAGATTAAAGTCTCTTTTTCTTGTGATCTTTAGGGATCACAAGCTACAAAATTATGAGAAATTTGCCAACTTTAGGGAGAGTGAGTTTGTCATATTAAGGAGTTGTACTCTCTCTTTTCCTGGAGATGTGCTAAAAATAGTTGTTGGTCAAAGCCATTTGCTATGGGCAGGAGAAACAAAATAGGTACAGGGGTCTCCTTGGGCTATTTATGGCCAGGTCTGCTGTGAGCTTGGGGTGCAGGTTGGAGGCCCTCAGAAGCTCAGTCAGCTCTTCCCAACATAACACCCTGTGAAAATCTACTTCTCTTTTCCTCTGTTTTTCTCCAGGCCTATTCCTTTCCCAGGTAGGAAGGCTCATTCTTAAAACAGAAGGAAAAATAAGAACATAACATGTTCCATGTTCCCATGCTCACTCTGAAAATGAAATAATTAAGCACATGAAAAAAGTAACCACTTGACCAGGTAATGGGAATTGCTGCTAGTGACACTTAATCAAGCATACACATCTATCTGCCCACGCGAATTTTTTTTCTTTCTTTTTTTTCCTACCACCACTATTTTTTTAGACCTCATTTTAGGAAAAGTGACCTAAATTCCATCAAAAGATGAGCAGCTTCCCATGAAGGCTACTATTTTAAGCTTTATAGGCAATTTGTTTCCAGTATTTATTAGAGAAGATAATCTAAGATGCGACGCAAAACAGAAACTTATCTAGCTTTTGAAACTTTAGTCATGGGTTAAGCCAAAAGATGCAAAACTGGCCACATGCTGTACAGGCTTACTCTAGCACTGCTTTGATGGAATTGTATTATGACATCATTTCATAGGGCTCTGCCAAATAAGTGAGGAAACCCACCACAGTATCTGATGGAAGGGTCTGATTAAATAATCATCATATTTATAGACATTTCCTCCAGGAGGACCCATGGAGAAAGTGACCCTCTGCATATATTTCCTTACTGTATCCTCCCAATCGTCCTATGAATTAGGTTTTCTTATCATCATCACCATTTGACAGGAAAAGTAGAAATTATAAAATTTAAGAAAATTTCTCATAATTTTGTAGCTAGTAATTGGAGGAAGCAGTGTTCAAAATTAAGATTTTCCAAATCTACAACCTTTTCATTCAAGGTTAATTAAACTTCTGAAACACCACACAAATCTGTTTCACTAACATGCTATGTGCACTTAGGCAAGTCACTTCATCTTTTTAAGACTTACTTTGCTCATCTCTAAAATAGGAAGACAGCACTAAACAAACTCAAAAGTACACTTGAGTTTGGATACTATGATAACTTGGGAACTGTGTTCTTATTAGACACATGGAATTCAAGTTCCTCTTCATCATCATCACCCTCATCACCATAACAATCTCCATTACCAATATGTACTGAGCACACATTATGTTAATCATCGTGTAGAGTGTGTTACTCTTCTAACACACCCTATAATATAGGCACTATTGATTTTTCTATTTTAAAGATGAGGGAAGAGAGAATTAAAGAGATGTAATTTTCCAAGTGCACGTAATTAGTATATGGTGAGGTAAGAATTCAAATAGTCTATAAGTTTTACAGATAGATAATAGAGAATAGCCATTTGTCTTATACAAAGAAATATTTTAAATAATATTTATATTTATGTTTATTGGTTGGTACCAAAGACGTGCAAATTTACCATGTGTGAGTTTATTTATTTATTTATTTGGCTTGTAAGGTGAGATATGTCAATATGAAATTATATCGCACAGACATACACACATGAAAACACTGAATAGTAATTTTCTAGTGACAACCTCCTTTTCTATGCTGGACTTCAGTGGAAGACAGCAGTAGCATCTGGCTCCTCACTTGTCCCCTCACAGACAATGCCACATGGACCCACACTTCTCTCCTACCTTCCTGAGACAGGTTCATCTTAAACTACTTCCAGATCACATCTCTGGAACTTCCTGTATTCTTTCCTAGCACAAGAGCAGACACATCTCTTATCACCCTCTCTCCCTATCCTAGCACCACTATAGATGGGGTGTTGATATATTTGGAATCAAAAAAAGAAAGATTCAAAAGGCATTCTGACCTGGCAAAATCTTTGAATTCGTGGTTTCCTTTTTTAAAAGAAATCAAGATTTGAGATAGGGAGGAGAAACTTCCTAATGTCAGAACTTAGATATAAAGTCAGCAAGTATTCCAGGTAAGCACTGGGGAGCAGTTTTTAAGGGTGTTTATTCTCATCGGGTTACTAGAAATAAAAGTCTTTCCTTTAAGGCTTCAGATTCCCAGGGATGGATCCTTGTTCATCTGAAGCTTATATGAAATCTGAAGTGTATTGATAGTATGTATATGTCTACAGATGTCCAATAAAGATTTCCCCCATTTAATCAATATTTATTGAATTCCTAGAATGTGCCAGGCATGATACTAGGCACCAGTGACATGGTGGTGAACAAAAACACAGCAAAAAAGTCCTCTCTGTAACAGAGATTACAATCTAGTGGTGGGAGAGAGTCAATTAAACTTAACCAGATATATTGTGGTGATTGTTTTATAATGTATACAAATATTGAATCATTTCAAATATTGAATCAGTACTGAATCTGAATCAAGTTTTGAATCTGAAACCAATATAATGTTATATGTCAAATATACCTCAATGAAAATAACATTTTAATGGGGGGAATTATACAATTCCTTTCGTCAGAGCTTATACCTAGTGATGGAGAGATAGATATTAAACAAATATGTAAGATAATGTCAGATGTTAGTAAGTATCATAGCAAAAACAGTACTGGAAAGGTGGCAGGGCATACTGGTTAGGTAATGAAAGCTGATAAATTTTAATTAAGTGACCAATTTGAGACTACTTTTCTTAATTTGTTCATTTACTGAGTTTATAACATTAGTTTAAACCCTTGGGAAATATATTAAATTTTTACTTACTTTACTTACTTACATGCTGATTTTTGTCAATTCAAAACAATTCTGCATGAAATGCATTAAATTAATTTCCAAAGGAAAGTAGTTAAAGGGGAAAAAAGGCAATATAATAGCATTTTGCTCTGGGAGATTGAACAATAATGCGTGATATGAATTGGACCATGGAGTGTATTCTTTAATGAAAGAAACCAGAAAAAAGAGACATAACAAATCTATTTTCAGATTCAGTTGACATGGACCATTGCTTCTTCTTAATTTGTAGTCGAGCATACATTATCTCCGTTGGATTGGATGTGACAAAATTTGGGGCAACAAAATAGAAACCATTGTTTTGTGTGAAAATTGAAATCAAATTACACTGTCATCAAGCAATGTGAACTCCTGAGAAATTATTTTTTCATATATCTTAGTCAAGTATAATCTCAATAACCAAGGCATCTATATTATATCTATTTTATTTACTTGATGGACTAATTATAGGACAGTTATTCTTATATGTTTATTCTAATATATTTATTATGAATAAATCTATGATTTAATAAGAGTTAAACTTTTCAACTTAATTAAAATTTGAACATATGGAAAGAAATCTAAAATTCAATATATTAAGATTTAACAGAAAAGTTACCAATTTTTTAGCTATCACAAGCTAGTATTCAAAGGCAGAGAAAGAAAAAAATATATATAAACTCACTCATTTTGTTCCTCACATCAGAGTGAAATTAAAATTAAATCATTAGAAGCATATCAGTTTTTATTTTGCTCTATTATTTTATCTTTATTTTATTCTCCTATTCGTGAAGATTCAATTATTTTGAATAAGACCTGGCTATAGGACTTGAATTATAAAGTCATTTGAATGTGTATGTCAAGATGATGGATATTTAAATTGCAGTATGCATGCAAATGCATAAAAACTCACTAAACTAACAATAAAACACAAAACAAAAGGTAAAGAGGGGGAACATAAAATTAACTTTAATATATTTATCTGCATTTAGTTTTTACACTACGTTACTATTTTCATGCCATTCTGAACATTAATTCTGGATGTCTTGACTTCACTGAGTAAACTTCAAATCATATCTTAAGCTATTTAGATAATCAATAAATTCATTAAGGTTCTGAAAGATGGAATTTTCAGCATTGTGTTTTTATAATGACTCTAATAAACAGAAGAAATATAATAAAATATAAACATTTCATAAAACTGCATATTTCTTCTAATGCCAACCTCTCAATATATATGTTGCATTATTCATAACATATTTATAAACCTAATGAATCTATGATTTAACACTTAAATACTGTCTTTGTTAATGTTTTTAAACCAGTGGTATTGGTGGCTAAAGAAAGTAAATAAAAGGAGAAAATGGCTTTTCTTTTTCATAATGAAATACATTAAAATCATCCATAAAGGAAATCCATGATCTTCTAGCTCTAAATATCATTGTAAGTGACAAATCTCTGCATTAAAAAATACTATGATTTTAGTATTAAATGTGAGAGGTACTCACTTATCAAAGTGTAATCCTCATTTTCCGATCAATAAAATGTTGAATGTATACTATATACTTAGTTAAGAAGAACATAAAGGCTAAGTAACATTCTTCTAGTTTTTCCAACTACATAATAACATTTTGGGTAAATAGCACACATATTATGTCATTGTGATGACTTCTTAAGTACACAAATATCCAGCTAATCAAATTACATATAAATAAATCAATGTTTTCAAATCTGATATTTTCCTTCAGTATGTTCTATAATTGAATGCTTATCTTTTGAGGGCATTAAAATATTTTTTCTTTTAGATTTCATTTTACAGAGAGAAAAATGTTACTTAGAAGAAATGTAATTTAAAATGAGTCAAGAAATGAATTTATTCATACACATGAATTTATTCATACATATCAGGGTAAATTGTGTCAACTAGCTTATGATTTCAGTGGGAGCAAACCATGGTTTTGTTCTTCAGGTCTAATTACACTATCAAGAAACTGTTCTCTAAAAGTCAAAGCCGATCCTTATGCAAGTAGAAAACTAGAGACAAATATACATGTCTATTTGTCTGTATCACTATCACAGCCATTGCCTGAGATTCTGTTTCAGGATTTTAATAAAAATATTTATTTTATTAATCTATTTAATAAATACCAACTAAGCATCTACTTTGTATGAAGCATTGTGGTTGCCTAAAAACATAATAGTGATCAAGGAAGGTTAGGTTCCTGTTCTTATAGAATCTAATGCGTTTAGAAATGTCATTAGTTTCTAAGAACAAAATTCACAAACAATAAGATGATAGCTAATAATTAAAATGTACTGAGTGCCCATCAAATGCCTGGCTTCGTTCAAAGTATTTAGCATGTATTAACTAATGTAATCCTTGCAACAATCCTACAAGCATGTTTCATTAGTATCTTTCCTAGGTAGACGAGGAAATTAAAGTACAATGAATTTAAGTGACTTGTCCCAAACTACAGATCTACGACGGTGGCTGGGGCAGGATTCTCGCTTAGGCAGTCTTGCTCCAGAGCCCATACTCTCAAACAATGTATGATCTTTGGTAGCTGACCCTATGAGTGCACCATTGTCAACCTGTATTAGCCAAGTAACTTTCAAAGTGGAGTTTAAAGACTGCAGTATCTCCAAGAGGTCCAGTTTTCTCTTCCAATTCTTCTGCTTTCCCTCCCCAGAACCTCTCCTCACAAACTCTAGATTCTAGATTTTTGATGACTTCAATGGGTGACCCTCAGGGGAAGCTATTTATTAAAGGGGGAAATAAAATTTAAAAGACTCCCGATCATTGCAACAAATCTAAAATCTCTACTATTGACTATGGATCTAAACTGAATCTAAAATTTAATCCTAATCCATGATGTGCTTTTGTATTTTCCTGTCTTTATCTTTATTGAATATATCATCCATAAAAAATTTCAAGTAATAATCAGGGGAAATTAAAAAGAAACATAGCAGTAAACATACAATACTGGGCATTACATTATTCTGTATATATTCTAATAGAGAAATTTTAGCTTGCATTTTTCCTAAATATACTAACAACTATGAATAAAATGGAACAAATACATGAAACTCAAGAAAACAAATAATTCACCAAGAAATGTAATATGCAATATTCAATTGGGAAAAATTCTCTCAGCGTTATGTTTTTGCACTTCTGAGCAAAGGACCTTGGCAGATTTCTCTGTATGTTCTTTTCAAGGTTTTGGTATAGCAGTCTTGGAAGTTAGACAGTGTCTCTCTCTGGGTGGAGGGCAGATTTGTTTCCTGACCAGTAAAATGGATAATGCCTTTCTCTGGGACAAAGGTTAGGCAGGTTTGCTAGGTGCTTCCTTTAAAAGATTATGGTTTTTGCTAAGTTCAGGGTTCTGTTTCTCAGCTGTGACACAAAAGCACTTTGTGTGTAGCATCAACCTGGATCTACCCTCATACCACCCTGTGGACTTAGGAAGCAAAGTGAACCAATGTGAACATGAAACTTATGGTGCTTGATATGCAGTAATAAAATCATTTGTCTCTGACCTAGGAATCTTATGTCTTTTTCCAGCATCTATAAAACTATGGTAAGACTTACTTATTAACTTGCAAGTAGTATAAAGTCTCAGATCCTGTACTATTCTTGACGCATTCCAATTGAATAAGCAGTACATTGGTTTTCTGTATAGAAAGCTATTTTAGTTATATTTTATTTAACTCTTTGTCTATCTCTTGTAATCCTCAGATTTATAGAAGAATGCATAGTGAAATATAATCTTGCACTTAAACTTAACAAGAAATTACCCAATGATAATCATATACGAACACTTTAAACTGAGGAAATATCTTCGATAGCTGAGGAGTAAACACATATTCATTAATATGAAACCACAAAGAAATGACAGTTCTGATAGACATTGCAAAGGTAATTTGTCAAATTCAGCGCACACACACACACACACACACACACACACAAATGCACACACACACATTTCAACTTCAAAAAGAGTTAACCTTATATTCCTATCTAATCCAACTACCATTCTGTGACTTATCAGTTTCTGAACATGGATAGCAACTATTACAATTTTCCAAATTATTCAATAATTTATTATAGCATTTTTATGTTCAAGTCCTTCAATAACATAGAACTATAGAACCACTGCTCCCCATTCCCTACATCTATTCCTTTTTCTAAAGCACTTAGCATCATCTGACATACTTTATATATTACCTGATTATTTACTTACTATCTTTCTCTCTTCACGAAAATGCAAGCAGTATGATCCCTAGAGCTATTCCAGAATGTGATATATAGGAGGTACCAATATATGTTTGCTGAATGAATTACTAAATACATTAAATAAATATGTAGATATTAATTGATTTCTTTACAAAATTAAAAAAAATTACTGAAAAAGTTTTATATTCTGTTTTATAAATTAAACCATTATGAGCCTTTATGTCATTAAATATTCTTTCAAACCATTACTTTTTATAACAATATAAAATTCTACTTTACCAGTCTACCATAACCTAAATATCTCTTCATAGGTAGGCACTTGGCTTTTATCCAGCATTTTGATATTATTAATAAACTGCCTTGTACTTCTATAAATATTAATCTTTGGCTGTCTTAATGCTACTACTGCATGAGATCCTCATTTTAATAAACTCCTATACACAAAATTTTACATGAAAACCAATTGTGCTGTGGACCTGCCCTACTTTAAAAATTTTGGGGTAAAGTGTAATTATTTGTATTAGTAAATTTTTTGTTTAAAAAATGTTCATCATGTGAGCCTCCTGAAGAAAAAAATACCTTTGCCTCACTATTACAGTTTAGAAAAAAAGAAAATTGAGGACAAACATCAGGAACATAGTTTTATTATAGAATGAATATTCCAAATATATTTTCAAATGATCTTTATGCATAATTTCTTTCCTAAAAGTTTAAGTAATTAAACATTTAAACTGTTAACTCAAAATTATCTTGGATTTTAAATTGGAGATATTTCCCTCCTTATTTAAAGTTTCATTTCCTTTTTCTGAATCTCTGAGAAACAAAGAAGCGTGAAATCCACTTTGTACCATGGAAGTTTGGCAGCTGTCACCTTGGGCCTCCCACACGTTATGCTGCAGGGAACATGGTGGAAAGTAGGCCTTCCAGTTGAAATGCACACATACACAAACACCTATTGAGATTACAGCAGTAGTTTGATGCCTCTCCAGCTTTTCTGCACTTTCTGGTTAAGCCATGATAGTGAGGGTAAAAAAATACTTGAAAGTGTGTCCCACTCCACACAAACCATGCTGCTGATGCTCACTCCAAATAATGGGCCATCTCAGTTCTTGAAGTTTAGATGTTTACTATTTTCCAAACTTATTACATTCTGTTCTAGGCACTAAGAAGTATAAGGCTTTTGGAGGTAAAAATGTGTCTTATGATTGGGAGCTACCAACTAAATGACTACAGTAATGATCCAGACTTTTCTGTGAACACGTCCCTTGGTTTGTATGAGGGCACATGTTAGAATATACAGCTTTAGCTCTCAGGAAACATGGATGAAGGGGTGAGATGGTATAATAACTCTAACAGTTAAAAGATTTCACTAGTTTCTTATAGACTCTAAGAAGAGCCCTAACAGGAAGCCCTTACAGAGCTTCTTTGTGACAAAGGCCATTGTGAATTGGCCCTCCTGTTTTTTTGACCACAGGGTCAAGATTACTCCAGTTTAACACTAAATTTAAGTGTGTTACACCAGTGACGGCTATTTTCAGTGCTGTTAACTGGTTATATGTAGAGCTGAGATGAAGCAATACATGATATATGTTATTATAATGCAAAGAGAACTGGAATGGGACTCAGTCTAAACAAGGGGTTGACAAACTGTTTCTGGAAAGAGCCAGAAAATAAATATTTTAGGCTTTGTGGCCTATAGGGTCTCTGCCTCAACTACTCAACTCTCCCACTGTAGTATGAAAAGAGCTATAAACAATATGTAAAATTAATAAGTGTGGCTGTGTTCCAATAATTTTTTTTTTTAAATAAAAATAGGTGGCCCATTGAATTTGGCCCATAGGCTATATAGTTTGTTGACTCTCAGTTTCTTTTACCTGCTACACTGACATGGTGACTAAGCATAGGTAAATTACCTAAATACTCTGGCCATTAAATTCACCATTTCTAAAAATATTTATAGAATTCTAGAGACTTAATGTACTAAAGGATATTGGCATGCGTGTCTACACAAAAAAAGACAATCACACAATGACCTCCAAATACTTTTGTCATAAATACACATATACATGTGGATTTTATAAAATTACATGTTTAATGTCTCTGCCTCAGTAACTCCAAAAGTACCTTTTGAATATCAAATTAGAAAAATGCGATCTAAAGCATAGGTCTCTTAACTTCTAGTTTTTTGAATATAGGTTAATTATTACTGTTACATCTCATAGCCTTTTATAAAATGAGGATAATTTAACTACATACAATTGTTTTAATTGTTCTACATATAATTGTGTAACAAAGATGTTCAAATCTAGATGGTCTAGTCATTCAACCTTTTGGTTTATTCATTCACAAGCAAAGGTGTTTTGATACCTATTTTATTGTTGTTGAATGTCCCAAATTTTCAGCAATACCTCCAAAACTTGGAAGTATAGTTATAGTTTTCCAAAATATACCATTGTTGTAACTACTTCCCCACTATGTCTGTCCTGCAGTGAGCATCCTTTTTCATGGGTCTGCTCATGTCTACATTGGAGGTTCCCCCATCTTCAATTTTCCTGGAGTTTTGTGTTTGCTAAGTGTTATAAACAACTAAGGGGTACTTAGAGTAAAATTTAACATGAGGAAGAAAGCATAGTACCAGGCAAGTTGGAATAGAAGGAGGAGGAGGAGGAGGAGGAGGAGGAGAAAGAAAAGATGAAGAAGGAGAAGAGGAGAAAGAAGGGAGGAAAGAAGAAGAAAGAAGAGTGAGAGAAAAGAGGAGGAAGAGAAAAAGGAAGAAAAAAATAAAATTATTAGTATCATTTCTTATCACTCGGGATTTCATGGGTTATATTCCTCTACTATCTAGTCCTCACACCATGTACTTAGGTTCCTCTTTCTTGTTATATTATCACATTTCTATGTTCTCTCTATTTCCACTTTCTACAACCAGATAATGTGAGATTTTTCTCACCACACTATGCAGAACCAATCAGATCTCCTTTTAAGCCATCTCCATAAAATCTCCTTATAATCCACTGTGTGCTTTGAGATATTTTCACTCTAACCCCATTTAGTCAGTAGCATTCACTAGTTAAAAGAAAGCAGAGACTTCTTGGCAATACTCAACATGTGAAAATGAGGACTTGAAGAAATATTTGTACACCCATGTTCACATAGCAGCATTATTCACAATACCCAAAATATCCATCAGTGGGTGAGTGGACAAACAAAATGTGACACATACATACAACAGAATATTATTTGGCCTTTAAAAGGAAGGAATTTCTAACACATGTTACAACATGAATGAATCCTGAAGACATCCAAAGTGAAACAAGCCAGATACAAAAGGACAAACATTGTTTGATTCCACTTATGTGAAGTACCTAGAGTATTCAAACACATAAAAACAGAAAGTAGAATGGTGATTGCCAGGGCCTGAGGATGAGAGAAATGGGGAGTTGTTATTGGAGGGTACAGAGTTTCAGATTTGCAAGATGAAAAAGTTCTGGAGACAGATGGTGGTGATTGTTGAATAACAACGTGAAAATACTTAATGCTACTAAACTGTGCACTTAGAAACTGTTAAAATGGTATTTTATATTACATATATTTTAACACAATAAAAAATAAAACAGAAAATGCATTTGATTTTCAAAAGCCAGTGTGCTTGAATTCTAAGAACCGGGCTTTTGAGTTTAAAAGCATACGCTTTAAAGGCCACAATGTATAGTTTCCATCATAAAAAAGACAATTTGAGAAAAATTCACGCTCATATACAGGCCATTTTTCTCACTTCAAAAGATAACACCATTCTCTGGGCTGGAGAAGGCTGTAGAGTCATAAAAGAAGAAAACTTAGAGTTTGCTGGTAAATAACAAGAGTCAAGCTGGGTAGCAAAATGACAGGACCATCAAGCACTTTTGGGGGAAGGGCAGGGATAAAGATACCTGTTTTAACTTCATCTCCCACTGGCACCCACCAAAACCAAGAAGAGCGGATAACACAGCAAAAGCCCTCAGATTCCTTGTGCTCACAATTCAGAAGCAGAATACATGCCTGCATGGTGAGTAGAGAGAATCTAAATAAACGAGTCAATCTCACAGCATGTTGGAATGTTCCAGTGATGTGAGGTTCAGAATGACTTCTCAAGAATACCAGAGCAGTACTGAACTTATTACAGCCTTAGAGACACCCCTAAATTTTCCAAGGATCTAGATTGTCACAGAGAAATGACCAAATTTATTCTGAGTCTTCAGAGTGTGTGGAAATAGCTGGAGGTGAAGTGACCTGCACAGGTCCTGTGGTTTAGAACTGTGCTATCCAATATAGTAGACACTAGCCACGTGTAGTCCTTTAAATGAATTAAAGTTAAATACAATTAAATGTTCAGGTACTCAGTGGCATTAGCCATATTTCAAGCGCTCAATAGTCACATGTGGTAAATGGCTACCCAATTAGAGCAGACACAGAGCATTTCCAACACCACATTATCAATTGGATAATTCTAGCTTAGAAAGAAGAGCTACGATAGCAATTAATGCAACTAGACAACCAAGAATCACATGCACCCAACTCTTGCCAACATGAAAAGGACAAAGGACCAGATGTCTCCTAACCCTGACATTGTTAAAGCATCCTGAATATAAATATAATCCAGAGAGGTAAAGAGAAAGACTCTGAATTAACTAAAATAGTATTTTTACTACACAAAATAGAAGTTCAAAATTGATACTAAGTTCAATTTTAGGGGGAAAAAAAGTAAAGTTTCTTGCACACATAGCCTTATCGATTAAAACTGATACCACATCACATGTGAATCACACTTCCCTGAGATGAAATAGGCCACACTATGGTGTGAAAGTGACTATAGCACCTTTAAAGATAAAACTGTGTTCTTATCACCACCCTAAATGATGTGCCCAGTGCTGTGCTCAGTCTATAGGCCTAGTTTTCACATGACACTCAAAAATGATAGCTTTTCTGATTATTACTCCTTAAACACTTTGTTATAAACATAAAAATATGTATCTGAGAAAAAGCAAAACCTCAGTATCTAAAAACCACAAAACTATCTTTGAAATAAGCCTACAATGAGGGCCAAGAGACCTTGAAGTCCTAAGTCAGAATACTCAGCATGTCTTCGATGCAATGGTCCCCAAGAAAGTTTTGTGAATTCCAAACTGTAGCATCTACCAGGTTCTTGAACCCACTGGCAGGAACAGAACTGGCAACAGCTGCGCTGTCAAATTCACACTAATCAGTTAACAGTTGTCTAAATCAAATTGCAGCCAAGGTTGTTAGAGTGGCTGATAAAATAAATAGTTGTTGAGAAGGAGATGGTACAAGCTGGTGAGATCACACCAGCAGCTGGGACCTGGGGTGTGAATGAAAAGGCACAACAAGTAAGAGGTCAGTTGAAACCCCTGCAACCTACATATTTTCAGACTCTAGTATAACTAACCTACTAATAGTTTTACCTCTGACCCTTCTAATAGTGGGAGCTCTTAACTACAGCTGGAAATTACAAAGACAGGATAAATGGACAAATAAATGTCAGGGGTATTTTTCCTGACATATAACCTCCATTTTGAGGATCAGAGCAGAGCTTAGGAATGAATAATAAAACTTTGGAATTCATGGCTTGCCAATTTGGGAATTTAAAGCTAGGCTGAGAGTTTGAGAAAAATAGGGTTATTAAATTAACTACTTGGTACAACTGCTACAGAAGTGTGTTTGTGTGGCCTAAATGTTTCTGTAAAAGTTGAAGTTTTTTGGAATCCCCACCCATACCCAAGACAGCCACCAACCCTCAGTTTCAGCCAAGTTTAAAGCCAATAGTCCCTGCACAGGGGAAGAAAAAATAGAAAGAAGGGCAACTGAACAAAGGTGAAGTGACTTCATTTGAATAGCTGTTTTCTTCCCCCTCATTACCAAATCGTGGCTGCTGAGTCTTGCCCTGTTTTAAATTTAGCTTTTCTAGGTCCATGTTCAGCATTAAGCACAGAGAAAAACTGAACATTAGTACAATTTAGCAAATAGCTCACCAGGAAGGATTTGGGGTTTTGCATTTGATTAGTTTATAATTCAATATAGGCAAATCTCAAATTTGTCTTCTTCCTCAAAGGCAGCCAATGCCAAGAAGCGAGTTTAAATGAGCATCTTGCAAAGCTCAGCGAAATGTAGTTTTAGTTTACAGGGACCAAGAAAAGTCCTAAAATGAGAGTAGCTGCCGATGGCCACAGGGCCGATTGTTTTTTTAAAAAGAAAAAATTCAAGGAAATTTTAAAAAATTGTTTTCCTTTTCAAAATATGAGGAAGAAGGCTATATAATTTTAAATTGTGGAAGTAAGCCATGGAAGTAAATGCACCTGTGGATTTGGTTATAAGAAAATGAAGAAGGGAGGAAAATACTATTTACTGAGCACCTATTTATCTAGGACTTAGTACTATAAATCATTTTTTGATTAAAGGTTTTACCTGTGATGGTATTATTATTCTTATTTTTCAGGTGAAGAATTAGTCACTCCAGAAAGTGAAGTGCGTGGACGAAGAGCATTACCCGCTAAGTGACAATGCTTAGATTTGAACCTAGATCTTTACTTTCAAAGGCAAGCTACAAACTTGAAAGAGGACTTACTAACCACAGACTGTTTTCAGTGGTGACTGAGAATAATTAATCCAGCTAATACTAAGTGAGCACCTAAATGCATTAACCACTGCTACAGGAAAATGGCAAATTGTGGATTTTGGAAACATGTTAACCAAGAGAAAATCAGAATTTTGACAAATCTACTGGCCCCATCTACATCAGAGGCAGTTACAAAGAAATAAAATGACCTTGTTTCCTTTTTCTATCATCAGAGACCTGTATAGGTGATTCCATTTACTTTCCTTCCATACATTATCTGGGAATGTTTTCAACCAGCATTCAGAGCCAACAGCTTCATTCAGCATGTTGAGATACAAACAGAAAGCAGTAAAGTACTAACTGTTGCTTATAATGGCAGCACTGCCCACCTCTATTTTGTTTGATTCTATGGCTTACTGAAATCAACACTAGACAGAATTGAGAGCCAATCCAATGTGATTCTGTAACCTGCCATTTACACTATGCTACCAGTGATCTTTTTATCGGTAATCAATTTCTTAGTGACATGCATTGCTTCTCATTTTTAAGCAAAACAGTCACTTAAGGAAAACAGCAGGTATAGACAAATCTAAAATTTTCAATATGATATTTACAGATAATTCAAATGTCCAATATAATTCTTGTTATTCAAATTTTAATATTGCTGTTAAATAAATTATGGTCATTTTCTAAATACTAATCTTTTAAAGGATTGCCTAAATCACATATAATCAAAACAACACAAAATCTCAATATGAGAGTTTCCTTAGTGTCTTGCCATAAATCATTTCAGCCCTAAATTTTTTTTGGCAGTCTGTTCTAAAATGGCAGTGACGAATCATTTCTTCCTTTCTTCCATCCCTCCTTCCTCCTTTTTTCCTTCCTTGCTTCCTTCTTTCTCTCTTCATCCTTCCATTTACTTGCCAGCACAAATACGACAAACCCATGCTTTTTTCAAGAGAGCTGTAAGTTTCAAAGAAAATCAGATAATTCAGCTAATTAAACAATCCCCATTAACACAGCTCAACTTCTAAAATAATGATTTTTTTTTTCCATTTTCATTATCCGTAAGTCTGTTTCTTTTACCCACAGAATTAATTGTGGTAGTAAAATTTGCTTCTCTCTTTTACTCCTGACTAGTTTAATCAAATAATTTTTAAAGTACATCACTTTTCATTTTAACTATAGCTTTAAAAAACAGGTTAACAACTGTCTACATTTAACTGTAGATTTTATGTGCTATATTTATTATATGTCATCCATTACCAATTTTATAGGCTTAGCAGAATAAAATAATCATTGGTCTTTTTCATACGTTATTAAGAAACGTGGTGCAAACTTCAACTGATTAAAATGTTACTTAAGATGCTTTATTGAAATTTATTTTAAAGTGATTTTTCTCATTAAGACTTGACAAATCTGGAGAGCTCTTCATTTAATCTCCTTTATGAGGATGTTTTGCATGCTGAAGGACCATGAAATCCCAGAGGGACTTGGATGATCTAGAGTTACCAGAATCTATAGGCATTTATTTCTTGCAGATATGCTGTGCAAACTGCTCTTTACACAAATCAAGGTAGGAAGAAAGAGCAGGGAATCATAACATAGTTTGTAGGTTTAGCTTTCTATAAAACATTGATAACAAATGGAGAGGAGAACAACTGCCAATTAAAATCTGTATGATTCTGACACATTTCTTATGATTATTTAAATAAAATAGCCTATAACATGACTTCCACAGGTTTAAGGGATGTTAGAATGTGACAAAAGAACTGGAAAAAATCTATTGAGTCATAACAAAGATAGAGTCATCACTGCTACTCTCACAACTACCAAAAGCCCCTGCAATAGTCTTAATCCACAAATAACCCAAGAGGCAGTTGGTAGTATTACTTCCAAAGTACAAATGAGGGAACTGACACATAGGGAGACCATCATTACATATTTAGTAAGTAGTCAATCTAGAATATTAAACTTACACTCTGATTCCAAAATCCATCATCTTAAGCTACCTCACTCCTCAGTGTGTGGTCCATGAAAAGGCAGCATCAGCGTTACCTGTGACTTCGTTAGAAGTGCAAGTTCTGATTTAATTGCATATCAAAGTTCAGGAGCACTCATCTCTATACTATAACAATAATATGAATAATAGCTCTATTATATTATAGCTTAAAAGTATTTGAATATAAACTACTTAATTATGGCAAGACAAGGCAAATAAAAAGAGTGTCCTGGAAGAAAAAGAGTGTATGTGGATGTCACCAGAGGATGTCCTGCAGTTTATCTGATAACATGGATATGCTGTATTCTTGCAGGATTATGAAGGGGGTGATCATGGACTCATGTCCCCAAAAGCTACTTAGTAGCTGACATCACGGACATTTGCAGAACTTGCCTAGGAAGGGGTGTCCAACCACATTGAAAAGCTATCTTACCAAAAGTGACACAAAATGTCCTTTCTGCAGATATAATCAAAGAAACCCATTTCATGAGAATTTCTGTTTCTATAAGGAGAAATCTTGGTAAAGAGACTCTTCAGAATCAGATAATATTTAATCTCTTTTACTGAACATTTTCAATAGCTCAAAGACCACATATAATTTATATTGAAGATAAAATTCAATATAGTTCTTTCATCCTAAATGCAAGTTAGCTAAAAAAACAATGAGATAGGATAGATTTATTTTTTCCAATCCTTTGACTTTGTCCAAATAAGAGCTGATTCATTAAAGGAAATCAATCTGCCAAATCAGCAATATGAATTTTACTACTTAAATTATTAAAATGTATGAGTCTGTTGTGCCTTCCTCCTCTGCTAAATTATGAGCTTTAGTCTCCATTTGTTCTATAACATCTTATGAGCACTTATGAATTGTCTGAGATTTTCAACTCTGAGAATGCCTAGGATGGTTTGGAGCTATCTTAGTCCCATAACAAAAAAAAAATGCTTATTGATTTATAAATTAAAACAAAATTTATTCAAATTTCCTGGATCGAGACCCTAAGTTCCTTGAAGGTTTGGATCTTGGTCACTGTTTTATCTCCCATGACTAAAACATCTACAGTAACTGAGTATTTATTGAGTTAATAAATGAGTAAAAGGTAGGAAAGAAATAGGAAGTTACCATACTCTTGAAAGGTACCAGGAAATATGTTAAATTCAACAAATAATGCTCATTTTGATGGCATTAATATAAGTTAACAATGGAACCCTTATGTCTTAAATACCTATCAGTTCAATTAAATGTCTAGCTATTGTCAAAGTTTTCAGTTTATATTCATTTTCTATGCATTCACATAATTGTTAGTTCAATATTATCTGCTAGCAATCAAGCTGATAAGCACATTTATATGTTTAAACATGTTTCTTTTATTTCCCAAAATGAATTTCTACTTCACACTCACATTATAAGAGCCAATATTTATGACAAGAAATCTCACAATTATGAAACATACATTAATGATTTGAACAGCAGAATTCCTTAGGTCAGGTCCTTTTTAAACAACAATGTTCCAATGAAAAATATTTTTTAAAGGTATAAGTAAAACATGGCTTTTGATTATAACAGGTGTTTTTTAGAGCATTTCACATCCATAAAATTTTTGTTTATGTCATTCTTAAAAAAATAAGAAAAAAATATGCAGATATGAGCAGGACATGAGAGAAATCTAGAGCTATTTATTCTTCCATTTCACTTACTCAAAAATACAAGTCATAAATGGCAGCTAAGAACATGGTTACCAACCAGCCAACACATCCATATAAAGAAAGAAAACATCTCCATTGGAGCAGGCCAATGTACTAAATATGGGATCAAATAGTGATTATAGAGCTAATTAGCATATTCACAGTCAAATATTGAAGTTGGCAAAAAGATCCAAAGATGTGATGAGAAAGGAAATATCCTAGAGTGCTAGTATTTCAAAATCTGGGGGAAATGTGGCCAAAACAAGAGCAGAATATGGAGGAGGAATTATATATAAAATCAACATCTCCAAAAACCTATAGAATTGTATATTAAATATAAAAATTTAGGTTTTGTCAACTTTAAATCTCCGGAATGATTTCAGGAGCCAAAATTCAACTTGGAACATTTTTCTTTGCTCCTGTGCTGACTCTTTATTCTTCAAGGTTTTCTTGATTCTATAAAGGGTAAAGCTTTGCTCCTGGTCACTAGTGTATGGGCCTTCTTAACCAGCTGAAAACAGGCAGCCCATTACACAGATGAGAAAGAAGTGGCTACATTCATTTATGTTTCTTTATTAGGCAAGAGTGTCTTTAAAAAAAGAATTTTAAAAAATTCCCCCAGAAAGCTCACAGACATCTGTAAAGGATATACTATTTAGGATAACATAAATAGCATATCACACTTTCAAAGAAATTTCTGAGAGAGACACGGGCTCTCCAATTCTGCATGTTCTCTCACAGATCCCCACAATCAGCTAGTGTAACACAAGGCATTGAGTTTTTCCCCCTCATTTTGGACTTACTAACAGTTTTTGAAAAGAATGCATTTGGCTTTGAATAGAGAAAAGCCATCATGTAAAGAGTGGGTTATTCGATTGAAAGTTTATCCAGATGTGTTGTTTTCTTTTTTAAGGAGTATGTTAGCTTTTACATTTTTACTATTCCCAGATGTTTCTCAGGCTCTTACTATTTTCTTAAAAATTAAATTTTTTAAAAAAGAAAAAAATGAAGAGCAATTCTACGGTTAAGTCCTATAAATATTATCTCATTTATGTTCTGGCTTATGTTATTTTCATTCACTAAAATTGAATATATTCATCAGATGGACCACATAGTATAATCTGTGATCACTAAATTCTATTGTGTGGCAGAAATGGTTCTATGATTCTGTTTGGGTTAAAAAGCAAAGCAGTCTGATTTTTTTCTTTTGGTGCTGGGGAGAGGTTCCTACAAGTTATTATAAAAACTATTTAAAATAATAGTATTTATACAGCAAGTTAAATGTATAGACAAATCTGATCAACTAACTTCAAAGTGAAATTGGGATGTTTAACCTCATGCAGGAGTTCCATGACATACGTTGTAGTGGGTTCAGTATCCTTGCTTTCAAACTAAAAATTTTCCTGCTACACAGAACCGAGTGGTTATCTACAACATAAGCAATTCCTTTGAAAATACAGACAGCATTCAACATAAAATTAAGCATCAACTTGGTATTTTTGCTTGCTGGATCAAGTTGTTTTAAGGAAGTATAAACGAAGTTGATCACTTTCGAAAAATCAAAGGCAGTGTCTGAACAGTGATATCAGTTTCTCTGAGACTCTAAAACATCATCCCTACTATACTATAAAACTTTACATAAGCTAGAGTGTCATCTCAAATTCCATTACAATTGATATTAATAATAAAAAGAAAAAAAACTGAAATTTTACTAACCTCTTTGACTTTCACTGAATGTGCAAGTATTTAAATGATAATATTTTTAATAAGTAAATTTGAATTGGATTTTAGGAGTAAGTTGCCAAGCTTGGTCAACACATTTTTGATTGACTTTGCAATGTCATCTAAATAATGAAAGGTTACAAGAATACATGCATTAACCTTTCTACCTGGATATTAATCTAAATAGTTCTACTAGAAGGCCTTTGAGGAAGCCAAATCATCAGTCTGGAAATCTCAGAGCTGAGCTCATGTTGACCAGAAATTACAAACTAGTATCTGAAACTGGCATATCTAAGTGTCAATATCAGTCAGGCTCTTAACTAGTAACATATTATAGGTAGTACATGTTGCAATTAAGTATTTTGCTGAAGATATACATAACTTATAAAATTTGATGATTTTTTAGATACACATAGCATATGACTATTATAAATAACCATGTACTGTATACCTAGATTAAAACAACTTTAATTTTGTTATAGATATTTCCTTTTTAAATAGCAAAACTTGAACATTACAGATATGCTGAAGTCTCCTTTGTTCCCCAATCCAGTCCTATTGTCTCTCACTCCTCAGAACCTTACAAATAAGAATTTTATGTATGTTCTTCCAGTTGATGTTGTTAGATACTATGTTTCAATCTCGATCCATCCATCTCTTTCTCTCTCACTGCCATGTAACTTTAAAAATACACATATGTACACATATTTTCTAAAATTCTGTATATATTCTGAAACTGTTTCCTACCTACCCAACATTATGATTTTATGATATTTTCATGTAAAAAAATTATGTCATTTCCAATGTCTTAAGGTACATTCACAAATAGATCTCAATTTATATATCCTTTTCCCCATATTGATTGTTATGTATTATTTTTTTTCCTTTTTTGGCTAATAAAACCATTGCTGCAACAATCATCTTAAATTAAGCCTCTTAACACGCACATGCAAGAGTTTGTCTACATACTTGGGGTCAGTATTTTAAACCATAACCCACAGTAGGAAGCATACACACATGTATGTATATATACATATACATATGCATTTGCATATATATTTTTCTTCTTTAAATTTCTAATTTTGTATTATGCTTTTATTTAAGAATAATTTAAAAAAAAAAAAAACTCTAAGCTCAAAATCATTCTACCTCATTTCTTTGCCTTATTCCAAACCAGGGTCTCCAAACCAGAGTATGTCAATACAGCTTTATAGATAGTCTGGGATAATTAAGCTGATTCTAAAAATCAAATTAGTATTTTCTAAACTTCTTTTTTCTTTTAAAAAGACAAGCAGGATTATCTGGAGAAAAGGAGGTGGAGGGCAGTTTTTCCACTTAGATCATTATACCCCAGCACCATCCATCTGAGTATATAAATTCTACATATGTAGAAAGTGCTAGAAAATGTTTGTAACTTCTCTTGTTTCTCTTTCCTACCACAAGTTCTTAGGAAAGCAGAGACAGGTGCTTTTCAATGTAGTAGGTAACGAAAGATGCAGGAGCACTGAAACAGTAAGTATGCACAGATGTTCGAAAGAACACAAGGATGTTTTGGTAAAACCAATTATTCTTTTGTGTGATTTCCTTGAAGACACTTCTTTTAAAATATCTCCAATCTACTGTACTAGTATCATTTATTCTAGTTTCTATTAAAAATAATTTGGATTAGAATCAAAAAATAATGTTTCTTATCCCCATATACAGTCACTTAGATTTTCCAATTTTCTTTAGTTTCTTAACTTACCTCAGCAAGGTCCTTGAAGTAAATTCCATTTTAAAGTGTTCAAAAAAGGAACTTCAAGAAATAACTATTAATTTGACCACTTTATTATTTGCCCAAACTCTAGATAAAATGTGGCATAAGAGGTTATGCTTCAGAGAGAGGCAAAATGCAAATGGTCTTCCTTTTGATTTTACTACTGTCTTGATTTATGAGTTTCGGAGAGAGAGCCATTTGCCTTTGCCACACCTCAGCAGGATAAGGTAAATTGGATAGAGCTAAAGAAATTTGAATCAAAATGTATTTGCGGCTTTCTCAACCATTACAGCGTGTGAATTACCTAAATAACTGCTTCAAAGTCTCCTCCACTTTCGAAGTGTACACGAAACTCAGATCCTTAACAGAGTAACGCTTCTCAACTCCCTTGGCTGAAGGACCAGCACTCCCCATCAGTCACAGGCTGATACTTTTATAAAATATAATAAAGATGAATTACCAGGAAAAAGAGAATGGAAAAGACATACCAAATATAAGCCACGATTCTTTCTTAGCTTCAACAGATGTAAAACTGTTCTCTTAAGTTGTTATAAAAATGTCTAAATGCTGCTCACTCTCAAGTTCTGTACTTATCTCACTTCAGACCTGTGAACAGTTCTTGGATAAGTAAAGATCTATGCACCACACTTTGAGAAACAAAATAGCCCTGCTGGCACAAAGTTCTCATTCCTTTGACTAAGACTAATGAGAAAGAGCATTAATATTGTTCTTTACATTTGCATTGAAGGGGAAGTGTAGAAAAGGCAACTTTCCACCAAAGATCGTCTGAGGTTATTCTTTCATCTGTACTTAGCTGTGAAAATAGATTTTCCTGCCAATTTTGGCCTCGGGGTGGAATGATGAGACTCTCAACATTTAAGGGGCAAAAAGGAAAAAAAAAATCAACTTGGGGAGGTTGTGAAAACATGCTCATTAGGCTCCCCACACCAGAGACAATGATTTACTAGACCTCTTTAATGCCTACTATTTTTGTAGCACTTTCGATCGTTAGCACCTTTAGAGACTCATACAAGGTCAATGCTTATTCTAGTTTCATAGATGAGGAAGTGCAGACTTAGAGTTTTGCCACAGATAAAGTATTAGACATGGAATTAGAACTTTTAAAATTCTAAGTTTAATATTTTTTATCTTAAGTGTGCAAATGGGTTTTGAGTCTTAAAAAGCCTAAATCATTACTGGGATAGAAATGGATTTTTTTTTTTTAATTTACTGCCCCTTAAAGTTATTTATTCCCCTAATAATGACTGCCCACATACAACATAAATGTTCCTGAATGTGACACAATGCACAGTCCCTTGATGCTCCAGATTTTTTTTCATAACTGTCCAATCACAGCCAGAATATTGTTCAAGAAATAACATACTTTCTTGGAGTTAAGTCTTCTAGGGAATTATAGATTCTTTAATTTGCTATTACAGTTATACTAAGGCTCCCACAGCTGATTAGAAAAACTAAAATTTTGCAGGCAGGAAATCAGCTACCTATGTTTAGAAAAAACTGCACTGGACTTGGATCACTGAACCTAAATCTAGCCATAATTCGGTGACTCATCATTTCTGTGATTTGAGGCAAATTATTTTCTCTTTCACCCATAGGTTTCCTTATTGACATTGTTCATATAATACCTAAAACATACAAGCTTCTTATGAAATGAGATTTTTGAAAATAGTGAGTGTAAAATTGCCTTCCTTTCTAGCCCTTGTCACCTTGCTTGTGATTAATAAATATTTTTTATGAAAAATAAATATATTGTGCATTATCTTCTTCCTTCTTTATATTAGTTGCAAGTAGCCAGCAGAGGCTTCAAATAAAGAATTTCTTTATTGTGTAGTTGACCTAGAGTTCAGAGTCTCTCTCCTCCAGGGCCTGGCTTATTTGCCATCACTGAAGTTAAGTAAAAAGCCAAATTGCAAGTTGTCTGAAACACTGTAGAATCTAGCAAGTGTAGGTAGGTAGGTCAGATGGTTTTAACAACCTTGTCTTGTTAGAGCAGCCATAACATAGTACCACAAAGTGAGTGGCTTAAACAATAGAAATTTATTTATTTATTCTCTCCAGAGTTCTGGAGGCTAGAAGACCATAACTGAAGTATCTGCAAGGTTGGTTCCTTCTGAGGGCTGTGAGGAAGGGCTCTGTTCTGGCCTCTATTTTTGGCTTGTCGATGACGTTCAACCTGTGTCTTTACATCATCTTTCCTCTATGCCTGTCTCTGTCTCAACTTCCCCTTTTTATAAGTATACCAGTCACACAACTCAGTCTAATGATCTCATCTTAACTAACTATAACTTCAATGACCCTATTTCCAAACAAAGTCACAGTATAAGGCACTGTGAAGTGTGAGTTTTGAAGGGACACAATTCAACCCATAACACTATGGTTCAATGGTTCACTGCTCATGAGAAACAGAAGTCAGAAGTCTCAGTTTTAGATCTGTACTTACTAGACATGAAACTGAAAATCTCTCAATCATTCTAGGCTTAGCCTTGAAGTAAGGAAGTTGAAATAGACATAACTTAACTTTAAAAAGTGTTTTTCATTTCTAAAATGTCTATATCTAAGTGTGAAGAGGGATCTTGAAAAGAGTTGCTGGATCACAAAATGATGTATGAGCTTGGACAGATAGTTTCTAATTCAGTCCCCTTATTCACCCAGAATCCTAGAATCATAGTAAGAAAGTCAGACTAGGAAATATGTCAAATATATTCTTTTCAAGAGAAAAGCCTCAGCTCATTATGATTAGATTGACTGATAAAGGAAAAAAATATATAAAATGTATATTATTCCTCATTCTTCAGTGAGAAGAAGATATTCATGCATCTCTGGAAAAATAGAATGGCAATTTACTGCACTAACTGTCACTTAAGGGAGAACAGAGTGGCAGAGGAAGAACAGGAAAACTTTTTTGTTCTCTTTAGATTTAAACCACAGAAAAATGTGGCACCTTTTCAAAGAGTAAACAAGTTTTTAAACAGAAAGATAATCGTGTATGTGCATTTGTTTAGCCTTTTACTTACAAGCCTAGATATTCTGTATTTAAGTTATTTTGAGTGTGAGGGGGTCATTATAAGAAGGTGTGACTTTCATAAATTTTTGGTTTTACAGGAAGCTGCAGGGCTCAGCTAACACGCTTGTATTTGTTTCAGTGTGAAACATATAATAAAAGGAGACTTCATAAGCAGATGTGTCTGAAGAGAATTCGCTCTATAAATATGACACACTCAGTGCACAGAATTTGCTAGCAATCTGCTACATCAATCTTCAAAGGACAAAGAACTTAGCAATCGATACCATATTTACTATGGCATTTTTCACCTGAAAAATTTCCATAACCTCAACCAGTTATGACTAAGAAAAACAGGCTTATTTTCACAATTTCAACCTGGCTGCCTACCTATTTTAGTAACAGGAGCAATTGTAAAAACTTAGTAAGAGCAGCTGTTGATGTGCAAACTGAGTTTAATTAATATCTCTTTGAACCAAACAAATGGAAGTGTGTTTAGCCACTGTTTCTGTAACTCCATGAAGCTGAGGATAGGAGGCATCTCCATACCTGGAGCAGGTAACAAAATACAGAGCCATGGATGAGAGCAACTGTCAAGAACAATTTTTGAAAGAAAAGGAGACATAGTATGTGTGACAATACAGATGATAGTATTTCCATTTTAAAGATAGAGAAAATGAAGGTCTTGAAGGACATCTATCCAAAGATAACAAAAATTTGAATTTGAAATTTGCCTGTTTTGGGTTCTATTTTTTTGTAATTCACCTATAGTATTATGAATGTAAATTTAAGATATAGTTGTAGAATAGCCTCTACATGCTAATAAGCACATTACCGCTGTCCTTTTAGAGTTCTGAAGTACCTCACCAATATTTTATAGCGACAGCCCTTCTGGACTCACATAAAATAGTTGATGAATATTATGAAGGAGGGATTTTAGAGTATATTCTATAGATAAACACTGGGATTTTATATCACTGTTCTCTAATATAACCCGAGTAAATAAACACATGAGCCAACATAAAATTATAGCTGCAAATTAAGGGGATGGCCTGATGCTATGCCTGCTTATGTTTCCTAATAATTGCTTAAATTAATAATTCTGGTTAGATGTAAATAATCTAATATGTAAAACCAGTGAGTACTTAAATTTGTTTCTATTGAGACATTTCCATTAATTATGTTTCTCATGGTACAACTGTAATCGCTATTTTTCTTCTGTTAATTATCTGTTGTAAATTTTTCTTCTCTCTCACATTCTCTCTCTCTCTCTCTCTCTCTCTCTCTCTCTCTCTCTCTCTCTCTCTCTCTCTGTAGCCATCCATTGTCCACTCATTCATTAAACAAATGTAATGCTGAGTCTTTGAAATGTTTCAGGTTCTATATTATGATTACCTTAACAAACAAGATAAACATGATATATGATAACAGCTGATATCGGCTCTCAAATCAAACTTAACTTTTACCATAGAGCTTCCACTAGTTACCTGCATGTGGCCTCTCCTTTGTTTGGACTCAGGTAGCATTTACTTTCAAAGTAGTTTATTTAAGCATTTAATTACAGTGTCCTTTGTGAAATAACTTACCTACTCCACCCCATTTTTTAAAATAAATGAAGAGAACTATACAGATAGGGTTCCCGCTTGCACAGGGCTTATTGTCTAACATAGAGTTTAAAATCTGGATAATTTTCCAGTGGCTGATAGAAAAGTATTTAAAGGAGTGAATAATCAACTATGCCAACACCATAAATACAAGAACCATTTCTCTTTCATCCCCATTTTCTCCTCCTCCTTCCAGTCTTTCTCTCCTTCTTCTTCTCCTTCTAGTTTTGTATTTCTGTCTACCATTGTGTCAAGCACATAGTTAGTGCTTAACAAATGCCTAATGATTAGTTACCTCTTCTTCCTCATATTCTCCATTATATTGATTAGTGCTGTCCTCATAACTGATGCTTTTGATGGAGTCTAATGTATTTAATCATTCTTTTGGCTTCCCCTCCCTCCACCCACATATGTTCAAAATCTCAGGCCCCACCCAAACTACTAAAAACTACTGAATCAGCGTGATCCCTTCTGATTTATATGCACCCCAGGTTATGTGCTACAACTCACATAAACTTCACTTTCCTGCCATCCAACTGATAAAACTTTTAAACTCAAACCCAAGCTAAGCTACACTCAGGCTTCTAGGAAAACTAGTGTTTTTGAGAAACAAGAACTAGAGTCACATGCTAGGATTTGACCTCTTTTTCTTTCTTAATCTTTCTCTTTCCCCATTCCTTCGCCCTTAGCTCCCTCTGCCCTAATGAAATCTTATTATACAGAGAAGCAGCACAGAATCAAAATTCTATGCTAATTTACTTTTTTAATGTTGAAGAATATTAGCCAAAGCCAACTGAAAGTGAAATAGTCTGTATTTGCCTGCTTTTCTGCCTCTCTGCCCTCTGTGCAACCTCCTTACTTTTCCTTTTGCGTCTCCTGGAAGGGCAGGCTCAATACTTATTGAATACTGGTTATGTTGGTACATTAGGTCAGTTTATTCATTAAACCTTTTAGCCTACAGGAAACACAGCCATGGGAGGAAAGCATGGAACCAGGTTCATAGTCTGTCTGTGAACACATCCCCCCAAAGCTGTAACTTTTCAACCACATTTTTGAAAGTTTATCATTATCATAACTACTGATCGGAATATGAAGAAAAAATGGTTAGAGAAATGAAAGATGAAAAAGAAGCTGTGAGACCCCAGGAGGGAATCGTAAAGGAGTATAGCCACTTTTAAATGATTAGCTCCCATTCTAAACAACATTCCAAGGTCTTCCTCAAGCCCATTCTCGGCTTCAGTCTCCAGCATTTTAAAACTCAGCTGCCCCTCGGATAACAAAACGGAAAGATACTTAGTCATTCTTATTTTATAGGACAGGACACTGGAGTGTCAATGGATTTAGCCTCCTGCTCATGATTGCAGATGTGTTCAGGTTTGTCTTATGTCATCATGCCAAGTCTTCTGCTGGCAATTAAGCACTGCCTCCCCTCTCCTGTGTTCTCCCTTCCATCACAAAGATGGGAAGCTTGAGGTTTATGTGACCACGCATCTCTTTGAACAATGCTCAAGCTTAGATTCCACTAAGGAGTGGTATTTCATGAGATTTCTGGGTGTCTTGTGTTTCAGAAACTTCCTGACTCCATAAAAGCACACAGAAAAACTGAGAGGCAGAAAGAGCCTTCCCTGACCTTTGTTTGCCAGCACCACCAAAGGTTCTGCAAACACCTACATCCTTATATTAAGTCCTTTCCTGTTTGCATGCCTAAAGTAGTTTCTATTTTTCTCACCACACCCTCACTAAGATAACCACACTCAGCCTTCCACTTCTGTCCCCAATCTGCCATTCTATCCTATATACATATTTCTCTATAAAAGCACTCATATTTATAAATTTGTATTTATTTGTACAATTTCTCTTTATAGATGGTATTATTTCATGGCCGAGGTCATAACATAACTTTTGTTATCATAATTCCTCCCACATAACAGATGCTTAATAAAAAAAGCAGTTATCTAAATGGACCAAGTTCACACCATTCCCTAACATTTGTTGCCTCAACATCCTCTACTTACTTCTAGGATTGGTTCATTTCAAGAAATGCATTCACAGAATGGGATCACTGGAACCAGAATGGTCCTAAGCACGAAAACTCCAATGTCTTAAGAGATTTAGAAGCAGCCTGAGGGTACATGAGAAATTCAAGGAAAGCTGTCTCTTGTCTGCAAGCTACTGGGACATCAAGTGACACAATATCTTTAGGTCAAGAGAATAGCTCTGTTGCTATTTCTAAAAAACTGGCTTTCAGAAGACTAAGAGATCCTAATGGTTTTATCGAATGTCCTCTTTTATATCAATATCCCAGCCCCAAAACATCTGTTTTCCTTTTCCCCAACTGTACTTATTTTTACAGATGTTTTATTATCCTTCCTGACTCACATCCAAACCCAATGGTTTATGATCCTATGGAAGAAAAATAACCAGAGATATCCACTCATGTTTTCATATATTTTATTTCACATGTACACATTTTTAAAAATTTCCTTCACCACTCTGCTTCACTCTACCCCAAATAGACAGATGATTCCATACTCATAAACTCAGAGGAGGAATATAATAGTCAGTCTTTTGTTTCGAAAAGGTCAGATGAGGGAAGGCTGTTGGGTGGCAGAAAGGTTCATCATTTCCTTGACAAAGAAGTTATGGTGGTATGGTATTCGAGGCATGAGGGGCCACAGACTCACAGTCTCACAAAGTTAATATGCTCAAATCTGATGGGCCATGTTAACCAGGTGTTGACCATCAATGAGTGCCTACGTGGATAAATAACTTGATGACCACAGGAATTCTCTTACCAAAAGCTGGATGGATAACCTTTAGATTCCTGAAACTTAGCATAAAATTAAATTGCATTTCCCTCCAGTCTGAAGGAATAAGCTCTTGAACCAGAAATAAAATCAACTCGCAACAATAAAAAATTATGTCCCATATACCCTGCATTTGTGGATTGAGATTTGTACCTGCTACACCATCAAGATCTCAGGTTTTTACATAGAGAGATGCTCTAGGTTCTAATTCTGTGTCCAAAGACATTTAAGTATGGGCTTTGCAAACATTCCCCTCAGCTGGAAGCAAGGAGTATCTTCCATCATAGGGAAAAAAATCAAATCAAACTTTTACAATCAGTCGATGAACAGCCACATTCAAAATAAGAAAGGTTTATAGTCTATAAATGTAATACCTATCCCTCAAATAGTGCTTGTTATATGCTGAGCCCTGTTCTAGATGATTTCACCCACATAAGCATCATACACCTACAAAATAGGTTACATATTAGCTCCATTTTACTGATAAAGATTGTGTGATTTACCCAAGGTCACAGTGATGGTGAGTAGTGGCTCTGAGATTTGAACCAAGTCAGTCCAGCTAGAGCCCAGCTTGACAAGCGCACAATACTGCCTTTGCCTAGAAAAGCTCAAAAATTTTAATAATAGAACCCCTAAAGGAAGAAATTGTCAGATCTACTCTCCTTATTTTAAAGAAGAAGTTGGAAACAGTAACGAAGAGGGTAAAGAGATTTGCTCAGTGTCATATAGCTCAGCCTATCACTCATCTTTGTTTTATAACAAACAATACTAATTAACTTAATCATTTTGCTTTCAATGTTTCCCAAAGGGCAAATCAAAAGTTTTAAACTCAGCTTTTTACAGCTTTCCAGGAATTTTACTTCAAGTTCTCTAAAGCTGACATAAGACCAGAGTGACAGGATGCCAAGTGGTCTCAGAGGCCAGGTAAAGCATCTTGATGGATCATCCCTGGGGGTCTGGAAAGCAAGACTGTGCCAGGAAGGCACTTAACAGAAGAGCAGACAAGAAGCTTGGAGACGGGAAACCCAAGGGACTTCAGTGTGGTCATTTGCAAATCAGAGAATATGATGCTGAGCAATTTGTCCTCTATTTTCATTGAAACACCCAGGATTAGGAACCTCTACTTCGGATGTGATGTGTTCAATTTATGCTCCATTGATTTCAAATTAAGATGCCTATAGACAGTCCCTCAGCCCCACAAAAATCAAAGCAATCATTGTGATTGTCCCTTGCCCTTTAGTAAGGACTAGCACGTAAGTGTACTATCTCACTGGCATGTCCAAAGACCCCGTGACGAACCTTTATTAAAGAAAATAAGAACCACTACTCTCTTCTGAAGGAGAATGATCTGATTTAGGGCAGAATTTTTTGTTTTTCAATCCATCATGGGGCAAGATATTATAACAAGAAATCTGATATTATTTAGACCATTAGATATTCAGTGACCTCCCATCTTAATCCTCTTTGCTTTGGTTGTGTTGACATGTCCTGTCATTGATAAGTTGAGACCTGCATTCTAACAACTGCTGAAAGCTGAATCACAAAGTATTAGAAAAAAAATCTCTTACTGATTTCTAACCTTTTCAACTCTTATTTCTATTTCCATCCTAAGAATATGTTCACTCGCACACAAAAGATGATGAATAAGAGGAATCTGGCAACTTATTAAGATATGCTTAAGCGTGAAAATAGAAGCAAGTAAGTAATTCAACTTCTGTTGAAAAGGCTGTTGACAAAGCTCCCCCCCACCCCAATCCCCCACCCCCTGCCCCCCGCAAGCAAGGAAATTTAAGAAAGACTTAACCAGAGTAACTGGCTGAGCAGGGAAGAAAAAATAAGAAAGAAAACTCTTGCTACCACGCGCTGTTTTAAGTTAAGGATGAAAAAAAGTAAAAGTACTCTAAGCATGGAATGTATCACCGTTGTGACTATCAGGGTCCTCTTTATTAAATTAGAAAAAAAAAATAATAACAGATTTTAAAATTAGAGGGCCCAGACAGAAGAAACACATGTTAAAGTTTTAGACATCTACTTAAATTCTAATGTTCTAACAAATTCACTAAATTTCAATTTAGATATACTCCAACAAGATAACAAAATTGTTAATGTTACTCAGAAAGACAGTAAAGGGGAGACATAAACTCATGATCAATCCAATTGATTGAATCTCTTTTCATTTTCCCTTGAAGGAGCCTGGCTCTGGGGGACCTTACATAACCAGGCAGGCAACTAACCTCGCCTTGGGCTTCAGACAATCACAGGATAAACGACATAGCAAAATAGAAGTAGTGACCAACTCACCCCTGGCCTTGAAAGTTTTCCAGTATTTACCACTCTGGTATATTCAAATTTGACAGTAGGACTTACCGCATTAAAATTGGGGAAGAGGTTGACTGCAGCCGCAGTGTCAAGAGGAAAAGGAAGAAATGGTTTAATATCCAGCGATGGCTGCAAAGGAGGGGCTGGTGGACGAACCAGGGCTGGGAGAGCAGGGCTCTGGCATGTACCACCTGCAGAGAGGAGAGCAAAGGGAGCAATCAGGGACACTGAGCACATTAAAAAAAAAAGTAATGAAAGTAAAAGAAAACAAACAAAAAAACAACCAAGGTCTCTTTGGAGACCAAAAAGCCAGCTTTGTGGGTCACTGGAAAAAACAAGACATGGAGCGTACTGACCTCAACTGAGAACTGGCCAATAGTAGATTTGCCATTAGACAGAGGAAACTGGTTGAGCTGCTCCGTTTTCCTCCTTGGATTATAACTATCTGGTTATGTAAGTAACAGTTAACATTTGAAACAATTCTTACTACCCAATCAATCTTTTTCCTGCCTGCAGCCCTGGCGTAGGTCAGTTTCAAGTCTGTCACCAAAATCCCTCAATTCAAAAGGGAAACCCTCCATTACACCCTTCATCCCTCTTTGCAAATTATCTCCTGCTCAGAATATGCATCGAGTCCGAGTGATTACTTTTCAGAACTGCTCTTTTCCATCACATCCAAAACTCCGGCAGTAGATGTCATGAACCTGGCACAGAAAAGAAACTGAACTACAAACACAGGCAGCTGTACCTTACTGGCCTGGCAACTGGAGGATTAAAACAAGTGAACACAGCTACAAATTGAGCAATCTCTGAGCTATTCAGCACTCCTATGGCTTTAAGCATTCAAGGAGGGGACCTGCCTCCTTCCCAGTCACGAGTAGGTGGACTTTAGATAAATTCACCGATGAGCAGACAGTGGGACTATTATGTCAACAAAGACACCCTCTTTGTGTACCAGTAGGCAACTGACTATTTGCAACAGCTCAGAATTTTGCCCCCTTATAGAAGAACTTCAGTGCCCTCAGAGGCTTGAAGGTCAGAAGCCCACTACAGTGTTCCATCTCCCATATTTTGGTAACATTCCAAAACATCAATTTTCTGTTAATTAAAGGCTGTTTGAATCCTAGGATAACCGTTAAAATATGCGAGCATTCTTCTAATCTGAGAGGCAGGCAACAGACTGTAAAACCTGCTGGTGAGAATCCAAGAAGCATTAGGAAAACAAAATGCGGTAGAATTTTTGTTTCTCGTGGAAAAGAGTTCTAAGAGACAGAAAAGGGAGGTTCCTGTCTGGGCCAATTACTTGCCTATCATCTTGTGTTTAAAACAAAGCAAGATGAGACCCCATACGAATCATCTTTACATATCTCACAATTAACTCTCTGGCCAAATGCACACAGACTATCATATCCTGCCCTCAATCAATTACCTGAACACAAGGTAAACATTTAAAAATGATTCCCCAATGGTAAACCCATCCCTACTGGACTGGAGGATCTGCTAACAAGGTGGGTGACTTAATACCTAGAACATAAGCCATCAGCACAGGATTTAATTAACTATACAAACAAACAAACAAACAAACAAACATTAGCCTTCCTGCTTCCAGGTATAAAATCAGTTGGAGCCAAATTAATAAAACACAGTATTTTTCTCACTCTTTTTACATCCCTCTTGAAATGTTTCTTAACATCAGCAAGGCCAACAATAGCAAGTTTGAATCAGCAAATCAATTAAAATAAAAAGTAGTACAAGTCAGGAAACAGGGTAGATATTAAAACAAACAAAATATAACAAGTCTATATTCACCAGAGCACATCAGAACCTCTTTTATTGTCCACCTGGTAGTATATATTGAGTGTGAATGTTTAAACTCTTAGAGAGGACATCTTTAAAACTTTGGTGAAATATATTTCTTGAGTTTAGTATTACTGAAAATTTCTCTTTGATGAAAAGTTCAAGAACCAAAATCAGTTTTTTGGTTGGTGCCCCTTTAGAAAACTTGGAAGTAAAAATAAGTTATGGTTGAAATCAGTGACGTGATTTAATATGTCCACAAATAAAAGTGAGCTTTAATTAATAATTTTAAATTATTTTTATCTGTGTCACAAGTCATGCTCTGCAAATATATTCATTACATTGTTTGATCCTAAAATCTCAGAAATTAGTTAAGGTAAGGGCTAACATAACATCATGAGAAAAATAAGCTGATATGCTTCTTGAGAAAATAGTTATTTCATGCCTTCTTTTCTTAATCAAAACTATTGCATTTAGAATATGAATATGTTTATTACTATTTTGATTATTATAAAATTATCTTGACAGTAATGAACATCAAAATATATAGAAAATTTACACATATTTCTATAAGTTAGAAGAGTTGTTTTGTTTTTATTGTTTATGAACAGTTTTGCTTCATACATTGGAATCTGTCACACTTCTGGAAACACTAATATTTGAGGAAAGCATTTTGAAGCTTCCATGGAGTGGGAACTGAAAAAGATATACATTTATGCCCCTTGTATATAAAACTCTGCCTGAATCTTGCAGCACATATTTCATAGCTTATGCAATTTTGAGTTACACAGTTTTACGAGTTAAATTTTAACAACTTATTCTGATTTCAGAGCAACTACTATCTCACTATCTAATTTCTTACATGTCATTAAAGTCAACAAATTAGAAAACATTCAGAGTATTGAATTGTTATTAGACATTGAGTAAGGTATTAAATAAGAAAGGTAGATAAGATAAATAAGATAGTGATAATTAAAGCTTATAAACTCTGTCCCTTTTTGATGTTTGCTTCTGTTAATTTATATTTAGAATTTAGAACTGAACTATAGAGCAAACATATTAAATATTACTTTGCTCTATTCACAAGATAGAGCAAAAGTACAAATTTGTAAATTCGAAAAATATACTGGAGTAACCTATTTGTTAACAGCATATTTATTAATAGAGACTATCTGAGAAAGTAAGACCATTCATTTCAAAAATTTGGATTTTTGATAATTAAATTAAAATGTAAATTCAGAAACATTTGTTTTAACAAATAGGAATTCTAAACAGGTAGCTGTCAGTCGAAGCTTATTATACTACATTAGAGGTAATGTATACAAAGTGCCTCGCTCAGTGCCTGGCTGATTGGTGCTCATTAAGGTGAAATAAATTTTTAATGAACTTAATAAATTCCAAAGGAGTGGTTCAGGTTGGTTCAGAAATAAATTTAGGCTCTCTGGAAACAGTTAATTAAGATCATTTTAAAAGCAACTTCATATTTTTCACTTTCTTTTGAACCCTTCAGAAGGAGAGTCTTTACAATAAGAGGTTACTTTGTAAATCAATATTCTGAAATATTCCTTAAAAGTAGTGTAGTGTTCTTCCCATAATATAACACTCTTAACCTTGAACTTCTGCACTTGATGCGTTGGGTTCATCAGTCACGCAGTCACAGACATCTTGTGTGACAGCATAAACTACTGCTTAATCTTTCATTTTCCCAAATGACAAAACCAAAGTTCAGAATGATTAGGGGTTGCCGTTGTTAAATATTCATGCCAGTGTATGCAACAGAACTGTAAATCACACACACACACACACACACACACACACACACACACACACATACACACGCGCGCGCGCATATACATACACACACATATATAGAAAGCAGCAGAAATCCCTGATCTCCTAATGAGAGAAACAATTTATAGAAATCCTTTTCCTCCACCATCAGTTTAATTTTATCTATATATGTGTGAGAGGAGAAAGAGAGAGAGAGAGAGAGAGAGAGAGAGAGAGAGAGAGAGAGAGAGAGGAGTGAGCTATATTATTAGACTACTCAGAATATTCATACCAAACAGAAAAATGTTTAGGGCATTTATATAACATCGAGTCTAAGTAGTTCTTGCAAAACAACTAATTTGATACATAGGGAACATTACTCACCTCTACTTCCAACAATTTCAGTTAGAATTTGCCATCTCCACTGTAGGAGGGAGGGGCACGTTAGGAATTCTGGAGTCTATGCAATAGCAGGAATAAAACATTTAGATCTGACACTACAAACAGGAAGTAGAAAAGAAATGATGGACTTGGAAGATGAAGGCAAAACTTGATTCATGAGTAGGAGTGATATAGAAAATATAGCTAAATTTTATAAATTTATTGAGTAATTTGTCTGGACTAGGCCTGCTATCCCCTTAATTCCTTTAAAATGCATAATAATTCTGCCAGGTAGCTACTGAAATACCTAATTTATAAACTCAAAAGTCAAGGCTCTAGGAAGCAAAATATTTTATCTAACATCACTCAGGTAATGGCATTTGATGTGAACCTGAGCAACCTTAACAACTTGCAATGCACGGATGCAAACAAGAACAAACAAACAAACACTATCACAACAAAAAGGTACAATCTACAAAGTCGGTTTTGTCATATTAGGCAAGCCAGCTAGCTCCCTTATACCCAGAATGAAATGCATTAATATCAGAAAGCTTGTGAGAAAGCTTTAAAACTACTCAAAAAAAGAACAGATACATTTCTTGTAAAGGAGATGACAAAGGGATATTCAGTATTTACAACTAATATTTATCTACTATGGGAGTACGTTGTCACTGCCCTATAATTGAGAAAGAACCCAGGAAGGCACGCATATCTTATCAAACATATTTCGAAAGCCCCTTGAGTTTACTTCCTTAACGTCTACTTGCCAAATCAGAAAAATAAGTATGTGTTTGTTATATTCCTTTGTGTGGCTGCCTCTCAGTCAAGGTTGTTGGTTGTGGATTACAATGGGCAGTTGATATTTTTTACTCCTCAGCTAGGAAAACTACAGGTTTACTATGTTTCCTTAAACTTCAGTGATACAAACTGCTATTTAGTTCCTATCTTTGTTTAAATGTTGTTCCCAATGGAATGATAAAACTAGACACTTCTTTTGAGATAAAACTGAATTTAATGTGAGTTTGTCGCAATTTTTCCTTTCTTTCTTTCTTTATTCTTCCTTTTTATTTTTCTTTTTTTCCTCCCTCTGTTTTGGAGTTTTGATTCACCTACCAGGTTTTAGAAAGTTGATCTAGTACTTTCTACCTAAGGATGAAAGTCCTCATTGGCCTAAAGTGACTTGCCCTTGGCAGGTCAATTCAAATGTTAAAGCCAGGTCTGACAACAGGGGCAGTTGGCAGTATTCAGCCACATGGGATGGCAACTGCTGTCTCACACATCCTACTCTTGACCACAGAGAGAAATGAAGTGAGAATGGAAGGATGAGTCAGGTCAACAGAAGCACCATTCTGGAAACACTGATTCAAAACCATTTGCGCAAGTCAACGGTCAGTGACTTAATCTTTACCCATGAAGGAAAACACATGTGAGTGACCCATGTTTTCCCTCATCCAAATTCTTTATTTACCCATTTTAAGTTGTGATGTTTAAACATCCCAGTAAGTCACCTCAAAACAAGTTTTGGAAGGAAGCTAAGAAAATAGGACTAACTAATATTGTTGTTTTTTTTTCTGTCACTATCATTAAATGCCATGACCAAAATCAAAATACTGCTATCATCTAGTTGCCAATATCCTGAGTCCAGTCTTCAACTAGAAAAGCTGAATTTCTCACTTCTTTAACCAATATTCACTACAATTTTTGGTGTCTGGGACACACTGGAGAAGATTCTGTTAGAAGGGCCCAAGTAAAGAGTTTTAGTTGTTTAAATATTCCTCTGTACTTCAACCCCTTTGCCAAATAGATCATAAATCAGGACAAGTACCTCCTCATTGAAAAGCAAAAGATTCTGCCTAGAAACACTCCCTTGAGTCAGCACCAGTGAATGTAAAAATGTAAAATTTTTCTCAAGAGAAATTTCCCAAGATTAAATTTCACAAAATCAATTATAATTAACGAAAAAAGGTGCTCACATGCTGAGCTGTCCAATATGGTAGTCATTAGCCATATGTGGCTATTTTAAATTAGAATGAAGTAAAATTAAAAATTCAGTTTTTCAAGTCATGCTAGCCACATGTCAAAGGCTCAATAGCCACATGTGGCTAAAGATTCCCAAGTTGTACAGTGGAGTTAAAAACCATTTCCATCAATGCAGAAGATGCTACTTAACATTACAACTCCAGTGCAAAACCAACATTCTCTGAAGGCAATTTACAGATAAGGTGCTTGATACAATCTGTTTCAGAATGCGCTGCATGCAGATAGTAGAGGAAATCTTGCTTTCTCCTACTTCCTTCTCTTTTGGGGACTGAGGAGGAGAGCTTACCCAGAGCCAAACATGACCACTGTCAGAGGGCAGACTCCGTTGGGGTCATGAACAAAAGGATTAGTCATCCATTTTTAGAGAAGACAGTGGCCAATCTATGAAGTATCATGTGTGACCAATGATGATAATACTCAAAGGGCAAGATGATTTAAAAAACTGTTAATGCTGAAATCAATGTTAACAAATAATGAGTATTTTAGATTAAAATGATACTACCTTCAAGTGAAGGATGTAAAAGGGGCATTTATGGGATAATTGGATGTTTATTAAAATTTGGTAATCCTTGTAAATGCTATCATAAAGCTTTTATTTCCTCAAAGTGTGTCACAATCCAGTCTCACTAGCAGCTAAGGGTTTAAATCTGGTGGAGGAAGGCAGTTAAATCTGCCTAGCTATGTCTCTCTCTCAGAGTAATTTTGACATAACATCAAGGCTTTAGTCATCTCACACTTTAAAGAGAAAAAAATAAAATCTTGTTATTTAGCCTTGTTTTTCCATGATCTGTTCCTTTCAATCAGGACTTGCCTGCATGATATTGTCTTTGCCAGGAGGGTAGGATGTGCAATTCCTCCTCCATAGCCTGATAAATATTTTCTCTCCCATTTTTTTTTCACGTGATGTAACTGTGTTACATTTTTTGCTTCATCTCTAAACATTTGTCAATCTATGTAGGCTCTAAATGCAATCTAAGGTCTTAATGAAAGAGTTTGGAGTTTAAAGGGTTAAGTGTGGTTTTCCCAGTACCATCAAAGTGAGTTAAGTAAGAATCACACAAATTAGGGAACGCCTTCATTTATCTCACTAAAGTGTCCTTGTGATGCAGATGGTGAGGCTATCGCCTGAGATACAGAAGACCTGAGGAAGAATAGGTCTAAAAGGAAACAAGCCAAGTTTTTGACATAATGAGTTTGAGGTATAAGTGAAAATGTGGCCATTGCAAAAGTGGGACTAGTGCTTAGAAGCTAGTTCTGGGCACACTTCATTCTGAGGAAATACTGGAGTCATCAGGTAGACACTGAAATTGTGGATGGGAAAAAGACTTCCCCAGGAAAGTGCAGAATGAAGAGACCAAGTCCTAAGCCTTGAGGATCTTTAGCTTGGTGAAAAGGACAGAATAACAAGAAAAAGAGCAAGAGGGAGAGGGGGAAATGGGACCACCAGAGGCAAAAAAAGGAAGATTGTACAGAAAAAAAAAAAAAAGGAATGGTCCACACTTTCTAAGGTTGCCTAAAGAGAGATCAAGTAAGATAGCAACATTTGTTAGATTTAATGTCCTGCAGATTTTTGATGACCTTTATGAGTTATCTAACTGCAGTCATTTAAACAGGTAACATCAGAGGTGCCACTTCTGAGAAGGATCAGGGATGGACGAGGGATTCAGAATAGAAACTAGTTGAGAAAATTATTTTGAAAAATTAAAAGGAAAAGTGGTGTGGGGCACTATAGATATGGGAAAATATGTTTTAAAGGTATAAAAAGGAACTAATTCAATCCAGAATATCTAAGATAATTCACTGTTGGAATGGCAAATTTTAACTAGCAATTAAGCATAGAAAATGTGAACCCATGACAGTGTATTAAGCATTGTAATTTATATTTATCTTATGTACATCCCTCCCCACATATTCTTTAAACTTACACCAAAGTTGGTAAAAAACAATTATTTGTTCCTGGTTCAGGACACAGTTCAAGTATGGTTTCCTTTACATAGTATCTGCTAGACATCATTGCAGATGGATCACACTCTCTGTGACCTACTCTGCCCTGCACAGGCTTCCTTTTGAACATACATCTCTTGACTTGCTTCTATGTATATCTTTCCACATAAGTATGCTGGGTTTTGAAGAGTTTATCTATTGTTTTCCTCTTTAACTTCTATGTATTAAGGCATTCCCATTAATTAATGATTTGTCTTTAAGGACAAACGGATGGATATTTGATAGCTGGATGAGCAAACAAATGACTGAATTAAAGTGAATCACAACCTTTTCAGATACGGTGGCCTCTCTTCTCTTGTGCCCAAATTAACAATCTATATCCACTTGAAAACCAAGCACCTTCCTTGAAGAACTAGAAAAGAAACAGGAACTAAACAATCAGAGTTTATTGGAGTGCACTGCTAAAAGGTGAGGAACATTTTGTTGTAGATTTTGTGTTCAATTAAGCTTCTATTGTTGATTTTTTTTCTTGAAAAATAAACGGTTCAAAAATAAGAAGCTCTAATCTTTTTGCATTATAATTTTATTAATTGTTTTTCTCTGCACAAGTTTCCTAAACATGGATTGCATTTATAGGTGTAAATTTATTCTACCTTGTAAGTACTCTCTTTTCCTCCACAGGCATAAAAGCAATAGCACTGCTGCTCCTGCACACAGGGTGTTGTGGTGGGTACTCTACGTAGTATAGCTCCTTTGTACTTCCATAGCTTTATGAACAAGGAAATGAAGCAATAGTGAGGTTAAGACAATTGCTCAAGACCATACAGTTAGTAAGTTGGAGATCCCGGATTCGACACCAAATATTCTGCTCCCATAGTCTAACTCTTATATCTACATCTTACTGTAATTGTTTTCAGTAACAGGTGCTATTTCTGCAAATGAAGCAATGCAGTGTATAGTGGATTCTGCATATATTGTCTACCAAATACCATAATACTACAGATTCAAAATTTGTACCTCCCAAATAATACTATAGCGTCAATATCTGTGCCCTCCAAAATTAATATCATGACCTAACACCCAATGTAATCATATTTAGAAGTGAGGCCTTTGGGAGTTGATTAGGTCATGAGGCCACAGTCCTCAAAAATGGGATTAGTCATGCCCTTATTAAAGAGGCCCCTGAAAAATCCCCTGACCTTTCCATCATGTGAGGTGACCATCCATGAACAAGAAAGTGGGCTCTCGCCAGACATTGTATTTTCTGGCACCTTGATCTTGAACTTCCAAGTTTCTAAAACTGCGAGAAATAAATGCCTATTGATTATAAGCCACCCAGTCTATGACAGTCTGTTATAGCAGCTCAAATACACTAATACATATGTGTTCATCTACGATATCTGAATTAACCTAATTGTGGTTTAGTCTCCCTTTCACTTTGTCTATGTAATAGTCCAAAAGAGCAAAGCAAAAAATAAATTTACATCTGTCATAATTAATTTTATTGAAATTAATTACAATACCTTCTAGAGCATGTGCTTGATTATGAATGTTTTCATTCAATGTTTCACTATAATTTTTTTCCACATTTCAAATGAATTTTCTTTCATGATAGCCATGGCAAAAAAAATTCCTAGGAAATGCCACTGGAGTTAGCACTGGGTGACATTTAGAAGGGATCTTATAAGAAAAGACTATGCCACTATCACCATCATCAAACTAAATAAAATGTGCCAAGAACAGTGACAATCACATTTTTGCTATCTTAAGGGGCCTATACTTAGCATATCCCATTAGTAGCATCTATTAGCTTACAAGGTTTAGGAACTGTGAGTTCTAGTTTTCTTTGCTTTGGTGAGTGTTCTCATGAACTCGATAATAGCAAAAAGAAATTCTGATTTCAGTTTCCTAAAGAACATTCCCCATGGAGCTGACATGTGCTCTGTTTTGTCTCAGCCTCAATGTGATTATTTTTTCTGGCAGGTTGTGCTTAAAAGAAACCCAACTTTTTATTTTCTTTTAATTCTGAAACATTTAATCCTTGGAAAAGATGTAAAATCAGTTACTAATGAAATTGTAGTAATTGTGGTATCCTGAAAAAGACTGCCTTTAATGGAAGAGAAATAAAATGCCTGTGATTGCAAACAAGAAGATACTCATAACCATATTTTATTTGTACAAGATGTCCTGCCATTTTGAACAATGACTCTATTCTAGGTTCTGTGCTAGATGTCTTTACATACACTATTTATGTAAACAATGACGATATCCTTACTTATTCTCATTTCCCAGGTGAAGAAATGGAGGCTTAGTGAGATTATTTTTCTGAAGATAAAATACCTTGATAAGTGATAGAGCCGAGAAGAATTAGAAACCAGAGATGCCTGATTCCAAAGCCCATATTCCTTGATTATATTATATCCTTCTCCCTCTCAAATACCTAAGAAGTTGTGATTCCCACAAATTTGAAAGAGATATTGATGGAAGCAGAAATTGCCTCTTAAAAAAGGACCTAAGTTTTCACATTCAAATTGCCAGGAGGCAGCAAGTATAGGATTTACAAATCCAGTAAAAAAAAAAAAAACCAAAAAACCAGAAATTGCTTATAGCCTCAGGAAGGAGAAAGTCATCACACCAGGTTACGGAGCCATCACCAAGATGCAACATGCAATGAAAAGGGACATATATTATGAGAAAATAAAAGACATCATAAAACAGTATAGTTAAATACAGGATTAAAGCTAACCTAAAATGAAAGGGAAGCAAATGATCAGTGGAAGCTGTCATTCTTGAGAGCCATGTTGATACAATGATGAACCTTAAAGGTTAAATCTGGTGAGGCCCTGAGCTCAGGGAATACCAGGCATTAACTAGAAGTCCAAAATCAAAGGCCAAGGTCATAAAAGAACACAGATTTTTCTTGTTGCCATGATCAAGTTTTCACTTTCTTGTGAATTGCAGCATAAAATCAACAGTTTTTGACTTACTATGAGGTGCATACATCGTGACTTGTGCTACTAATTCCCATCGATTTTGATCAACAGCCAGAAGTAACTGACTGATATAAGAAAAACACAAAAATTGTCTCTGATTTTTCTTTGAAAGCAAGTTTGTGAGAAGCTCACCTTATTTGCCTTAGGATACACAGGCCTAAATAAATTTCTGAACATTTTAATTTAGCAATGCGAATAAAATATTCCAGTAATAAAATTGTACTGTGCTGGCATGTGGTGGACCATGTAAACTGAAATATTCAAAGCAGTCCCAGTTTCAATATATAATGATAAGCACTAAAATACATAATTATAAATATAAATGTATGAGATTATAATACCTCAATTTTATAAATATAAAATTATATATAATATGTATGTAATATATATTATATATACACAGATAATTTTAATTTTCATGACAATTCTGTTAAAATTTTCATTTTTTTAGTATTGAAACCGTGTATGAAAAAAGTACTTTGTAGCAACTTACTCAAAGTAAGATGAAAACATAGGTTGATTGATTTCAATATTCTTGCTGTTTGTAAAAATCATATTCTGCCTATTTTCCCCATTAGCCAAGGTCAGAAATCCATAATTCTGCTTTCCTTTCTAGTACTTAGGGCATATGTTACCAATCATACTTCTAGTTTGCCTCAGAATCCTTCTAATACAACATTATCAACATACCGGTATCTAATCCAGTTGATCAGAGTTTGCTATTCCCAACATAAATACTCAAAATGACCTAAACATGGTAATATTAGGGCATCCTAAACTTTACTCTTATGTTCATCAATCAGGTTATGAGATGTACAGATATCATCTGTAACCACTGCAAGATGGATAGTGGAATAATCCTCATGATTTTCTTACATTAAGCCTTTTGGCAAAATGCTCAGCATTCTTATGGTTAGAATCTGATGAGAGGACTAAAAAAAGCATTTGACTTTTCTTCTAAAACTTGTCCAGCTTATTAGGATAACTGGAGATTTGCATTTGTTCCTCAATAAGTAGGAGACATCCATTCTCTCGCTTCCTGCAATAGTGAGTGTTAAGATTACCTCATGACTCAGATGTGATTGAATGTCTTGAGAATATATTAGCTCCTCATTGCTATTCTTCCTTATTGACCTTTCTTAATATAGTGGAAGCCTATGGATTGACCTGATCAATGTAAAGCCAAAAAATTCAGTGGAAAACATAACTACTGATCTTAGAAAGAAATTTGAGAAGGGGCTCTGATCACAAGCCCAGAGAATTGGAGTTAGTCCTTTCAAATTTACAGGCCTGTTTGCCTTAAATTGTAAAGACTATTTGTGCTTTTGAAGTACATTAATCCCAGAGGGAGAACAAAACAGATGAGTCAAATTGCTTTGAGCAGGAATGCCTGCTGAGAGAAGAGAGAAATTCTGTAAGAAATGTCTCTTCTGAAATTGGCCCTGCATTTTCCTGAATGATTCTGATCTGTGCTGTATATCATTTTCAAAAGTCATTATGCCTTCCAACTGCTAAGTATCTGTCTCCCATGTTATCAATGTCATGATGACCTTTTCTTGCCTATTCTTACTATTTAGTGGCCTCCTCATATAACTAAGATAAGAAAAATACTTTTATCATTATTTTTTAATTTGTGTCATTTAACTGCCTTCTACTCCTCAAGGTTTAACTTCTCTCTGCCCTGGCCTCTCCTGTCCATTTAGTACCATAATCAATTTTCTCTTTTGCAAACTTCCACAGAATACTTTAAGTGGTTATGAGAACAGGCTTTGTCATCAGAAACCTGAATCCAACTTCCAACATTTTCATGTCCTAAGGAACTAAATAGTTATTTAGTTTCTTCTAGTAAGTTAAGAAAAATAACATCTAAATCCCAGGATTTCTGTAAGGAGTACACACAGAACTACGTAACAGAGTAAATACTAAATTATAGTAACTATTGCTTTTATAAATCCATGTTTATTTTATTAAAATAATAAAAGTAATAGAAAATTAAAAATTAACATATAATTTATTAAGTTTGATTTGATTAGTTATTATATAAATTATTAATCATTATGTCTCTTATGAGTCTTAGAAGTTTTTAAAGGGAAGTGTCCATGACTGTATTACTTTATTTTTTTTTCCCCATGATGCCTAAAAAGTGCTTTAAAAATTACAGGCATTCAAGTGTTCTGGAGTGAATGAATGAATAAGTGAACAAACGAATGACACTGTTTATCTGAAAGCTTATCTAAAGGGAATAAATGGAAATGGTAAACTATATTTAATTTCCTTAATACCATTTGGTTGATTCCTATTAAGAACAAGAAATATTCATTGATACTTCTTTCTAATGCATGAGCATTGTAATGGCTGGCCTAGGAAACAATAGTAAAAAAAAAAAAAGAAAGAAAGAAAGAAGAAAGAAAGGAATGAAGAAAGAGAGGGACGGGGATTGGGAAAAATAATAATCTGGCAAATGATCATACCCAAATCAGATATACAGATGATTCACTTGACCTAGACAGAAATATTACTGAAACAGCCTCCTGTAAACAGTATGGAAAATGCCCCCAAATATATAATATATGAAAATACCTACTAAAAATATCTCATCACAACCCATAGAAGTATTTCCATCTTTTAAATTAGAAAATAACCAACCAAGAACATAACAAAATATTATATAGGATAGAGACTAGCTTAGTGCCTACTACACAGTGGATACTCAATACATGATAGCTGATTAAGAATCTGGCATGGAAATATTTATTAACATTATTTTTGATCAGTTGAAAAATGGTCACACAATAATTCCTATTTATCCCTTTTTAGCTTTGTTCTCAAATACTTACCTGCTCTGTCATCTCCCTTACTGACTCTCACTTCTCTTACCTCTCAGATTTATTTCTTGGGTCATTCTTTCTCACAAACATATATCAAATATTTATTGGTTGCCCAATCTCTTGAATGCACTGGGTAATTTTCAATAATAGTAAATATGTTTCTAAACCCTTTAATAAAGATAAAACAAAAGTGATAGCAAGGAATAAGCAAAACATTCTTTCCCCATTCCTATTTTCTCCAGCTTTCCCTTTGGTATAATAGCTTTTTCTTGTTTACTAAAATAGAATCCTTTCCTTAACCAACAAGTTAAAACAAGTGCAATTTATTAATATTAACATATATTAATGAAAGCAAGCTAGTTTCTAAATGAACACTGGTTGTTCTCAATTTGGCTTTTCCTCCACTTCTTCAAATGGGTTGAAACCCATTTCTTTAGCAAGAAGTCTTATTTAATCTTTAACAGTGTTAGATTTAATGACTGATGGTTTTTTTTTTTAACTCAGAATGTGACATGTTTTAGTATTCACGTAGACTAGAATCAAGGCCAATCAATTTTATGAGTGGGTTTCTTTTCTATTTGCTACATGTTCACCAACTATTCAAGGCAAAGTTTTAGATGACATATTGGCACTGGGGAAATCTTGATAATAATTTTTTATGACAGTCTTGCCTGTAGCTGAAGAATTCAATTAGTCTAGCCAAAATTTTAGTTGGCTCTTTTTTTCAAATACTCCTAGCCAAATCATGAATGCTAAACAGTTCCAAACAGAAATATTCTTTCTTCTCTACTGTTATACACAAACTAGTAATCTTGCATTTCTTTTACTCCTTAAGGCTGTTGTATCTACAATCTTCCTTCAGTGGCTACCGATACAAAGCTCAGTAGATGTTTTGGATTTTTTATATTTTTGTTTTCAATTTTGTATTCCATTTTGAATTGCTGTTGGCTACAATTTCATTTGGCTAGTTTGGATTGGGTCTCAACTGGCTGATAAATTCCAGCTATAGATATGAGCAGAGTAGAACTGTTTGTGAAGAACTCAGACTCTCCCATCACATTTCAGAGTATTATATTGTTACAGTCCTTCCCCGATAACATAACAACGTGGTAAGTCTTCTTAAGAAACATGTTATTTTTATTTTAGATAAGTCATATGTTCAGAAAGCCTATCTGAATATATTCTTTCCATAAAAACCTACATTTTTAGCACATGAGATGCAAAGTTGATTGGCATGGAGCAAATTATGTTTTTCATTATGTTACTGGAAAGGTAAGGGCTGTATAATTGGTAAATTAAAAGTGATTATTTCAATAATGAAATATTTCAAATAAGCAGGCTTTAATCTGCTAAAGGAAATGGCAGGACATACCTCAAGGGGCAAGTTTAGGAAATCTGGCTATCCCTCAAAGAAATCCATAATACCAAGAGCACGAATGTACATCACAGATAAAGTGGGAAACCAAAGGGGACAGAATAACAGCTCTGCATATATTTGGAAAACACAGACACACACACACAGAGACACACACACACACACACACACACACATTTTCTAGAAGAATCCAGACTAAGAATAAAAGAAATACAAAAAAAAAAAAAAAAAACTTTAAACAAAACAAAGAAACCCAATCATGTATATTTTTAGTGCTGCAAATCAGAAAATATCAAGATGACGACCCAAACTTGCCTGATGAAAGGAAAGAAAAAGCAAAGATTTCATTGAATGATTCATTGATTGATTTGCCAGAAATTGAGAGCATAGATTAAAATGAGAAAAGGATTGTAAAATTAGAGTTAGGCACCTAACGTATGTTGAACCAATTGTTTGGCCAGTTAAAAATATCAAATGCCAGTGAATATCTCCATGATGTCAAATGTTTGACATCACTAAACTTAACCTCAGAAAGCAAGATTAACCATATTAAGACTGATGGTAGGATTGATTTTGGAGAGGAAGGGATGTCAAGTAAGGGATGCAGGCCTCATTTGGTGAACTTCAAGCAAAGGTAAGCTCAAAAGATTTACAATTACAGAAAACTCAACCAAATAGAGAGCTGAATCCTGGATTGTTCAGCTGGAAGGGTGGTTTGTTTGTTGTTTGGTTTTAATGCAGAAGCCAGAAAGACTGGCCAAGTATGTTCAGAGTTTAATAACTTATGATAGATTTACACAGCCTATAAAAGATCCAAAGCAGAGAAAAAGACATGATTAAAGGATATGCAAATAGGAAAAGGGAAAGAATGGGGAAAGCTGAAGGTATTGTATTAGCAATGTTAGCCTGAAGGGAAGAGACCCAGCATGACTTAATAGGCCTTAACTATTTGAAAAGTAATTTAGGAAGGATGGTGAACAGATGTTCTCCATTTTCACTTAAGAGAGAAAGAGAGAATAGAACGTGCAGAAGAAGAATAAAACAGTTATTTTAGTTGCAATCATGTCAGGAGAAAATGACACACTTTGAGGCCCTAATAGGAATGGCTATCAAGGTTAATATTTTTTAGGAGAATAAGGCTCTAAATCTCATACATAATTTTATAGGATTCATATGGGAAGATTTATAAATTCAGAATAAGTTAGAATTGGTTAAGTAATCAAGTAATCTACTTTCTGAGAAGGGGTAGGTGGGGAGAGGGAGGGTGTGTGTGTGTGTGTGTGTGTGTGTGTGTGTGTGTGTGTGTGTGTGTGTGTGTGTGTGTATGTGTGTGTGTGTGTGTGTGTGTGTGTTTTCATTCAGCAGAGCTCTAAAATGGCCCCTAAGATTTCCTGACTCCTGGTCATACCCAGAACTGTGAATTTTGTGGATAGCATTCCTGTGATTCGATTATGCTAGATGACATGATGTCAAAACTGGGAGATTATCAGAATATGCCCAAGCTAATCACAAGTGCCCTTTAAAAGCAAAGGATGTTTTCCAGCTACTCACAAGTGCCCAAAAGATTCAGTCTACTTTTTTTGGCTTGAAGATGATGGCTATGTATTAAGGCACTAAGAAAAAAATAAAAATAAAAATAAAAACCCAGGCTGACAGTAGCTAAGCATATCCCCAAGCTGACAATAGCAAGGAAAGAGAGACCTCAGTCCTACAACCACAGGAACTGAATTCTGCCAAAAATAAGCTTGGAAACAAATTTTTTCTCCCTAGTGTCTCCAGATTTGTCAACATCTTGATTTCAGCCTTATAATGCCCTTAGCAGAAAACATGGCGAAACCAGCACTGGACTTCATATCAACAGAATTGTGAACTAATAAATGAGTGTTGTTTTAAGTCACTGAATTTCTGGTAGATGTATTACACTGTAGAGAAATCTAAAATTGTGTGTGTGGGATGTGTCCCACATTAGACCTCCACCTCCCTAACTGTTCTGGTTCTATGTCCACCACCAAATGTCATTATTAACTCCAACAACTTCCAGGCATGCTCTGTTCTATCCCCTCCCCCCTTTACAAAAATACTTCCCAAAGCACTGTGTTTAGAAAGTGTCTCCTTGAATTAAAACATCTTCCAACTTCTCTTCTGGTCAGATGCTCAAATAAACTGAGATAATAAATAGCCTATATGTTTGGCAAGCTTAACAATACTAAACCTAAAAATAGTTAACTGTTCTTTCTAAGTACCTTTACACTCTTTAATCTAATTCAAGCCAACCCTATTTCAATGACAGAACCCTTTAATAAGCCCTTAAATTCATAAAAGTTCAAAAATACCATCAGCAGTTAAGTATTATAAAATCACATTAATTTAAAAGCATTACATTTTTCTGACATTTAAAAAGTCTCTGACATGGCATATCCATAGTTTGATTTTTCTAATGTTCTTAGAAAGGTCATGTTTATGGTATAATAAGCACACATTTGCAAGGGTTATTAATCAGAGCAAAGCTAGGTTGCAAACAGATTTCCAAAGAATTTCCCATTTTTATTCTGAATATATTAGTTACTTAAGAATGTCACATTTTTCAAGAGCCTACTTGGAAAAAAATTAACAATTAATTTTCCTCAAAAGGATGTCTTCATTTTAAATGAAGTGGGAGTGCAGCTTAGGAAAATAAATGACAGAAACATATTCTGCTAGTTCAGCAAATTTACATGGCAAGTTTAAAAATTCTAATTTTTAAGCTAATGCTTTAGAACAGGTACATTGCCAGTTAGCAAGGAAACTGATGGGATCTGTAAGCTTCATAAAGAATCCAGTGGGTATCAGCAATAGGCATTTCTAATTTGTATGCTACAAGAAATGCTAAGAAATGCTGCAAAATCCTGGTCCACACAGGTGTAAAAACTTTATTTTCTCAATATACCTTCTCAATTTGTCTTAGCAAGACAGATACAAGATAAAGTCCCTTTTTTTGAATGTAAAAAAAATCGAAAAATAAAAAGAACAAAAAGTAAAAGACTTTGTTTTAACATTCAAGTGTTGCCAAGAAAACGTGTGTCCCTAAAGATTTTTTTGGCTCCTAGCTATTTGGAAACATCATTTGCCTTAGTGACAAGAATTCAACCTACCCTTGCAATATAAGCACACTCTGGAAAAAATTTAAGCTTAACAGAGAGAAACAAACACACAATATGGCACAGCCTAGCAGTTCATGAACAACAGCAGAAGTGGCAGATATTTAAGCATCTGATTTTCAGTTTTCTGTATCTCTGTTCAGTGTTTCCATGAGTTTCTCTAACCTTGTGTGTGATGAAGTTTACAAACCAAACAGACGAACTAGCACATGCAATTTTGCTGCAACAAAAGGAAGTATCAGCTCCAAAAGGCTGCTTCACCTGATGGGTGTTTAAACCAAAGGCTCCCACCAGATTTAAAAGATTCCAAATAAAACAGCTCATAAAAAGACAAAGTACAAACTCATTTGAAAATGATCAAATTAGTAACTGGCAACGCCACATTACTAATGACACAAGATTTCTGGAAAACCTTTCTTGTCTGGAACAACACATCTGCTTCTCAATTTAGAAAATGAAGTGCTAGATCAAGTACACATGATTAACCATCTTGAGGTTTTAGCCAAGGGACCAGTAAAGCAATAAGCCAAGAGTGACAGCAAGATAGGTGAATTCTCTGGGCAATAATTCCTCAGCTGAGATAATCAGGGCAGGGAGAATGGGTCAACCGAGAAAAGAGAACAAGCTGAAAACTGGCAAGCTGGCATCTTTGGCCGTCACAGATTTCTAGCTTGGGTTTTCACATGGATAAGGGACAAAGACAAATTGAAATGTTCTAGCCTTTCATGTGACCCACATAAGAATAATTAAAGATAAATAATTACAGATAAATAAATACAGAAAGTAAAAACAATGCAAACTAGAAAGTAACTTCTTTATAAACATCAAGCCATTTGGTACTTGGAAATGAGGTAATAATGTGCAGAAATGTGTACCAATTTGTAGTAGTTTATTTCTAAGTCTCTTCACAAATATAATACCAAATAATTATTGTCTGGATTTTAAGGTTGCTATAATTATTTTTGGCAAGTGTGGGTTACACATTGACATAAAAAGATCTAAAGATCATACTTTGAAATTATATATGGTCTCAAGCCATATTATTGATTAAATGATGATTTGTAAGGGCTATGAGAAACTGTATGAAAAGCATCAGTGTATAGAGCAACACTCACAAATTGTAACATAAAATGAGCCTGAGATGTGATTTTAAAATTATAAATTTCCTACTAGCCACACAAAAAAGTAAAAAGAAACAGGTGAAATTAATTTAATAATATGTTCTATTTTATTCAATATACATAGAAGATCATTTCTACATATAAGCAATTTAAGAAAAAGATATATTATAGACTCTTTTTCTGCATTAAGTCTTCATAGACCAGTGTTCATATTACACTTACAGCACACCTCCACTGACACTAGAGGATTTTAAATCTCCAACAGTCACATATGGCCAGTAGCTATTATATTTGGCAGTAAAGGCATAGCAGTTAAGAAGTCAACTGTTGGAGTCAGATTTTGAATTTAAATCCTATTTCCACATTAACTAGCTGTATCTCAGGTAGCATGGTTAATATTTCTTAAACTAATTTCCCTTATCTGTAAAATGGAAAAAAATAATAGCATCTACCTTTAGTGTTATTCTATCAGTTAAATGAGAATTCATAAGAAAAAATGTAAATACTGACTTGACAATGACTAAACATGTAATACTTTTTAGCTTGAATAAATAATATTTTAATGAGATATTAGAATTATTTATAATTTCAGGGTGTGAGAGCTACAAAACACTTTTTATTGGTAACTATGGGACTCTGCCTTTTACAGTTTGGTCATACCTTGTGGAAAATTAAATGTGACCATGAATACTTTGCCAATCCTTCTATCACAAAGAGAAGCCTATTTTTTCAACTCATCAGTTATCTCTGGCCCTATGACCTGCTTTCCTAATAGAATATGGCAGAAGTGATGTTATGTGCAATCCAGAGCCTGGGCCTCAACAGGCCTTATGCTGCTGCCCTTACTCTCTGGTTATGCTTCCTGGTGAGAATTAGGTAAGGAAGCAGGTCGATCCAAAACATGGAGAATCAGGGTCCAAAATCGACAGCCAGCACCAACCTTTAGAAAGGTGAGTAAGGTCATCTTGTATCTTATGGCCCAGAAGCCCCTCCAGATGGATGCTGCTGTATGAATGAGCCAGGCAAAACAGCAGAGGAAGTGTCCACACCCCAAATATTATGAGAAACAATACATTGTTACCATTGTAAGCCAGTTAGTTTTGGAGCTGTTCTGTTATGCAGCAATAGCTAACAAATACGCTTAAAACATAATATGTTTTTTGGGTAAAGCAAAAAACACTTCTAAATGCAAAAGGGGAATAAATGCAAAAAAGGAAAACCATTGCTTTATAAATGGTCATCATGTACAATTTTAATTTGTTCCGTTTGAGAAATAGCTAAGTGACTGAATGAAGCTTTATGGTCCTTGTTGAAAGTTAGACAATATAAATAAGCAAAGAATAAAAAAAATTAAATCACTACTAGAAGTCAACTCTGTTACTTCTGACATCTCTACTGCTTTGCTCCTTTTTAAAATATATATATGAGTGGGACAAACAAATTAGTTTACAGTAACAGAATCATTTGAAGTTGCTTTTGTTCTATTAAGAATAATTGCATATCTTAATAAATATATTTCTAAAATATCATATGAACTCTGAAAAGTACTTTATTTTAGAGATTTGCCATAACTGATTTAACCAATTTCCCATCATTGGACACTTATGGTATGTCCTACTTTTGCCATTATAAATAAAACTGATATATAATAATTTTTTACAATCACAAATAAGTTATTTCAAATGAAACAAAATAAGGCAATGAAAAAAGTGAGGATAGAAGATAAGGCATAAAATAAAACACATAATGACATTATTCTTTAATTATCTTTTTATAATAAGTTACAAAACAAGTCTGTCACAGCTAGACATTAACTGCATTTTTTCCAAGTGTCAGCTGCTTTAAGTGGTTTTAGCAATGTCTCTACTCCCACAGTGCATACACATAAACTGTTCTTAAAATCCATAAATTATGCCATATCTATTATCATATGATGAAATTCTAATGTTCAATTAATAACTCCAGAAATATAGCATGAAAACTAAATACCAAGCCATATAATGTTAAAAAACAACAAAAAGAAATTTCTCAGTTCCCACTCAACAGCTTTGTACTGTACCATATGTTTAAAAAATCATTAAGAGCACACCAGGGCATTGAAAACAGTATGCGCATACTCTGAAATTATTATAATGTGCTTGTGTTCTCAAAAACATACTTCAGTATGTACAGAGAGCTAGTCCTTAGCCAAGAAGACTGTTGTCTAATTAAACAGAAAAGCTGAGAAAAATATTCTCTATGACAACGGAAGGGAACTTGAATGTATAAATCTTATACACTTTCATGACTGAGACTGTGTAATCTCAACATTCAGAGAATTTTCTGATGTCCAAATATTTAGAATCATCTAGTCTGCCCTACCTTCTTGAAGCACAAAGATACTGTCATACTTAAAGACTGAACAACTAAATCTCAGAGCGGAGGCCACGCTGACTATATTCTAATACCATACAGCAAAAGTGGAGGACAGAGAGAAAGGATTTTGCTGTGTTTATCTAGTACTGTGCAAAGAACACATGAAATTTATGAACCACTAGTATTCAATCACTGGAGAAATCTGTTCTGTTGTAGGGTAGCATAAGCCCTATTAAACTTACAAGCTGGGTGAACTGTCACTCAAAATGATCAACCTCCCTTTTCTCCCATGCTCACAGAGAACCTATAGATGATTGGGCCTTTGTAGCAACCTGGAAAGGGTGGACTTGAAAATCAGCTATAAATATAATAGTCACTAGAAAGTCTGTGTAGACTCAACTGCACCTTAGTAATTAGACAATTAGGCTAAGATTCCATGTTCATTCAGTTCATAGGTGTCAGTCTTTGAGAATGTGTTTGCTGCTTCTTGCAATAATAACAGATTTTAGGAGAGACCAATCAGATAGCTGCCTGAGGCATGGATCTATAAGCAGCTTGAAGAGTGATTCACAAACTTTCTCAGAATCACTTGGGAGCTTAAAAAAAAAATGTCTGGGTCCCACCATCTGAGAATTTGCATTTCTAAGAACTTCACAGGTAATGCTGATGCTAGGGATTTAGTGACCCTATTTGGACAGTCACTGCCCTAAAATATCCTCAGATTACATTAGGAATGTTATGGCAGTTTTTACTGGTTTCTAAATATGGCTCTTTACAGATCCCATGAAAGGTAATTGCTTCTGTTCTGCCAAAGTAGACAGTGCCCTTGAGTTATGTCTCATACCTGGTTCCTTAGGTAGTAGAGGCTAAGACCAATCTTAAGTGTTCAGGGCCAAGACCAGGGCAGTAAGAGTGAGGAAAAGGGATGAGAGGCAGGGAAGAATGGCAAACAATGGAAGGTACACTATCAAGCTGGCAACTGCTTCCTGACAAGCTGTGAGGAGACGCAGCCAACTGCTGAGCCACATCTGACATCTCTAAACAGGCTATTCAGAGAAACTGTTCCTTGAAGTAGCCCATGAGAGAAAGAGGAAGGAGAGTTTCACTGCATTCCTTCTCCTTTGCTCCATTGTCCTAAGTGTGTTCCACAGGAAGTTAACACCCTGCTCTTTCAGGCTGCATCATCTGACCTCACTGGGAGAAAACCACTTTCCACTTTGCAGTGGGTGTGGTATCTCATCCAAGCCTGGAAGTTTCAGAAGCCAGAAACTCAGAGCTAGCCAGGGCTGACTACGCTTGCCTTTTAGCAGCAGCCTAGAAGGAGGGATTGGCCCTCAGACGAGCTATGAGCCTGCAGCAGGTAGTAGAACCCTGAGGGCCCAGTCACAGTTTCTTGACTGTTATGGTGGGTGATGAACAGCAGGAAGCAGAGGGTCTGGAAAATGGAAGTTCTGAGAATTTCCAAGAAAGCTCATAAAATGTCTAATGCCAGTAGAAACTGAAAATGGTATCTCCTTTTTACCCACTTACCTCCAATGAATTGGGGTTGCATAAGACCCATCCAACTCTGAAATGACAGATCCTACTGTCAAGTCTGAGATCAATGAGCCCAGATTTGCCTGAAAATGACAGACATTGTTAGCTGAAATTCTAGGGCTGAATAGCCATGCCATGGTGCTGCTTATTAGGAACAAAAAGATTATTTTCATTATTTTGAAAATATAAATTTAAAACTCTTTAATGTATATACTAAAATATTGGGTAGGTCAAAAATCGAAAAAAAAAGAGTGTTTTTTTTTTTTTAAGTAGAAAACATTTGATAAATAAGAAGAAATGAGTACTTTTAAACATATTTTAAATGAGACTTTCAACTGTCTTAATGCGTCTGATCCACTAAACATTTCTGAGTGAGGGAAAGACTGAAAATCAAATATATCAAATATATAAAGTACATGTAAAAAATCCTTTATTATAGACATAAAATTTGTATTTAATTTTAAGCCATAATAAAGATATTTACTAGAAAGATCTATTTTTTATATCCTTACTAAAAGATATAATTTTAACACAGAATAAATATATATGTATGAATATGTGCATCCATATAATAAAAATCCAAAGAATATAATTTGAAGGGGCACTAAATCATTCAACCAATTGGGATGCATATATAACTCAATATAGACTTATATAAAGATCCTTAGGTAACCTGAGCCTTTACACTCAGTGCCTGCCACACTAAGGTTTGAACACTATGTAAAACCCTGATTGAATGGCAAACTGGCCAACTTAGCACATATTTCACGATATTTATCCTCTTCAGATACAGCACCTGGGACAGAGCCCTCCCTCCTTCTTCATCTTCCGCCATGTACACCTACACTGAAGAACAACCCCACCCTCTAATATAGACTTTTCTCCATGCCCTACTCCAGTGGTTCTCAAAGTGTGGTCCCCCGGAAAGCAGCATCAGCATCAAATGAAAACTTGTTAGAAATGTAAATTCACTGGTCTCACCCTAATCCTGTGGAATCAGAAATTCTGGGTGTTAGACCCAGCAAAACCTGTTTAAAGAACCTCAGGTAATTCTGATGGGTCTAAAGTTTGAGAACCACAACTCTATAAAATTCACATGAACTCACCTGCTTTCAGCCTTGGCACTTATGTGATCAATATCTAGAACTACTTCTCCTCAAAAACCTTAAATTCTGCAATTCTAACTTCTGATCGTAACCCATGTTTACTGTATTTTCCTTTCATTAAATTTTCTAGCCCCTTGAAAGCTTCCAGGTCTCCTCCCAGTCTCTCAATCCCTCTGTTTTCTTTCCTCTCTAACCTGGACTACATGGTGAACCAATTCAACTATATTCTCACGAGTATCCTCTATTTCCTCAGTTCTTTAACTTGCAGCTGCAACTGTCTTGCCAATACCATATCCTAAATCAATCCAACTGACTGATTCTCTAGGTTGTTTCTGTGTTGCCAAGTACTACTAAAGAAATTGACACAGCCATGGTCACTGGCTTCATGACAAATTTATTATATCCAACCTCAGCTGGTTCCTTTCTGCTACTTGGCTATTTTATTCTCCCTGTCTGTTTCCTTTCCCTTCCAGACAGCTTTGCAAATTTCTCCATGCCCCCAACCTCACCTTTGGTCTCCACACTCCTTCACCAAGAGAAAAAAGTCACTAGGCAGGAGATCCTTATACCTCCTTCTCCTTTACATCAAAATGGACTCAAATATTTGTGCCCATCCTTCTCTGCTTTCTTTCTTCCAAGAAATGTCTTGACCCTCTTTCCTAGGCCATCCTACCCATCACTCTTTTCTCATCTTCCATATTTGCCAACATCAGATGTCCGTCTATTGCTAATTCTGATCACTATTGCTATGAAACTGTTATTTGTATGCATTGCCCACCCTAAATCTCACTGCACTATTTTTACTGGGGCAAAATATACATAACATGAAACCTACCATTTTAAGTATTTTTAAGTGTATATATAGTTCAGTGGTATTAAGTATATTTGCATTGTTGTTCACTCAGAACCACTATCTATCTTCAAGACTTCATCATCCCAAAATGAAACTCTATTTGACTATACTCAGTACAATCATAAAATATTCATACTTTTGGGTCCAGCTTATTTCACATAGTATAATGTTTTCAAGGTTCGTCCATGTTGCGACATGTATCACAATGTTGTCCCTTCTTAATGCTGAATAATATTCCATTGTGTGTATATATCACATTTTGTTTATCCATTTACCCATCAGTGGATATTTAGATTGTTTCCTCTTCCAAAATATTTGTGTGGCATCTATTTTCAACCTCTTGTTTAGATGAAGATCATGAGGTTTACAGAGCTTAACTAATCATTCACATCCACATAGCTGTTAATCAGGTGGAGTAATCAGATCTAAAACCTCAAACTTTATAAATCTGGCTTTTTTTCCCACTATATCCCAGAGACTCTATCTCAAACACTTCCATTTCTCTAGAGATTGTACATCAGGATTTCACCCTCAATCAAGTTGACTCTCTTCCCCACTGCACATTTCATCTAAAACCATGTATTCTGTTCAACGGTATAAATCACTAACACCTCACTTTCAAATTGTTTCTCAAATTTTCCCAAATTTGTCCATCAGCGGTCACCAGTGATACCCTATGTGTCTTTTTTCTCTCCTATCCAATGCATGCCATCTCTCCAATGCAAGCCATTTTATGCCCTCACATTCTACCACCCAGGTACCTTTCTGGCCCCATTTGACAATGACACCTTCACTGTACCATACACAGAATCCAGAAAGCAGGATGCTCATCCCTCCCAAACAGTGCACATCTCGGTTCTTCTCTCTGCATTCCCCTTAGAATGTCCCCCCAATTCCTCCTTATGACAAACTCTTGTTCAGGCCCAGGTCATCAGTTACCTATGTGGAGACTCCTACCAGTCTCATGCACAGTAACCATGTCTGTCTTTAAACTACCATTATCTACCAGCATTTTATTGCCATTAACTGAACATCTGTCACCCTCTACCAATATTCTGTGAATTCCTTGAAAGCAATCATTATTTTTAAATATAGTAGAAAATTTATATATTGAATATTTCTTTTGACCTACATAAAAACCTCTTAGCCATTTTTTCTCCATCTATAGTTGTGGCAACTAGCTTTGCATAGCTGTAGCCACACAACTTTTGCTTCAGTAACAATGGTTATCTCTTGCCTTCTTCCCCAGAGCTTTTCTGATACCTCAGTGAGAGATACCTAGGGAGGCTGAGTTCACATATATGTGAAGATTTGAATCATGCAGGAGTTATCCCATGTTGCCACCCAAACCCAAAGAGAAATGGGAGCTAGTGGACTGCCTCCTTCTTTAGTCTTTTGAATGGAAATTTCTGAGGCTGATGGATACAGCAACTCAGAGGGTCCTAGTCAGACTGAGCCTTCTTGCCCATACCAGTGTTCAGCCTGGTAATATACCCTTCTTTGACTCTTCCCAGTCTGTCATTCTTGTTCCCTGTGTTCCCTTCTCAAAATAAGCTATAGTTGACCATTGAACAAGTGTGTGAACTATGTGGATTCACATAAATGTGCCTTTTGTTTTTAAATAAATATAGCCAGCCTTCCTATTGGTGGATTTGCATTGGCTGGAAAACAGTATTTTTGCATTACCAATGGCAGATTCTTAGCCCAGTTCGAAAATATTGTTTTCAATTTGTGGTTGTCTGAATCTGTGGATGTGATTGCTGATTGTAGAACCAGAAGTTTGGCACAGAAGTTAGGCCCCTTACCCAGTCCATTGTTCAAGGGTCAACTGTACTTGCAACACAAACCATTCTCTCAAGTTCTGCTTTCTGGAGAATCAAAGACATATAATCAGAATAATAAATTTGGAGTAAGGCTTTGTCATTTATAAATGGTGTAACCTGGGGCAAGTCACCTGACCTCTCTGTGTGATTCCCTTTTCCTCATTCATAAAAAGGATATACTAAGAGGAATATATGAAAGCTCATAAGCTAAAGTAGTATATGTCCTTTGCCAAGTATAACAGGTTTCAGAAATATTAAAAGTAATTATTTCCATGTCTTTACTTTTAAAGTTTAAAAATAATTCCTCCAGATTTATGAAATCAACAAAAACCAAAGAAGTTTATGAATTTTTTAAAAATAAGAAAAATGATGTATCATCTAGCTAGAGACAAGTAGAAATTATATTAAAAAATAGTGATACTATAAAACTTAGGAAATCTTTCTACAGAGTGTTTTAAGGTGTGCCTTCTGATATAATAAAGGCTCCTGTGGAAATCCTGCACCTTGAAAACATACTCAAGAGCATCCTAAAAAACTGGAAGGAGCTCAGATTAGAAGGTGTCACTTTTCCAGGTGGCCCAAATCTGCTTTCTCTCAGGCCTTCTGAAGCACTGACTGGTCATACAGCCAGATCTGGGCACTCAGGGAGATTCCTGGATCTTGTACTCTCCCATACTTGATAGAGAAAGACAATATGGAAGAAGAAAAAGAAATCTGGACTACAGTGAACTAATTCTCCAGACATTAATTTGAGTGCTCATTCACATACATCTGGATAAAAGATGGAATACTGTGAGTTTGAACCTTTAACAGTGAATTGGGATAACGTAGAAAGCTTCTTGTGATGGATTTCAATTAATCAACCTGTAATTTCAATTAACCTACCTCTTACTAAGTGCTCAGGGTCAAGTTGGTTATTAAGTTCACTGAGTCTAATTAAAACAAACAAACAAACAACAAGAGAATTTTTAAAAGGAAGATAAAGAGGAGAAAAGGAAAGGGAAGGGAAAAAATAGGAAGAAAGGGAATAAAAGAAAAAAGGAGGAAGAGAAGAAGGAAAGAAGAAATGATAAACTGGCTTCTGAAGTGAGGCCAACCTGGGCTTGAATCCTAGCTCCACCGCAGAACTGCTTTAGTGATTTAATACATAATTTAGCTTAACTGTAAAGTGAGAGCATTATCTTGGAGATTAGATATGGGGTATAAAAAGTGCCTGCAACGTAGCAGTTGTGCATAAATGTACGTCATCTTCATCGTCATCATCATTCTCATTATTACAAGTATTAGCATCATATCACTTCCTAGAATACGAAAGTGCAATGCAAAAAGCTGAAAGTCAGGCATTCAAAAGGACATCAAAAGAAGAGCGTGTAATGGAGTTATTTTTCTCTTCTAAAGTAGCTTTCAGAAATTACCTTTCTTTTCCCTTTTGGATTAATCTTTGAATACCTCTAGAGACAGGTAATTTTCAAGAGCTGAGTAAAAGTGAAGCCAATCCATAGTGGTGGTAATACAGTCTGGTTTGCAGAATGTGTGTCATCAGCTAGATACCACCCCATGTAGCTCTTTTTAGTTCAAAGGTTGCAGCCACATGTGATTTTAAGCAAGCATTACTGCAGGATATAGTATGTATTATAGCTTAAGTAGAACTGACCAATAGCCCATCCAGCTAACATCAGGCCTCTTCTTTAAATAACATCAGATGCTTCAGTGGAAAATATAAAATGCATCAAATATCCATCACCATGTTCTGTAACACCATAGAGAGAATATATTCTTGACCCCAGCCAGTCATATACCCATGCCCAAGAGCATAAGATCTTACAGCCCGCCTAATAATTTTATCCTTGTAGCCAAAGTCTACATGCTATTAAATATATTTATACACATACAGAGTCCATGGAGCTATTTAATTTTACTCCTTTAAAATGCCCTCCCAGTTAGAATTCTAATTGCTGCTAACTCTTGTTAGGGAGAAAAGGTGTAGTGTAAATAAGAACACCGTTTTATCTTCCTGAAGTACAATTACTGAGATAATTGCCATTATTGTGTCTTCTCACCTCCAGATCCTGTGCTAAGCAACTTTCATACAGCATTTCTCATCATAATCATGTTAGTGGTATTACAGCCCCAATCTACAAATAAGAGAAGTGAGGCTTTCAGTAGGTAAGTCATTTTGTTCGATTCCCTACAGTAACCAAGTGTCAGAGTTGGATGGAGACCCAGCTCTGTCTCCAAAGCCATAAGAATGTACTTCATTTGAAGTGCCTTCACAGAGTAGAGAAAGGCCGAGGCCTGGGAAGTTAGGATGCTAAAATGTAAGGGGGAGGGGGGAAGGGAGGTGGGCAGAAAGGTTGAACATGGACTTCAGAATTGGATCATTCTAGTAAGAGCACTGACACTAGGTAGGTATGTGACCTTGAGTAATTTAATTAAACTTTTTATGCCTTAATTACTCTGTCTGTGGAATGGAGACTCCCTAAGCATGCTTGAGACAATCTGTGGCTTCTCATGTCCCTGGCATAAAAAAAACATGCAGCAAATACTGGTTGTTACTATATTCACTTTGTTGTAACAGCACATGATTATTATATACAGTCATATAGAAGCTGGCCCATATGAGAGAAATCAAGACAGTAAATTCAGCCACCATCCAGAGCATTTAAACATTTTTCTCTTAAACAACTTGGTCAGTGAATAATAGACTTTCTGATCTAATCAGCATCACTATGTGTCCACCTAACATATGCACATCCATCAAACTGAAGCCCTTTAAATAACTGGTCATTGTTTATCAAGGCCATACAATGCATTTCCAGCAAATTATCCAACAAAATAATGAGAACATAACTTCTCCAAACAATGCTTTAGTGTGGGGAAAAATATACTACTGTACCAACCTCCCCATAAATCAGTTAAGTGTGCAATTACTGGGACCTGAAGAAAGCAAGGGCATTACTACTGAACCAGTTTTCTCTGGCTAGCCATAAAGGACCTGAAGTTATTATCTTATTTATCGGTTTGTGTCTTGTTCATAGTTCTTTATTTTAATATTATTTGAAACAGGAGAATTATGAGAAAAACATTAGAAAGTGACAGTTTATCATTCTGATCAAGGTGTTCTCATATTTTTCTAGTTCAGCACAACAGCTTAGATTAAATGTGTGCTTTCAAAGAACAAGCTGCCTGGGTGGAAACCCATAAATTAGTTGTGTGGTGTGAGGAGTAGAACTTTTCTTCCTGTGCCTCTATCTCTTTCGCCTACAAGAGGGGTAGGGTCAAAGCTGAATCCACGCCAGCATGTTGCTATTCATCCAACCAAGGTTTGAGTACTTACTTTCAGTGAGATATGACTCAATATACTGTAGACACAATAGTGAATGAAACAGACTAATTTTCTTGCCTTTAGAAAGTTTATAATCATATTAAGACAATAAATCAACAGATGATATGTCAAAGTGATAAGCTGAGCTCTGTCTTTAGTTCTGATAATGAGTTTTGTGATCTTTTCTGAGCAACTCATTTGGCTTTGCTGAGCCTTATAATAAAATTAAAAAGTCAAGTAGTGTAAAGGGCATAGAGCTAAACTATCCACTATGGTGCCACTGCAGCTAGTGCACAACTAAAATGTGCTCTAATTGTAAATATAATATATTTATTGAATGTGCCCTAAATGTAAGTGCTATATATAAAAAGAGAATATAAAACATCCCATGCATTTTTTATGTTAATTACATGTTTAAATGATACTTTTGGATATTAGGTTAAATAAAATACACTATTTAAATTAATTTTTTTGTTTCTTTTTGTTTTAAAATGTGACTACAAAATTTTAAATTGCATTTGTAGCTCACATTATATTTCTATTTCCACTTGGTTAGAGAGTGATGAGGGCCAGTGCTGGTGAGGTGTGGGACATAGACTAGTCAGAGAAGACCTCTCTTAATCAAATGACACTGGAGCAGAGACCACAAGAAAGTAACAAAAGAATGTGGGTTTCTGGGGAAGCAGCATTTCAGGTTGTGGGAATAGTTAGGGATAAATGACATAATATATCCTACACAACTAAAAAAGAACTGACTTAGTAAAAGGATAAATTTTAGCTCTAATGATCCAAAATTCAAAAGCCTGGACAAACATTTACAGATCTGCATTTATACTATTATTATAAATTTTTAAAATTAGTTTTGAATTTTATTTTTTTAAGCAGGAACAGCCAAGATTAACTATCATTAGGAATTATGACAAAGCAGCTGGATGGGACAGAAGACATGAAGATCTAAGTGCTCCTGATTCTGATAAGCTTTGTGACTCTGTGACATTCATTCAGTGACTCAGCCTTTCTGAGTCTCATTCACAGCTATGTGAAATAAAAGGGTAAAATAAATAAGAATATTTGCTCTGTATGCTATAGAGAATTGTGACAAAGTTTTAATAAGTTATTTAAATTATATGATGCAAAATAATCATTTTGAAATACTCAAGTGATATACATGTCAGTTTCATAATTGAAATGTACAAGAGAGATGACAAAAACAGTTCTAGTTCACCTGTCTCAACTGTCTATAACTGTTTATATTGAAAAGAATTTCCTTCATCTTTAAAGAATGAAATCTTTTCAGTAACTGTTCTGAACATTTGCTCTTTATTCCTCTGTGTGTACTCTGAAGCTTTCTCTAGTCTTTGCTGTGACCTGAAAGTATGAGTATAAGTTTGGGCGTTTTATCTCTGAAGAGTCTCCATTGTTGTCTGTGTCCCTCAAACAAACCTTTTCACAGGCAGCTCTCTCCACACTGTTCAAAGGTGACCACCCTTCTCCTTATTGAGGGTCCTGCACTATCCTTGTTGGTTCCCTTAAACCTCACCCAACTTTTGTAAATAACTCCTTTATTAAGGGGTTATTCACAATTACACAATTTTAGTGTGCTATCTTTCCTTGCTGGATCCCTTTCAATGCCTAAGTATGTGTAAAATAAACTACGTCAATGAGAAAGCATTGTATGTATGTACCACATCTTTTTTATTCAATCATCTATCGTAGGACACTTCTGTTACTTCCATGTCCTGGCCACTGTGAATAATGCTGCTATGAACATCGGTCTGCAAATATCTTTTCGGATATGGGTTTTCATATATACAATGAGATATTACTCAGCCATAAGGAGAGATGAAATACTGCCATTTGCAATAACATGGATGGACCTTGAGATAATTATGCTAAGCAAAATAAGCCAGACAGAAAATGTTGAAAATCACATGATATCACTTATGTGTGGGATATAAACCTAAAATCAATAAATGAACAAGATGAATAAACAGAAACTCATGGACATAGACAATAGACTAGTGGTTACCAGAGGGGAGAAGGGAGGTAAAAGGGGTCAATATGTGGTGACAGAAAGAAATCTAACTATGGAAAGTGAATACATGGTGTAAATATATATATACACCATACTGTTAAAATGTATAGCTGAAACTTTTTGGTTTTCATTAACCAATGTCACCATCAAAAAATAAATTAAAAAAATAATAATAAAATGAGAAAGCAGTTATTGCAGTCTTGTAAAAGTAGTGTAAGTTGTATATCCTCTTACAAAAAAAAAAAAAAGAGAAAAATCTAGGACATACATTGTCCTGTGTAAAGACACCACTGTAGATCATTCCTTTTCATATTGGTCCATGAGCCTGATCACTAGGCTGGCGAGTTGGCCAAATCTGTCGTTTGTGGCTCCTCCTCTTCCTGACCTTTGGACTTAAACTGAGCTCAGACGTTTAAAAAGAAATTGGTTGCTATGCCTGAATAGCCAACACCACCACTTTCTTCCCTAAACCATACACTAGTGTCGTGAAGGTGCACCTTTCAGAACATGAGGCCAAACTCCCATTAGACTCTGTGCTTTGCACTCTGGGCCATCTGTCAGCAGTGCCTTTACCTGCTCTCTGCATGGCTCTACCTACTCAGGTCCTTTACCAACCATAAACACTAAAAAGAAATTGTGTGCCCTCTTTCCACAAGCAGTTAAAAACAATACTCAGCCACAAAAGACAAAATGCATGTATTTAGAAATTAGAATAGAGATTTTCTAGGGGTTCTGGTTCTGTTTCAGTTCCATGAGACTAAAATTTTCTGTTTTGAGGTAACATTGATGGTTGTTTTAACTTAGCTTTTGGTTGGTTTGGCTTCTTGGTCATCTATCAACGCTCCCCACTGTTTGAGATTCTGGTCAGATGCAATTTCCTACTAAAAGCTGTCACTAAGCCATAGATTCTGGACTAAGGGCCACACTTCATACGCACCTGGAACACATTGTGTGTAACCCCAGCGATGTCCTGAGTACACCTTATTGTCATCATTGTGTTACTTCCTTCCCTCCTAAGTATCATCCTTCATTCCTCATCCTCTTCCCTACCTTATTTCATAGTCTTTCTCAATATCTGATATTATTTGCTTCTTTATTTATTAGTCTTTTCTTTCACTTAAGGGTAAGTTCATGAAGTCATGTTTTGTTCATCACAGTATCCCCAGTACCTAGAACAGTACCTGATACAGAGTAAGCCCTCAATAAATATCTGCTATATTAATGAACAAATAATCTCATGTTTCTCACATAATGTTGGACAGAGTAGGTATTTAATAAGTACTTGTTTGAATGCTGAGAAGTGTTACTCTAGTCCCCCACTACAGTGGTGCGCTGACCATTTCATGTATCTCTAAGAATAGGTCTAATACAGTGCAGAGGTAACCATGATGAACCAGAAGAAGTCCCAGCCATTAAGAAGAGGCAGCTAGGACTAAACTAGACATTTATCATCACTTTTCAGTGTAGGCTTGGTGCTGCCAGACTTTCCCATATTTTGAGAAAAGCCAATGTTCTTGATATTTCTATGTTAAAATTTCTAATTACCATTTTAAAAAGTGGTAATGAATTTAAAATATTATTAAAATTATGTGACCCAAATGAAATATCTGCAATTATAATGCAGCCAGCAGGCTACCAGTTTGAGAACTCTGCCTTACATCCCTACCCTATAAAATGCATCTGTAAAGGAAAGCAAATTTTAATAAATATTAGCACCCTGGACTAGTGACCTTCTTTAAAAACATGAAAAGTTATTTATTAATATAGATTAAGAAGCAGCAAATGCAATATGTATCGGTGTGTGTAAATAATTATTTTAAGTTCTCTTGTAGAAGTCCAAAGGGTATAAATTAAAACCACTAATTAGAACTTAATTTGAAACAATCAAAAGTGATTTCTACTGTGTTAAAAACTCGATAATCTCAAAGATCCCATGATCTTCAATTCTTTTGTACTATGGTTCTTCTTCCCAAGTGGGCATGGGAGGGCACAGACTAAGAAGAGTTCCTTAAGTCATTTTGTCAATCTCTTCCTTTCACAGCTAAGGAAATATAGGGTGGCAGAATAAGAGACTTGTCTGAGGTTGTGTGATGGTAGAGCTAGAAACAGACCCATTCTGTCTACCACTGCCTCTCTATCAGCCCCGACACCCACTTGTTCCATTGTGCCTCTCCTGTGGTTCAGACCCTTTGCTTAGGTGTGGACATTGCTGTTCTACTCACCTGTTTGGGTTTGACTCTCCAGACTGTCCTCTACTTCCTGCCCCAGAGGTACTCAGTGGTTCAATTTCTGCCACTCCCACACCAAGTCATGGTTACCAAAGCCTCAGCCTGGGAAATGTGCCCAGATGAGCTCAGTCACCAGGGAGAAAGCATTATCTGACTAACCATGGCAGAGGTAGGGCTGAGATGTGGAAATTCACCATCCCTGTACACTGTGGAACATCTGATGCACTGCATTGCCTCCTCCAAGGGTCTAACTCACTTCCACATAATGACTTATCCTTAAAATAGTTACTCAGTGGTCACAGGACTAACAATGACAAAAAATAACCTTACTCCCCCCCCCAAAAAAAAACAGACTTCAACAAGGCCATATAAACTTACATGATTAGACATTGACTTATTGTAAGGCTCGTTGAAAATTTTGTAAGCATTTTAATTTTCTCTTCTTAACAGTTTGACTTTGATATTGTTCACATATCCTACAATACATTCCCTTATAAACAATCAACTTTTGATAGCTCACCTCTAATTTCTTAGACTGGAGTCAATGAAAAACCACATACCTCCACAAAAATCTGTATCTTTTGGTAGAAACTGCAATGATGTCAAGGGATAATCTTGCATTAGCCAATGCATATTTAAGGCTTTAGAATACAAAAGAGAAGATTTTCTAACCTTTTCTAAGCTTCCTTGAGTAGAGGCAGAAATTGGGGCTCCAGGAACATGTTTTCAAATTCATGTCTTTATTAATTTTATAAGCTTATGCTCACAAGTGACCTTGAACCAGGAGGCTTTATTCTAGTTTCTAATCTTTTTCAATGCTAAAGAGTCAGTTATATTTAAGACCAACATCCAGAAAACTATAGCTTTGCATGCACCATGAAGATAGCTGTTAGTGTAAAAGAGTGCCACATCTCTAATGATCTATTTTTGTGGAAAGGTCATTTAGATAGATAGATAGCTGATAGAGAGGTAGTAGGTGGAAAAAAAAAAAAGAAAGAAAGAAAAATAAAGAAAAGAAAAGAAAAATATTCTAATACCAGAGATAAAATCAAGTTTAAAGAGTTGACAGTCTATTCTTTTCTTCCCCCTTCAAGTTGCTGTCTCAGCCTTTATTCCTCTGTACATTTAGACATAGCCATAGAAACAATTTGAAAAGCTTGAGAAAGTTTAAGTTCAAAGGCTTTCAAAAGTAGCTTACCTTTAATGAAACCCAGATGTGATTTAAACTTGAGTGGGTCTGATTTGCCAAGAGTATTTGTTATTATTTAAAGAAAAATTGAGTGAGCCGATGATCTGAATCACACTGCTGGGGGAGAGAGATGCCTAGTTCAAATAGTTATTATTCTTTTTAAATAACTTCTATTTAGACTGGCTTCATTATGCGACTTACAAATCACACCATCTTTATTAAAGGCACTTAAAATATTCAACACGAAATGAAATTCCAAATGCTTGATTTACTATAAATTGTGCACAGGTGTGGGATTGTTTACAGTCCTTTGGTACAGTAGGAAGTCAGGCTTTCATTTATGTTTCATGGTGCAGTAAGTAGCATTTAGCTCTGAAATGTTAGAATCATTACGAGGAGACTTAAAATACGAAGAATCGTCAGTGAAGATCAGCTTTATAAGACTCGGCCATCATCACGGTATCTCCTTAAGACACTGCAAGTGCTTCTTTGTTAGAACCATGAAAGGGAAGATGTCTACATATAGGAAACACGTAAACCCCTAAGTGCTCTATGGAGAAAAGGGACTGCAGATTAGACAAGCATATGCTCACACGGGCGAAATCTAAAACGGGCTCCTCTGGGATAGCAGCCATTGGAAAAGGCCTGGCCAGGCTGAGTACAGCTATAAATTTCTTCTGAAGGCGAGATCATTGAGAATGTACTGGCGTTTGAAACCTACAATGACATGTCATTTTGTTTATTAAAACCCTTCCACAATTCCCTATAACCTATTATAACAATAATATCTAAACCTTTATCTGATGGAGCATTTGAGGCCTTTTATAAAAGCCCTATCCACATATTTTGGTCTCCTCTGCCACCACCTACCACCATGGCCTGTATTCTCTATGGCAATGGACAAGTAATGACCCCCAGAACCTGCCTTGTTCTTTCACACCCTGCAACCCTGTTCACTATGGTCAGTCTGTCCCTAAAATAGCTTTCCCTCACAGAAAACCACCATGGATGTCCAAAAGCCCCCCTCTTCCCTCAGATATGTTTGCTTCCAAGGCATCCCACATTACAAGACTGTGATGTCCAGGATCTCTGCTCCTGAAGGCCAACTGCCCTTCACTCCTTATTCTCCAGTGAGCACCTTGCCTACATACTCTAGCATAATCCATCAGTCAGTTGAGCTCATGTTCTTCTTCATGTCTTACTTCTTTATGTGAAATGTGCTCTCATTCCCATATTTCAAGCTGTAAGGTTTCTACACCCTGTATCATCTTCATATTTGCTTGGTTTAAACCATCATGAAATAATATTATTTCAAACAGAAAAGTGCAAATCTAAGAAAAATACTTCTCAGTAATTTGTACACCTTTGTAAAATTCTATTAATAAAACTCTGATTTTGAGAAATTTCACTCTTATGTACATTGGTATCACATGTGAAAATTACATGCTGGAAGAAATGAGAATAGTTCATATAGAGGTTATTCAGGTTAGCAAATACGCAAGCTCATGAAAACATGAATTTTACTGTTGTCTAAATACCTAAGACCTATTGGCTGCCTTTACCAACTCTGAATAAATATAGTTTTCTCTACTCAATCAAGATTAATTTATTTCTTGAATCCATCACGTCCTTTCAGCCTCTACTGGCAGTGAGTTAATTCATTCTTGATTTACCTCCTGAAATATTGCAATAGACTCTTAAATAGCTTTGATACTCTCATTCTGAACCCAACACACACATAAATACACATACACATACAGTCTCTCTTTTCAATTCACCAGTGGTGCCAGATTTTTTAAATACACTTGACCTTCGAACAACACAGATTTGAACTGTGTGTGTTCACTTATACACATATATATTTTTTTCAATAAATACAGTTGCCCCTTCCTGTCTGCAGGTTTCACATTTGATGATTTCACCAACCCCCAAATCAAAAATAGTATTTTCACATTTGTGATGGCAGTTTTGCTATGAAGGATTCCCAGACATAGATTCCCAGATGCATACTGAAAATACTGTTTGTGATTTGCAGTTGACCGAATCTGTGGATGGGAAGGGCTAACTGTAGTTAGGTTTGGGGACAGTCAAAAGTTACAGGGGGCATTTTACCTCTATGAGGGTCCATGCTCCTTACCTCCATATTGTACAAGGGTCTGTATAAGGATCACTTTGCCATGTAAAACCTCTAGCCTCTGATAGAGAGAGCCACCAGAGCAAATTAAGATGGCTCCTCTATCTCCATTGTCAGGAGCCAAGGGAAAATCTACACACATGGAGTAATAATCCTTATGCAAATGCCTGGAAGACTCCAGCTGAGTATAAACAAAACCCCATTCTAGAGAAAAGGTGGACCCTTCTCTAGAACTGCACTTGTCAAGTGGCAGCCCCCAAACTCTGTGTGCTCCTGCAAACCTCTTCTGTGATGTTTTCTTTCACTGTCTTGACTGAGGTCACTGCTTCCCCTTTAATCCTCCCATGTGGTGGCTGTTCCTCTTCCACCCTCTTGGCACCACTGAGCATGTCGAGTAAATGTTCTTCTCACCTCAAATCTCATCCCCAAGAATCACTCCCTCACCACCCCCAGCTTCAAATTTTACATGTTCATAGCAACAACTCTTGCTGTCACAATTACTGCTGCTACCACTCCTGACCCCAGGTTGCTCCTCTTCCTTTCTTAATGGTGCCAGCACTTGTTTCTCTACCACCATCTCCTACACTGCTTCTGACATACCTCATGATTTCAGTATATCCATATATACGCAGTACTTCCAATTCACTGGAGTGGATGTTGTTTGGCTTCCTGTTTGCCAACAATCTTGTTTCTCACCCTACCTTTTCCACAGTCATAGACTAGACCTTGTCATTCACAATAGCTGCAATTTCAAACATCCTGTCCTCCGAACACCACCTTCTTTATTTATAGGTTAGTTTCTTTTTACCAACTCAATCTTTCATCCCAGGAATACCTAGGATCTGCTGATCTTACCACATTTTCAGTCCTTCACCCTGGTCATGCTTTTCAATCTTTACTTAGCCTTAATCTTTTGTAAATCATAATAACACTCTTGCATGCATCCTCTACTCCAAAGAGCTTTTTTTACTTCTTTTCCCCTTGACTAAGTGAAACCATACCTAAATTTATATCTTTGCCTACTGTGCCCACACTTGTGCAGCTGAATTGAGCAGAAGAAATTAAATGTGTCATAATGACTATTCTCAATTTAAATCCATATTAATATCAAGTGGGCCCTTCATGCTTCCTAAGAAACTACCATTCCCAAACCTGTTCACTTACTGTTTTTTCTTGGACAAGTGTTTTATTTTTTTTCTCCTTTCTCTTAAAACTTTCAATACATTTTCCCCAGCCCAATGGCCTTGTTTCACATCTCACTGAGAAAATGGGAGCAACAAAAGATAAATACCATAAATGCCCATAATCTCATCTGTGTCCACATCCTTTACCACCCCTGCTTGCTGTGATTGAAGCTGTATTCCCAGCTAAAGCCAACCCCTCCTCTTAATCCCTGCCCTGAAGTCTGAACACAAACTCTCCCCTTTTCTGCATCATTAAATTACACTTCTTACTGTATCAATCCTATTCATTTCATTTCATTCATTTTTTTCCTGATCCTGCATTCTTTTCCAGCTAACAGTTAATTCTCTCATTCCCTTTAAGCAAAGTTCCTTAAGAGGGTTGTCTATAATGCTGTCTCCAGAAATCCCAATTCCTATTCTCTCAAAGGCACTCCAACCAAGCCTTTGTTTATACCATGCTGCAGAAACTCCTTATTAAGATCACTAAAGACAATGCCTAGTCCTCATATTACCTAACTAGCTGAACCTTCCTCTTTGGATTATAGGTATTGGTTTTCCTCCTGCTCTGGCTGCTCTTTCTTATTCTCATTCCCATGGCCCCTTAATGTTGAAAAACCTCTGAGCTGAATCCTTGTAACTTACTGAATTCGTATCTATATCTTATTTATACTAATTTCTTTGGCAATCTCTCCCAGCCTCATGTTTTATATATCGTCTATATGCTCTCACATTTACATCTCTAGTCCAGACCTTCTCCCTAGACTTTTTACTCAGTATATGCAACTGCCTACTCGGTAGTTTTCACATGCATATCTAACAGGCATTTTAAGACTTCATGTTAAAAATTAAACTCCTGCTATTCAGCCTTCAAATCTGCTTTTCTCAATACTGTCTCCATCTCAGGAAATGGAAGCTCCAGCCTTTTAGTTACTCAAGCCCCACCAAAACTTTAAATCATCCTTGATATCCCATACCCAACACTTTAGCAAGTCCTATCAAGTCTACTTTAAAATAGACATTTCCCACCACCTCTGATGTTACCATCCTTGTCCGGTACACTGTCATGCCTCAACTAAAACATTTTTATAGTTTCCTAATGGGTTTCCTTGTTTCCACTCATGACCATGGTCAAGCTATTTCCAACACAGCAACCAGGATGATACTCCTTACACATGTCAGATCTTTCTGTTCCCTCCTCAGAAACTGTTGCTATCTTCCCATCTTACTCCAAGCAAAATCAAAGGTCTTATAATACCCTCAAATCCTTACATAATCACCCTATGATCTCCCTATATTGTCCCACCACTACCACTCTCAACCACTAGAAGTTCATTACCTGAAACTCTGTACCCCTCTCATGTCACTCCAACCACTTTGGCCTCCCTATTATTCCTCAGACACATCAGGGTCAGTTCTCCCTTGGGCCTTTTACACTTACTGTTCCCTGTGTGGGGGATGATTTTTGCCCATATATCTGCATGACTTGAGTTCTCAGCTTCTTAAATATATCAAAGTTCCCTTTTTAATTGAAATTAAATCTCCAATATTTCTATTCACTCTCCTTCTTTTAATTTTCTACTTGAAAATGTATTCCTATATAGCATAGGAAATATTTTACTTACTTATCTTGTTATAATCTCTATTCCCCTCTAGAATGTCAATTCCATTGTTAGGGAATTTTATTTCTTTCTGTTCATTGTTCTGACTCAAGTACCTAGAAAAGTCTCTGGCACACAGCTAAATATCTTTACTAAATATTGAAAAAATAAATGCTTTATCTCTAGCTATCAGTTGGTTGAGAAAATATATGACAGAAGTTTTTATAAATACAATTATGCCTTTGAACAGAACTGCCTTATTTAATAATAAAATAATTGAGTACATTCAAGGAAAGTAGAATGGACATGTACAAGGAATGTTCTGAGCTCCTTTCAAATTTTCAAACTTGAATGTTTCAATATTTGGAACCATCTGAGGTTTTCAAATCCCTTGTGATAACTTCCTGAATCTTTCTGCAGTTCTGATGCACAGACTGGATCTCATGTCCCATTGTTCTGCCAAAGTAATCTTTCTAAAATATAAAACCCATCATATCACGCCTCTGATTAAAATCCTTTAGTGTTGCCTATGTCTGTAGCAGTGCTTCACAATTTTCACCTGGCATTAGAATCACCTGGAAGACTCCTTTAGACAGACTCTTGGGCCCCACCCCAGAGTTTCAAATTCTGTCAGTTTGACCTGGGTGGGGCAGAGAATTTACATTTCTAACAGTTCTCAGGGGATTCAATTGCTACTGGCGCAGGGACCACAATTTACAAACCACTTGGCTAAAACATGAACATGTTTGCTTGCCACATGATGTCTCCTGCATATGAACTTGGAGAATTCAGAAATAAGTAGACAGGGGCCTGCCAGGCCAACAAGCTGGGGACATTCCTGGAATGCTCATATAAGTTTGCACCTGACCAACCCTCCTGGCAGATCTTACTCTGACAACTCCACTTTGCAATTTGATCCCCTGGGGTTGATAGGAGAAATGACACTGACTTGGTCTCCTAAGAAAGCCTTCCAGGGACATTCCTGACAGACAGAGGATGAAGTCCTCAGAATCACAGGTGTCTGTCTACACCAAACATTCAGCTGTAGTCACCAGCCAATGAAGCAGGGTAACAATGACAGCCAATATTTATCTAAGTGCTTACAAAATACCTGGATATTTGCTAAGAATTTTCCATGTATTTGTTTATTATATCCTCTCAAAACCCCTATAAGGCAAGTACCATTATTATCTCCATTTTATAGATGGGGAAACTGAACCTCATCAAGATTAAGTATTGTGCTCATAATTAAATAGCTTGTTAGTGGCAAAGGCTGGACTTGAGCCCAGAAATTCTAATTCCCGAGGCCAAAATTTTAATCAGGATGCTATAACGCCTTCTTCTAAATACAAAAACGGGAAAGAGAAAACTAAAACAGTTAAAATGTTTACTTCCCAACATGACTTGGGAATGTTCAGGCAGAACTGAAAAACAGAATTGAATCAACTTTAAAACAATTAGCATTGTGGTTAGTTGTCCCCAAAGCACTCAATTTTTACTTTTTTCTTACCTTTAAATTATATTTTCAGCAAAAAGTTGAACATTTTTATTAAAATTCTAATCCCCCCCCCAAAAAATGAAGGAAATTATTAACAAGTCTCTAAAAATTTAAATGGCTAAAAATTGGTCTAGCATAGTTGCATAAAATATGCCAATTTCCTTAGAGTAGCTATTACCTTGTATGTGAGGTCATGGTTTCTGTTATATTTACATTTAAAACACTGATAAAGCCCAGGTAAAGATACATTTCAACTTCATGATTCAAAGTGTGGTCTATGATCAAACCTGAGGGCTTGATGTAGACTCTCAGACCTCACCCCCTTTGACAGACACATCTCTCATTATTATGAAAAATTTGTAATAAAATTTTCTTCTAATGAGCAGAGATTAAATGTAAATATAACCACGTAGTCTATATTTCTGGAAAAGCAGCATACCCACCTCCCCTTCTCCATTGCTACAATAGTCCCCTATAAGACTCAGCTAGTGTTGGCACTTACTCTGTATGTTACGAAGGACTGGTCAAATAATTTAAGATTTTCACCTTCAGGCAGAAAGCTAAAGCAGGGTGCACAGTTGGACATTTCACTGCATAGGAAAAAGGGCAAGCGAAATCCTTTGGACGGCCTCTGTCTCTCAATGGTCTGAAATACTCTTCCCATGCATATAAAAAGAAATGATCTAGAGAAGAGAGTAACAAAAGTTTGGCACATACTAAAAAAAGACTCGACAAAAAAAAAAAAAATCCCCCTTGTTAAATATAAAGAAATAATAGTCTTGTGCCTTGAGTTTCTTTGAGATTTTATAATAAAAATGAGGACAAGAACATCCCATTTTGGAGAGGGTCCAATTTATTTTAAAATGCTTTTGATCTTTAAATCCCTCAGCAATGATAGTAATATTAATTTAGACTATTTTAAGTTACACAAGTGAAATGTTATACTTTATGGGAAAGCTGTGTTTATAAATACACAAAGCCTCTTAACTGTATTTTTTAAAGATCAGCATGGAATCTGAAGCCCAGCCTAGCATTTTATGTCTGAACTGTAATAGTGTCCCATCTTCCAGAAATATTTGCAAACAAATAGCAGAGCAGCAGGGCAGCAGGGGTGGCCCAAAAGGGATGAGTAATGTAAGCTGTTGTTTTGTATATGTGTGTGTTTTTTTTATTATTAATTTATTATATTATTATTATTATTATTATTATTATTATTATTTATGCCTACAGCACCTGGTCTTCCTAAGTGGTATCCAAGTACTAACCAGGCCTGACCCTGCTTAGTTTCTGAGATGAGACGGGATCAGGCTTGTTCAGGATGGCATGACCATAGGCCACAGACCATGACTTCATTGGGACACAAACCTAGGACCTTCTGTGTGTAAAGCAGATATGCTAACTGCTACACTATGGAATCATGTCTAAGCTGCCATTTCTAATAGGCTCATAGTACAATACTAGTCCTCTCCCTACAACCCCCTTCCCCAACACACATACACCCACTGTAGTTGCACGAACCAAAATGCAGCTCTGGATAAAACCTCCTTAGACACTATCGAGTGTACAATAGATATTTTGGATGATATGTCAACATAGCCCTCTTCTCTCTTTCTCCCCTTTACTTTTGAAAAACAGGGCTTTCAGCTATCTAGTGCACAGGCCATAACTGTTTGCCTTGCTTCTTTTCTGTTTTCTCTGGGTCCCTCCTGCCAGAGAAATAGAATTTTACCTTGCTCCCAGCTAAGGAGGCCACTGTGACCTCTGAGATGCAGCTTTGATTTTTCTCACCCCACCCCATCCTGGAACCCATTAGGGTTCCATGGCTCACATTTCAAACTCCTTCTTTCTTTTGTCCCCTGATGTGACCTACATTCTCTTGCCAACTTCGATATGAAGGAGATTTCATCTTTTCTCCAGGTTTCAAAACAATTTTGAAGCCTACTGGCACTAAACAAAGGTCCTAAAACCTGCATGTAGCCCTAACTGCCTCCAAATCTACAGTATAATTGACCTCATTCGCCAAACTTTCCGGTCTCCCTCTCCGCCAGTCTACACGCCTTCAAGAGTTTGTGCACATTTTGGATAGTGGGTCTCTAACCTGGTTGTCCTTGGTTGCTTTCCCAGGCCCATACAGCCTTGGCTCACCCTTTTGCCTGGCCAACTATGTGCTGTCATCTCAGGTTAAAACCCAGGTGGTTTCCCTGAGAGTATATACGGTAAAAAGAAGGAAAGTTCAGATGCCCACCCAACCAGTATGATGGCATTTTCATTCCCAGCATCAATTTATGGAAACAAACAAACAAAAAACAAGGTTTTTCCATGTCACAGAAGCTCAAGGGCTATGTAACATCATCATAGGATACACACACACTTAAAAAGATATATTCAACTAAAAACTATTTTACTTAATCTTTTCTTAAACAAAAGTTAAGACCACCTGAACATGAAATGATGAAACAAGCAATAAAGACCCTACAATTCTGATGATCTACTATAGGTCAGTTGCTTTACTGAGGTTTGTTCATTTAATTCCCACCACAGCACCATTCTGGTCTTGCTGATGGCAAAAATCAAAGTTATAAGTGTTCAAGGATGCCTTACATCTTGAGATATAAAGATGTATAAACAATGACAACTGACAAGCAATAAAACCCTAAAAGCTAACTGTTCGTTAGAACATACGTATTTAAATATTGGTTTGTTAGTCAATGGCTAGTCAAGGCCTTCATTCAAACTATTTTAAGAGGCAACACTTATTTTATAACCCACAGTGAAAATGGATTATCTTCCCACTCCACTGTCTTTGAAGATAAAACTGCTATTTCCACACATGGTGGAAGACAGTATGATTCAAGAACCCTGGCAATCTTGTCAAATCTGAGGCACTCTGGTGGGATGGAAGCTTCTCTTTCCCACACAGTATTTTAAAGATAAGGCCTGTGGCTCTCCCAGTGGTATGCCAGGCTTCTGTAATCTCTCAGAATTCAGTACTGAATTGGGCTGTCAATTGACTGAGTGGGAAATCTGGCACAAAATGAAAACAAGGAAGATTTAGAGGACAGTAACAGCCCAGAAAGACAGAGAGATAAAGAGGAAATGCCGTAATGACCCAAGAAATGACACCACACAGGGTAAATGCTAGAAAACAGACCTGTAACAGTAAGTGACTAGCTGAGGAAGAAGACATGAGACTACGATCTCCTTGTAAATCAAAAGGGATTAATTGTGTGTCCAGTTTGGAATAAATCATCAGCTGATTTTTCATTATAATCTCTCTGGAGCTATGAGATGCAGAAGTTGACTGCCTCAGGCCTCCCATTATAGTACATGGGCTTCATTCTTCCATTCATCCATTCTCCATTCATTCAGTAACCACTTACTGACTATATCCCTTCACACTAAATAACAAATGGCTACCATCTAACACAAAGAACATTTTATCACGCATATCATATCTATTATCTCACTAAAGAACAACCATATGAGGAAACACAGGCACAAACATCAACTATCGTGGGGTTTGGCCAGGGTCATCTAGCAGATAGGCCTAAGAGGGAGGACTAAAACCAGGAAATCTGACAACAGAAGATGGAATCTAAATCAGTTCTCAGCATTGTGCAAGAAATGCCTCTACTTGCAAAGGCCTGCAACCTAAAAACAGAGATAATGCCTCACTGCAAACATCTGTCCTGCTATCTGAACAAGACACTTCCCAAAAGGAGAAAAGATAATGCACCAACAGTGCTCTCCAACTCTGGCCGAGCATCAGAACCGCCTGGGAAGCTTTTACATATATTTCATAATCATTTTCAACCAAGATATTCCTTATCTTTGTTAATGCAGAGTAATATAAACAAGAGAACAACAACAACAAGAAAAGTGGCTCATATGCAATGACAGATAACCTCTGATGAGAAAAAAAAGTAAATTAGTCATTTTCATATACATGATTGAGCACCTCTGGTGTGCCAGGCACTGTTGTCCTACTGGGCACTGAGTACTGAACAAAATAGACATGAACCCTGAGCGACTGAACAGATTACCCAGAATGAGTTAAAAAGCATAAGTCCCACCCACCTCTAACAACTGCTAACAATTTCTTATGTTCCTTTCCACTATAGCTATCAAAACACCATCTTAAATTTTACTCCCAAATGGATTTCTTTTGCGATTCCTCTTTATCCTTCTGAGCCTTGCTTTCACTGCTGTTATAGTCCAGGTTTTTGCCTTATCACATCATAAAGATATACTTACTTTTCTTCTCATGGCTGCATACCAGCCTAACATTTTAAATATATCATAATTTTATTTAATGTATCCCCTACTGATGTTCACATTTGTTGTTTCTAGGCTGTGATTTAAAAATCAACCCTGCATTTAACATCCTTAATTATATGCATGAGTGACCTTTTGGGAATATAAGGTATGTCCTTAGTTACAATTTTGCTAGGCAAAGAGTACTTGCTATAAAAAAAAATAAGCATATGCAAGAATTATCAAATCACTTGTGCAAAGTTTGCAAAAATGTACTTATTCTTTTATGCACTGTGTATGAGTGGCCTCTTCCACATGCAACTCTTAAAAATTTGTCCAACTTTTAAATGTTTACCAATCTGCTAAGTGAAGGATATATAAATCCTTCATCATATTTTATTATTTTCATTCATATTTTGTTAATTATGAGTGAAACTGAATGTGGTTTTATATTTTCACCAGTAATATATGTCTTTATTTGTAATGTGTTTGCTCATATTTCCCATTTTCCATTGAGTTGTTTGTCTTTTCCTATTGATTCCTACAAGCTGTTTATTAATTAAAGAAATTAGCCATTTATCTGACACTGGTGTTTAAATACTGTTCTCCAATTTTGTCAATTTGTTCTTTTTTTTTTACTTAGGTTTTGAATTATTTTTCCCTAACACTAGTTATTAGTTTTATGCAGTTAGATTTATTATTTGTCCCCTTTACAGATTTGCATTTGTATTCTGATTACAAAGGTCTTTTCCTTTGCAAGAGTATAAATTTATTTATCAGGTCTTCCTTCTATAAATTTATGGCTTGAGTTTTTATGTTTGAATCTTTGTTCAATCTATAATTTATTTTGGTTTAAAAAGTAGAATAGGAATTTACTTTAATTTTTGTCTAAATGTTTATCTAGTTGTACCCAAACCACTTATTTATACTTCCTATTTTCAATAATATATTGAAATGTCATTTTTATCACTGCCTAAATCCCCATATACATAAGTATTAAGGGTTTACTTCTAGATAGTCTAATCTTCTTTTTATGACTTATCATTCAGGACCAAATTATTTGATTATTATGGTTTTATGATATAATTTAGGATAAGTCTTTCCTATCAGAACAAACATTCTTCATAATTTCCTGGAGCATTTGCTTATGTTTCTTCTTTCAGATAAATTATAATTTTGTCAGTTCACAATTAAATCTTATTAGTATTTTAAGTGCAACTGCATTACATTTATAGGTTTATTTATGGAGAGCTGACAATCTTGTGATAGTAAATTTGGGAGTAGTTTTGAAAATATTGATTCCTGCACTCTTCCCTGGAGGTTCTGACTCAGTAAGTCTATCATAGAGAATGGGAAACAGAACTTTTAAGACACTCCAAGTTTTTGCTCCGACAGGTTTTGGCAATACCATGCATGGGAATTCAGATAAAGGGTGTTTACTCCTTACATAAAGAATTAGATGGTCCTCCCAAAGAAGCACTGCAGCGGACCTTCTTGAAGAATTTGTAAAATAGTGTTTTTAAATAAAACCTTTAAAGGACAGAAAAAAAGTGAAAAAAAAAACAATGAATACTTAGATTTTTGAAGCACGGAGGCAAAAACAAGCTTTGTATCAGGTAAGAAGGACAACATTTCAGAAGAGTTAAGAAACAGAGAATGAAGAGCTTAGGATGAGATGGGGGGTGTTATAAAAATATAACTGCAAGGTGAATTGGGGCCAGAACCTGGACTGCACTGGCCACCTGGATAAGGAGTTTGTAAGCTCTACAGCAGAAAATAAGAACCATTGGAGGCATGTGAGTATGTGTGTATTGGGGGGTGGGTATCATGTCTGTAGCTATGCCTGGGGACAACAAAGTGCTGGTTGAGACGGAAGCCTAAGAAAATGAAGTCAGGAAGCTCATTAGGGACAATTGTAGCAGTTCATACAAGAGATAAATGATATACACTGCTGACAGTAAGAAATGAAATGACACAGACTTGATCATACTTTTGGGACTCGTGTGGGCTATAGTGATTTATTGCTCCAATGAGTTTCACCCTTTTATTACCCACAGCTATTGTTGGATTAGAGAATTGTAGGGCTAGGAGGGATATTTGAATTCATTTAGACCTTGAGAAGTACAAAGATCTATCCACATTCAAACCTAACACAGAGAATAGCAGATAGGAGCACTGAATCCAGGACGTAGAGAGGAGTAGTGAACAATGGATTCAACTCCAAGCTCCCACACTTTCTGTAAAACACTGGGGCAGCGATTTAATGTCAGTTTCTTCATCTATAAAATGAGAAGAGTAATGTGCATTTTTTATTTTGTTGTGAAAAAAGAATGAGCCAGTGAACTCCACCTTATATCCCAAGGAAAGCAAATAGTACTGGGAAGAGTCAGACTTGAATTCCAGGCAGCCTCACTCTGCCAGTCACTATTAACTATCTGGGTTAAATAATTAAACCACTATCTTCCTTTTGTTCACATATAAATATAAGGATGTCCGATATTAGATGATACCTCAAGCTGCCATCAAATATAAATTTTTTTTTTTTTTGAGAATTACACAAGGATGGTGTATAGTCACAACAGTGGGGAAGAACTATCAATGTCTCAGAGAACAGGAGAGATATAAATCAAGACATGAGCCTGGGTTCTACATAGCATTTCTACTTAGCATATCATAAAGTACAATGATTTACTGATTTCCTTCACCTCAATTCTGTTGCTTTGACAGCACTGAGGACTGCTAAGATGACTCAAAGGGACAGCAGGTAACATGCAAGACTATCTCTCCAACAGAAGAGAGAACAGAAGACTCCATCACTCCTCCCTCCTACGATCCCTTATTGTAGGATAGGACTCTTAGCATTATTTATACCTTAGTAGGAATTGCTGTGATTGCCCTTAAAACTTCAACATCAAGGACCAGGAAAGTGAGAACCTCCACTTTACATAAATGTCTCTTACCGTCAAAACTCCACAGAAGTAAACCAAGAGTAGTATGATGGACAGAAACTACCAGAGGGTGGTGTCAACATTTTAGCACACAGGATATCCTATCAGAAGGTCTGGGTTTGAATCCTGTGCCTGCCATTTTCAATCTAAGTGTTCTTGGGCAAGAAACTTAATAACCTTTAAGCACGTCTTTACTCTTTTGCAGAGAGAATGACATTCAGTTCATTAAAACAATATCATTCCTTTAGGAAATAAATTAGTTGATATTTGTAACGAGCTCAATAAAGGTGACAGTTACCATGACTTGGGGATTGTGTTTCTTTAATAAGTGTGGCAATTTTACCATAGAGACATGCTATAGACATTCCAGATTATTCTTAACTCTAATGTGTTGTAAATAAAGATGATGAAAAACTAAAAGAAGAATATTGAGTTAGGAATAAAAGATAAAACCACTAAAATATGAAATTATGCAAATGTGCATTTACCTTTTAATGATCAGTGGCTCCAAAGAAAATTAAACTTCTAACCATATTTGGTTTTAGATCAAACTGATTAAAGACCTTTCAAGGATCAACATTCAGGAGGGTACAACTGCCACTTATAAGATACATTATTCCCATTATCCCCATTGTTAAGCATAGGGAATTTTTCAATTTTTTTAGCGCCATTGCTTTTTTGGATATTGAAACTAATGCCCATATGAAATTAGCACAATGCAAGTGAAATGGGGAAACAGACTGGATAGGAGAGCATAAGGACAAAAAAGCAGGAAACTGCTTCACTTTGAGAATCCTTACTCTACGAAGTCTTGCTTTTATATAAATTATTACAAGTTTGAAAGCAGCTATTTTATTCTCTAATGATAGAAATATATGGAGGAATTTATCAATAAAAATTTTCCATGGGCACCTTGGCTGTATCCGTGAAAATTAAATATGCCTTGTCCCATAAATTCCACTTCTAAGAATTTGTCCTATAGATACATATGTCCATGTTCCCAAAGAATTATTTATGCATAATGACATTCATTGCTTTTATTAGTAAAAGATGAAAAAATTTTTCTTTTAAAAGGGCCAATAAAGTAAATCACAAATATGTTTCTGCATTAGAATAGTATGTAGCCATAAAATAAAAAAGAATAAAAAACATCAATATATGCTAAATAAAGCAATAAGCAAACAGGCGTTATGCTTCTATTCCATGTAAAAATGAGAGATATATATGTGTATATATATTTAAACATATATACATGTGTGTGTGTACATACATATACACTTACATGGATTTTTTTCCCAGTTTTACTGAGATATAATTGACTTACGACATTTGTAAGTTTAAGGTATACAATGTGATTGATCTATGTATATATTGAGAAATGATCACACAGTAAACTTCATTAACACCCATCGCCTCATGTGATTTCATTTGTTTTCCTTGTAAGAGTTTTTAAGATCTAGTCTCTTAGCAACTTTCAAATATACAATACAGTATTATTAACTATAGTCACTATGTAGTACATGACATCCCCAGGACTTATTTATCTTATGACTGGAAATCCATACCTCTTGACCACCTTCAACTATTTCCTCTATCTTTCCCCCACCCCCATCACTCCCCACCTTCCTTAGACTTTAGTCTCTCAAATGCAACACATGCACTATGGTTGTAGGTAGAAGGTTTAGTCACTATTTACTCCTTTATAAATACTTGATTTTGAAAATTTTATGTGTATTATCTTTTCAAAAAATAGAAAATATTCTGTGGAGGGTACAGAAGAGTTTCATGATCTCTCTCAGTATTCCAGGGCCCTAAAGGAAGTTTGGTTTATTATCTGTTAAGAAAATATCACCCCATTGTATGAAGTGCCCAGGAAGAAGTTAGTGAGAAAGGAAATCCATTGTTCCATCTGGAAGAACAGGGTTCCTCCATCAGGCACAAACACACAGGAAAAGGCTGCAGCGTATCCCCTGGCACAAAGATGCCAGCTATCTTTGTGATTAGTATCATTTGTAAGCTGGGATTCTGGAGCATCACTGGCATTGGTGCTGCATGCTCCATAAACAAGGTTTTATACCTCCTGCCCTTGGGAAAGGAACTGGAATCTTTCCCTGATCTCAGCCTCAGGCCCCACCACCAGGTGGCTGCTTGGCATGCAAGCTGAGAGGAGTTTTGCTTGTGTGTTGGTTCACTTTTTAGTTTGTTGCCTTCTTCAAAAACCTGCTGCTCTACCTTAGTGGTGAGAATATGCTCCTGAGCTGTGGCTTTCAGAGGCCAAGATTTACCCAAGGTCGCACAAACAGTGAGGTGGGGGCACCTGTGCTAGAGCATCAGATATTTTGAATAAGACTCAGCCTGGCTGCTTACCATAGTCTCTGTACCTCCATGTATTCATCTGTACAATAGGCACAGTGGTCATTCCTCTGATTCATTACTGAGTCAGAATAGTGTCTGGCAGGGCGTAAGTACTAAATAAACCTTAGCTATTTTTAGTAGTTATAGCTCTGCTTTGTTAGGCAAGGTGACTTACTATTATCTCAATTAACTGATTTGGAAGCTGAGACTCAGGAAAATTTATCCAAATTCAAATCCTTATATCAAGACTTGGTTTTAATTTTCAGTTTGAGTATTGGTACCAGCCAGCTATTTGCCTTTACTAATCACTTGGCCTCCATTTTTCTCTCTATTAAATGGAGACTCCATATGCTTAGTGATGGCACAGGCTATGACGATAGTAATCAGAGATGGGAACAATTTTGCCTCCAAAACAGATATCAGTGAAAGTACAATTGTGTTGGGCCTTTTCTGCAATTGCATTTTATGCTCGAGGAAAGCAAGAGTAGCTTCTGCTTTGTTGTTCATTTGTTTTCTTGTCTCAAATGCTAGTCGGCAGCAGTTCAGGACTGGTAACCCCTACTGTGGAATAATTTGCTGCTCATAGAAGCCCTACTTGCTAGTCATAATAGAAAAACAAAAGTGCACATTGCTTTGCACATAAAAGTCACATATTTGGCAGACTAAGTGCTCTGATAAGCGGATGGCATTTGACAGGAGGTGAGTGAATTGGCTTTCCTAGGTAAGGACTGGCAAAGACGGCCTTATTCACTCAACACCAGCCAACTGAGCATGATGAAGGGGAATCTCAGTTTCTACTGGAAATTCATCAGAGGTGCCCAAGGCTTGGCATTACACTCAATAAACACACACAGTTCCAGTGTCCATGTGCCAGGCTCTGTGCGAGGAAAATGTGGGTTAAAAGTCTCTCTTTTTGTCTCTCAGTGGGCATTTTAGTGGACACTGCAGTGTAGGTGTTGCCTTGTCTGTCTGTATGCGTGTAGTTTTAAGGATATCGATTGTTAACACAATGACAGATCAGGAGATGGAAGGCACAGTCATTAGTGCAGCTGCCCTTATAAGTTGTTACAGAGCTCAGAAGAAACACTAATGGATAAACAAGGTCGACAGGAACACAGGGAGCCAGTTCAAAGTGTCCCAAGGTGGCTAAGCCTTAGCCAGGCCTCTCTTTCTCTAAACAGCAAATGAAAACCTTTAGTACTGATATTCATGGTAGGCAAACTATATGCTGAACCAAGAATGACTTCATCTAGCTTACCCATCATACCTCAGGGCAGGAGGTAACTTACAAGCTGCCCTCTCTTTACGGACATGGTGCAATAAAGAAGATCCACGACCCCTCACACTTCATCTTCTTTTCAGTCATGAGGGGAATGCAGAGTCAGGTCTACATATTCGTGGCAGTTGCTACTAGTGAGAATGAACTTTGTGACATTGTGTTGAGAGTTTTGCATTCGCCATCTAACTTAAATCTTACAATTATTCTAATTGGAAGTTGCATTTATTATTCCTGATTCAGAGATGGAGAAATTGAGGCTTGAAAAAATCTAGTTACTTGCCCAAGTTCTCTGTGGAGAACAACTTGGTCTTGAATGCTGAAGTTACAATTTAAATTTGATCTCCTGGAACTAGGGTGACCAATTCACCCCAGTCTGCATGAGAGTTCCTTCATTTCATCACTGAAAGTCCCATGTTCTGGGAACACTCTCAGTCTCAGGCAAAATGGAATGGTTGATTACCTTGAATGTAACTCTAACTAGGGACCATTCAGTCCCTTGTAGAACAGAAACAGAGTGATTTAACTTAGAGACTTACACCTGATTTCCCAGATCTGCAGAAAGGAGAACACAAGGCTCAGCTACACAATCTCTGATGCCTCACTAAAGTGTGGTCAGCACACCAGCAGCAGCGGCATCACCTGGGAGTGTGTTCAAAAGGTAAAATCCAGGGCTGCACCCCAGACCTACTAAATCAAGATCTGCATTTTAATATGATCCTTGGGTGATGTGTACCATTTAATTTTGAGAAACACATGGGTCTGAGATCCTTTCCAGAACCATATACCACCATGACCCTGAATTGACTAGCATGAATCTCTTTTGTATGCCAGCTCTATACAGGGTCCAGAGTAGAGGGAAAGGGGGTCTACCCTAGGGACTTTTGCTCTGGAAACTAGCAGGGCAGCACAAGGCAGTTTGCAAGCAGGCCCAGACTTCATGCATGGACCAATTTCCCCAAGGGGAGACAGTGTATTGGGGAGAAAAGAATGTAGGCTTTAAACTCTGATTGAGCTGGGCTTGAATCTTGATTCAGTTGCCTGGGTGACCTGGGGCAAGCTGGGAACTCCTAGGATGCAGGATGTGGTCTCTAAAGTGGTTAAATTACCCATCTCCGTGGTTCTCAATTCTGGCCATCCGTCAGAATCAACCGAGACATTTTAAAAGAAAATGCAGGTGCCTGGGCTCTGCTCCAGATAAGTGTATCTATCTGACTGAGGTGGGGCCTTGATAATACATCATTTCAAAGTTCCCCAGGGGGTTCCTTCCTTTGTGCAGCCGGAATTTAGACCCACTGAACTTCCTCTTAAGGATGGTGGTGAGGTGACAGTGAAATAACTCATGCCAGCACCTGACATTAAGCAGTCCTTCAAGCTCTTTCAAACTCCCCTTCTGTCAGTGGTGGACACATCACCCATCAGCACTAGGGCTGCTCTCCACCAATGGCAGCTGAGGCAGTTTCTAAGGAAAGCAAGAGACCCATATAAAGTCCATGCCTTGGGCTTCTCACACTATTTTTCTTACCTATTAAGCATGTCCAAATTAGGAAAAACTAGGCAACAGTGAAGTAATTTACCAGAAGGTTCGTGTTTAGAATCTTACGTAATATATTGTTTAAAAAGAAAAAACAAGTAAATAAATAACAATCCGCCTTCAGTGCACCTTTAAACTGATAGAGCTGCCTTAAGATAGGACTCTTAAGCATCGCTATAGTCCTCTGAGCTCCAGCTTGCCGATCCTCAGGGCAGCTAATTAAAACACCTCATGGGAATGGGTGTCTTCCACACTGTGCACGGCCTGGGCAATGCTCCCCAGCAGGTACCACAGCGTCGCCTCAGAACAAGGGCATGGTAAGTTATGAACCATCACAGGGCTTTACGAGCAGGCTTTGGGAGAGGGATGCTGATAATTCCATACAGAAAGGGCAGAACGTTTTGCTTTATTTATTTTTTAATAGGAGGGCAAGTCAGCCAAAGAAATCAGTTTTAGAAGTCTAGTAACACAAGGAAGGATAGATAAAAATCAATACCAAATCCTGCTTTCCTTCCAAGCAACTATTAATAAACTCTCACAGCTTTCAAGGCGTCTATCCCCATTAAAGCCTTGGAGAGGAAGGAATATGGGGCATAAAATCTTTATGTAGGGTTTCCTGCCCAGCTCACTTTCTCACTGCCTCTGCTTCTGCAATTTCCCTTTGTTATAGAATAATGACAAAGAACAGATTAGAAGTGGCCTCAAAGGTATATCTAACCCCATGATACAAGGGGCTATTTGAGGAAGTAACCAAATGCTCCCTTCCTTAGTGCACTAGAAATCTCTGCTGGAATGCTAAGCTGCATAGTTGAACATATTATTTCCAAATTGTTATTCTCTCAAAATCCGCTCTTCTAATTCACTTGGTTTCTCACATGGCACTTGGCGGATTATGAAGCTTTGCATTCAACATCTCATTGAACCTCACTGTCAGACACTTTAACCCATTGCATAAAGGGAAAAGTTGAGATGAGAGAGATTCACTAATTTGTCCAATGTCACACTACCAGAAAATAACAAAGTAGGTACTTGAACTGGGAGGGCTGGTGAGGTCACTGAAAGCTCTCATGCTATGCTCCTTTTCCTCTTATTTGTATCTTCCTCAAGCAAAACTTGCACTAATAAACTGAGATATTTTTTTCTTACTTAAAGTGCTACTTAAATCAGGTATAAGGCTCTGTCCAGGTCCCTGGCCAGTTTGCCCTGAGATCTGTTTCTTGAACTTTCTCTGAACTGCCCAGGTGCTGACACCTGCAGGACACCTAGCTGGCCTTATCAGTTGGCCTCTGGCTCAGTTCCACCAGCAAGGGGCAGAAATAGTGCACTGGATGGTGAACGAAAGGGAGAAGCCAGAGTATTCCTCCACCTCTCTCTGTACCTATGGCTGAATCCTTCCATTCTTCAATGTCTTAGCCCTGCCATGATTCCAGCTCCTACATGAAGGCCCTGGGACCTGGCCTCCTGGACGGTATCTTACCTTTCCATCTGAAACCTACCAGTTTCTTACTACTGCTAATCTCTGGGTTACCTCATCATCGCACATGTGGCTTCACAGAGCTTCTATCAGCTGTATAACATATTATCTGCATTAAAGACCTTCTTTGTGAATTAATTGCCATGGTTCCTATTTTCTGGTTGCCTCAAATAATCACTTTTTAAAAATTTTTAGATATTTGTATATTTGGTTGGATAGAGAAAGAAAATCAGGAAAGAATCAAATTTCACTGATGGCTTAACATGTATTTCCTGGGGCCTGGCACTTTTATATGCCTTGTGTATTTTAGTCCCCAAAATAGAACTGTGGGAAACATATTATCATTATTCTCCTTTTATAAAAAAAATCTGGATATCAAAAAACTGTGGTGGCTTGCCCAAAGATGCAAAGCCAGTAAGTGGAACAGCTAAAATTCTAATGTAGGCCATTTTTTTCCTCTTAATCAGTCATGGAATAAAGACCAGTGAGGGTCTCCATCTTGAACAAAAATACTGGAGTTGGTGTCATTGTAAATAGCAGAGTTTGTAGCACATATTATTTGGATTTTTTCAATAAGCATTGAGCTAAATAGTGAGACAGTAGGAATACATAACGTATAATTAATACAAGCCTTATTAATATATAACACTGCCTTGTTAAAACTGGGGCAGTAGAGAAAGCGTAGGCTTTGCCTGAGGCCAATTCATGCTTTCTAATTAGTATTTTTTCTGATTATTATTAACTATTTGATGTAAAAAGACAAAGCAAAAGAAATAAAAGCATGAATTATGTTCAGACCTCTGTTATTAATTGGGATTCCAGCAAAGTCAAAACACAAATATACCTTAGATCCCAATCTTTTGTATTTATTTAACTATTAGCTAAAATATTTTATAAGATTATTATTATAGATACTCTTCCATTCATAAAATATTCCCTTGTGCTCTGTTATAAAAAGTAAAGAGCACTGAAGTAAGCCTCAGAAGTACTCAATTAGAGTCATGGCCTTAATATAAACTCACTGTGTGACCTTGAGAAAGTTGTTTCAGTCATCTGAGGCTCAGATTCTTCTTCTAAAAATAGGAATAATTACATTTTTCTCTACCTCCTGCAATGGATCATTTTGAGGATAAAAAAAAAGCATAATGTCTATGCGTTTTGAAAAATACAAATTGCTATAAAAATGTAAGGGATCATGTTTATAAAGTACGTTTACATTCATTATTGTGTTTTTATACTCAGAGCAATCTGCCACAAGTGCTTTTCCTCATCAGCAAAAGGCATAAATGAGATTTAGTGTGAAGAACAATTTTACAAAAGCCTTGAAAATAGTGTCAAAATTATCTCCATTTCTTCAGACTTAACCAATGGCAGTCTTTGAAACTAATGGCCTTCCTGGGCATTTTCGGCTACTTGTACATAGAGGGTTTTCCTGCCAATCCCAGCCTCTTAGCAATGCCAACATCTGGGGCAAATTCACTGAAGCCAAGGGAAGCTGAGAACTGCAGTTGTGATCAGGTGAATTGATACAAAATGTAATTTTACAATCTTATATGATGATTTTTGACATTTTTGTACATCGGTCTTAATATTCTAATAGATTTGTCCCTCTTTTTACATTGCAGCCACCTATTAAGGAAGAAGTGGACGGTAGCAGGAAAAAAGATTGTGAAATTCCTTACATTTATTTTAAGATTTAATTTCTAAGGTCCAGTTTTTTCTTTTACAAAAAAAGAAAAAGAAAAAACAATGGTAGTTAATGTTTCAGAAGCAGGAGTGTTTCTCTTGCTTTCATAGGGAACATCAGCCCTAAAGGATCTGCTGAGAAAGTAGATTCCCTTGCTCTCTGATCTCCAATATCCCTTCAATCTTGCACATTCAACAAGTATTTCTAAGTGTCTGTGTGCCTGGCATGGAGCTGAGCAGGGTGCTTAGGATACAGATTAAAGAGCATTCATCCATTAAAGAGCTTGGCCGACCAATCCATCCTGCTCCACAGTCCCCGTCTCCCATCAGGTACAGTGGTGCTTCAGGGCAGACTACATTTGCTCAGAGCACCAATCCAGACACTGATGCTGACTTCCCTTCTGACCTTCGCCAGGTTACTTTCCTCTTTCCTCTCTACTTCCAGAAATGTGATATTGCAAGTGGGCCAAAAAGAGAAAACTAAAAAGTTGATAGGGAGAAGAAGGGGTTGCATGCAGTCCACTCAGTGCTCTGATGAAGGTTCACATGCATTTCAGGTTTTAGAATCAAGAGGGTTTCATGGTAATACCATCAACTCTAAAGGCTGTGTAAACCTGGAGTTCACATTCGATGAAGGCCGACTTCCAGCTGCTTCCTAATGATTTTAACGCTGCGACAGAGCAAAGCGTCTTCCTATTTTCAACCCTAGCAATTTGGTTCAAGCATGATCTCAACCACTTTAAGCTTTGATATTTCTAGCCACCTCTTATGCTGTATTTTCTCTTAATGCCACCAATCATGTGTGAAATTCTGTTGAAAAATTAATCTTTGTGGGAAATGATATGTAATGGCTTCTTTAAAGAAAGAGAGAGAGAGAGAGATGGAGGGCAATGACTATGACCTTTGTTGTTTTCTGATGTTTTTCACAGTGTAATACAAACGGAAACATCTCTTTCTCAAGGTCAAAGTAGAAATAGGTTTCTGCTTATACAAATATCACTCTTTCTTTAGCAGGAAAAGCCTTGAAAATTATCCTTCTGACTTGATTTTACAAACCTCTAATGTATTTAAAGGTTGTTAAACTCGACAGCCAGCTATGCTCAAAAAATAGTTTAATTTTCATCTTATTAAACCAATACTTAATGTTTTACTTTTAAAGAATGTGAAAAGATTTAGAAATACACAAGAGGTGTGGATGAGGAATAATATTTGAGTATTTATGTAAAAGGACAGTATATTCACAAATCCAATGTTAAAAACACACATACACACGTGCACGAACACACACACACATTAGCCAATACATTGTGTCTTCTCAAGGGAGGTTGCAGTCAAAAGCAGCTGTGACCAAATCTTCTGGAAGTCAGAAACCACTAATTTAAATTTTTCATTTGTTTTTTGGAACAATTATGCCACCCACAAAAGGGTAACTTTGCAAGTCGTCATTATCTCATGAATCTGGGAACTTATCCCTTAAATAAACCCGTCTCATTTCCATATAATTACAGCAACTAAGAAGGTCCTTTAAAAAAAAAAAAAAAGGAAATTTTTAGCTTAGCTTACATTTTAAGGGTGTGATAAGGAATCAATGTTCCTGCCAGATCGATCAAGTTTGGAATTTGGTTCCTTAAATTAAGTTCATACGAATTTAAAAGAGAACTGTCTTGAGGGAGAAATCTTTATGGTTTGGGAAGTTCTCTTAGATATCAGATTCCTACGTATGATCCTTTCCCGCAGTATTAACCTGTCACCTTCTCCAACCCTGTTACGTAGTGATTTATTGCATGTCGTTTAGATTCATTTGTAATAAAACATAATGGTAATGACTTCAAACTTTAAAAGGTGGGGGGAGGGGGCTGAACTAACAAGTTTATTCCTGAATTATTCTCTCCCTCTGTCAGTCTTAGGAAGACAGAAACACCTCCAGTGTTTAGCAGACTCTACTGGACCTAACTCCCCCTAACAGATCACTCAGTACAAACTAATTAGGATGCATTAATTGTTTCTTCTGAAAACACCAAAAAAGAGGAATGCTTTTTCTGCTTGTTTCCTTCCTCATAACCTTGCCGCTTAAGTGTTCTTCTAACATACTGCTTTAGAGGTGAAACTTGATGATCCGGCCACCAGCAAAAGCGTAAATGCTAACTTCAGAATGTTCTAAACATCTCAGGGGAAAAATAAAAGTCTCTCTTATGACAATGTACTAATATGGCTATCAAAGACAAGGGAATAGGTTTCGGGTCCAGAATTTTCTTACCAGATTTTTCCTAGTTGTTGTATTAAAAGCTTCCTCAATTAAGTATTTCTTGTTATGATAGGCACACCATTAAGTATTTTTCCTATTTTTTCTTAGGCAGTTTCAGGAAGACAGCTGATCCACAATTAACACCAAGCTGAACTTGAATGGCTCATTCACACTTTCTAAATTTTGCTCACACTTTTCTCCAGGTTTAATGAATATGCCATTAATAGTAGCATTTAGAGGAAACTCTAATATTTGTCTCAGTTCTCATTTGTTTCAGGTGTATCGTTCCTTTTTTTCATTTCTTTTGTCATTTCTCTCTTCATGTGGTCGACTCGGGGACTGATAACATCCTGATTTTCAGTCACATAGAATTTCCTCAGTGCAATCAGCCTCTCATTTTCTCTCCTGATGGCAGAGGATTGCGACATGGCACTTCTCTGGCCAACCATGGACAGTTTGTGAGGTTGACATGACCACTGGCAACAACTCACCACTCCAGCAGTGGAGAAATGTGTTGGGCCAGATGGAAAGGGGGAGATGATTCAGACATACGGTGCTTAGAGCTGGAGACAGTACACAGTTGCAACATTCTGCCAGGCTCTGAGAAATAACCGGGATGCACTCAAGCAGAGAACCTGCCCTTCATACCAGCACACTCCTCTTAACCAAGCTAACCCAGCGGCTCCGGTCTGTCGTACTGACAACCACCCACGGCCTCTCTTTCTCAATCTGAGGAGAACTCGCCCAACTGCCTTGCATTTATTTCTGGATAAATTTTTAATGGCTATTCATCCTTGGCACATGTAATTTTTAACTGTGTAAAATATTTATGGGGGTGGAAAGGGTAACTTCAAAAGCATTTATTACTTTCCCGTACATTTACAGTAAATCCCAATCAGGTTGCTGACGGGGATTTTCCTCACTTCTTTCTCTTGTGTGAACCTCTTTTTAAACTCTAAGTAATGAATGCAAGATCAATAGAATAAGTAACAAAAGTATCCAGGGTGACTGAACAGTAAACTCTTAAATCACTGCGCAGTAAGTGCAAATGAACAATTATTAAAAACACTGCACTAAAATTGCAGTAGGAGATAAGAGTGAGGCTTAAGCCTTTAAAAGGTTCCATTAGTCATGTAAGCCTGAGACAGCACACTCAAAACATGAGCTATTCTTGAGAACTGGAAAGATTACATATTCCACCAAGTTGCACACACACAACTGACTCCAACTGAGAAAGAAGAGGGTCCAACTGTCCAGTCTCTAAGGACAAGGAGGTGCAGAGAGGCAAAGGCAGCCTGCTCAGGCAATGATTTTTCAGTTATATTTGAAGGAGGAGGTAGGATTTACAATGATGACTAATTAGATTATTTATAAGGGAAGTAAATATTCTGCTTACGTATCAGTTCACCCCATGTTACAGCATCATCACGCTCTTCATCCGTCCGTGCCCGGGACACAAATAAAAGAATTCTGACACAAATCACCAGAAAAGCCCAAGAATGCAGCCCCACTTTCCCTTTGTCCCTGTTCTCCCTGACTTGATAAATCATCTACAGTTAAAAAATGAAGAGAAAGTAATGGGTAACCAAATTGCAAAGTAAAAACATTGTTTAGAAAAATCACCCGAAATAGCTAAAATTTTGGATACACGTACATAAATAAACACACGTAAATACATATAGATACGCACATACTACTCTTGTCTTAGGGACTTGCAAACATCAGAATGCTACTAAATCTTAACACGCCTGGGATTTATTGCTCAATTCTTGCCTTCGTTCTTATCCCACACATTTTATTATAGACAGGTGGGCTCTCAGAGTTCTATTCGCTGAATAGCTTGAGCAAGGGACTGCATAGCATAACCTGAAAGAAATGGCATTCCTGAATACATTTGATTTCCTCCGAGAATAGAAAAAACAAATCTCATGCCAGAATTATGGTCAGACTGAACCATGCTCATGACACAGAGGGCAACTTTAGCCTTGCCTTTAAAAGAGTATAGTTTCATCTGAAGCAGGACATCACATTTCAATTTGTACTATTAAAAACTTGCATTGCACAGGGAAACAAACTGCCCTGTGAATCACTCTGCTTCACAAGGCAGCTAGACTAACATACAGTTAATGACAGGAGCTAGCCCAGTGCACATTTCTCCAATAGCAACATGATAATCCAGTACAGTGTGGATGGCCTCTGACTAACACCTTTAGACTATAGCACCACGCTGGTTAACACTACTTCCTCATCACCATCACATAAGGAATTGTTGCAAGAGGCTGAAAACTTAAAGTAAAATTATAATCTACTTTCCATTCCTCAAATATCATTACAGATGCTAAAATTTCATTTTGTCCAAAAAACATTATCTTTACAAGATTTTCCATTTATCAAACATATAGGCATGCTAAATGATAAACATTTGCTATTTTATTAATTGCCAATACACAAGCTTAGAACCTCCATCATTAGCCCCTGGAAAGAGATGTTATTTAACTCTGAATTCTGCTTAAATTTGGCTCTGAAATGAGGAGTGTTTCTTCCCAATCATTTTTAGTTATTTTAAGACTTATTTTATAATATGACACAAATTATAAGGAAATTAAAACTGCTTGCAAGACAACTAAAGGCGTTCAGCTTTTGCAACTTGTGTTGCTTTCATACTTTTGCAATTGTTTCAAAGGCTCAAGAAAATAAAGCAAATGGTACACACAGAAATAAATATCTGAGAAACTAATATTGCCCCAATGCATTTACCTAAATCCCTCTTTAATCTGAAATATGATTCTAATTTCATATGCAAAGCAAACGAAGAAATCACTCAGAACATTTTGCCCCTTGGACCCCATCCCTAGCCCCTCTCCAGTTGCTGTTACAAACCTTTTAGTATCAGAAAGGTGCCCTTAGAAGATGACGTGGGATGGAACTTACAGAAGGAAAGCATAACTTCAAGGAGAAGGAAAAGATATTCAGTCCTTGGCTTCTTATTTAGTGAAGGGATTTTGCCTTCTCTCCTAGCAGTAAGTTGCAGCGTCCAGTGCAAATGTATAGCTCCCCGCCGGTTTCCAGTGCTACACTGAGAGCTCAGATCTAAGCCTGAACATGTTTTCTGGAAAAGCAAGCAGCTCAGCTCAAAACCTAAGGGAGGGTTCCACCGTGGCACACGACTCTATTGCACAGATATTTAACAGCTCCGAGACCTCTGATGGTTTAAAGTAATATGCGTTTCGTGCAAGGCTGCTCTAGCTAGACAGAAAACTGGGATGGCATGGAGGAGTGCTCTCAGCTGCTCAACCCTGCACACCAAAGAACGTTTTCCCTTTCTGCCTCAGAATTAGGGAGACGCCAAAATACTTAATGAAGCACTGATATTGACTAAGCCTTCACCGACTCAGTAGTACAGGAACTTTGTTTTACATTTCATTAAGTTAGCCCATGACTTCCCACGCGGCACCATTCCTCCTTCACACTAGCTTAAAAAGAAAAAAAAAAGCCAACTTCATGCAGACACATCAAGGGAAAGTTTATCCACCCCCACCCCACCTTGTGTCTTTTCTTTTCCAACTTAAACTCATCCCCGACTCATAAACAGCCCCGATTGCAGCACAAAGGAAGCCGAGAGGGTGCACCGGCTTGGTCCTCCAGTTGCCAAGTGGAGATGGGTTTAATCAATTAAGCTCCTCGAGGTTTCAGAATTTTTCGTAAAGGCTGGTCCGCACGCAGGAAGAGCTGTGCACCCTCCACCCCACCCCAAATGACACCCTGAGAGTGAACACTCACCAAAATACATTATGTTTCTCATTAGTTAGGCAGCTGCGACCCCCGCGCGGCGTCTTCAGCATCAGCTCGCACCCGAGGCTGACACCCACAGCGGGGCCGTTTCATGCTACATTCGGCCGAAACGTCCCCGGCGTGGAGGGCAGCGAGCGCCCCGCGCGCGTCCCCCGCGGGCCGGGCGCCTCGCAGGCTCCCTTTCCCGGGCTACGGTCGCCGGCAGCTGGGGCGTGCGCTCGGGCTGCCCGCTGCCCTGCCCATCCTTACTGTAATCCGACTCCTCCTTGCGATGTCCTTGCCGCCGCGCCTGTGACATCAGGACTGAGAGTACTACAAACAGACACCCCCACCCCACCCCAGCCCTCCCCACCCCCCGGTTCGCGGCGGGTCCAGGAGGTGCTCCGATTGCCTGCCTGGACCAACCATGGCTCTCGGGAAGCTTTGACGAGCCCAGAGACCCGGAGGGGGCGGAGTGAGGGGCGCGGGAGGCTCTCTTAAAGAGAGAAGGGTCTCCGGAACCACCTCGGAGCACGCGGGGATGTGCACCAGCGAGCGGGAGGGGACGTGGTGAAGGCGAGGTCTGCCGCGAACGTGTAATTAGACACACTTTTATCCCGCCTCTCCCGTGAATGCCATCATCCTCGCCCCAAATGAGCCTCCCCTACCAAGTTAGAAAGGCAGTGTGGTAGGAGGAATGGTGCCCTGGGTGTGTGCCTGCGTGCTCTCTGAGGCGGGAGGGTTTCTTATTGTTTGTGATGTTTATGCCCAAGAGGAATACAAGACTCAAGGGACCATTGCCACAGCAATAGAGGTTTCCACTTCGAAGTGATCAGATCACAGAAAGGCAGTGGTTAGTCGGTAAAGAGTTATTTTTATTTCTTGAGTATTTTCAGAGCTAGGTTGATGGAGAAATGTAAAGAAAAATAACTGGTAATAGAAGTCTCCTCCCAGTTTCACAGGATCACACTTGCTGGCTCCCCTTAGTAGGTAGTAGAAAGGACATCGAGGCTGAAATGATCTCTGACCTCTGAAGGGGAGAGACATTTAGCCTGAAAGGCAACCAGGATTTTGTCATAATTGCAGTCTGGTCACCAGTATAATATAGACACATTCGTACACTCCCGTTAAATTTGCTATGAACAGTCAAGAAAGGCAAAGCTTAGCAAAGCCTCTGGCTCCTCCAATGGTCTAATGAATTGCACTCCGTATCTTACATGGAAAAAGATGTTTGAAAGAAATCCCAGAAAGCTGTGCTGATTAATACTTAAATGCTCAGCATGGAAAATAAACCCACAGAGCAAGTTCATTTTCCTAAGGACTCCTCACTTTGTGACCCAACTTACCTACCAGACCATTTAAACTTAAAATTTCTGCAAAATGTTATGAAATTAAGCAATTGATTATATATATATATATATATATATATATATATATATATATATATATGTCATACAGGTGTTTACAAGCCATGTTGCAAATATTTCTACATTTTGATATTAAAACATTCAAGGGTCTTACCTTGCACAATTCTGTATCTGTTGGTGCGTTTAATGAGTATTATTGGAACTAGGGGGCTGAGGCTCATAATAACAGCTTGCTGTGCAACCTTGCAAAAAAGCTTAGCCCCTTATTTCCATTCTGTGAAAGGAACACTGTGACCAATATCCTCCCTCACAATAAATTATAAAGAATTTAGTGAATGTGAACAGGTAATCATATATAAATCAGAAACATTACAGGGAGTCTTAGGATAAATCTAGTGATGTTCTTTCAGGATATACTCCATGTAAAGTAATTTGGAAGAAGAAAGTGTAAACAGTAAAGAAAATTTACTTTTTTTACTTTTTTTTCAATTAAAAATAAAATGCATGTCACAGGAAAATACTGAAGAAAACACATGTTTTTGTTTTTTGCCCCCCCCCCCTTTGGACAGATGGAAATCATCCAAGAGCATAATTAATGGGCCCTTCCCTCAGGCAGAAGAACCATCTGTGGTAGAACTTACTTGTGCAACTCATCAGCTGTCTTGACTTCCTACATGGGCTAGGGGGCACTGTAGTTTAATGTTAGAGTTTTTGGTCCTTTTGAGTTCCTGTACTTAGGAGATGCAAACACTGAGAGTGCAGTTTAAAACAGGAGATTTGAGATACTAAAGGACTGTCTTAATAATTAATAACACCTTTGCATTTGCATGACATTTTGCATTTACAATGTACTTTTATTTATGTCATCTTACTAACAAACTGAGATATAGACATGTGGATATTGTCAGTGTTACAAATGGAAAACCTAAAGGTCACACACATTAGCAACTTTTTCATTGATGTGGTCAGTAAAGCACAGTGGTCTTACTATTTGTATGTTGAATTGATGTTAGAGTCCCCAGCACATTTTTTTTTCAAAGAAATAAATTATAAATTTCCCATTCATAATGGCTCTGGTAAAGATCTTCCCCCAATTAAATTATGTCATTGTTTGTTCCACAAGAAAAATATATATTTATGGTCACAAATATATAGGCAGAAAGTATCTGGTAACAGAACATTACAACCTCTGCCTGGTTTAAAGAGGATTATGCCTGAAAGAGTGGCATGTAGTATGTGGCATCCAAGAGGCAACCAAGTGTTACATCCCTAGAATATTAAACCAAATGAAGGTGTTCTCTTTATTTAAAGGTGTGTCCCCCACCCCCGAAATTACACTTTATCTGGAATGCTGATGCTTCAGATACAAACATTGCTTATCTCTGGTTGGAAAATAAATGATTTCAATTGTACGCATTTTATTATTTTACTTAAATTTATTTGTATTATTATATTTACATAAAGAAAAATGCAACTATTTTTATTTTGAAACAGAATAGCCTCCAAATGATGGCACAGTTACATATGAGATTGTAGATATGCCAGCTGTGCCTGAAAGATGGTCCCATATGTCAACTCAAGGACAGGACCTGGTAGCTTCCAGAGAAGGACCTAGTTTACACCCCTGACTTTTATCTGTCCTTAAGAAGGTTTTAGAGCTAGAAGATGCAGAACGAGAATCAGGTATTGCTTATTGCTTACCCAATAGAAATACACCTTTCACTATTGATAGAAAAGATGTCCAAAACCAGTTACATACTTAGGGTTAAAACTTCAATAAATGTAAAATAAAAATTCTAAGTGATAAAAAAATTATGATAAGGTAAGAATTTTCTCTCTGCTCAAATATCCAGATAGCTATTTATCTGAATCCCTCACCTCCTTCAAATCTTGCTCAAAGATTTGTCTGGCTCTCTCTTTTCGCTTTCACAATTTCAGACTGCCCTGGAACCTCCCCTGGCATTTCCTATCCTCCTCCCCCACCTTATCATTCTCCATAGCAGTTACTACTATCTGATACACTACTATAGACATCTGTTTATTTTGGTCTCTCTTCATTGGAATATAATCTCCATGAGGGCAGAGATTTCTGTTTGCACTGTTGTATCCTTACAAGGTTATCTGGCACTTGCTGCTACCCAATATGTATTTTTGAAGGAAAGAATGAACATACTAAGTACAACTGCATTGTACTTTTCTATGTGCCTGCAGTCAGTTCTTTGAGTTGATGGTGTCTTACACAAAGTGTTTCCACAGATTGAATTTAACCATGCTTAGCAGCACCTGCTCCTAAGTTCCATACAATACAGAGGCCAGGTGGGACTGCAGGCCACAGCTCATGAGCTTGCTTGACCTTCCAAGTTCTCATAGCTGTACGCAGAAGTAGTTTAGCATTGAGTTAACACTGCCCAGTTTTTTCTTACATTACCTACCCCTGAGCCTTCGTTTAGACCACTTTTACCTCTTACCTGTATTGCAGAAATAAAATTTTATCCAATGTTCCTGACTCCAAGCTTGCATTCTCCATTATTACCTTTTCAAAACAGAGATAATCAAATCACTCCCTTGCTTAGTACTCTTCACTGTCTATTTTACCTATTGGGGTATATGAGGCCTTTCACAATCAAGTCTCTGATTATTCCTTCATTTGTGATTCTTTACCTTTCACTCTCCTTACTCCAATTTTACTGCATGACTATAGTTCTCTTAAAGACTATATTCCCTCTTACCTGCTCTCTTTACCTGGACAGTTTATTCAACCTTGGGTCTCTGTTTCAATATTATGTCTCTGAGGCCACTTTTTCAATTTCAAGAATGAGTGAGGTGATGTTCCTATTTCTTTTCCTATAGAATAAAACACTAATTCTGATACTAGCACTTAAACATAGTGTTGGAATTTCCCTGTACTTGTCTGCCAAATGAAAGAGGATGCTCTTTTATCTTCATGATCTACTATGAATTGGTAGTTAATAAATGAATTCATTATTTACCTATTCATTCGTTCATTCATTCATTCATTCATTCAATATTTATTGAATAAATTCAATATCTTCTGAATGCCTACTTTGTGCTATGAATTAATTATTCTAGATCCTGAGTCTGGCTAAAGAGCCCTACAGAAAGCACAAAGGGCAATGAGAAGACATGCCCGAGGAGTACCTGGAAGAGTAACAAGGCCAATGTACTAGAATAGAGTAGATACTGAAGAGCATACTAGGAGTGAAAGTCAAATGGGTCACGTGGAACCTAATTCAATAAGACTTTGTAGGTTATATTATAAGGGTTTTGATTTTTGTTCTAATTTATATAGAATGCCTTTAGAGTAACATGATTTAGCATATTTTAATAGGTGCATTATGGCTAATGTATGGAGAATGGAGTAAAAGGAGCAAGAAAAGAGGCAAAGGGACCATTTAGGAAGCTTTTTTAATAATCTAAAAAACAGTTGGTGGCTTGGACCAGTGTAGGAGCAGTAGAGGTGGTAAAAAGTGGTTGGAGTCTTATACATATGACAAAATGGGTCAATAGGATTTCCTGATGGGTTGGATAAGTGATGAAAGAGAAAGAAAGAGTAATGGATTATTTAAGATTGGAGACTGGGCAACTGAAAGGATGGAATTTCCACTAACCGGTATGGAGAAGACTATGAAAGAACATGCTTGGGTGGGGGTTGAAAGATGGTCAATGTAGGACATATTTAGTTTAAAATTCCTATTATGTATTCAAGTGAAAATATTCCATAGCAGTTTGACTATATGGGTCTGGAGTTCAGGGCTGAAGGTTAGGTTTCCTATTTAAATTTTTAAGTCATCAATTTATAGGTAGTAATTAAGCATGAGAGCAATATGTATCTTCCAGGGACTACAGATGTAAATGGTCAAGAGGTTTAAGACTGTGCCCTGGGCCATTATAAGCAAGAAGACAAGTATGTGGTATCTGATGACTGAATATTTGTTGAAAGTGTAATAATCTGTTGAATGAATATTTGTTGACATACAAATGACATTTGATGAAAGGCTATTAATTTTAAGGCTGACTTTGCTTCTTTCTGATATACCAACATCTACTGTCAAAGCAGTTTGAAAAGTGAAGAAATAAGTAAGTTGTCTGTGTGAGAAGAAATGCCTAGTTTAATTAATTAGAATTTTTTAGGTCATGTAGGCACTGCAGTAAACTCACAAATCTTTCTATTCCCATATTCTCATTTGATGCTTCCATTTAAATTGGAAATTAGTCCAGAAAATTAATTGCCTTTAAGAAAAAAAATGTGCTAATATATTGATAAAAATAAAAATCCATAAATTCTACAATATTTCAAAATTCTATCTATCTGAATTTCCATGACTTGGAGATATCCAGTAAATCCCTTCTATATGTGATCCTATCTATTCTGATAGTCAGTTAATAGGGGCTCTTTTACAATATTTAGTAACTGGCATTGAGAGCTCTCTTAGAACTCTTACCTTAGTTCAAAAAATAGTTGTTGGGCACTCAGGTGCCAAGTACTATTCTAGGTGCTGAAGGTACATCAATGAAATATAGAAATCACTGTCCACAAGGAACTTACAATCTAGGGATTTCCAGATTTCAACTTATCCAGTAGGATTTGGAACCTCTTCCACTTTTCTCTCACACAGAGGAAAGGACCTGAAAAACATTCTTCATGTAATTCATGCATTAGTAACAGTTCATTGCTTCTTTTCCTCCAATACAATGAACATAATAAGGGGTGGGCATGTCTACCATGTCCATGCTATATCCAGTGCCTCAAACAGTGTCTAAACAATAGGAGGTATACAATAAATACTTGTCTAGTGAACAAATATCTCAAAAGTCTTCTACTTCTAGATGCTGCTCCATCCTGACCCTACTGAAAATATAGTTATATTCTACCTGAAATGCCCTTTTCTATTCCTCTTCATTTATCTCAATGGTTATATTCACCACCCAAAAACTATTCAGATATTTTGCTTTTGTCTGACTCATGCATTGTTTTAATAAGCTACAAAGCATTCTTTGCATAACTATTACAATATTTATCAGATTGAATTCCAATGACCTGCCCAGCTGTCCATATCGCCCAAATAAAATGAAGGCTCTAAAGAATCATGGAAAGAGTTAGGTAAGTGTTAATTTCTTGAATGTTTTAACATAGCCCAGAACATAGCAGAAATACAAGCCAAAGACCAAGGTTAGTGCCAGGGTTAGTGCCTGGAGTATGCCATTAACATTAGACATTGTCCATGATTTATGAAGCAGCAACCTTTGCTGTGGTTGGAGACAAGAATTATAATTACACAGACAAGGAGAGACATAAACAGTAATCTTAGGGTAGAGATGCAAATCCCAAAACTCTGAGGAAAGGCCAGCCAGAAACCAGAGGTCTGAGCAGCCATTAGGCAAAAGACAGCTCAGAAATTATGTGGGTAGAGCAGGTCAAGAGGCCAATGTGGAAGCCAAGTACCAGAGTTAAGAACAGAAAGTTTAGGCAGAGAATGATTCAGGAGAAGCTAATCAAACCCCTAGCTGCTCTCATAGGTGGCTTTCATGAGCACATTTGCCCTAATTGGTTGATACAGTACCAATTCCCTTATAACAAAGAAGCATCACAAGCTTCCTTTCTGAAGGCTCTCAGATTGTCTCCCTTCCATGTCTCCCTTTGTTTTTTCTCATTTGGCCAAAACTTCAGGAAGTTGTTTATATTTTTATCTAGTGTTTTATGAGGTCAATACTGCTCTCATTGGTAGCCCCAGACCATCTAGTTTGGTGCCTCACCTATAGGAATTTAAGCTGTTATAAACTATACTAGCAGAAGGAGAAGAAGGAGAAGGAGGGGGAGGGAAGAAGGAGGTGGAGGAGAGATCCTATCACAAGGCACCAAACTCTCATGTTTAAGCTATCACCCTGCTCCTCAAAGCACTTAGTATGGTATTTAAGGAGATGAACCATGCATCAAAATAAATAAATAAATAAATAAAAGTAAAATCAAAGGTAATATCAAGTAAATAACAAGTCAATAATTTAAGAAATGTATGTAAGGGTTTGGTCAAAGATGAAATTATACTAGCTTCAGGCCAACCTAGACAACTGCAGAAGAACGTAAGTTTGCTTCTAATACTTGTTCAGATTGATAAAATTAATAAAAAGTTGCCAAATGACATAAAACAAGTGTAGGACTATGAATGACATGTCTGGGAGACTAAGAACAAATCAGAGTAAAGTTGGAGAGGTAAACACAGAAGCCATATTGGATATAATCTCACATTCCAGGTTAAAGAATGTGAATCTTATTTGACAGATAATGTAGGAAGCGTTAGCTGAATGAGTATATAAATGAGTCTCAAAGAGCTTCCAAGGACAGAAATGTAATAACATTACCTCGAATATATCTGGTGACATAATAACATGAGTTAATATATCTTGTATAGCAGGTTGAAAGATCTTATACACTCCAGAGGTTTCCAATTTTTCTTAAAATAAAATTCATATGGTTCCTGGGCAGCAATTTGAAAATAAGTCCTCTCCCCACTCAGCCCCACAACAAATGTGCTTGGAAATGAAATGGAAGAAAACAGAATTGCACTGAATTCCTTCTTTTGCTTAAAAAAAAAATATCCTTCATGATAAATTGAGTACAGCTCTAGTAAATTTGGATGCTGTAGGTCATGGACATTCCGTTTTTATATATACTGTGATAATAACTACATAGAGTGAGCAGAGAGAGTGCAACTCTGCCCCAATGTTGTAAGAATTCACAAAGTAATTGAAAGTGTTTCCAAGTGTGCATAATTCTGTGCCTCCAGTCAAATACAGTAGATGGAAATCCATTTGGCTTCCTCTGTCAAAATGTCTAAAACATATAAAGGAAATGTGTAAACGGGAAGCAAAATATTACAGTTTTAACGTTCTTTTAATTATATCTCAATTTCAATCTTGACTTTACTCAAACATATTAATAATCCTCAGGGCTCATCTCTGATCCTTTTGGTGGATAAAATGACCAAATGTGATTTTTACCCTTGACTCAAAAATGTCAGTTCTGGAAATCAACAGTATTTGTCACCATGAATACCATTTAACTGCAGCCGTACCCAAAGGAACTTTGCACAGCCACACGTGAATACAACTGGAGGAACTTAATTAATCTTGCTGTCACTTCCATGATGCTTTTCATTAGTTTTGCTGCTATCTGATCAACTGGCCTTCTCTGTATTGGAAAAGTTACCCACAGTCTCTTGTAAAAGCATTTTCAAAGGTAAACAAAGACCTACCTTTGCAGTAGGGAGTTTTCATGCAGATGGACATTATTACTGGCTACTCTAACATGGAAGTAACCCTCACATTTCATATTTAAGATTATAAAATCACAAGAAACATAGGTATCAAGCCTGTCTCAAACCAAGAAAGTGTTTTAAAATCTATACACAGATTATGTATTTGAAATAAAAGACCATAATTTTCTTATATTCTTTTTTGTGAATACCAATAGAATAAAGCAAGTGATAATTTGATGACAGAGTCAGCTTTCTCTGAGTCATATATTTGAGATTTGTTTAATATGTTTATATTTTAACATAATTTGATTTACATGCATTCTTTTTCTCATTATATTTTCATTGCTGACCATAATTAAATTTAATTTTAAAATTGGAAAGATTTTACAAAATTTTATCATATTTTGACTACAGTTGACCCTTGAACAACACAAGGTTAGGGATACCAACCCCCACACAGACAAAAATCTGCCTATAACTTTTGACTGCCCCCAAACTTGACTACTAATAGCTTACTCTTGACAAGAAGCCTTACTAATAACATAAACAGTCAATTAACACATATTTTGTATGTTACATGTATTATATACTACATTCTTACAATAAAATAAACTAGGGAAAATAAAATGTTAAGAAAATCATAAGGATAATACATTTACAGTATTTAAAAAATCTGTACATGTGTTGTTCAAGGGTCAACTGTATTTGATAATTCATACCTCTAGCATAGTCATGGAGAACTAGAAAAGAAGCTCACCAATAGCTCAACATATGTGATAGGCTCTGATGGAGAAATACAAGAAAGTAATGTGGCCCCTTTCCTCATGTGTGGAAGCCAGCCTCCAAAATAGTTCCCAGTGATTCTTGTTTCCCACTAGTCACATTCTTGTGTAGTCCCTTCCCACTTTGGAGAGGTCTGATCTCTATAACCAAGAGGCTATTGCTGAAATGACCAAGTGTGACTTGCAAGATTGGGTTATAAAAGGCAAAGTGGTTTCTGTTTCTCTGCCATGGATCACACTCTCTAGGGGAAGGCAGCAGCCTCTCTGTGAGGACACTCAAGAACCCAATGAATGGTACTCATTGTGAGGAACTGTGACATCCAATCAACATCCAGAATCAACTTGCCAGGCAAGTGAGTGAGCTACCTTGGATGTGGATCCTTCAACTTTTGTCAAGACTTCAGATACCTGTGGCCATGAACAATATTTTAAATAAAGCTCCTGAGAGACCCCAAATCAGTACCAGCCAACTGGGCAACTTTCAAAACTATGTTAGATGATAAATGTTTATTGCTATTTCAAGCTTCCGAGATTGGGGAGCTTTTTTATTTTTTCATCAATGACACTTCTGTACAATATTAATTATATCTATGAAAATGCAATCTAGAGATCAGCTAAGATAGAGATAGGGGCTTGAGGATGTTATATGCCCCTTTGGGTCTTGGTTTCTTAATCCATGAAATGATGTGGGAATGAGTAAGGGTGACCGATGCAAAAGCCTATAGAGGTGAGGGAAGTAACATAGCTGCATAGGGTTTATGGAGAGTATCTGAGTTTTAGAGAATTAAAGTGAGTGTCAACTATCAAGGGAGTGCCTGTTACTTAGATTAAATTGATAGTGTGCCATGAGGGTATGCACACCCAGTGTGGCTAGATTCTTCCATTTTATTTCCTAGCTTTTACTTTGTATAACTAAAACATTATCCATTTGATAAAAGTTTCATTTAATTTCTATCTGAAGCCATGGTGGTTGAAAATTATAATTAAAGTATTTTCTTTTTTACTTTTTTCACATTTTCCAATATTTTTGGTATTTTATTCAAGGGCCTCTGTTATTGTATTCAACTGCTCTATCCCTTTTTACCTTCCACCATCATCTGTATCTTTTATCCTATCTCACAATCAAAATTCTATCATTCATCTACCAACACACATTCCTCTCTTGATGGTCCATTCACATGACACCTCTTCTAGTACAATTTTCTTCATTGCCATACTCAATAACTAGTGACTACTTTTTTTACGTCTCAAGAATTCTTCATCCCTTGAGTCCTACTAGATGTATCTACCTGTTTTTAATGTGAAATTTCATTAGACAAAATTAATACATCTCATTTATTTTATTGTCCTTGGCTTGAGATGATGATCGGAATTATAAAAACAATGCCTGTCTGTGATGCACTGCCCAAATCTCCCTAAAATGATAGACTTGTTGCTCAGCTTCTAGGAATACTGTAGACAGATGGCTTTCAACTGCCAGGCCCTCCAGTTATTGTTTTTCAACTGCCAGAAGCTGCTTTGCCAGGGTTTCTCCCCTTTATGGAGGACCATATTCAATGATCTATGTGGGAGTAAAAATTTGGGCCACTCAAGTTCTCAATTAACCAAAGCTGACTTCACCTACAGCATAGTTCAACTTCTTCCTCTCCCCACTCCAAAACCTCTTCTCCCTTCCACAGTGCTGACCCAGAGTGCTCCCTAATAAATGTCTTGCATGCTAACTTTCATCCAAGGTTGTTTCCTGGAGAATCCATCCTGTGACACTGTCACTGAGTAAGTAGTCAATAAATACTTGGTGGAATAAATTCAAGTCTCAAGTATTTACAGAGAAACAAGACTAATTTCCCAAAGAAGAGAGTATGGTTATTTCCCCCAGAAGCCCTTGAAATTGCTGAGTAATTTAGGAATAAAGTCCATTTATTCTTTAGAGATTTGTTGATTTTGAAATTAATGTGAAGAAAAGAAAGACCAAAATTTAAATAATTGCCCTGGTCCGTGTACTCTGTCTGAGTAATAGTGATGGTTCAGAGCTGTCAGGTCTGCCAGGAGACACTCAATCATGATGCTCTCCTCTTTCTCTTCAACAAAGGTAATCACTCAGCATTTTATCTTTTCTAGGAGGTGTCATTACTTTGAAAAGACAATAATAGTCACAAGGGTTTCTGAGCAGCGAAAAGTTTTCTCTTCACCTTCAAGAAAAAACTAAAGAAAAAAAAAAACCTTAATTAATTCGAGTGTGAAGACTATGTTAGCTTTGAGAAATTTCCATAAATTTGAAGTATAAAATTTCTTGGGAAATCCTTTCGAATTGAATAATTTATCATGCTTTTAGTGTTTATATTATAGAGGACATATCTTTTAAAATTACATTGTTTTAGTTAAATAACTAAGGCTTTCTTTCTAGAAGAAAAAAAAACTTTAATTTAGAAAAATCTGTAATGCAGTAATATGTGTAGAGAGTCTACCCTAAACAATCAATTGTATGTTCCTGATAAGCTCTAACTACATGTAATCAACAATAGAACATGGACATAAACCAAGCAGTTTATCATGTATTTTAAAATACAATGCTTAATCTAAGAGTCATTTAATTTTTTTCATTTATTCACTAATTTAACAAATATTCACTGAGCACCTGTTTGTCAAGCACTGTGCTTGGGACTAGGGATACAGGAGTGATAAAAGTAGATATTATTCATGGCTTCACAGGACTTATAGTTTTCTAAAGAATGGAGGATTATAATGAAAGATGCAGAAAAGGAGAAAAAACATAGGTAGTCAGGGAGGTTAGAGAAGGACTTTAGAAAATGTGAAATCTGAGTTGAAGGGTAAAGATAATTTGAAATTAGTCAGATTCAAATAAGGGAAGAGAACGTCAGGTATAGTTAACAGCATGGGCAAAGGTCCAGAAGAAAAAGGATATGGGATACTAGCTAAAAAATATTCAACTAAGAGAAGCAGGAGAAAGTGGTAAAGAATGAGGTAGGACAGGTTGTCTGGAGGCAGTCATGAATTTGCAACAAGGATTTGGCAAACCACAGAACGTTTAATCAGGAAAGTGAGGGACTACATAGTTAAAGATTTGAAAGGTACTAGAATAGCTTATTATTAAGCATTTTGTGGAAATAAAGTTTTCATGTAATCATGCAGCTTGGTGATAAGCATACATAGTAATGCTGTAAATCTTTTGAATGGGCCAGTTTTTCCGGCTCAGTTTTTCTGTCTATATGCCATCCAATAAAACATAGCAGGCAAGAAAAAAAAAAAAAAAGATGTCTTGTATGGCTAGGCTTGCCTTGGGAATCATCAATTCAACCAGTTTCTAGATAGGTCAGCTTTTTTAGCTGCCATAGATGCTGAGCATTGGATAAAAAATGAAAATTGAATATTAATTGTTCAACGATTGACCCAGATTAGCCTTCAGATGATTGAGTCAATGTGTTGGCTACATTGGATTCTGTGCCACACACATATTGGCACTGAAATACTAATTATAGATGATAGACATATAGACAATAGATGATAGATAAATAGAGATAGAATATATACCTATATATGTGTGTTATATATGACAGGCACTAAAGAACATGATCACATACATATAGATAATATAAATATATTATCTCAATCTCTATCTCTCTATATCTAGATCTAGATCTAAGATTCTTTGGAAAAATGAAGAAAATGACACAGAGTGATAGACTACAAGTTTTTATGTTTATATTGAGGTCACGGTATAATTCTACATTTCTGGCTTCCAAGCTCATTTTTTTTTTTCAATTTTTCATTTCTCTCCTGCTTACATATTTCTTAAATAACTTTTGTCACATTATGAGTGGCCCTGTTTTTGAAGATCCTCAAGCACTGAAGAGTATTCTTAGACTGCCATTACCTATAGTTGCCTCAAGGAAATAAAGTCCTAGATATTTTCAATAGCCAGAAACATCCTGTTACTTCTCTAAAGTTTCAAAAATGAATGCCTTTCTAATCTCAGTAACATTTTCACGAAATAAGCTAACTATTGCATTTATTTCAGAAAAATAAAAATAGCCATTTCCAAAAGGGTATGTATGTATAGCACAACAAACTACATATGTGTAATATAAGTATGTGAGATTGCACTCTCACTTTTCTATACATATAAGTAAGGCATCAATATTGATAAGAAATATAGGCAACTTTGACATATTTCAGGGTTGCTGCCAAGTCATCTTCCTCTCTGGGGAATTTTCTTTTCCATTTGAAATATGTAGGCCTTACTCACCCTTGGATATGACTGATTTGATTAGGGCAACCTCTGAATAGAATTTTCTGAGGCCTGTGACCTATATGACCTAGCTTAAAAACATGAACTGAGACAATCATGCTTGTTTTCGAAAATATAAACTAGGAGATGAAGAAGAAACTTGTCAATTGGTGATGAGTCCTGGAAGTAGGAGGTCATACAAACTCAAGTCATATGGATTCTTGTGCAAGATGGATAAGAAAAGTATAAAAGAGGCCAAAATACTGAAACAAATAGTGTATATGTCACATGAAGGATAGAGAGAGAGGCACATTCTTATAGGCAGGCATTAGTTATTCACTGATTTCTTTTCATATGCACCTTTCCAATAATAATCTCATGTTTCCCCTTGAGGCAACTTCAGTAAGTCTCTATTCTTTAAATAGTAATATCTTTTATTATACCCTTAGTTAACTGGAAGGATTTGGTAGACTGACTCTAAGATGAGTCATAGTCAAGTATTATGCACTAGCCTTTTGACTACTTCTAAAAGAGAGAATACAAGATGGTAGAACAGTGATAAAGGGCAAGAAGTTAGTCTAGGGATAAAAGGAAAAGTAAGTTATGTGTGGGCTGAAGATGGGGGGTGAAGTGTGGGAATCCAGAGCATTCAGGAAGTGAACTAAGAGTAGTTACAGAATTAATAGTAATGGTTTCTTCAAGGAACCATTAGTTCTCCAAATCAAAGACTTATTCCCTTCCAACCTCTATTTTCCACTAATATATTGTGAACATGTACATGTGAACAATAAGTAAAGATTTTTGACTCTTAATGTTGATAAGTACCATGTATTCATCATGTTTTCATGTATTATTTTCTTGATAATCAAATTTTTTATTAATAGAGTAATAAAGAGCATTGACTTTTGTCAGTCAGATGATTTCTTGAGCGTTATGGATCAGGAGCACACTTATCAAAGTGTTAGAACCCAGAACTATGACTTTGGTCCTTGAATTGAGGCATGATCACCATAGTCTAAAAACGCACTTTTTAGAGATGAGTTCATGCTTTAGTGAAGAGTAGGAGTATGACATATTATTTCCATAAGTAATATGGATTCTTTGATTCTCGCCTTTATCTCAATTTCTGATAGTTCACAATAGATCTACTATAAGATACAATTCTCAGGGAACATCGTTCAAGAGAAAGACAAAATTTTATGAAACCACTATAGAAAGTCAGTCATGGTGGAGGATAACAGAGAGAAAAGCAGTAAGAATGAGAATAAGTTAAAATAAAAGACATTTAAAAGAAAGTATATTAAATGGATTAAAGGTAGAATAAAAGGATATAATGAGTTAGAAGGAAGGATAAAGTAGAGATCCTTGAAGTCAAAAACACATAGTTAAAATTGTATTTACTAGAAAAGTTGTTTGTAGTGAACCACAGTACTTGAAAGGATTTGTGGCTATGGGTAAAGAGGGCAGCCACATGAGGCTCTATTAATATAAATCTTACCTAATCCAATACTTGATTCAAGTTGTGGGCTCAATGACCATATTTAATGTAGCTATCAAATATAAAACCTTTTTCATTCCAATCTTTTCTTTCTGCTCGTGAAAAGTGGCTAAAGAAAGTGTGTACAAAACTCCCTGCCTCCCACACACATGTACACCCCAGCTATTTCTGTCTAAGCCTAAATTGAAACAGAATTTGGTAGCAAATATTATCAGCTAAGAGCTTTATAGAAATCACAGTTCTTAGAGGAGTACTAGGACAGTGTGAGACAGCCACCTTTAAATAAGACTGAAGCTGCACATGTTTTTTTTAGGTTTGTATAATTATCCTGCAAAATATATTTCTCTTTTTAGCTCAACTCTTTCTGACAAATTTTACACATTCTTTACCTCTAAATTTAGATACCATTTCTTCCAGAGCATGTCATGACTCTGCTGATGAATCTCCTATGTACTTCCTTAGCACACTCTCCTTAGTGATAATACATTTATAATTTCCTCCACAATGGCCTATTCCTCCACAAGACTGTAAGATTTTTGAAGGCAGATGCAATGATGAATTCACCACTGTATCTTGAGGATCTAGTGTGTAATTCATGGTAAGTACCCAATACATACTTGTAAAATGGATGGAGAGTCGGGGGTGGAATGTAGGATGGGGAAAAAGGAGGAAGAAAGAGGATGTGATGTAAGTTTACAAAATGATAATTGTAGATATTTGGATAACAGACAGATATGACCTTTCTTTGGGAGCATTTTAGTAATTAAAGTAGAGGATTCTCTTAGTAGTTTAAAGCATAAAAAGATAATAGTTTTATATTACTATGAATACCCATCTCATACCCGATAGAGTAGCTTCTTATAAATTCTAGCCAACAAATAAAAGACTGCTCATATTTTGATATTACTACAACTTGTTGTAATTATCCACATAATTACATTCTAAACATGAAAGGATTATACAAACATGTACTTTTCTCTCCCTTAGAAGGAGAAATTTTAGTGGGACATGGAGACAGATGAATGCAATGTATGAAAGAATCCCCAAGGTCACTCATGGCGTGTAACTTATGCCTGAATTCTGGTTATGGGCAAAGGTGAAGGATCTTCTTGAAATTGAGCTATGACCCATTTTATGAGTAGAGTGTTTAGAAGGGAGTGATATACTCTAATTAAATATACAAAAAAAGAAATTGATAATAAGAATGTATTCTTACACTGAAGTGTTCTGTTTTTTCCCTGCTCGCTTCTATCCTCTATTTCTACTTAAAGAACCAGAAGCAAGGTGTAATTAACAGGTTCTCCCACGCCAGGCAAGGCTACCTTAAGGAATAAAACTCTAAAGAAAGTTTTCCATTACTATCCTTTACCAAGGAAGCAATAAGTCCTTGTCTCTTTCTCCGTCAGTTTCAATCTACACACAAATCCTTTGAAGCTTTGATCAAAGTGTGTGGTACATCTTTGCTTGTACGTCCTTTCTCTTCACTGGATTGTGCATTCCCTGGGGGCAGAGTATTCATTTCTATATTAATCTCACTTATATCTGTGCTTCTGGCACCCACAGTAGTGTCTGGTACACATTGAGCACTAAAAATATGTTTGTTAGGTGAGTGAATAGCTGTAAGTATAAGGAGTGAATGAATGAATACAAGAGCAAGAAGAGTTACATAGACCATGTGACTGAGAATCTGTGTATTTCTTCTGATGAATCTCTAGAAAAGATGGTAAAGATACATTTTAGGATGGAATTTTGCATGAGAATTTGTTTTGTTACCTTGGCTTCATATATACCAAAAATAATTGCTTATTATCTTGAGGTAGGAAAGCTATTTTTTCAATGACCAATATGCTGCTGTTCACTACCTAAGATTTTCTCCTTTTTCTATTATTATTTAATCTGAAGAATAGAAGTATTAGTTAGATAATTGGTTGTTTCTATGGAACATAACATCAGACCAAAGGAAGAAGGAAAGATTTACCAGTTTATCCAAGTTATGGAGAGATCCTCAGCAAAACTACTATTTTATATCCTTCATGTTTCGTCATTAAAATTTATTGTCCCACTCATTTGGGCAGTGTTGCACAGATATCGTCAAGTTTGAGGCACTTATTATTTAACCAAAAGAAGTCCTATGATACTGCTTTATTCCCAAACCTGGTTTTACACTGTTCCATTGAAGAAATTCTATATATCTTAATTAAGGTGGAAGTTACAGGGAGTACATTTGTCAAACTAATCAAACTTTAAACTTAAGAACTGTGTTTTTTGTAACTGTGCTTGTAAACCATACTAAAAAAAAAAAAGAGAAATGAAAAAAAGCAATGTTAAACACACACACACAAAAGAACTGGATTAGGTAGACATAAAACTGAAAGCTAGAATTAGCTATGAGATATAGTCAGAAAAAAAAATAAACAATCGAAATGAATCTTAAATGTCTAACAGGCTTGAACAGACTTATTACAACACCAGAAACAATGGGCTCCTTGGGTTTGAGGACTGGCAAAATGTTACAGTATAAAAAGTATGAATTTGGAGTAATACTGACCTAGGACTGAAGCCAAACATTGCCACTCAAAAGTTGTGTGACCTTATAAAAGTTGCTTAACCTTTTGAGACTGTATTTCATCATCTGTAAAACAAGAATAATAATTCTTACTTTGTTTTGTGGGTTTGAATAGTTGGTTCATTTAGGTGCTTAAAAAACAGCTATCATCATATTATCATCTTAATAACATATTATTAATTTCCACAAATTTTAAATAGTAACAGTAATATTAAAAAGAAAATTTACTATTTTGTGCTTTTATGTTTGGCAACTTCAGGCTTCTCTGGTATTCTCCATGAAGTATTTTTCTCTGTTAAAAACAGCGGCCAAACAGAAGCAACACCTTTAAAAAGAGAGACCATGGCACACTCTTTTTCACTTTTCCAATTCAGTGCCTGTCACTGCTTTCAGTACTTGGGGAACTTTAAAGACTCGTAGTAGAGTGAATAATGCTAATATATTTGGATAAGATCTTTCTGGTATCGTTGAAACTAGGAAATGGAAATGACATAGGCCAGCGGTCCTCAACCTTTTTGGCACCAGGGACTGGTGCTTCTATGAGAATCTAATGCCTGATGATCTGAGGTGGAGCTGAGATACTGATGCTAGTGCTGGGGAGCAGCTGCAAATATAGATGAAGTTTCACTCACTGTGTGGATTGGTTCCTAATAGGCCATAGAAAGGTACCGATCAATGGCCCAGGGTTTGGGAACCCTTGACATAGGCAGTTGAACAAAAGCTCTGAAACTGAGAAGAGAGATCTAGGACAATGGTATGCTGGTAAAAGCTTCACAACTGATTCTCCAGGGAAACAAAGCCCTGATTTGTAGCATTTGCCAATCTCTATGATTTAAATACTCCCACCAAGACACCAATGTCATGTTATAAACACAACCAACATAGGTTTAGAGATGTGCACAACTAGCTGTTGAAAAGGTGGTGCAACTCACCTCCATCACATAAGGAGGAGGTCATAGTCAAAAGTAGAAAGTATTTATGGAAAGTTGAGTGAATTCCTCTGGATGAGGGATGGCTTTTGCATATCTTTTGCTTCTGTTTCATTTGTGTTTTCTTTTTCATTAACTATTTCATGAAGGGTTACATAGTATTTACGGGAAGAATTAGCATCTGCTCCTTGAATCAGCTTAGAGCACCTACAAAATCTACTTCCCAAGGTTATCTGAAGGTTAGAGTAAATAAAGAATAGCTTCTCCTTACTAAAAAGGAAAGGGGAACAAAAGAGAACAGTGGAAACTGCTTTTATGGTTCGATCACCCCAAAAGTAGTCTAAACTCTCAGTAAACCTAATTGTACCTATCTAAAGTTAAATTGCCCTTGGCTATCACTTTTGGCAAATAAAATTCTGTATGATATCTAATATTCAAATTTAAAACTTCTATAATTTTATCATGACTGTTTTGGTTATATGTCCTTCATATAACCTCCTTCATATAGGGTTGCTGTTTTTATGCCCCTAGAAATTAAATTTTTATGCTAAAATACTTGTGATTGTCAATGACAGGGAAATAATTATTAATTTTATTATTGATGTAAGGATATAATTCCAGAGCATTTTTTTAGATTATCCAAGCTAAAAATAGTATGTATTTCTTTCTAGAGCTCATTTTTAATAGCACTTTTCATTAAATAAAAAATTATGAAATGTTCCTATTAAAGAATTTGTGAAAGTCAGTAAAGGAGAAAATAAGAACATGTAATTCTATATACAAATATTTTAATGTTATTTCTTTTTAGATAGTAAACTAGTTTATATTTACAATGTCATATTATTTACATATTAAATATTTTACAATATTTCTTTGCATTCTTAAATTTTAATATTATACTATCATCTTCCCCATTTCATTAAAATTCTGTAAAATATAACCTTAAATGTTGACCAATACTCTCGGAGTGTACCATGTGTTTAAACATTGTTCTATTTTTGGACACTTAGTTTCCAAGTTTTCATTATTATAAATGGAATGGCAGTGAGTTTCCTTTTTCATTAGTTTTTGGGTTTATTATTCATTGTTTTCTTGGATAAAGTCCTAGAAATATAATTATTGGGTTAAAAGGTAAAATTGCTGTACAGAATTTGGGTACATAGTGTTCAATTGTGCACTCAAAGCAATTGCAACAATAAACAACCATATCAGCACGTGTCTATTTTCACTCCACCATCACCAGTATTGAATATTATCAATAAATAAAATAATATGTGTGCACATTACATTTGATAAGCAATAATTGGCATTTCATTGTTATTTACATTTTTTCTTTTATTAAGGTAGATTAATGTTTTATAGAAGCAATTTTTGTGTTTGTGTGAATTTCTCTTCATATCCATTGCTCACTTTTTTCTACTGGCATTTAACGTTTTACTTTACTTGAGGAATTTGATGTAATTTAGAGGCAACTAAAATAAACTTTACTTGAGCTTCTGGAAACACAATTTCTAAATGAAGCATCAGGAATTACCATAAAAGAGAAAATAAAACTAAACTATGAAAAGTGATGTTTATAAATCATAATTACACAAAGAAAAAGGAACATTATCCCTTACAGTTATTAGGAGCCCACGAGGAAGGCACATGGCTACCCCTTTGGGCAGATAAGGTTTGTTCTTCTGGCTGTGGATGCAGTTGAATGTTACAGGGAAGACTAGATTTAGAAGGGTTCCCACTGCTGCACAGTGCTGCAGAAGAATCCTTGCAAACATTTGCTGTGAGCTTTAGATATGATTTTCTAATTCTCCCTTGGCCCCCAAACATGCTACTTCCTGAGCCTTTTCACCGCATGGGATCATGTTGCCAATAATGTCTTTGGGATAAATTTGAATTCATCAGGCTTGAATTTAATTACATTATGTAAACTAGAAAATGTCCCCAGTAGGCTTTGAGGGAATAGCTTCTGTATGCAATTGCAATGTCCTGTTTTGTTTAAAATATTTGCATTTTGATAAATTCACTCTGACTCCAAACCCTTTTTTTGATCTTTGTCAGGAAGTCATTTTCATCACGTCAGCCTGAATTTACTTTATTAAAAAATAAATATTTGCAAAATTTTGCATAAGTTCCTTCCCTCTATTTGATGTCCTTCCCCAAGTACCTCTCTCTTTACCTTGGCTGGGGCAGAATGGTAAAAGGAGATGAACAAAGCATCATCTTTATGGGGTATCTCAGCATCACAGAAGTTGAAAAATATTAATCAAGTTCTGAATAGAGAATATTCTTAGCCAGTGTAAAGGGAAGAAAGGTTTTCAAAATAATCAAACTGGGAAAGAGGAATCATCTGAAACACTAATAATTTTTGCCCAGATTTTCACCCCTCTTTATAACTATGCTTTTTGCCAGATAACTTTGTAGTCCCCCAACCCCTCCAATGGGCATATTAAATTTCAACCCCTGCCTCATTTTGGGCTTGGCTTTGTGACCAATTTTGATTAATAGAATGAGGTGTGCCATATTTGAGCCTAGCTCTCTTACACCTCCAGTATCACTATGAGAAGAACCTCCCTTGGCAAGCCTGCCGGCCCAAGGAAATGAGAAACATGTGGAACAGAGACAACCCAGCTGGCTTAAACCTGCAAGAAGCAGAGCTGCCCAGTAATTGCAACCTGAAGCAAAGTCATGCAGCTGAGCCAAGCCTAGATCAGCTGAACCCTGACTGACATGCAGCTAGAGTCCAAGAAGGAAGACCATAAGTAATTGCTGTTTTAAGTCAATGAGTTCTGGGATGGTTTGTTAAATTGCAACAACAAACTAATATAACGCCCTAGAAGTTTTAAATAATAAAAGAATTTTAAAAATTAAAAATTCCCCAGGAAGGAAGTCATTCAGTGCCCCTCACAGAGGAATGGTGATATTCACTTTTATCAGGTTCTTGTTTACAGTTCCTGCGATGCACCTCCCACTGGAAACATTTTTATTTACTGGCTTTAAAAAAAACTTTTCTCACTACAAATATACTTCCCCACTCCTCACCCTCAACACAACTAGCCATCTCTCTTCAAAGCTCTTCCCAACTACTTCACTCTTTTCCTACCACAGAGATGCAAAGAGCCTGAATAAAAGGTGGCAATGGTTGAGTTCAGAAATGAAGCAAGCTTTCCCATTTCCTATTCATCTCACAGGGATACTTTAAACACTGAAGCACCACATAGTCAAAGCTCTCACTGCCAACTCTTGAAAGATCCAGAGAAACAATTCCGATTCAGGGCATGGCTCATGTAAAACAAAATCTACAATCACAGAAAAAAAATATATGTACACCTGTTTCAAAGGGGGCAGAAAGACCATATCCCATATCTTTATATCATTTCTGTTTCTCATAACAGAAAAAGAGTATCACATTTATTTTATAATTTAACTAAAAAAATAAATTTTAGAATCTCAATCTAAACTCTCCAATGGTCATGTTGTGATTCAGTTTTACCGAAATCAATAAGCCACTGGTAGCTAAGTGTTTTTATAAGCATTCAGCAAACTGAAGGAAAAATATTGTGATTGAAAGATTATTTTAAGAAAGCAAAATCACCATCTGGCACATAGTCTGGACCACTGCTATATGTGGACCAGGTCCTATTAATATCCCTGCTTTTCTAAGAACAACAAACCTAGCCCATTCTGTTAGACAGAACTAAATCTTCCCCACAGAGAATCAGGCTAGAAAAGTTGATATTCTTTTAGCAACACTCAGGAAGTGGTGATCTGGTGGATGACATGGACAGAAGCATACCACTTTTAGCCTGGAGTAGAAAAAAATCAACCACAGTCATGGATGAAACATAGACAGCTGCCTATAGATCACCCACTCTACACATTGCTTTCTCAGCACCAATGACAAAGCCAGGGGCATCAGTGTCATTAAGCAGCTTTGATGTTTGGGGATAGAAACATTTGAAAAGCTCTATTCTCTGTGAAACACAAGTCAAAACGATTTTTATCTTAATGATGATAAGCCGCAAATGGATCAAAGGTTTACATTCAGAAACACGTCTAAAAGCTCACATGGAGAAATATATATATACTTTTTTCCTGCTTTGTAAAAATGTGAGAACAAAATTATTAAGAAGGGCTGATTGCTGTCTTTCTATAAACTATATAGCCTAAAGCATAATATTACATATTATGTATATAATAAAATAAAATTAAATATCTATTATAATTAAAAGGTCTAGCATGTTAAGTTTTATACAATAGCTATTTTTGAACATAGAAAACAAAAATTATTTTTCCGATTTTAACTTTTACCTTGGAGGAAAAGAAAGGGTGAGGAATTAACATGGACCGAGTACCTTCTGAATGACACCCACTTTACACATGTAAGTTCATTTAATATGGTACAGCAAAAAGATGAATGACAAAAGAATAAGTAGGATATGATGCATATACCCACTGAGAACTGCAAGGTCTCAGATATCCTGACATGTTTACATTACTTTCTGAGCATGGCCTTAGATTGAGCAGATTCTATATTCTATTGAAAAGTACAAGGATCTACTAAGTCAATTATGCAAAATAACTTTTTTTGTTTGTTTTCACTATATATTTCCTTAGACTTAGTCCAAAACTTAAATTTATATATTTAAAAAACAGACACAGAAGAAACCCTGGCTTCAAAAGTAATTTCCAGGCATTGTCTTGCAAGGCTACCTTGCTCAAAATAAAGAAAGACAAGTTTACCTATTGTGTTATGTGAAACTTACTTTCAGGATCTAACTCGTATATTAGTGAATAGCTCACATACACACAGAAATACACACAACCATCTATATAGGAAAAAGACATTTCTAAAGAGCCACCAACAATAGCAATAACAACAAACACATAGAACTCACCATGTGACAGGCGCTGTTCTAAATAGTTTTCTTCTATTAACTATTTTAATCTTCCTAACAATCCTGTGAGACAAGTTTCACACATTTCAAAGGGAAGTAACAGCTTAACAGAGTGCTAACAGCCAAAGTGAATACTAGATGTAGGGTATCCTATCGTTACAGCTTCTGCCTAGGGACTCATGTCACAGTTCACCAAGTTTTGCTCTGAGATTTCCCTCTCTTCCTCACCTACTTTCGTTTCTTCTGTTCTGCCTGTGCATTCTTCTGTCTCAGTATTTTCCATATGTGAATATACTGTATATTTATTACATTGATACAATTTACTTACTGAAAAATATGAATATGTGTCCTTTCTTCATTATTAGAATGAAAGGGTTTAAGTATTTATTTTTTCTATCTTTTTAAATACTTTAGCTACATTACGGATCTATAGTAGAACACACATGAAAGTGCTGCTAAGACATGCAGGATCCTTCAAATGTCTACGTGTGCAGCATTAGTGTCCCTTACAATATTCTAAATTAACCCACAGAACCTCAAGGGGGCTATTGTGTGGTCCTCAGATAAACTCTTTTTTCTCCAACTTTCACCTGAGAAAACGTTTTCTAAAACTGCCTTCATCTAATTACTAATAAAAATATTCAAATATTAACAACAAAACCAAGGACTTCCTGGGAGGTCCATCTAGCATGATTGCTGATTGTATATTACCAAAGCCATAGCCATTACTTAACACATGAGTGTTTAAAACCATCAGTTTTTGATCTGCCATACTTGAAAATTCATGAGGCAATGATTTTACTGGATTCCCCCAAGTTAGATGGAGAAGTTTATAGCAAAGAGCTCTCAGAAGAGAGAGGTAAGGTTGGCTAAATTAATCGTTCAGAAAATTAAAGAAAAGGGTACAGGATAAATATGACATTGAAGAAAGCATAGCTATCTCTTTCTTTGAAAGGTAGAGAAGAGGAAAAAGAATGGACTTAAGCAAGAGAAAAAATAAAATAACAGTATTTTTAGAGAAAAATTATCAGGAGGAATGGGAGATAGCAATCTTAGGTTCTCTTGCCTATGTCAAAAGGGCAGCCCCTCTGCATCCAAAATGGAATTGCTGCATAAAAATATGCCCAAAATTCTGAATTATTTCAACTCCCTCTAGAGTTCAGCTGGAAGTAAATCATGTACGGCAACTATTAAATATATTGAAGGCTCTGCCAAGGAGTGTCAGGTCTTCTGTGTCCATATGATACATAATATTTTGAGAAAACAAAGAATTCTTTATAGAAAACTTTTTTTGAATAATGGTTCCTTTATAAGTCATTTGGGACAAGTGTTTCATGAATCTCAGCTCTAATAATACTTCATATAAATTCAGGCCAGAGCATGACCAAGAATTCCTTGCTGTTCTTGATGACATGAGACAGATAACTTGAACAAATGTGTAAGTCTTGTTGTTATTATTATTATAGTTTCTAAGCTCATCATATTAAAGATTATAAATACTGAAGTAGCATGGGTTTTAGAGGCTCATCCCTTTACCAGACTGACAAGGGAAAGTTCTTAAAAGTAGGCCTCTAGACCATAGGTCAAGATGAATCAAATAATTGACATCCCCAGCAATGTCATTTGACTGAGAAAAAGCTTTAGCAATAAAATGAAAGATGAAAAGACTAACTGGAGATGGAACAACTAGCAACTTTCATCACTCCTCAAACTGATGAAAAGTGTCTCTATCAATTAATATGTTCCTTGGTTTCTCGGCTTCTTCTTCTCTCCACCAGGGAAAAAATTCATCTGTATCATTTACCCTAAACTTTCTGCTCCTTTTCCTTGATGGTAAGAGACTTATTTTCAGGACTTGGATCAAAAACTGAAGGTCTCTCATCATTGAATGCATCATCAGCATAATTCTAGATGCTTCCCAGTTTTTCATGGAGGTCAGTAGCTTCTCCTGTGAGATCTGTGCATATGTACCTATTGGTATACAGCATCTTGGGAAATATTTAGTGGTGCCTACCAAGTGCAGGGCAGAATATATGAGAACTTGTATTTGTGAGACATCAACATGAAACCACCAAGATTGGACCTGGGAGATATGATCTGTCACCTAGAGAAAATTTTGGAGTCAGAGAATTTAAATACATCTTTTTTCAAGTGAGGAAACTGACACTTGGAGAGATTAAGAGATTTGTTCAAGGTCACCAGTTGACTCAAGATAAATGAGCCTCTAATTCAGGACCTTTTTGTGTAGAATCTGATACTTTTAATTTTTATATTATGAGTAGATCATTAACTTAATTTGAGTCTCCTTTTCCAACATGTATTACATTTATACCTCTCCAAGTTTGCTATCTGTGTGATTTTGGGCAGGTTATAAACCTCTCTGAAATTATTTCCTTGTAAGTAAAAACATGCACCACAATATACACAATTAATATAACTATTCTTGTCAGCATTATTTGGAGAATTAAATTAGACAACTTTTCTTAGAAAACATGGTCTATTACTTATATAATAAGTATTTGGTAAATATTAGTTCCCTACTCTTACTCTTTGGACGAGGATGAGGAAGGCATTGAAATAGTGAGTATGTAGGTTACAGTGTGTTTGGACAGAGGATAAGAGGGAAAGTGGAGCAGTATCTTAATTTAACCTGGTCACTTCACATCCTAGATAATTAGGCTTACCTACCTGAAAATCTGTTATGTAGTTATAATTGCATTCAGGCTTGGAAAAGCACAGCTTCACTGAAACATTCACACCTCACTGCATTTCCTACTCATAGCGCTGCTCTTTCGATCTTTGTGACTAGTAACTGATCACTCTTCTTCCTGATCTTTGGCTCAATATTTCAAGATTGTCATAGAAAAAGAATACCATGCTCTTTTGATAAATTATATTTAGGAACCCTCAGATATAGTGATTTTCTGGTGTTGTAAATAGAGGGATATCTGAAACAACCAGACATATGAATGACCTGGAGAGGTAATAATTAAGCAATTAATTCAGACAAAGTTTTATAGGGAAATGGTTTAGTTTGATCATGGTTTCTTTTAAAGTATATTCAAAGTTAAATTCCCCCAGTCTCAAACATCCCTGTAGAACAATAGAGGGAGAAGAGCCTGAGAAGACTCTTTCCCTGAAAATCTTCCAAGTACAAGGGAAGACACATATATTATTACTATTTGGCAAAAAAAAAAAAAAAAAAAAAAAAAAAAAAATTTTCAGAGAAGCCTCATTGTGTATAGACTGTCCCCCTGCAGGATGAATCTAAAAATAATCTGCAAACACCTCAGACTATCGAACAGCCCAGTTTAAAGTAAGTGTAAGCACTTAGCCTTTGGAAAGTGCATCCATCTCATTTGTTAGTAAACCAGCAATTTCTCCATCTTTATTTTCACTGTGTCAGCCTCCTTACCTGGCCTTCATAAGGAGCATCATTACAGAAGCTCACCAGCTAAAAGATTCCCTTTAGAAAAATTAATAAATAAAGTAAAATAGTAACCCTGGAAAAAGCTAACTGATCTTTTCCCTTATGAATGTGGGGATATTTATTTGAATAAGGCAACACTCAAAAGCTTACAGTATAGCTGGAACAAGTTATGCTTTTCCCTAAAATATCTTGATTGACACCTACTTCCTATGACAAGACTAAAAATATAGGATGTAAGCACATCTTCCAGAAAGTTGTGGCAGTGGTTTTTTTTTCTTTTCCTCTTTTTCTGTCAGACCCCCATAGACAGTGTTATCAGCTTTGCCAGACTAATTCAGCGGGCAGTCAGGTTCTCTCACACACATGCTTATCAGTCTCCTGTAAGAAGTTTGTCATTTACTGCACTATGGGTATTAGGATTGTGTCACTGGGAGCAAATTCTACCAAGAATAAAACTTTAAAAACCAGCCTATAGAGAAGAAGAATGTTATTATGGCTTCAAAATCCATATATTTCAAAGAAAACTATAATCAGCCATTGGAGGGATATTCTTAAAAATGGAAATCTCTCTTACTACCCAATTCTTGGTGTGGGCTACTTATTTACTTACCTAAAGATCTATCTTTGGTGTTACTTTTCAAGATACCAGCATAATCACGTTAACCATTTTATTGGCACCGGGAGTTTTTAAAATTGATGGCATATTTGCTCCACATGGCTTAAATATGGTTATTTAACACATAGATTTCAGAAAATTGGAAGTTATTATGAGTTTCATAGAGTCTACTTTTAAGTACTGGGGAAATGTACACACTCTCATATGAAGAATCAGGGAATGAACTAGTATGAGGGGAGCAAGTACCCATCTTGGGGGCAAAATTTAAGAGGGCACCAAACGTCTCAGTAATCAATATAAAAGGCATTGTAATATACTTTTAAAAAAACTAAATCAATGCAAAAAAAATCCCACAATGAAGACAATTTAGAATTTTTAAATAAAGCTAGAATCAGTCTTACCAATTTTTCCTCCTGCCTTAGGCTCCACTGTTACGGATTATGACTTTATTTAAAACATTTATATTTTGTTCCTCATGGACTTTTTTGCATTTAAAATACAGCATCAAAATATTATCTGTCTTGATTACTAAAAAAAATTTTTTTTGGTGATTCCTTATATTTTTTGACTAAGGCAAGTGCCTCACTCATCTCACCCTAAGAGGGGCCCTGAGAGGGGCCCACATGTGGGCTCTGTGCTATGGCTGTCACTGTGTCATCACATCTGGTCTTCTCAATGGCCCAAGAAAAGTAGAGTTGTAAAAACGGAGTGTTAGAGTGCTTTCATAGCTTGGCCTAAATCAAGTAACTATTTAAGAGAGCAGCTCGCATGTGAACCCAGGTCTGTGTTACCCCTGAGCCCTGTATCTAGCTACTCTGCTATACTGTCTCTCCCTGTTCGTTCAGGGTTATCACAGCATGATCACAAATTCAATTTGACAAACACCTAGTAAATACCTACTCTGTACTTTATGGCACTTCGCTAGAAATTTGAAGACAATACATTCTCAGTGTAGTCATGTCCTATTGAAGCACATGAAAACCTATTTGACTAACTGAACAGAATGTGACAATTGCGTTCTTCCCCCCGCCTAGCTAGCCTCCACTCACATAAATCACCACACACCGAATAATACTTCATTTCCTTAGAGGCATAACCTTGATGTGAGAAAGGGAGGAAAAAATGCAAGAAGCGTTGAGCACGCTATTTATCCCAAGTGCTGGTACTTTAGGATTTTTTTTACATGTGACTTCATTTTGCCTTCATCAAATCCTTGTGTGATATTGACAGTTTTTTTTTTTATTCTAACAGAGGTTCGTAGAAGTTCATCATCTCCCCAACATCACAAACATAAATAGTAGAACTGGAACTCACATTTAGCTCTCTCCTTTTCCCAGATCCCTCACAAAGAACTTTACAAGCTGCTCTGAATGCTAAGTATGGCCTGACTGGCTGTCCTGGGAAAAAATTCGGCGCCCTGTCCTAAGCATACTGCGTCAGTTAATGGCCTGTCCAGAAATGTTTTCGATAGTCTCAGTCCAAGAAAGCCAAGAACTGTTTGAGAGTATAGTGCTTCTCCAGGAAAGTCAGTTTTTTTTTTTTTTTTTATCTTCATTGTTTGCTTTGGCATATTTCGTTTTAAACATATAGAAATTCACAGCAAATGGGATAGAGTGCCTCCAGCAAGAATTATTCAAAAGGCTTTAATCAGAAATTTTGCTCTCATTCCCAGTGCCCTGAAACCACATATCCTGTTTTTGTCAGAACATTATCCCTGAATCAATCTATGCGAGGCCATCAGTGAGAAAAACAACTTTCGAATACCTCCTATTGTGCAAGAACTATGATCTGGAACAGTACAACATCAGTGGTGACAGAATAATGAGGTCATCTATACTTTTCTGTTTGGCAATTCATAAAACCAAGTTGCATCTAAGTAATTTTTTTAGCATTAAGCTTTGCCGTGTCTGTGGACATATGCTAATAAATGAAATGAACAGATTTTTTTTGTATAAATTAATCTTATCTTTTAAACCAGAAACAAATTCCCAAGCAAAATCTCCAAATATATTTTCCTAAGCCCTTGTGAAGTAGTCTAGTATGCTATTGTAGAAATTATGCTACCAATAAAAATCACATTTATTTAAGCCTAATAATAAAATATAGCAGATTGAACATGTGTTTATCTTTATTCTTGCCTGAAATTACACTTAAAAGAGAGCACGAAATGAGAAAAAGATTAATTTATAAGAGTACAAAATAAAAAAGGAAATAACCACATATGAGGAATGTCAACTCATTTTTGGAAGATAGAAAATGGAAGAAAAACAAGTGATCAAGCCAAGTAGTGGAAGCTGAAACTAAGTATCCAGAGGAGACACTAATGAGAGGTCAGTTTATTGAACTTCTAGAACCTCCAAAAGTCTCAGGAATAGGAGATGTGAGGCATCTCTTCTGGAGTCGTGGCTACAACCAGAGAGCCCGCCTCCTCTACTTTTTGTGGAAGAAAGTGGACTTCAGAGGCTCACCAAGTAGGAGCACAAGGCACAGAGAAGAGAAGAAGTGAGAAGTTAAAATAAAAACAGCAATATTTGGTCAAACTCTGACAACTAAATGGGAATGTAATCCCACCTTATGCCCTCTGCTCCTGCTAGTCATTCAGACACTAGTTCCAGCATGCCAGTGACCGTACACACCCTGTCCTGTGGGATGTTAGAAGCTCCTTTCAGGAAAAATGGAAACATTCCAGAAAATGCCATTCACATGCCATTTATTTTGGAAACTGCCTAGAAAAGGTGAGCTTCCTACCCACACCCAGTCACCTTACAGTGAAAGTCACCAGCCCAAAAACTCTGCCACCACTCTTTTAACATTTCATTCTTAAATATAAATGAATAGAAAGATTACCACAGATTTGAGGAAAGCCTCCATCAGGAAAAGAAGAGACCAAGATAATAGGATAAAATTCAAAGAAAGAGAGACAATGCTAGGGGCAGAGATTTTTTCTTTTAATATGAATAATGGTTAATAACCTTAGAGTAGGAGTTAATATTATACTATAAAAGAAAAAAAAAAAGATGAGGATATCTCTCATGAGGAACAATGAGATACAAAGAGTTCTAAGAATTTAACATTATGGTAGGAGTAATCAAATATTCAATAGAAACATTAGAAGGTAAAGTTGAGGGTGCCTTCCAAAGAATAGAAATAAAAAGATGATAGGTGGGAAGTGAGAGAAAAATGGTAACAAAATTAGAGCATTGATCTTCACAGTTTGATATACATGCCTCACAAAGGATCCGAAAATAAAATTAAGGATAGCAAATTACAAAACAAAACAAAAACAAGAAAAACAAATAGAAGGACACCTGCTCAGAGACATGGGGCACTATTAAAATCAAAAAAGGATAGCCGAATTCTCACTGAAGCACATCATGAAAGCACGAGGCTAAAATAAAAACCTTTTGAGATGCCAAGATTTCCAAAGAATAATCTCTTCTCTATTCTTTTTCTCCACTGCAGGAGGAGCTTCATTTTAAGGAGGCAATAGTCATGCTAGAGGAAACATAGAATCCAGAAAGCAGGAATCATGGGACCCAACACCTGTGAGAAGTTTGGAAATTTCCAAGTTGATGGCCAATGGGATGCTGTGATAAAACAGCCAGGCAGGAGGCTGAGAGGGCTGCAGATCTGGATTATGGCAAAAAGTCAGAAGGTATTAGGAAAGAGAATAGAAAAAGAATGGATCAGATAGAGAATTTGACAGACAGATGTGCTATTGAAAGGTGTGATTAAAAGTATTTCAAAAGCCTTAAGCAAGTGAAAAATTAAAACAATGTTCTAGGAAAACAAAAAGAAATCATATTGTAAATGTGATTACAGACCATTATCTGGCTCACTGTGAACAGTATGTCCAAGGCATAATAAATAAAACAAAAAATATTGGTTTAATCAACACCATAATATCATTATATTTGGAGGATGGGGAAGGTTTGTGAGCCACACACATTTAAATTTAGAGATTCAAGATACTGTCTAAAATTATAGATCAACCAAAGCAATAAACTCCTGTTATTGGTAAAAAAATAAATAAATAAAAATAAATTCCAGAAATATGTAGAAGATTTAAAAGTTATAGGTTCCCGTGGGCAGGACTTGGGAGTAGGGACAGGGTAGGAAACTGATCTTGTTGATCTAAATTAAAGCACTATTTGACTTTCATACTATGGGCATGTGTTCATTTGTTAAACATATAAATTCATAAGATTTCCAGCGAATATTAAATAAAAGGATCAAGATATAGACAGCAGCATGTATTCTGTAATTCCTTCTGTATACACACACAGGTATTTATAATTGTGGATGCATAAACTAATTTTAGGAGGACACTTACACTGCTAACAGTGATGGCCTTTCAAGAAGTAATCTCAGAGGAAAGATTCATATTTCACTCAAAACTCTTTAACACTCTGATTTTTAAACCTAACACATGAATGGTTTATCTTCAATAACAAAGTAATTCATACAGATAAATAAAATGTAGTTTCTTATGCTGCTGATAAAGCAAATGGTTTTGAATAAGAATGGAAAGATCGATCGATTTATACAAAGTGGAAAAGAAATTATAATCATATTTATGTAAAACGAACAGAGAATTATCTGTTGGTTATATGATTTAGGGTGATTGCTGTTTCTTCTTTACAGTTTTTTTTTTCGAAGTTTACAAATTTTCTACAGTTATATTTCTATTACTTTTAAAATGAAAAAAAAAATAAAGAAAAAAGAAGAAAGGAGAAAATGTCATCCTTTTGTCAGTTCTCTAGGGCACAGAAGATGTGCAGTCACAGTGCAGTTTCTCTGGAAGGGAAATGTGAGCATCTGGGTATTACATTTGCAGATGGACTTCATACAAAGCATATGGTAGATTTTCTCAAGGAAATTTGTTGCTGTAGAGGCACGAGTTGCCATTTAAACCTTGGCAGACTAGGTCTCTTTTATGCTTGACTTTGCTCTCTCTGATATATGAATTAAGCATCTGCTCAGATTTTCTTAAGGAATTCTCCCATTAGTGAAATTAATTTTTCCTTTGTAAGTATTATAAATTATCAATGTGAAATTCTGATAACTGAGTAGTTGAGGGGGATAATTTTTAACTCATCTTTTAGGAGTATTTATTTTTTCTTTCTGCTTCCTACATTTCAGATATGTTAAAACAAGAGCAAAGGAAAACAAAACACAACAAAACACAATAAGCCAATAGGAAGATTTTCACAGAACCAAGCAGGCATAGCACCAATTCAGAATAACAACCAACTTCATTCTCAATTTACCAGAGGTTATAGCTCAAAAATTCACAAGTACTTTTCATGGAAAGAAAATGCCTTTATAAAGGTCAGTGCAGAATTTATCAACTTTATTGCATGTTTTCTGTCCTTTCTTTAAGTATGTAAAAGGAACACAATGAAAGTATTTTTTGTTATTTTTGTTTGATTTGGTTTTTTATCTCTTTCTGCAACATGATTGGATAGAGCAATTGGTTTGCTTCTACCTCAGTAAGTTGTTTTGATAAGGTGTAGGTCCATTTTTAACAAAAAACAAACATATCTTCAGTGGCTCAGAGGAAGAAACAGGCATAAAGTGTGCAGTGACAGGGTGAGATAGACAGAAGAGAATGACAGTTACCCAAGAGAAACAACGACAGATGCAGAAATGTCTTCATCACAAAAAAATTAGTCCCGTGTATTTAGTGTTTTCAGCTGTTTTAAAAGAAACTCCCTTCCCCAAAGAAGAAATCTGGCTCTTTCAATCTCCTATCTGGCATTGGGGACACAGATCTGCAACTCTGCCAGTGCTTGGAGTCCCCCAGGGGATATTTTGCAAAACACTAGCAACTCTAATGATTTTCATTATTTAATGATTTCTATCATTAGATTTCTGAATGATAAAGCAAAGTTTAGAAAGTTTAACGCTCACAGTCTAACGTATTAGGACTGACTTTTGTCAGTTTCACATTCTCTTTGGCCTTTTGTGCAAAACATATTTGATCATCAAAGATGGGAGCTCAAAGTTTTAAAATTCTTTCATCTGTAAGTTGTATTGTTTTGAGCAATTTAGCTTCTCTGGGCCTTAAATTTTCATGCCTGTAAAATGAGGTGATGGGGCAAATCAACTGATATCTCTTCTGTTTTTAATATAAAATAAAAGCAAAGAAACGCTTTTCTCTGTAGAGCGCTTTGCACCCTCCATTAAAAGAACATGGGGATGTAGAAAGTCATAGCAATCACCCTTTGCCTTTGGGCAAAGGTTTGTCTAGGGAAGCATCATCATATTTTAGCCCCTAGACAAGTCTGACCAGTCTCTGTTTCTGTAGATAACATTTAATCAGAACACAACTACACCTATGGGTTTGCTTATTGTCTATGGCTGCTTTCAGACTTAAGGTATGTTGAGTATTTTGTACCATATACCATCTGGCATGCAAGGTCTAAAATATTCACTAGCAGGCCCTTTACAAAAAAGTCAGCCAATCCCTGGTCTAGAAGCTCTCTCGACTTCCAAGTACTTTCTTAGCCCCTGGGTATAATAAAGACCTGAGCCAGGTGTCCAGTCCAGAATGTGGGAGATGTGCACACGCTGCCCAAGGCAGGCCCCACATGCCATCTCATCCAACTCACACCCTCTTCATTTGAGTAAACCCTGATATCCAGATTCCACAGATTAAAAGACAAGATTTCATCAGGACCAATCGGCTATATAATGCCAGAAGGTTGTTTTCATCATCTTAGAAAATTGCTCTCAAGTCTCCTCGTTTTGTATATTTTAATCTCTGACTAGTACTCAAACTTTTCAGTTGATCACTGACCTTTTGAGAATCTAATTAAAGCTATGGACCCTAGCAGGAAAATGTTCTAGCATAATTCAAACAATATTTTCACACCCAGTTTTCTAACTGGGGGGGTGGTTCACATTAGTCTGAGACTTCAGAACACATAGCTTTCATAGCTTCTAAATGAAATAATTTATACAATATTCTCACCGTAAAGGTCAATACTACTTTACAGGATTGAATGCCAATGTAACGCAGCAGAAAAATATCATATGAAAATCCAGAAAAACAAGTTTATGCATTGTCTCTGCTACTAACTAGATGTGACAGGCTACTGAAGTGCTCCATGCTTTGGGTTCCTCACTTGTTAATTAGTGAAAATAATAAATGTCCTGTCTACACCACAGGCTGTGATAAGAATCAAATGAGGTAATAAGAGAACATTTTATAAATCACATACTCTTTCCATTTCAGGAATTTCAAAGAACCATAGGTGCTTTCATATTCAAAGTGGAATCTTTGGCCCAGCAGAATCAGCATCACCTGGAAGCTTGTTAGAAATGAAGATGCCCAGGCCTATCTGCAGACTGAGTGAATCAGAATCTGTTTTTGAACAAGCTCACCAGGAGATCTGCGTGCATGTTAAAGCTTAAAGAATGTGGAAAGAGCTCTTTGCAAAGTACAAACTACTACATAGGGCTGATCTCCTTCAGATAAGGAAAATGAGGACTACAGAAATTACAGGACATGGTGAGGTTTTGCACAAGACACATCATTAAGTAAACACGATATGCTGTGGGATGCTTAAAAAGAGCTCGATCAGGTCACTGAAATCCACAGAGAGATTCCATCTATTATTATGAGGTCATGGAACCACTGTCAGGTCGAGCCTCAGATTTCTAGATATTTTTAGCTGCAAAATTTTCATATGGGAAGTAGTATATCTATTTCCCTGTAATATCTCATTAAGATGGAGAAAAATTAGTAATGATAATACACATTTTATTGGCTGCACTCTCTACCACACATCACTTCTGCCTCTAAAGCAGAAGTTCTAAGTATAACAAGATCGAGGATACGACATAGAAGAACATGTGGAGAGGAACAAAGAAGGACTGGGAATATTAGAACAAAACAAAACAAAAAACCTGCTGCTGACAGTATAACCAAGAAAAATAATTGAGGGAGCATATGTGGGAAACAATTTCTTTTGGTGACAGAGGAAGGCACTCTATCTTCACTTTCCCATTCTCTGCCACTAGGTGCAACTTGCCAATTTAGGGAAGTGGGGGTTGAGATGAGAAGGGAGAAGAAATGAGAAGTTTTAAACCAAAGGTTGCTTAAACTGAGAGAGAAAATGGGTATGGTTTATACTATCGGGAACTTCGCTCTAGTGGGATCCCTGGACATCCCTGAAGGTTTCTGGATTCTGAGGCATCTGCCTCTTGGGAACTGGAGGTGCCAGAGTGCCACTCACAGGATAGAAAACAAAGAGTAGGTTGAGAGGCTTAGCCTCAAGTTTAAGGAAAAGACAGCTTCCAGCTCAGACCACCAAGCTGAAGGGGCAACTGGGGCTCAGAGCAGAAGCTGTCTCTAGAGGTACAGTTGTATGTACCTTACAAACTGGTTTACAACGTTTTCTTTATCTTTTTATCTCTCAGAACTCTGAGAATGGTAGTTGAGAGAGGTAGAAAGTGCTGACATTTAAAAAAATAATCGTTGCTACACACTCTGGGGCTGTAACAGAAAGGGATACAAGTTTGGAATAAACGAAGCCTGGGTTTGAAACCCAGTTCTGCTACTTACCAGTGCTGTGTGATCTCATGTACCCCAGTCAGCCTCTCTGAACTTCATCTGAAAACCGCAAATTATTGTCACATATCACATAATGTCGTCAGAACGATTAGGTGAAATATGATTATGAAGTATTTACAAATTGTGAGTGTCCATGACATTCATTCCTTCCTCATCCATTTTCACTCAGGCTCAACCTGCTAGTCCATATTTGCATAGTCAGTATCCACTGTGTGCTGCTGACTTGTTGGATGAAGTGATTCATTTAGGACCCTCAATTAAAACGGAACTTAAAATTTTTAAAAAATGCTTATTTCAATGTTCCAGCCCTACTTGTCCTCAGCTCAACCTGTAGGTTTAGTTGTCTAACAACAGTATTAGCCTGCTCCGGGGATCACCCAGTGTGAATGGAAAAGCCATCAAAGCCTTTCATGTAATTATGCACACTGTTGCTGTAGGCCTCAGGGGCCCCATTGGCCCTCTAATAACGAAGGAATCTAGAAAGTCTGTGCCTCCCCAAATTACAGCAGTGGCAAGCTATGGACTCACCCAAGTAACAGATGGTTTTATTAGTGGCCACTGTCAGACACTTGGCTGAGGGCGGAGCACATGGCCATTAGCGTCTGTTCCACTTTGGTGGAGTAGTAGCTGTGTGCACAAGGAAAGCTGAGTCTGAAAATAATTGACACTGAGGGAGACAATGCTCTCTTGGTGTCACCTAGGGAGCAAATGAGCTGAACAACAACAACAAAAAAAAATCCTTTCCTCTAGCTCCTAAAACAGAAAAGATAAGCCCAAATAATTGTGTTATTTCTTCGAAAGAGGAAGGTCAGGATGTCTCCTTGTAGTAGAAAAATAAAGCAGGCAAATGAGATGTCACTTGGCAAATCTGTGGGAAGAAATTCTGACTCTGGCTAGTTGAAAAACAAATTAAAAACAAAACTGTTTCTTCAAAGAGGAAATACAGATGGCCAACAGACATATGAAAAGATGTTCAAGGTCACTAATTATCAGAGAAATGTAAATTGAAATCACAATGAGCTATCCCGTCACACCTGTCAGGATGACTATCAGCAATAAATCAAAGAACAAGGGTTGGCAAGGATAGGAAGGAAGGGGAACCCTCATACATTGTTGGTAGAATTGCAAATTGGTATAGCCACTATAGAAGACAGTCTGAAGGTTTTTCAAAAAATTAAAAATGGATATACATTTTGATCCAGCAACTGCACTTCTGGGTATTTATCCAAGGAAAACCAAAACAATAATTTGTAAAGATCTATGCACCCCAAAATTCATGGCAGCAAAATTTACAATAGCCAAGATATGGAAGCAAACTATATGCCCATCAACAGACGATTGAATAAAGAAATTATGGTTCATATATACAATAAAATATTACTCAGCCATTAAAAAAAATGAAATCCTACCATTTGCAATGCCATGGATGGACTTAGAGGTTATTATGCTGAGTAAAATAAGTCAGGCAGAAGAAGATAAATACCATATGATTTCACTTACATGTAAAATCTAAGGAACAAAAAGAACAAACTAATAAAAAAAACAGGCTCACAAATATAAAAAATAATTTGGTGATGGACAGAGGGCTGGGAGAATGGAGTGAAGGTTTAAAAAAGTAAAAATTAATAGTTGATAGATGGTCACGGGGATGGGGAACATGGCATAGGGAATGCCGTTAGCTAGGTGGAGAGCCAGAGGAGAGAAAGAGCAATTAGGGAGATGGTTTTATAAACTATATAAATGTCTAACCAATGTACTGAATACTTGAAACTAATAAAATAAAATTAGTACAAAACAAAACTCTATTCTATCTACCATTTCCTCAAATAATAGGCACTCAAATATGGTGGAGGGATGACAATCAAACTTCATTAAAGAGGAAAGACATGCTTCAATTTTCAACAGCAAATATAAAATATACTTTTTAACCAAAAAAAAAGAGATATAAATATTTAAGACCAAGGAAAGCAAAAGCTGATAGTTAGCTAAGAACACAAGTATTTAAGAAATATATTGAAAAGTTCTAGGAGTTCATGGTCATCCACTCAAAAAGAAGTAATAGCATCATCACAAAGCCCAGATGGCACTCGGTTTTTTTTCTCTCACTTGGCATCTGGATACAAATACTGTCACCAGCTGTTTTGTTTCATTTTTAATCAAGTTCTAGTAGGTTTCTCTAACTCTTTGGAGAATCCAGAGTCTATTAGAAAACTTGACTGCAGTGAAATCTCTCTATTCATCTTGATTTTCTATTGCTATGTGACAAATTACCACAAAATAAACCTTTTAAAGCAACACAAATTCATTATCTCACAGTTGCATAGGTAAAACTCCAGGCACAGGTAAGCTGGTTCCTCCACTTATGGCCTCACCAGGCTGAAATCAAGATGTTGGCTAGGCCTGTTATCTCCTCTGAGGCTCAGGATCTTCTTCCAAGTCTACTGGTTTTTGGAAGGATTCATAACCTTAGTCTGTAACTGAGGTCCCGTTTTTCTGCTATCTCTAGCTCAGGGGTCACTCTCAGCTCCTAGAGTCCATCCTCATGTCTTTACCACATGGCCCCATCCTCTAACAATATGGCAGCTTATGTCTAGAAGGTTAATTAGGAGAGCATCTGCAACAGCAGTTTGTTTTTTGAAAAATGGCTCACCAAATTAGGTCAGGCCTAGCCTGTATAATGTTTCTTCTGACTCAAAATCAATTCATTGGAGACCTTAGTTACAGGTGAAAAACGCAACTTTGCCACATAATGTAGGTTAATCATGGATGTGATATCTCACCATATTCACAGATTCTATCACTGAAGGGAAGGGTATCATTCAAGGCATGAACATCATGGGGTCAGGACCTTGGGGAATATCTTTGAATCGTGTGACACACCATTTTTTTAATTGACATAAAATTTGCATAACATAAAACAACCGTTTTAAATAGTACAGTTCAGTGGAATTCAGTACATTCATGAGGTTTGCAATAATCATCTCTATCTAGTTCCATAATATTTTTATTACCCCAAAGGGAAACCTCATTACTCTCTCCCTTTGGCCCTTGGCAAACACTAATATATTTTCTGTCTTGGTGGATTTACTTATTCTGGATATTTTTGTATAAATGAAGTCATACCATACGTTATCTTTTGTGTCTGGCTTCTAAGAGTTGATAGACATTTGGGAAGTTTCTATCTCTTTTGGTGATTGAGAATTGTGCTGCTGTAAATATTCCTATATGTTTTTTAAACATCTGTTATCAATTTTGGGGGGTATATACCTAGAAGTGGAATTTATGGATCATATAGTAACTGGCAAACAATTTTCACAGCAGCTGAACCATATTACATTCCTACCATCAATATCTGTATGTTTAAATTTCTTTATAATAAAAGAAAGGTTATTATTTTTTTTTAAATTATAGCCATTCCAATGGTTATAAAGTAACATCCCAGTAAGGGTTTGATTTTCATTTTCCTAGTGATTAGCAATGTTGTTTTGTGTTCATTTTGGCTATTTTATATCTTCTTTTTATATCTAAAAAACAAGTCCCTTGACTATTTCTAAAGAGGGTCATCTTTTTGTTAGAGTTGTAAGAGTTCTTTTTATAGTCTGTATACTTATCAGATATATGATTTGCAGATATTTTCTATTATATAAGTGTCTTTTCACCTTCTTGATAGCATTCTTTGATTCATAAAATTTTGAATTTTGATAAAGTTAATTTTATAAAATGTATTTATTTATTTTCTTTTGCTCATTGATCTCTCCGAATCTTACCTAGGAATTCATTGCCAAGTCTCATGAAGATTTGCCTCTATGTTTCTATTGAGAGTTTAGCACTTACATTTAGGCCTTTGATCTATTTTTACTTAGTTATAAATATGATGTGAGTTGGGGATCCAATTCATTATTTTGCATGTGGATACCTAGTTGTTCCAGACATATTTGTTGAAGAGACTATTTTTTTTTTCTATAAAATAGTACAGTAGCTTTGTTCAAAATCAATGGAGCAAAGATTAATGGATTTATTTTTACATTCTCAATTCTAATCCACTTATGTATATGTCTGTTCTCTTATAGTGTTTTGATTATTGTAGATTTGTAGTAAGTTTTGAAATTGGGAAGTGTGAATAGTCTGAATTTATTTTCTTTTTTTAAAGACTGTCTTGGCTGTTTGAAGTGCCCTACAATTCCACATAAATTTTAGGAACGGATTGCCCATTTATACAAAAATGTCCATTTAGATTTTGATAGCAGTTGCAATAAATGTGTAGGTTGTTTTGAATAGTGTTGCCATCTTAACAGTATTAAGTCTTCCAATAAATGCTCATGACTATCTAATCATTTATTTTGGTCTTCTTTAATGTTTATCAGCAACCTTTAGTAATTTTCACTACACAAGTCAAGCACCACCTTGGTTAAATTTACTCCTAAGTATTTTTATGCTATCATAAATGGAACTGCTTTTCTTAATTTCCTTTTTCAGATTGTTCATTCATTTCTAGTTCATAGAAATACTGTTGATTTTTTCATATTGATCCTGTATGCTACAACTTTGCTGATTTCTTTCATTAGGTCTAACAAGTTTTTTGGTAGATTCTTTAGAATTTTTATATATAAGCTCATGTCATTTACAAATAAAAATAGTTTTACTTCCTCATTTCTGATTTTTAAGTCTTTTATTTCTTTCTCCTGCCTAAGTGCTGTCTGGAATTTAGAGCATTAGCATCCTTGGTTTATACACAGTCATTGAGGAAAAGCTTTTTCTTTCACCCCTGAGTATACTATTAGCTGTGGAATTTTCACAAACACCCTTTACCTAATTGAAAAATTGACATCTATTCTTAGTTTAAATGTTTCATTTTTGGTTTTAATCATGAAATAGTATTGGATTTTGTCAAATGATTTTTTTCTGCATCAATCGAGATGACTGTGTTTTTACTCCATTTCGTTCTATTAACATTGTGTATTACATTGATTGATTTCATATGCTGAATTACCCTTGAATTTTTGGAATAAATTCCACTTGTCTCTGGAGTATAATACTCATAATAGGCTTTTGGATTTGGTTTGCTATTATTTTCTTGAGGATTTCTGCATCAATATTAAAAATGTTTATGAGTTATAGTTTTCTTCCAATATCTTTATCTGGCTTTGGTATCAGGGTAATACTGTCTTCCTAAATTGAGTTAGGAATTATTCCCTCCTCCTTGATTTTTTTGAGAATTATAAGCATTGGTGTTAATTCATATTTAAGTGTTTGGTAAGTTCACCAATGAGAACATCTGGTTCTGGGTTGTCCTGCTGAGAGATTTTTTGTTGTTGTTACCAATTCACTCTATTTTTTTATGTCTATTTTAATCATAAACTTTCAGCCTATGTAGCTGGAACTTAACTAAGGCACTGTTTCCTTTCTCTCTCTAGCCAAAACATTTGCATTATGAATTTGCTAAAGCAAAGCCATCAAACAGGAAAACCACATGGGAGTGAAATGGGAGCTAACAGTTCAAGCAGCTGCTGTGGCTTGGAGAGGGAGAACAGGTCATTTGCCATCTTAAAATTGGGAGCTGTAGAAAATGTATTGAAACTTGGGTGATGTAGAAGATAAATTATATGAAAGAAATTAATATTTGTCTCATAAACACTGAAAGGAAAACATAATTAAGAAATGATATGTCTCTCCACAAAGGAAAATGATATTTTCAATTTTGTAAGAGACTGGATAGTTTTCTTAAACTTATGTCACTCACATAGGGTAACCTGAAGTCACAGAGATGTCTAATCATACATTCCTTAAACACAAGAAAATTGTGCATAGAAATCTAACTTATGAATTAATTTATTAATTATGCAGGAAAATAATACATATTAGTTAATATAGATTACAATTCCTGTTATCCCAAAGGTAATACTTATGGAGGAGGTAGCACATATTAAATATTGTTTCCAAGCAGAGTATAAAATAAGAAAAGCTTTTATCTTGGGTTACAAAGATGGAATCATTTTTTTCATAAATCCAATTATTGCTTCCACAGGGAAATGAACTCACTCCTTTAGAAAGGATTTTCCATTATTGTTTCCAAAACGACTTGTTTGTTTGTTTTGCTTAAGACCCCTGAAGCAGAAGGTTCTGAGACCCTTGAAAACAACATAGTCAAAACAGTGTTTATATAATAGATATCTTCAAATAAATAATATAAAACTTGAACCAGCACTTTCTGTGCAGAAAGTGAAATTTTAGAAAATTTTTAGAGCTGGTACATTTTGGTTTATATAAAGTGTGGTAGGTGCAACCTAAACTGTATGTACATGGGCGACAGTCAGGGCAGTTCACACAGGCCACCCCTGTCGATAGTGCTGATTATCTTATTCTGGAGGCAGAAAGATATCTTTAGAACACCATCCTCCCGGTCCCATCTTTAATATAAGGATAATAGTGCTTACCTGTCCATTGGTTTGGTTAATAACATCATGTTTATGAATTCCTTGTAAAGCCACCAGGCCAAAGTAAAGAAAGTTTTCAAAAATTCACGGGCAAGTGATTGATGGAGAAGTGCTCCCAGGAGAAGCAAGAGAGTCAGGGAAGCAGGACAGTGAAGGGAAAAAAGAGGAAGGCTAGGAATTTAAGCAATCTTGATCTGTTGGGAGCTTTGAGTTTAAATTGTGTCAGAATTTATCTCCCTTTAAAGCAAGAGGGCTGCAGGTCATTGCTAAGGTCCCACCCTTGAGATAAAAACCCTTTAGGCACTGAGTACTCTAGATCTGAGCAAAGCAGCTCCAGGAATTTAAAAGCAGTTCTCTCAAGAGAGTTAGTTACAAGTACAAGTAGCACCTTAAAAGCAAAGCACCAAATGTGGGGGGAATGGGAGCACAAATGCTAAAAGTGATCTACCAGGATCTTCGTAAACATTTCATTTTCTTCCCAGATTTTCATTTTTAGCATTTTCCCCCCCAGAAAATTGTCTAGACAAAGCATTTTTTGTTTTCTCTGTAAGAGTAGAGTCACTGATATTTAAAATCAAGATACTTTAAAGAACCGTGCAAGCCAGTATTGGTTCAGGATGCAGCATGTTTCAGAAGTCAGCAAAAAGCCCAAATGTTTCATATTAAATAGCCTTTCCAAATGTTTTGCTTTTCAGCTTCATTTTACAATAAAAAGCTTTTCTTTAAAACTTAGTAGAATAGATGTGAAAATAATTTGTGTAAATGTCCATGTTTGTTTTAGTACATAAAGATATATAAACCATTCCTGTCATAATTTAAATAAAATGCAACTTATCCAGATAGCAGATCAAGAAACAAAAACATTTTTTCTCAGACTTCACCATTTCTTAGGTTTCCTGATATTGAACAAATTCGAATGGTTTTTGAATATCTTCATAGAAATATAGTTTTCACGGAATCATTTAACCCAAGTCTTGGAAAGCAAACATTTGGGTGAGGGAAAATCTTTAAGAGGCCTCCTTGGGGTAATTAATCATCACTCAGTTTGGAACTGTACTCAGTATCTGTGGCACTGTCATTTGAGAATAACAAAGTCAGTATTCTTCAACATAAATGAGGATATTGTCAAGTTCTGTAGAGTTTCATTTTATGTTTAGACAATGAAGGAAGAAACCTTTGCTAGAAGTATTTCTACTTTTCAAAAAACAAAGCTAAAAGATTTTATAAAGGTATAAATAATTTCAGCTGAGAAATTAACACTACCACAGGGCAATTTAAACCTACTGCACATTTTTACCTTCAAGAAAACTATTTGGATACAATTGTGACAAAATTAAGATGTGTTTGACGTGATGATTTAGTAAACAGAACAGTGTGTTTTAGTTAACAGAATAATATTTTTATACCACATGCATATGGTCCACAATTATTGTCTTCCATGAATTTTTAATTTGTTTTTTTACATGATAAAATGCAACTGCCCTCCCAGATTGAATTGGCTAAATAGGTCTTTATTTACAAGCTATAATTAAAATGAACTCACATGTGATGATAGCAGTTATCAGTGGAGAGTAAGCTTTTTAAGAAATCAATCAGATGAAAAATTAAGTAAATCTATCACAAGGAAGTGCTTTAATTTCTTCCGAGAAGATAGAATGGCTAAAAGAGGTTATTCAAAAGTAGAGACAGTGGTATTTTTTCCCCCATTTGCCACACCTTGCCCTAAGGGGAGGCCCCTAGTTTGTGAAAAGCTTAAGTGTGCAATCAGAAGACAAGAATTTGAATCCCTCCTTCTGCTTCAGTGCTGTTTATCCCTGGACAATTTATTTTAGCCTCTCCTGTCTTCAGATTCTTCCTAATTCACTTAATGTAAACTGTTTTTAATTTTTATTTACATTATTTTCTTAATTTTACATGTGAGAAAACAGTGTCAGAGAGATTAAATAATTTGTCCAAGATCACAAATGATGAAAGTGGGTCTACCTCAGTTCAGCACTATTCTATTTGTATTATTTTCCCTGGCTTACCTTATTTACTTACATCAGTTTATTGTTAGAAAAAAATATTGCTTGAAAAATCAACCTTAAGAATGAAAATTTAATAATTATGATTATTTCTTGATTGAGAAATTAAAGTTCGAACAAGAAAACGTTCTAGAAGAGTTTAGACTAGCACTATGCCATTCACTAAGGTAACCACCAGTCATATGTGGCCATTTAAATTTAAATAAATTCAAATAAAAAAATTACTTGATTTCAAGAGTCACATTTCAAGCATTCAATAGCCCCATGTAGCTCATTACTACTGCATTAGAAAGTACAAATGAACATTTTCATTATCAGAGAAATTTCTATTGGATAACACTGGCTAGAGTCCAGATCCAGGACTCACAACATTGTATTTTATAGTCACAAATGTTTTATCTGTGTTTATTTATCACTCCCAGGCATGGTATATTAGCTCAGTTTTATAATAATATATGGCTGTATACATCTTTAAGTATTTTATCAGGTGTGTGGTAACATAAAAATCAAATTGCAAAATAAAATAAAAACAAGCCAAGAGGTTTGAAAACAAGACATCTCTCAGTATTTGAGAAGTTTGGAAGACGGTGCTAGAGAGAACTCAAACCCTAGGCAAATGCAGCTTAGAATCTTCAAACAATAAGTCAAATGACTAAGAGACCCTAAATTAAGACACTACATAATTGCTAGGTTTTCCCACCTTTATTTATTTACTTCTTATATAGAAAGGAGAAAACATATAGCCAAAGCTAGGGCCACCTTGGACAGAAGCAACAATTTGATTTCTATTGACTCCTGGAAGTAGAGTAAAAAAAGACTAATCTGATAATCTCAAGGGTGACGTATATCTCTAAACAGGTTTCTATTTCCAAGCTGTTAAGAAACTCTAATCACCAGCCTTTTGCTCCTGAACTATCTCCCCCCATTTACATGAATAATGTGGAAAAACAGTACCAGATGCAGATAACACAGGAGAAGGTTATGAGAGATACAGATAAGAGAGTCTGTTGAATGGCACTGAAAAATGATTAAATTGAATTAATTCAAATTAGGGCTCTGTAGAGAGGTGGTGGTGGAGAGAGACAGACAGAGAGAGCATCTATGTTCTTGTATAAGTGGTATGTGTAAATGTATTATAAATTTGGGTGTAAATGTCAGTGTTTAGGTATGCAAATAAGTCACTGGCAGTTTTCACTGTGTGGACTTTAATAAAAATTAATACTGCTGACTCTCAATGATTTTTGGTCATAGGTATCAAATCAATCAATCAATAGTCTATTCAATCCAATTCAAGTCAAGCAGTCTACTTGTGATTAGGAAAAATAACCAAAGTCCACTCTATGATACAGAGATTTTTCTCTGACCATATGACACGGTAGAAAGTTTCCCCTGGAGACAAATTTTGTCATTTATAAACTGAATAATCTGTGCAGCCTTTGACCATCTCACCTCTGACATTCAGATTCCTCCCTTATCACAACTTGGAGTTGTCAGGAGTAAGCAGTACTGACAAGACCAGACCTCACTTCTTTTTGTTTTGTTGTTTCCTATTTTTTCTTATTCTAAGTACAGACATACATTCACATGCAAACACACATTTTGTAATAAGGAAACAGAACTACAAATCTCCTGAAGTCCTAATATTAAAGAAATTTAAATATATAGTATTGAACACAATGGTACATATTTTGGCTCACTTTTCACTCTCTTATCTTCTAGTTTTCTCTTTACAATTAGAGCCCCGATTAAGTTTCCCAGTCTACCTTGGTATTAGGGCTGCCTATGTGATACAGTGGCAAGCAATAAAATGTAAGCAGAAGTTCTGGTTGGGGCATTTAGGTAAACCCTTTACCAAAGAAAAGACCTAGTTAGTTTGTCCCTTTTTTTTACTGCCCTTCACATTGCCTCTTGTTTCCTGGACTGTAGAGCTAACATCCACAGAAAAATTAGCCCTTTGATCTTCAGGTAAAATGGCACAAGGATGGTGGCTTGTCCTAAAAATCGTGAAGTAGAAAGTCAGAATAATCTTCAGTGCTTACTGACATCCCAGATAACTGTTCCTGTAACAGACTTCTTTCACCTAAAGCTGAAATTAGTTCTCTTAGCAACTTTTCCTGAAAACATGAAAAAAGTCTTGAAAATAATTGAGAAACTCTTCTGAATTTATTAGCAATATTATCATTTGTTAGAGGGAACAGGTAGCTTGATGATAATGATATTCTCTCCTCTTCATGACAGTTGCCTCAAACAGTAAAAATATTAAAAAGGTCCTTATTTTTCCCAAATCTTTCTCACTGGTGTAATTTTACCTATGGACACTGGCTTGTGTCTTATTAATACATGACATGATAAAATTACGGCTAGAAATCAGTGATTAGGAAGAAAGTTTTGAAAGATTTCCTCATGGGGATTAAAAATATTAATAAGGCCATCTTGACTTTGCAAAGGACTGAGTCGAGAAAACCAGAAAGCAGTTCACTTTAACTCAAAATGTCTCTAAACGCTGTCAGAAACTTCCTACAGTGTCCACAGACAGGAGCTGCATTGTGCTGATAAGAAATAGAAAGTAATTTCTCACATATAATATATAAACTCTTTAAATTGATTTTTAAATCTGCACTTTCCAAATTGTCTATTCCATAACTCATCCTGATATTCTCATTGCCTCGAAAGTCAATTGTGATGGCTACAGCATGCTAAGCACATAGTCCTGTCTTCCCTTGACTTATAAGAAAATGTAAGATTGTCCATCTGCTTCAGATGCAAAAGCTTTATTAGATATTGGATTCCACAAGGAAGATGAGAGATATTGTCAGTCACCGAATTTAATATGCATTTTCTGAAGTAGACTTTGCAACAACCTACCTACAAGTTTTCTTTCCAAAATAAACAATTAGTGCCATAGATAATTTTTATGTGTGATGAAAAATATTTGTAGAAAACTAGTTTTAGAAATAAAAACAGTTAAGAAAAATAATATTAACACATTATAAAAATGTAAAAAATTATATAATTTGTGAAATTATATAGGCACATTATATAAAAATTTATATGCTATATGCAAAAGTTATATAATTTATATAATTTATGAAAACTTGAATATGCCAATGACCAAAGATAAGGAAGTGAATGTATATTTTAATACATTTATTTTAACATGACTAAATTAATATGCATGGGATTACACAAAATGTTATAAACATATGTAATCATTAGTATTAATCTTTAAGAAAGTATGTAGAGCATAAAAAAATGCTGGAAACCATGAAAACCACGAGTAACTATTTCTATGGTTGTTTAAATGATGAGGACAAAGGCAAGAACACAAAGTTCAAGAGTTTACAAAGGAGCTTAGTTCTTTAGCTTAAAAAGAAAAATGCTCACCTACTCACTGTCCTGGTATATGAGATAAAAGTAACAGTATAAACAAATGAAGTATTGGAATTCTTTCAATTATACAACAAAAGCAAATTTGAAGATGCTTGAAGGACTGAATGAAATAAATAACAGAAGCAAACTTAAGAAAAATCACCCCCACAAAAAGACACTCTCTTTACAAAAGGACTTGGGGCACAAAACCTGCTTGAATATGCCTTCCCTGTTCCAGGTGAACACCAGAAGCTGTTTTCCCAAACTCCCTGCTCTGTGCTGTGATCTCAGAAACTGTGGAAAGTTGCCTTTTGACTGTCCCAACCCTGCATTAAGAGAATGCAGGCAGAGATGGCATCCATCACACTCACCTTTGGTCATGCCTATTGTGGAGACTGAGGAGAATCCTGCTGACTATATCCACTCTGCACTACTGTGAGCATCATACCATCCCTTCCTTTTATCAGTGTTGTGGCCGTAGAGACTATTGGGTAAAACATTGTCAACCATTCCTCTCCCGCCCTAAGCTAATAATAGCAAAGGGGCAAATCACCCCACTTTCCAAACTAGAGAGAAGAGAAAAGATTATAGAAAGGGTGAGCTGGATAAAGCAATGCTTCAAATCAGGGTCCACGATGGAACATCCTGTGCATGAACCCAACCAGAAGTAATATGGCAAAAGCCTGGAGAGCTGAACAATGGGGTGGAACACTGCCCAGGTTTCAGATTGGCCTCTGGGTAGCATATAAGTGACATACTAAATAGAACTGCAAAAACTTTGAAAACTAAACTGACATTTAAAACACAGCTCACAAAGGAGAGCCAAGACATGGATTCTACACTTCAAGGGGTTGCCTGCATGCTGTAATAGAAGGTTTATATAGGAACTAGAGTCTCATAACCTAGAATGTCCAGAAGATAATGCAAAATTGCTCATCATATCTGGAACTGGAAAAATCTCAACTGGAATGAGAAAACATAATCGAAGATACCAAGTGCCAGGATTACACACATATTAGAATTAAAAAAGAAGACTTTAAAGTAGCTATCATAGAATGTCCCAGCATGCATTTACAATCACTCCTGGGGCGGGGGTTGGGGGGCAGGGAATGAAATTCTCAGCAAAGAAAAAATTAAAATTCAGAAAGTTTTCAGGAATAAATAAATAGGATCAGACATAGTAAATATCTGGTTGAACATAACATACTATTCTTATCCTCTTGAATTTTAAAAATCATCTTCAATGATTGAAAGCAAAAATTATAACATTGATGTGATTTTCAGAGCATGTAGAGGTAATATTTAAGATAATTATAAAGGTGGGGAGGAGGAAGCATAAGAGAGTTATGTTTTTGTTTTCCCCTTTAATTCATAAAATATTGAAAGAAAATCATAAATTCTGATAACTTAGGAATGTATAAAACCCTTAAAATAACCACTAAACTCACTATGTAGAAATATATTCTCAAAACACTAAAAATAAACTAAAATTGGATACCGAAAAATAAACAAGAAGGCAAACAGAGAAGAACAAAAAAGACTGAAGGAATACACAGAAAACCAATAGATAACTTGAATAGAGCTACAACTAAAAAGGAAATTAAATTCGTTGTAAAAAAATAACTTCTAAAACAAAATATCTAGTCACAGATTGTTTTACTGGAGAATACTTCCAAATATTTCAGGAAGAAAATAACACCCATTTTACACAGTCTCTTGCAGAAAATAGAATTTCTCAATCCATTTTATGAGACCATCATTACCCTGATAACAAAACCAGACAAAAACAGTACAAAAAAAAATTACAGACCAGTACTCCCCAGAACACTGACAGAAAAATCATCAATAAAATATTAACAAATCAAGTTCAGAAATTTATTTGAAGAAAAAATGTGCCATGATTAAGTGGGATATATTCTAGGAATGCAAGGCAGATGCAATATTTAAAAATCAATCAATCTAAATAATCAAAGAGAGAAACTACACGATTGTATCACTTGATATGGAAAAATCATTTACCATTTATGATTAAAAGAAAAATGTTACATTTTTAAAACATATATGTGTGTATGCATACACATATATATATATTTGTATTAAAAATCTAAAGCAAAAGCAAAACAAAGTGGTTAACTTTGGGGAATAAATGGAACAAGCTGGAGAGGAAAGAAATGGAAGCTGGATGCCCTGAATATACTTAGTTTTATAATTTGATTTTGGATCCATAAAAATGTTTTACATAATTATTAAAAGTGATTCAAATGAAACTAGCTGTGTATCAATTTGGAGGCTTAACTATACAGGTAAGAATTAATTAGAATGAATTTAAACAAGAACTTTTAATATACATTCCTGGTGAATATATACAAAGAATAAAATAAATTACATATATAACTTGTCTGATAATCATATTGTTCTTTATATTATTTAAATAATATAAAGTATTTAAATAAGTAATTATGTCAAAGTCTTTAGTGACCACATTTTCCACGTAGGAGAAATAGAAAATGGATAGAAATGCAAAAATCTAAAAGGTTAACAAAAATAACCTGAAATCTTAAATTTGAATCAAAAATACCAGTATAAACTTACTTTATTGTATTTAACATAAATCCTATTTCTTTGCACATGCCATGAGAAATTCGGAAAGCAATGACAAATGCAGTAGCAATGAACACCCTAATCACTGAGACTGTGGAATTTAAATAACTTTTTCAGTTTAGAAGAACCAAGACTGCTTTGGAAATTTGCTGATTCTCTGGACTGAGAGAGGAAATATTCAACACAAGACAAGAATATATATTCATATTAAAAAGCAAGAAAGCTATAAAAGACTATTATGGTCATTTCAAAAAGCCAAGAGTCAAGAGAGGGGGTTCCCACTTCTCAAGAGGGAACAATTTTAATAATAAAAATAATAATGAATGTAATTTATTGAATACATAAAAAATAAATTAAAAAGTGAGAACTTGATAAAAACAACATAGAACAAAACAGAAGTCAAACATATTTGGAGGTTGCTAATATATGGCACTAATTAAATATTCCAAAAACTCATAAAGGAAAGCCTCCAGCATTTATTCTGCCTTAACTGTGTAAACTGTACATCAAGAAACCAAATTTACGAGGATTAGTACCTCTATAACAGAATTCCAGCTAATTAATGCAGAAGGAAAGATGGAGTTAGAATATCATCATTTTGCAAACTCTAATAAAATGTTGTACCTAGGCAATTCATCAACAATTGATGAATTATTCAGTATAAGACTTCTTAATGGTTAACTGAATAATGAATGCATGAAGGTAATAAAACCAAACCCACTGATCAACTTTAACACCACAGAAAAAGAGGCAATAAAACATTATTTACCTTATGATAGAATGCAATAGAAAGTACATGGAACTACATATAAAACATTTTTCAAAAAATAAAGTCTATCCTAAACCTATCTGAGTCTGTAGATATTACTATTTGTTTATAGAAAACACAGAGAACATAAGAGTTAAATGGTCTTAAAGAGATGCAATCAGTCAAATTCAGAACAGAGAAAATTTTACAGAAAAAATAACCTGGTTTATTTAATTAAAAGAGAGAGAGAAAGAGAGAGAGAGAGAGAGGAAACTCTTACAGAACTCTTACAGATTAAGAGCTTTTAAAAGATTAGGAGACCTATCAACCAAATGCCATGTTTTGGCTTTGTTTACAATTTTATTTAAATAATCAACTAAAAATATATTAATAGCACAATTAGAGAAAATTTAAATAATAACTGGATACTAAATGGTATGAAGGAATTATTTTTATATATAGTATAATTGTGATAACATGTTAATTTTTAAATAGTTATCTCTAAGAGATACATTTTGAAATTTTTCAAGATTAAAATATAACTAGGATTTGCTTGGAGTAATTCATTAGGGCATAGGGTGTAGTGAGGAAATGTGAAAAAGATTACACTGAAATAAGATATATGGCCTCCATCAGGTCATATATTGTGTGATGAGCATCTTTATACAATTCTCTTCTTTTCTGTATGTTTCTAAAATTTTCTACATTAATAAAAAAAGTAATTTTAGGTTGAAGAAGATGCTAGAAGGAAAGAGGGAGATTAAAGTTGGCGTAATAAAGAAATTAAGAATTTCGGGGTGAATCTAAACCATTATTACATTAAGCAATGTAAATCAATTTAATTTTTCATATTAAAAATAAAACTAAATAGAACTAAAGTTATGATAGAGAACTGCACGTAAGCTATTAGGAGGTAATTGACTTTAACAAGTTCTAAGGGGCTTATATTTTTCTGGAATGAAAAAATATTTAAATATACACTTGGTTATAATAAATATGCTGTTAAATATTTGCCAGTAACCACTAAAAATAGAAATAAAGAAGAAAAAAAGAACAAGAAGTCAAAAAGAGAAGAAAAAAAGAAACAGAAGGAAGCAGAATAAATAAAAAGCATACAATAGTGTTAGAAATAAATTTAAATATATCAGTAATCACAATCAATGTTAATAGACTAAACTCTAGAATTAAAAGACAAAGATTATCAGTCAAGATTGGGGAGAAAAAGTCTTACACTCTTTAACAGAGACTCAAAACTAAGACAAGATACACAAAAAGTCTGAAAGTAAAACAATGGGAAATGCATACCATCGAAATGCCATAAAGAAAATTTGGTGTTTTTATATCAATGTAAGGCAAATTATGCTTCAAGGAAATAAATAATAGAGAGTAAAATAATAATAGATCTAATTTCCCAGGAAGAAACAAATTATATACTATGAAATAACACTACTTCAAAACTGAAAGCAAATTTTTAAACAACTATCAGAAAAGAATAATGAATCATCATAACATGGGTCTATATTACATAAATATATCTTTTAGTAATAACAGATTAATCACATAAAAACCAGTAGGAAAATAGAATATATGAGTAACATACTTAATATGCTTTATCTAATGGATATATTTATATTCGTAGAATAGAAATTATAGAATATACATTTTTTTCAAGCACAGTAAAAAATGAGCAGTATTAGAAATGGATAGTACTATGAGTAGTATTAGGAATAAATCAAGAAAACATAAAACCTCACTAAACTCACCATAATGAACTAAATCAAATCAATAATTTAAAGTATTTCAACAGGTACAGCTGGTTTCTTGGAGATATTCTACTGAATTTCAATGAACAGATAATTCCAATTGTTTATAAATTCTTACAAGAAAGGGGATAGAAAAAGACATTGTCTTGATGGACCTAAAGGTTATATTGCACTACATGAAATTAAGTCAGGTAGAGAAAAATAAATACCACATGATTTCACATACATGAGGAATATAAAGAACAAAATAAACAACAAAAACAGAAACAAACACAGTGCTACAGAGAATATTCGAGGGCTACAAGATGGAAGGGGCTGATGAAAAAGGGCAAAGAGATTAAGTACAAATGGATAATTACAGAAAAGACATGGAGATATTAAGTGTAGCATAAGAAGAAAAGTTAACAATATGGTAATAAATATGTAAGAGGGATCAGAGGTACTGGATTTAGTGGTGTGACCACTTTGTGAATTATATAGATATATAATCACCATGCTGTACAATTGAAATTATTATATTATTGTATACAACTATAACTGAAAAAAAATTCATTGACTTGTACAATGTAAATACGAGCAACTATTTTATTTTAATAAAGCCAATAAAAAAAACCCAGAAAAAAATTTTAAATAGAAATATAAATAAATTTCTTAAATTTAATAATGGCTGTTTCTCAAAAAAGGCAAAAAAAAATATTCTATCCTTACATAAAACTTTGTAAGGAAAAATGTTTAAGTAATTTATGTGATGAGGCAATTATAGTGCAGAACAGTCTCACTCATAAGCTTAGATGAAAAAATCTTCAATAAAAGATGAGTAGGTCAAATCCAGTAAAGTACTTAAAACTAAATTACACAAATAAAATTTTATTATCTCAGTAGTGCAAGATTAGTTCAAATAAAAATTACATATGATTATCTTAATATTGAAAAATTACTAAACATTTGACAATTTTTAAAAAGGCTTCCATGATAAAATAAACAAAAACTCTAACCTACTAAAAATTGAAGAAAGTTCTTTTTACCAACAAGGTGTGCTTAGAATAAAAAATATCTGCATCAAACATTATATTTAATAATGAACTATAAATCTATTCATTTTAAAGTCAGAAATAAGATCAGAATGCTGATAAACTCAGTGAAAAATTTGGCAGAAGATTTGAATAAGCATTTCAGAAAATAAAATAAAAATCGTCATCATACTTGTGAAAGTAGGTTCAGCCTCATTGGTAATCAGAAAAATGTAAATTAAAATCATGAGGTGATACCATTGCACACTCACCAGGTTGTCCAAATTTTAAAAGCTGGCTAAACATAAGTTTTGGTGAATTTATAGGTACCATCATTTTTTGCTGGTGGGCATGTAAATTTGTACAATGATTTTGCAAAACAATTTGTCAATATGTAGAAAACTTAAAGATGCATGTACCTTATTACCCAGTGACTCTATTCCTAGGCATACAATTTAAAGAAATCTGTGCAAAGTTACAAAGAATGATTTTTATAAGCAAGTAGACAGTGGCATCATCAACTGGGCAAACTCTGGAAACAAGTTAATATTATAGCTCTATTAAAATGACTTAATAAATTGTGGTGTACTTACAGGTTGGAAGAAAGCAAGAAAAGGACGGAACACTTGTGACATGCATCAACACATGAATCTCAAAAACATAACATCACATGAAAAAAGCAAGCAACAAAAGAACATATGTGAGATCTTACATTTACAGAAAGATCAAAAGCAAGCAGGCACAACTGCATAAAATACTGTTTAGAGATATGTACATATATTATAAAGCTAAAAAACAAAAGAAGGGAAATAAATTGCTCAAAATTCAGAATAGTAGTTAGCTAGGAAGGGAGCAAGAAGAGGAGTTTGCAATCAAAAAGGGTAACACAAGAGACTTCAAAGATAGTGTAATTTTCTACATTTCAAGCTACATATTGTCATACTTAAACTGTATCCATACTTTATATATGTGCATTAATGATATGCTGCATAAACACCTTCAAAGACTGTCTAATTAAAAAGTAGGTAAAAATGTCAACATCATAGTTTACGTAGTTGCTTATTCACACCAAACTCGATATTATACAAACTAGTAACATACACATTTGAGCTAATTTAAGTTTAAATCATGGCAGCCAAATCTTCACTATGATAACTTTCCAAGTGTTGGTAATTCCTATTTGTATCCTAAACACTGACTTACTGGATTTGCATTCATGATATGTCCAACACCACTGTGCCTCCTTCCAGCCCCCCGAACACACACTGTGCGTACATAGTAGATGAACACATTTTGTTTTAATTCGCTTCTCTTTTCATCAGACTCTCTCTGGGGATGAAGTCAAGCATTGCTATGTTCAGATGAATTTTCTGGCCCAAGGAGATAATTTTGCACACAGTCAATAGCAATATCCCAGAAGTGAACCAGAAAACTCAACTGGTGAAACAAAATTCAATAGCAATATCAGAGCAGAAAACTCCTTAACCACAGAGGGCATGTTTTCCAAAGAACACACCAGTAAATGCAAATGGACCACATAATACCTACATGTGATCCAAGCTGACTGCGCCACATTGTCAGATAAAGTTGCAACAGAAAAAAAAGAAAAAACAGCCTCTGTAACTCCCAAGGGGTCTCTATTGCTTAGGTTTCTGAAAGTCAATTTATGTTAATGGATTACGCAGAGTTGTACATCAAACCTGAGGTGAAGTTATCACGTTATAGAGAAATCATTAAATTATAACACTATTTAATGATGCATGAAAACAAAATGCAATTGTGAGGAAAAGTATAAAAGACTGTGCGCGTTAGTAATGCAAAATGGTGCATTTCTGTCAGTTCCACATACACAGCATGGCCATCTGTGCAAACCTAAAACTGAAAGGAGATGACAAAAGGTGACTAATTAAAACACGGCTTCTTTCAAAATTCATTATATCACAGTACAGTGCACTACCCGAGGCTTTGACACTACTGAGCAAAACAGGGAAGGCTTGTCCCTCACATTGTTTAAATTAACTTTATATTCAAAAACAAAATATCTATGCCTTTGAGAATTTTTATTGAAAAGACTACATAGAAATGGTGCTTTTATAAAAAAACAACAGTTGGGGCAACATATGTCTATATATATGAGTACAACAATGTAAGAATATGTGTACCTAGGAAAATTATTGGTATATAAAAATCAATAAAAACCAAAATTTTCTTCTTTAAGCCAAAAGATTATGCACATATACATACTACATATACATATGTCTATATTTATGCCTCACCTGATCTTATATATCTTATATATCCTGATCATACATATATATACATATACAACTATATATATGCATATCTATATATATGCATAGTTATATAGTTATATGTATAGCCTAGGTTTTTAAAAAAATCTTAATACAGAATTGTGGTAAAACTGAATAGAAACCAAAATAATTCCACTTGGTGGTGTTACCAATCTGAGTTTCAGTAGGTAAAAATATTAGTTATGAATTAAAATGGAATAGTTTAACATCTTACTAAATAACTTAAAAAATTTAAAAAAAAGACAATTTCAGTTCTAAAATTTCTAGCTAAGAAGACTTGATGGCTGTTTTTACACTATATGGAAATGGCAGAGAAATGCCGTCTTGCTCCCTTTGTGCCATATGCTGATTGTAACTATAATATGATAATGTGACATTTCAAATAAAATTGCTTTCATTAAGAATGTTATATGTAAGTGCTTTTTAGGAAATTAATATATTCAGATTACTGAAGGTAAGAGATTCTCATATCATTTAAATATTGATCCCACTGTCTATTTGAGATGTTTCAAAGTTCGTATCAGTACCACACAGATCATTTACAAAGAAAAAAATTCTTCTGATATTTAAATCTATTTTCCCATGCCAATACTTAATAAATACATATTTATCAATGCAAACAAGAAAAATAACATTTTTCCCCCTTAAAGACTGCTCCAAAATGACAAGCACTCCTAATGGGAATGTCAAAAGGAACTTAAAATCCAAGTAAAACTGCATGAGCTCCATGAAGCTTGCATCAAACTCATGTATCATTGCCTTTCTTACCTACTGCATTTATTGCCAGACAATTTTGCCACTCAAGTAAACCCTTTTTTGTATTCTTCTCAAATTATTCTTAGTGTTTGTGGTTTGTCTCATCATATCAGTCAAATTGCTTTCAGTTTCAAAAAACAAAATATGAAACTAGAACTGGCTAATCATTTTATATTATTAGCTCAAAACAAAACTCTGCAGCAGAATTTCCTTTATGTTTCTTTTCCAAGAAGTAGGTCACATGATCATTGCCAGCAAATGAAGTTGGGAAAATAAATATCTAGCCTTTGTAATTTTTATCATGGAAGGCTGACTCTACCAGTAAGAAGACAGAAGAGGAGAATGTTTGGTGGGTAGAAAACCCAAAGTATATACTACCACCCCACAACCAGATTATGAGTTACCCAATGATTGGAACAGGTGACATATTACTTATGTTTGCAGCAGAGTGGCCCATTCAGTGCTGGGAGCTTTATACCAGTGGTACCATTCTGACTTGGTGGCACTAATCAGATGAAACATTTCATAGGGCACACAGAAGCCATATAGATATTATTGTCTAAACAATGGTGCAGGGGTGGGGGGGGAAGGTTCAGGTAGCACTTCACTTGGAAGTTATCCCCTTTCTTTAATGAGTGGGTGGTCTAGGTAACTTCTGTCACTGTTTAAACAGACAGAAAAATAAGCAAGGTTGGATTCAGACACAACAGCTAATTTGTAGAACATGAACTATAATGGGAGTGAGAGATGCATTCCCTACGTTCCAGAATTTTACAAATAGATGGGAGGTTTCACACAGTAATGAAGACTCTGCTGATCATTACACAACTGCACAAAGAAAGCTAGAGAATTCTCTGTGATAGTATAAACAGAGAAGTAAAGGGAGATTAACAGTCAGGAAATGGACAGAAAATTCTCATGCAGGACATCAGTGGAGGTAGTCCTCTACTGAGTGCACCTGAATGAAACAGTGATCAGTACAGGTTTCAAGGTCAAAGTGCTTGAGCAGAGAGACTGGCTCTGCCACCTGCTCAACTGAAAAGCTTTTATCAGTTCAATCTCTCTGTGCCTATTTCTGTATTTCTGAAGTGGGGATTCTAGTAATACTCCTTTCATATAGTTATTGTGAGTATGAAATTAGGTAATACAAGTGACACATGCTTTAAACATTGACACATTGTAAGTACTCAATTCTTGTTATCTTCTGTCATCCCCATCCATAACTCTTAAGCCACACTCACAGACTGGCAGTCCTTCATTAAGAAATTTGAAATCAATACCACAACTGCTCTGAATATTGTTTATTTGATATTAATACATATTTAAATCAGGTGAAAGGCAAACTATGCATAAACTCATATGTGTGTATATATATGTATATGCATATATATATATATATATATATATATATTTAATACATTAAGTTGGATCATTGTAGGTCTCTTACAGGCTTCAGAGTCTGACTTATAAGGACTCCTTCAAATAATTTTTAAGAGATCAACTGGCACTTATGGACAAGCAATGCCCTTTCTAATAGGTGCCTGGTTTAAGTTTACTCATGCCACACACTACACTAGATCAATAAAATCACTTCAACTAAATTCACATACGAGGTAGTCTATACTTCATACAGATTTCATATAAAAAGGAGATTCGAAATCACACCACAATCTCCTTACACTGGAGTGCCTTAATTTTGAAGCATTACAAGTATTCTTGGAATGCTAGAGGATGACAAATTAAAAAATGATTAATTCTTTCAGGAGTTACAACTCTAGGAAAATAGTCTTCGAAATGTGCTTGACATTTGGCTCTTCATTCAAATGCAATTTCTGATCCTTTTGAAGTTTGCCTTTTACTAGTTAAACATATAGTGCAGAAAGAAACACACTGAATTTGTAGCATATGTTTCTTTCTACATTCAGAATATTGATAAAGGGCTCAACATATTGAGGGCAATTAATCTTCAGCTTATTTTTCTGGATAAATGCCATTATGAGTCAGAATTATTGAATATTAAGAAAACCTTAACTTACGGTTTATGCATTTTCCTCTGATTAGCTTTTCTCTCTAAATTTCCTACTCTGTACTTACAACTAAGCCCACGGAAATAGCATGTCAAAAACTAACCATAAATATGCCATAAACAAATACTACGTATTTTACAAAAGAAGATATCTATGCATACCAGGGTTGGTTATAATTTCTAAAACCCAGAGCCATATTTCTTCCACAAAAATATTCCCTTTAAACAAATATGATCATCTGTACTGAGAAGTTTGTGGCCTTATCAAATATATTCATCTTGCACATGCTAACTCTGAAGGTCAGTTTCAAAAAAAAAATTAAATAGTTCACAGGCAGCTTTCAAGAAAACTTGAAGCTGGCAGGGGTCATATTTTAAACTTCTTCTGAATGACATCTAATCAATATATATTTTATTATGTTTTGTTGTCTATTAGAAAAATAAGCAAAAGAGAATGTGGAAGATTTTATGGCTTTTTAAAATAAATGGGACTCATAACTATAGTCATACTCATATACAGTCTAAGTCAATTCAGCATTCCTGTCTCCCCGTAAGGAAATTTTGGTACATGATTTACTATCTGTTTGTTTTAGAAATATTTCTTAATTATTTACATGTGTCAGACAGGTATGCACAGGATAGATTCAGCAGGGAACAAATAAACATATGTATTAGTTTCCTGATACTACCCTAGTAAGTTACCACTAACTTAGAGGCTTATAATAATACAAATTTATTATATTACAGTTATGAAAGTCAAAGATCTGAAATTAGTCTCACTGGATTAATTTAAAGGTGTTGTCAAAGTGTGCTCCTTCTGGATCCTGTAGGGAATGTAATTTTCTTGCCTTTCCTGTTTTCTAGAGGCTACCCACATTCTTTAGCTCATTGACCCTTTCTACATTTTCAAACTACATAACATCAAGCTCTAGTTCTCTTCTTACATCTCCTTTTACTGACTTCAACCCACTTACCTCCCTCTTATAAAAGCTCTTGTGATTACATTTGGTCTACTTTGATAATCCAGAAAAATTTTTTTATCTCAAGGGTCCTTAACTGAATCATGTCTTCAAAGCACCTTTTGCCATGTAAAGAAACACATTTATAGTTTAGGATATAAATATTTGGATGTCACCATCTGTGGGAGTTAGACAGTATTCTGTCTACCACACTAAGTATCTGTTCTCATGAAATTTACCTTTTAGGGATAGACAATTAAGATGTAACCAAATCAATAAATTGTAAAATTTCAGAAATAAGTAAATACTATGAAAAACCTTAAAGAGATAACTGGAGAGTGAGTAACTAGATATAAAAGGAGTGACTTTTATCTGAGGTCAGAGAAAGCATATGACATATGAGACTTGGGACCTAAATGATGAGGAGATAAAGAGCTTTCTAGATGGAAGAAAGAGCAAGTGCAAAGGCACAGCAATAGAAACAAGTTTGATTTTAGGGCAGAAAATGGCTATGGTAGTGCCTTAAGGTGAGCATGAATGAAGACACAGTCAGAAAGCAACGCTGTGCCCTGACCAGGTAGGTCTCTGTAAGTCCTGGTAAAAAGCTTGAATTTTATCCATCTTAGAGGGGGAAGCAAAGGAGAATTTTGATTAATGGGAAGGCATGATATTTAGTTTATCCTTTGAGATCATCTTGGCTGTTGCTTTAAAGTATGGACTAAAGAGGTTCATGTTGATGGCAGGGAGTCGGAATGGAAGTAGCAGCTGCAGTAACCCAGGTACAATGTGATAATGTCTTAAATTAGGGTTTTTGTGGGGGAGATGCTGAGTAGTTATTGGAATATATTTTAGAATATCGCCAAAAAGATTTGCATGCAAGCCTCTTACTACTCTAGCAGAAATGCCATCTTTATATTCACCAAACTGACGCTGTGTTTACTCTGTACATACATAACAGGCATGAGTATTTGGGGATTGTTTTCTAGTTCATTTGGTCTGGCAGCTGATTTGATTATTATTTGTTTAACTGACTTGACCAGCTGTTTGGCCAAATGGATTGGATTGATCTGTTATTTTAGCAGTGTTGACATGGTTGTCACCATCTCTAGGGGATCCTAGGCTTTACATTTACATTTCTTTGATATTAAGCTACTTATAATCATCTCAGTTGATATTGTCTTGACTACACTGAAAAAAGACTGTGTGTAATTTGTAGTGATGGTTGAAGTCAACTCAATTCTGTAGCCAAAACTGTATTTGCTTAGCCATTCTTACTCAATGTTTGCTTTCCTTCTTCACTTCTCTGCCCCTGCCGGTCCAAGATGAGGCAAACTCTGACCAACATCTTGCTCAGAGTATCTTATTAGCAGACTTGTGGAATATGCTTGAAATTTTTAAGTAGGTGTTCCATGTTTGTGATTTCCTTCCCTTAGCAAATGTTTGTGTCTGGAAATTTTTCTTGCACTATACAAAGAAACCTTGTACTTTTTTTGGAAAAAAATAAACACGTCCATATTTGTCATTGCCTTGGGATAGACGGAAATCCTGGTATGTGTCTGGAGGAAAATATTCATGCAATTAGTCTAATTTATTCCCCCAAGTTCATTTGGAGAATGTCATGTCATAAATTCACTTTAAAAGCTGATATATAAAATGTTCTGTTAAAAAACTAGTATTTGGGTTTTAAGAATAAAGTTTTATAAAAATAAACAAGTCAGATTCCAGTACTTCAAAATTTATGTATACAGTGAGACCAGAGATTGAATCTAAGTATGAAAGGAAATGTTTTCTTGACATTTCTTTTCAAAACAAATCAACACTCAAGGTTGTTTTTAGAGTCACAATTCAATAACTGTGTAAAAACATTTTACTTAAAAAGTCCCTCTTCTTTGCTACTTGAAATGTCTTTTTTCTTAGGTTCTATCATTTCCTTCAAAATTTAAGCATTCCAGACTCTTCTGGGATTAATCTTAGTTGTGATGGGGAGAAGCAGAAATCATATTTACTTTACTGGACATTATAATAAAAAGAAAAATCTGTACAAAAGTCATATGACAGAAACATAGTTGGTACTCAAAAGTATTATGTAGTTTTAAAAAATATTCTTTTCTTTCTTTTATAGTTAATTGATTCACTGGCAAACTGTTCTTAATGGCTAAGCCTGGACTGGGAATTAGAAAACATCAGTTACAAGTTAGCAGTAGTATCTAAACTTAAACCCAGACCTTTCTACACTCAATTTAGAGGTCATCCAATCCCACTTAGCTACTAATTTATTCCATAAATATTTACTGAGCTTCAATCTGGTTCAAATTAACCCCATTTTATCTATGAACACATTCTTTGGTAGCAGAGACATTTGAAACCTTCCCACTCTTCTTCTGACTGCTTGCTTTCTCTTCGTGGGATGTAAATGTGCCCAAGACTCCACCATAGGCCATAGATCCAATGCTGGAGTTAGACAACTAAATCTGATCAGTTCTGGATTTTTAGCTGAGTTTCACTACAAAGAATTTTAACTATGTTATCCTGATAATATATTTGATATTCTATAAATTTGTGCTCATACCAAAATAAACTATATAATATTTTTAAAATATTAAAAGAAGCTTACTTATCGTGTTTATACTTAAACACCTAGTGAGAAATGGGCTAAGAAATATGCTTTTAAAAATGATTTTAGACAGTAAAATGCAGTATCCCTTTAACTAGCATGGATATCATCTTTCCAGATTTATCCATAAAACATTAAAAATCAACCCAGTGTTTTTTGTACTGTTGTTAAATAATTTATCTTTTGCTTATTTCTGTATTGTCTTCTCCAAGTGCATATATTTGAATTTTTTCTTTTTATTAAATTGGACAATACTGAATATATTAATAAACCACATCTTATTGATTCTTTTTCTTCACATCTACTTTCATTTAAAAATGATTCAGTAAAAATGTGAAAGATAATTACAAAACTTTTCTTTAATGTAACAAATCTTACAGTAGATTAACTCATCTCTATAGTGAGGCCTGCCTTTTAGCATTTTATATGTTAGACTCATTCACATTCTGTCAGGATTTTATGATAAATAATAAACAGTGTTTTCAACAAATAATTTGAAAATCACTGGTGCTTGGTATCTACTTCTGAGTAGAAATTACCTTCAAGTTAATAGACTGCTTTGAATGATTATGGCTCAAAAAAGCAAGTAACCTCTCATGATCACAGAAATTTACAAGATGGGAAGTTGCTCTCCCTTTGCTAGGACTCTCCTCAAATTTAGAAATTACAGCTGACCCAGAAACAACCCTGTGCAACTTGCCACATACCTTTGAAGCTTTGTATTATTTATCTTCACCTTCCTGGGTTAGCCCAATGATAAAATGGGCTGAACAGTCAGATGATGTTATCCTCAGCACTGGGGCATTTCAATGGAAGCGCTCAGTGTTTCACAAGTGTGATCATTTGTCTCTGGGTGTGAAATTGGACTAGACAATATTTCAAATCCTTTTAAACTTGATGACCTGATTCTATGAATTTCCCTGCTCCCTTTCATGTCTTCTTCTGTTTCTCACCCATGATAAGGAAGAGTCATGGAAGTAGAAACTTAGTTATTTCTCTGACTTCATGTTAAGGACACCCTTGTGGTGAAAAAGTTTTTCAATAAGAACATCTGAATATAAAGTCAATCTCACTTCCTTAGCTATGTTCTTTGTCCACAACTTCTTTCTAATGGTAAGGCACATCCTACCAGTATCAAGATACTTTCCACTTCCATATCCTGAAGTGTTTATCCATTCATCCATTTAGCAAATAATATTGAGTATATTTTATGCCAGGCATTATGTTGTATTGGATACTAGGAACATAGCAGGGATTAATATGAATAGGGTCCTCCATAATAGAATTGTTTTAAAAAATCAGATTTCTAGCCTGGTATCTCTAATGGGCTGAAAGGCAGCCCCAATGATATGTCCATTTCCTTGTCTCTGACACCTGTGATTATTACCTGATATGGCAAAAGAGTATATATGAATTTATATGGCAAAAGATGTGATTAACTTAAGGATCTTGAGAATAGAAATTTATCCTAGATTATCCAGGTGGGCTGTAAGTTGTATGTGCGATCACACGTATCCTTATAAGAGAAAACAGAGAGAAGTTCAACACTATACACAGTGGAGAGGTGATATGAAGATGGAGCAGAGAGAAACGTGACCACAAGCCAAGGAATGTCAATGACAACCAGAAGCTAAAAGAGGCAAGGAAAGGATTCTGCTCCAGATCTTGCAGAGAATGTCCCCACAGATCCCTTGATTTTGGATTTCTGGCCTCCAAAACTATGGAGGCTGTTGTTTCAATCCATTCAGTTTGCAGTAGTTTGTAACAACAACTTCAGTAGAAAAAAGCATAGAAAATCAGGACTTAGGAATCAAAAGATTTGGAAACTCTGAGATCTGCAGCCTTGTAAATGCATGGCTTCAGGCAAGTCACTTAGGCTATCTAGCTCTTAGCTGGCTAATTTGTAAAATAGCAAAATATTACCTACCTCTTATTTAATCACTGGCTTAAAAGTATGTGTTTGAGTTACAAGTCCAGAGCACGCATGGGAAGCATTCAATAATTGTAGGCATTTCTGTATGTTAGCCAGTAGTCCTTTAAATAATTACATTTAAGAAATAGGGTTATTTTGGAGGAGTCAGTCAATTGAAAATATGAAAAAGTCATTTTAGAATTACTTTTGTGGTGGTAAAATGAATGCATGCAAAAACTTTTATCTAATTGGGACCTTTGATAGGACAACAAAATAAAAAGATAATAATGGAAAGAAGGATGAAGTTGTTCTATAACATTAAAATTCACTGCATTTTACAAACAGCTGGCTGAACTGGATATTGATATTTAGTTATTGTACATCTCTTCCTTTACCTTTCTTTTCTGAAGTACACTATGTTCAAATAGCCAACAGCCTGGAAGACTCAGAACTGATACTATTTCCTCATCTTGAGCTCCAAGTCTAAGCACTGAAACTCCATCTTCTTCACAAAGGACTGACTCAGAAATGAACATGTGCTGTGATTTCACCAATGAGGCCCAAAGGACCCATTTATGAAGGCCTTCTTAGAAAGTTGTTTTTTGTTTATCTGGGAAAGGTCTACATAGTTCTCTTTCTTCTACCCAATAGGAATAAGGGAGAATGCTACTGTTGCCATCCTAGACATTTTAGGATGAAGGTGGCACTTTGGAGTACACAATAGAGAGATGGTTGATTATTCTATCACTGATCTTTTGAATCAGCCATCACCGAGCTTCACCCTACCTTTGTAGTCACATGTAAGTAGGCCAATAAAAAGCTTCATTTTTCAGTCAATTTTGCATTGTATTTTCTTTTAATTGCACATATTCTAAGTGATAGAATGTCCTAGCAATGCTAGGCATAGTTCTGGCCCTAAATAAATCTACTTATTCACTGGCATATAATTATGGCTCTAAATAAACACTTAATTACTGCAATTTAGTTATTATTTAAATTCAAATCTAATGAAGGCACTGTCATGTGTAAGACCTGACTAGAAAACAAGGGATTCTCAACAGCTAAAGAAGGAAAGATAAAAAGTAGTAAGAATATTTATAGTTTGTATATGTTTTCTTAGGTTTGGAGAAAAGAAGTAAAAAGAGATGATATTCGTAGCACTAAATAGATTCTGTGCAATTGTATAGCAAATGGCTCATGATCCTTCATTGCAAAATTTGATTAGAACAAGTTTTCACCACAGAAAGTTGTTAGAATAGCATATGTTGCCTCCAGAATTCTCCAACTGGATAATATTCCCAGCTGACATATTCTTAGTCCTTTCTGGAATGTGGTAAACAACGTGATTTGGAAAGTGGATCAAAGTGAGATTATTTCTTAAACAATACCTAAGCTAAGAACATATGTTCACTATGGTAAAAGACACAAATAATAAATATTAGCATATAATCTAATAGGAAAAGTTAAAAATATGAGGAAAGAGGCATGCAGCCTAAACGAGAGGTTTTATGTCTTATTTGGGAATTAAACTAGAAATTATATTTGAAACTATAATATTACAGGGAAAGAGAACTTGTTTCTCCTTCTCCCATTCATAAGTAATGGTGTGTCATTTCCAGAAAAAAATACAATATTCTGGTAACAACTGTTTCTCTAAAAAATGTTCCTTTCAATTTGGTATCCTGAGATTATATTCCATAATCCCTTAACTGTTATAGAAGCAAAGTACATCAATAGATTCTGAATAGGATTTTAAAGGAAATCATACATGCTTTAGTAGTACCTTTTGAATGAGGGTGGAAAGGGAGTGGAGTCTATAGATGTCTTGAAGCCTTTAAAGGTCAGCCAGGTAAAAAAAATGCGTTCAGTTTTTCACTCTTATATTTATTTATTAGTGACATGGTCGCAAGATCTTTTGAAGAATTTTTAATTGCTAATGATGGAAGCAAACAGAAAATAAAAAAGTCATTTTTGAGGGCTAATGCTGTTATTCATTTTTTATCCCAGCCCTTCAAAAATAGTTTTGGTCTATAAACAAAAATGTTATTTAGAAGACATACCAAGATAGAAATATAAATATAGAGTTTTTAGAGTCACTTTTTTAATTGTTAACATCAAACACTTAATCTGTGATCTATTGTTTCTTGCTCTCTCTTCCCTTTATCTATTCCTCTAACTAAATTTAGGACTTAAACACCTTTATATTTCTCTACATTAGACAAACAAGGTTTGGGAAAACTGTGGGTAGAAAAAGTCAGCTGGGTATCTTTATTTATAGGTTCACAAATACTGCCATGAAGATATAACACATTACAGCAACCTAAAAAGAAAACGTTCAAGTCTGCATTATAGACCAAGAACAGCCAAACTTTTTTTTGTCAAGAGTCAGAGAATAAAGCACTTTAGATTTTACGTACATGTCTCTACCACTATTCAATTGTACAGCTGGAGTAAAAAAAAGTAGCCATAGATAATACGTCTATAAAAGAGCATTGCAATGTTCCCATAAAACTTTGTTTATGGACACTGAAATTTGAATTTTACATAATTTCCACATATCATGAAATATTATCATTCTTTTGATTTTCTCTATTGACCATTTGAAATGAAAACCTATTCTTAGCTCACAGACACACAAACATATGGTGGGCAGACTTGGCCCCTGAGCCATAGTTAGCTGACCCTGCTCTACCACCCCATCTTAAATATCTGAGAGTGGCAGAAATCAGGATATGATCCAGAAGTATGCTAAGCTCCTTCCTCTTCCCAATCCTGGAGCTAATCATCTCGCTTTCATTTGTTGTAGCATGAAAAATTGTAAATAGGGACATGAGACTTGTTTGAAGAGTATTTTGTGTTGATTTTATGAAAGGGTTGTAAAAACTTCAAACTGTTTATCTTTCTAGCTCTATAAGGCATAAAGTCTTTCACATGTCGCAAACATTGGAGTGACAGAAATAAAAGTTAAAAATAAAGTATATGAAAAATATTTTTTACATTTCATTGTCAGATATCTTCTTACAGGCCTCTTTCTTTCAGTCTCTAATTCAGAGAAATGCCTATTAAAAGCCTTTGACTCTTTTCAGTCACCTTTTGTTGTGTAAAAACTATTCCAAATAATGTCTTCAAATAACAATCATTTATTTTGTCTAGCAAATATGGTGGGTTGGCTGTGGGGATGTTTTGCTGGTCTCACCTAGGCTGAGCCGTGAAGCTGTGCTTAGCTGTTGGATAGATAGGGGTCTGGCCTCATCTGAGACAGTTGGAATAACGAGGCCTCTCTCTTCGCATCCTGGGCTTCTCTATGGTAGGGTGAGCTCAGTGGCAGCCTTCCACATGAGGATATGTAAAAACTGCAAACTCTCCATTAGTCCTGAATCTAGTATTTGCATGGCATCATTTCTTCATATTCTATTGCTCAAAACTAGTCAGAATACCAGCCTCGAGTCAACAGAGAATTTGAGGCCACCAAATGACCTACCAGATCACTCTCATTTCCATGCCTGCAAAGCCTATGGGCCTAAATGATCACTTTTACTTTGAAGCACTTGGATTTTCATAATTGAACATTAAGAGAAACAACCTTAATGGCATGGTTACAAAGCTTAATGATGGACTTTCAGAACAACACAGATGCACACCATTTATAAAGCCAGGTGTTGTCATAAAGTTGGTTTGTGTTTCCTCTTGTCATTTTGGTAATGTGGAAAATTCAAGAGGATTGCCTGTGCAGACAATGCAGAGGATGAGAATGAGCTAAATGCTAGTGAGAACCTCAAATATGTCAGGAAGAGGCTTCAGATACTTGAAGGATTTGGAGCAAGGCAGCTGTGTATGGTATGGGTGGTAATGACAAAGGAGATGTGAAGCCTTTGACTATGCTCACAGTCTGAATGGAGGATCAGAAGGAGCTCCTAGAAGTTGTCATAGTGATGTTAGGCATGAGTCAATAGCAAAGTGGCCAGCCTTCCTTGTTAGAGTGCTTTTAGTTCAGATTTAAGATCTCCTTGTTTAGAATATTGCCCTAGCTCATTATAATACAGGAAAAGACATTTTTGAAGGTTTCCAGGAAACAGATGAGGCTCTGAGTTTTAATAGTAGAAGTGATGGGAAGGAGAGATGAAGCACAGTTATGATATCACTGCTGCAGGATGGCAAAATGGCCCTGTTCACCATGACTTATTATTGCTCAAGGCAGCTAATCCCAGAATCTTGTTACTGGTATTTATAACAACCTGTTTCTTCAAACCTAAGATGCAATCTATTGTAGGTTGTTTCCTGATTTATATATCACTCCACAACTACAATTATAAGATGTCACCAATTGTAAGATGCATCCTGATTGATTTCAGAGATAAGTTTTGAGAAAACATGCTTTTTAGAGGTGATGAAATTTGTTAGTAATAATAACAAAAGTAATATGAATAAAATAATATGCATAGGAACATGCTTAGCATTTTTCATATTTTATCTATCAATACCTATAGCAGTCTATAAGGGCCTTTTTAATATTATAATTCCAATTGCACAGTCAAGACAACTGAGGCTGAAGAGATTGCCACCTGTTCAAATTCAGGTGGCTCGTAAATGCTATGCCAAGATTCTATCCTTGGTCTTTTTAACTTCAAAACTTAAACTCTTAATTACTAAGCTCTATGGCTTTTCCTGAAAATTGATCTTAGATGGGCAAGTCATTGATCAGAAAAACAAAGAAAGTTAAAACAAAGTCAAACTTCAAAGACCTAAAATTAAATAGAATGGAGAAAAGCCATAAGCAAGTGGAATCACTTTCACTTTTCCACTCATCAGAGGGCAGTGTAAGGAATTTGATTATTATGTCAAAGGCAGTGTGCTTTGCACACCCAGACATCATCTTGTGAACATTTCATTCCTTCGTTTTGTGTAATCCAGAATTGCCAAAACTTTAGCAAGCATAAGAATTTCTATTTACATAATCTGAAAAATTCTGTGTCTTATGGAAATTTAAAAAAATTTTTTTTTTTCTTTAGCCAGTGTTGGTGCACATATGTTTTGTATTTGATAACCCTTAAGCTAGATACTACTGCTTCCACATGAAGGCACCTCACAGATGATGCTCTTCAGTTTTTGGTAACATTTCATCTAATTCTAATATTTCACTATTACTAATTTAAGCATTAACTTTTGAAACGTGGCTGAACCATTACTTTTTAACCATTCAACAAAGTTTGATAAATCACCCCACATCAGATATTATATCTAAATCACATACTGGTGATGTTGATATAACAATATGTAGTTTCTGGCTTCAAAGAGTTGTAGTCTGCAAGAAAGCACAGATTGAATAAATGGCCATGACTGAGGTCTGCTCAGGTTTACTTGGTAGTACAGGTAATAGACACCTATCCTGCCTGGGTTGATTAGTTTAGATTCCCTAATAAGCTGAGGCTTCTGTTGCATATTTAAGAATATATAAGAATTAGACAAGATACCTGGTAAGAAATGGCTTGCAATTAAGAGGGGAAAGCAAGTCAAAGGCAAGGAGATGAGTACGTTTAAAAGTGAGGACATTCAAGACCAACTATTCATGCGACTCTGCAGCTTATGTTTTTCACTAAACTGCATATCATGAGCATCTCTATAAATCAGTGATAACAGGTCTAAGCCACTCTTCTTAATAGCTACATAGTGATTTCAAGATTAGAGGCACAATTTTTATTCAACTTTTTTTGTACTAATGGACGTTCAGACTATTTCCAGGGTTTTGCTACTACAATGTTGCCATAAACAAACATTTTTGAGTCAAAAGCTATTTCATGTGTTTAAATGCCAGATTACTGTATCAATTTATCTTCTATCTTGTAGTGTGGGTTACAAATCTTATTAAATTTTGTTAATTTTATGAGCACAATAACAATTCTATTGTAATTTAAAATATACTGACCATTGATCAGTTTGAAAATGTTTCTTTTCCTATGATTAGCCTGTTTGTATTCATTGGGCATTCCTCCACTGCATTTTTGTTGTCATTTTAGGGGTTATTTTGAATATTTAGATTATTAACCATTTTTCTTTTAAATTATGCACACTTTCCTATTGTGTGTCTTTTAACTTTTTTTATAAACTTGACTTTGTTGACTTCTTTTATGACATATTTTGTTATAACATTTTTAATTTTTCATAAATGCATATGCATTTTCTACACTTATGTAAAAGTTTCAGTTTCTGATCTTGCTTTAGAAGTCTCCCATAACTTGAAATTATGTAAATACTAACTTAAAATTAATCTAGTATTTTTACTATTTCTAAAATTTAGATCTGTTTATCTTAAAACTATATATCATTTTAGAATTCCTGTAGCTTTCATATTGAAAGAAAGAAAGAAAAAAAGAAAGAAAGAAAGAAAGAAAGAAAGAAAGAAAGAAGGAAGGAAGGAAGGAAGGAAGGAAGGAAGGAAGGAAGGAAGGAAGGAAGGAAGAAAGAAAGAAAGAAAGAAAGAAAGAAAGAAAGAAAGAAAGAAAGAAAGAAAGAAAGAAAGAAAGAAAGAAAGGAGGGAAGAAAGAAAGGAGGGAAGAAAGAAGGGAAGAAAGACAGACTATGGTCATGCCACCCTGAACAAGCCGGTTCCTGTATGATCTCAGAAGCTAAGCAGGGTCGGGCCTGGTTAGTACTTGAATGAAAGACCACTCAGAAAGACCAGGTGCTGTAGGCATAAAAAAAAAATAATAATAATAATAAAAAATAAGGGATTGTAAACCGACAAGATCCTTGCAATCTGTGAGGTCAACCAAGGGTTGCCTTGCCTAAAAACAAACCAACCAACAAATAAACAAAAACAAAAACAACAACAGATAACTGGTTTTGATACAAATAACAAATAATAATTAAGCAGATAATATGTTTTCACCAGTGCACATCAGTTGGGACTTGATTTTGCTCTGTTCTCAGGCCCAGGCTGACAACAGCTACTTTCTGGAACAACAGGAAATGTAATTTGGGATGCCTCTCAATTTGGATGGAAGTGATAACAGGGAGTGTGGAGTGGAAGGATTAACCTAGGAAGAGAATAAATTTTCCTCTGAAATCTGATTTGTATCAGATCTGATTCCTATTTCTTATGTGGATTTTCTTTCACCATATTTCCAGCACTAATAAACGGAATTTGAACCAGTTTTGAAAGGCCAGGCAGTGATTGGTAGACATAAAATATTACTTCAAACTCAATTTGGCTGACCAGAGGTTCTTTGGAGGCCTGGTTAGACATTCATAATGATGTCTTATTTGTTTGTTTGTTTATTTGTTTTTATATTGATGCTGTAATTAGATCTTTGGCATGGTTGCTTAAATACTTATCTGAGGATGTTGATTTATATCCCAAGGGTTGTTTTAGAGTTGTAAAACTTTGTAAGTGTAATGAAAGTATTTTCTTGCTTAGTTCGGCTTCATAGTTAATCTACCACCTTTCAAATGCCAAAATGGCACAGAAACACAGTACTTTTCAGCTTTGGTTACCTCTACACTTGACCTGCTGTCAAACAGCAGGTAAGCTGATCCAGGAGGATTATTTTGATAAGGCCATTTCTAAAGACAGAATTCAAAATAAGAACATTATGGTCTGTCCAGTTAATGTCAAATAAATGGTATTCTGCCAGACATTGTTGGGACACTTCTGAAAATCTGTTCTCTTTCCAATTGTACTGTGCTATATTTTCTGAAGAACGCTTGGTCACTGTTTAAAATAGTTTAGAGTAAAAGCTTTTAAGAACAATTTCTTTAGAAGCTGGCTTGGCCTTTATTGAAAACTGTGGTTTATCCTAGAGAGTAATTCCTGAATAATTGCTAAAGAATGATACTGGTCCTATTTCAGAAAAAGATGAACAAGATCACTCCATGTAGGGAGCTATGAATAGTTAGAAGGTTGCGTAAGGACAGTGGGAAAGAGGCTATACGAACCAGCAGGCGGAAGATCCAGGAGATCTATCTCAGCTCCTTTATCATTTCACTTCTTGCTGGAGGACACAAATGGATCTAGCCAAAAAGGTGGCCAGTGGGGTGTTAGTGGCCCAGGAGTTATCCTGACCATCTGGGTTACCCCCGAGGCTTTTAGTTCAGGATAAATGCAAGCCTGTTGCCTATTTTTAAACATAAGCTCTAGGAATACCAAGCCATTTGTATTTCTTATGCACTATAGCCCAAGCAAGTGAGAGGCAGACTCTCATTCAAAGGTGATGACAATAGACCACAGTTATTTGTTAATTCAACTAAAATTTATTGAGCCCTTAAAATATATGGGACACTATTCTAGGCAGTGCAGGAAAAACTAAAGAGTTATCTAATAGTGGGCATATATGAAGTCAGAATATAGTAAAGAAGAAGAATCAAAGCAATTCTGAAAAGGAAAGAAATCCCAGCAGATGGTGAATTTTTAATGGAAGAGTTATTCGATATAAACTATGACAGGTAGGACTAATTCCAAGGGCCCCAGATAGAAATAGGAGAACTGGTACCTCCAATGTGAGAGGAGAGCATTCATTCTAATTCTCACTCTAGTTATCATTAGCTCCATTCAAAGCATCATGTTTCCTACTGGGGAACATATTTGAAACACACATGAACTGTGCAGGAAGGAACTCTAGTAGGGAGATAAGATATACTCATAAGTAAACATGATGTAAGATAGAAAGTAATGCATTACATGGGTAGTATATATCCTTGTTCTGGAAACTGTTGGCATTTAGGAAGGTGATACTTGGCAGGACAGGAAGCCAAAGGCAGGGATTTGGTATTGCTTACATACATGTAACAGCATTTTAACTATATTATCTAATTTTAATATTTAAAAAACTGTTACAGGTAGATAGTACAGGGTGGGCTAAGATTTATTATCCTTGTTTTACTGATGAGGACACTCAGGTCAAGAGAAGAGGAATTTTGTTATCATTATTTGTTTCCATCCTCAACATGTATAGTTGACCTTTGAACAACACAGGTTTGAACTGCATGGATCCACTTACATATGTTTTTTCTTCGATTAACTACAGTTCAGTTGACCCACACTGTTTAAATTTGTGTTGTTCGAGCCAACTAGCAATTGGTAATTCATGTATACAAAAAGGCCAACTTAAGTTATACGTGAATTTCGATCGTGTGAGCACTCAGCACTTTTAACCCTTGGCATTGTTTAAGGATCAACTATAGTTTCAAAAGAGTCTTCTTGCTAAAGATAATTCATCCTAGGTTGGGTCAGAGTATCAATTGCTTTATTCTAGCTAATCAGCTAATTGGACACTATAAATGGTGCTTCTGAATGTTTTTGATTGGCAACCTGTATACTGAAGTTGTCTGAAGCTCAGTTTCCCCGTGTCCGGTGGGGGGAAATAAAACCTGCCCTACTTACAAAAATTAAATAGTGAAGTCCTTTAGAAAATGATAAATCACCATATAAAGGTAAGTGGTTAAGTTTTGCCTGGTGAACATTAAGTCCAAAGTCAATGTCATGACATCATTTTTAAAATTTATCTCAGTAAAAGGTGTTTAAAACCTGAAATGTTGAGACATATAAGGAATTTGTCACTAGCAGCAATACTGCACTATCAGTAAATTGTTCACATTCTACTTGGAACTAATATTTTCATTTAGCTTCAAAAGGCAAAAGAGATCAATTTCACTGCAATTTTACAGAGCTGCCTTGTTCAGCCTCACAAACAGATAAACATCGGTATACAGCACCACTGTGACTATGCTAAGATAATTGAAGGGATCCTGATGGACTTTCGAATTGGTTTTATAGATGTTGGTTTCACTTACAGTCCTATTGTACTTTTGGCACTTGAAAACATGCATCGATGTACTGCTAAACCATGAACAGAGGCAAACAATAACAAACAACAACAAAGAAACAGTTCTTGTTAATCTCTGACATGCAGGTCCTAATGTAACTTTGCAACTTTTTTCTTACAGAGAATCACTGAGCGTTAAAATGGTGGGAACTATTATTAGTCATTTACTCTCTGGTCTAGTTCTATGAATGCCAGATAACAGGCTGCATATCTGTGCTGCAAATTTGCAGTCTGTAATAGAATAGAGAGAGCTTCCTGAGATTAAAAAGAAAAAGGAAAAAAAAAAGTGTGGAGATTTACATTTGTTCCGTGGCAATATTTTTCTTCATGAATATGACTTTTGGTGTAATGGAATATAATAGGGATAATAATTTTGGTTGAGGCATGAATGCACATGTAAAAGCATCAAGTACGTGAAGGCTCTTACCAACTAGAGCTATTTTATTCTCTCCGTCCTTTTCTCCATCTTCTCTCTCTTCTCTAAATCGCTTTTCACTTACAAAGTCTACTCTTTGAACTGATATGGAGATCTTTCTAAACCAAAAGAAATGTGTTCCTTGCTGAATTTTAGAACGATGAACTGAACAAACCATGCCAGTTTTCATTAATCCAGAAAACCTTTCAACATCACAATCTCTCTCAGGAAGGAAATATTTTTACGGTTCTGTAAATGCTTTCTGATGTATAAATGTACCCCTGAAAAGACACCTGAATAACCTCAGCCACATTTGCTGTATTATAATATCAGGAATGCTGAGTAAAGGGCTTAAAAGACTTGATTGTTAGAGATGGGATTTTTGTGGTTAATGAGAGCACCTAAGAATCAACGTCTTTGTCTTTTAAAGGAGAGAGCTTGACTGCAATTTCTACATCAATCTCAGGTTAAGGAAATACACCTGAACATAGGAAAATATTTGGAGATTCACACAAAAGAGTGAAAATAAATTAGTTTTATTTTCATATGAGTGAAAATAAATTAGTTTTATTGATAATGGCCATGACAGAACTTCACATATGCATACAGTACCTAAAGCATGCTAGAGTTGACAACTGTGCTGCAGTTCTGATTGCTGAGGAGTCTGATAGTAACACACAGAGTAAACTTCTGCTCCAGAGTCAGAATGAACATGTGTCAACCAAGGTAATAGGCTGTGTCAACCAAGGTAATAGGAGTTGTGAAAAGAACTGTGCATTAAGCTTTATTGTGAAAAGGCTTCCTAATCACAACTGTACAACTGGGGAAACTGAGTTGGTAACATGGAGGATTTGGAGAAAATATTTTAGAGGTATTTCTCAGTGGTGGAGTTCTTTAGACGTTTGGATGTAATTAATATGTCCTATAGCCTTTCACATTTTTATCCTTACATCTCTACTTGATGCTGGAACACATAACAAACAGATAATTCAAGGTCTTTTAATTTGGGGGTAGAGTTTTAAAGATTAAAAAAGTACTTTCCCATAAACTAGCATAGTGGAAAAATTATTGACATTAAATTGTATATGCTTTCTTCATTTCTTTCTCTTGTCTTAAAATCAAGCAGGTAATAAGAGTTGGCAGTGTACTGCTTTTGGGCTTTTGCCATGGCTGAGAGATGAAGCAGCCTCTTCCTCCAGCATATGAAAAACATGAATTTATTGAGAAGACTATGTGGCATGTTGCTGAAAGGGCAGGAAACATCAGAGTACCCTTGTGATATGGGAGAGATCTAAGAGAATGAAAAATGAGATTTCTCTGGGTCCTTGGGTCTGGCTCCTGGGCATTACCCATCCCAACATACACCTAAGTTTGGAAAGAAAGAATGAGAAAGGTGCAAAGGAGAGTGACTTACTGGTATATCTAAAGAAGCCTGAAGTTCACACAAACCAGAGCCCAAAGTCCCAGGAGAAACCTGGGGCCCAAGGGACTTTGCACACGGAGATCGTGGCTGTCCTATCAGAAGCCCATGAGTAGTGATAGTCTATTCCCACTGTACTTGATTTTTACAACTCTATGAATTTTTGACTTAACAAAGACCACATGATGAGCTAAAGGTAAAGCAAAAGCAAAATCCCCGGTCTTGTAAAGCCCCACCTAGATTCCTTTCTGTTACAGAGCTCTAAACTCAGCTTTTCAGTTGAGACAAATTCTAAATTCTAATTTCACATCAGCTGCCAAAGAACTGACCTCCAGAAATCCAACTGCTAAAGCTAGTTTTCACCCGTAGGAATGTGGAAGAATTTATATATTTTATGACTGATTTTCAAGAACCCTGAACAAATATAAAGCATGTAAGCAAAGGGCTTTTTTTTTTTTTGGAAGCAACCCATTATCTATATTCAAACTAGTTGCTGAGATTCTTTGCTTCAGGGGGATGGAGAATAGGATAAGAAGGAGACTGTGCCTTATTATCACAATCTCAAAAAATATATATATCCATAAGGCTGCATTAATTAAAAAATTGCATTTCCATGCTTTTGACATGAATAAAAGCAATATAATAATCCAACTGTTTCATGCTGATTAGAATCTTTCTTATGCTTTTAACATATTTCAGATTACTATAAAATTAAATAATTACATAATTAATATTGAATATAATAATGCTTTTGTAGTTGTCCCCTCATCTGGGTATCTGTGTGTCAGTTTTACTGAGGTACGACTTACATACAATTCACTAATTTTAATTGTATTATGTTATGCGCTTGATAAATGGGTAGAGTCTAATAAGTACCACTACAGTGGTGACACAGAACATTTCTATCATCTGCAGAAAAATTCCCTCTTGTTCCTTTGCAGTCAATCTCCTCTCTTACTCATGGATTTTTGGCCACCGATTATTTTTTTCTTAATTTTAATTTGATAAGAACGCAACATGAGGAATATCCTCTACAGATTTTTGTTTACAGTACAATATTGCAAACTGTAAGCATAGTGCTGTGTAGCAGATCTCTTATTTATCTTGCATATCTGAAACTTAAAACCCATTGATTGGCAACTCCCATTTCCCCTCCTCCCAGCCCATAGCAACCACTATTGTATTCTCTGCTTCTATGAGTCTGAGTATTTTAGATTTCTTATATAAGTGGAATCTTGCAGCATTTGTCCTTCTGTGAAATCACTAGCATAATGTCTTCAGAGTTCATCCATGTTATTACATATTGCAGAATTCCCTTTTTTTCTTAAGACTGAATAATATTCTATTTGCATGTATGTACCACCTTTTCTTTATTCTTCTGTGGATGGGCATTTACACTGTTTCTCCATCTTGGCTGTTATGATTAGTGCTTCAGTGAACATGATAGTGCTAACATCTCTTTGAGACCCTGAATTCCATGCTTTTGGGTAAATATACACAGAAGTGGGATTTATGGAGCAGATGGTAGAAAATATTATTACTAGAACAAAACAAATATTAGAATAAATATTAGATAAAATAATTAAATAAGTAATTATTAAATTAATAAAAATAAATATCATAGTAGAAAAAACATAGAGGCTAGAAAAACCACGATTGTCTCAATAGGTGCAGACAAGTATTTGATAAAACTTAACAATTTTTTATGATAAAAACTTTCAACAAACTAAAAATAGAGGAAAATTACTCCAACAAATAAAAGCCATATGTGAAAAGCCCACAGCTAATATTACACTCTCTGGGGAAAACCCAAAAGCCTTTCCTCTAAGATCAGAAACAAAGAAAGGATGTCTGTCCACTGTTACCACTTGTATTTAATACTACTGGAAAGTCTTTGCCAGAGCAATTAGGTAAGAAAAATAATGAAAGGCATCCAAATCAGAAAAGAAAACAAAATTTTTCCATTTGTAGGTGACATGCTCTTATATATAGAAAACCTTAAAGACTTGCCCTACCCACAAAAAATGTTAGAAATAATAAAATATTTCAATAAAGTTGCAGCATGCAAAATCAACAAACAAAAGTAATAATTTGCCTTCACTATATTATCAAGAAATGAAGATAAAGTGAACTATTAACAAATACTCTTTTCCCAAAATACAAAAATAAAAACAGAAAAAAAAAAGCAAAGAATGGATCAGACAAAGAGAATACCAATAGCAAGGTAGAAGGCATAAACTCAGGTCCATCCATCATTACATTAAATACAAATTGTCTAAATATACTAAATAAAATGCAGATACTCTAACAATAGAATTTTTAAAAGATAGGAGCAGCTTTATAATGTCTTTAAGAAATGCACTTTAAATGTAGAGATGAAAGAAAATTAAATGTATATGATGGAAAAAGATATATAATGCAAATAATAAACATAAAAAAGTTAAAGTGACTATATTAATAACAAATATTATCAGAGATAATGATCAATATTAATGATAAACATTATATATAAAACTAAAACAACTCAGATTACATAATGACATTTTAGGACTCTCTTAACAAGTGTAGAATATGTATACATGGTCATTTCAAGTACAAAAGAAATATTCATCAATATTGATAATATTTTGTGTCACGAAACAAAGCTCAAAATTTAAAATCAATGGTTAAAACGCTACTTCTGTTGAACATTATGCTGAAAGTCTTAGTGCAAAATGCAAGAAGAAAGCAATAAAGTGAAATAGAATAAAAACAAAATAGAATGATGCAAATTGTAAATGAAGAATTAAAGCTATATTTATTTGCGTATGACACAATCATACACCAAAAAAGCTAATGAATCTACAGAAAGCTAAAGAAAAGTCAGCTTAGCAATACTATAGGGTATAAGAGAACATAAAAAGTAATTTTATTTCTATATATGGTCGACAACTATATTTTAAAAACATAATTTTAAGGTATTAAAAAAGCTTAAAACACACAGGGATAACTTTACAAAAGCTTTGCAAGACCTATATATTGAAAATAATAGGATATTGCTCAGAAAACTAAAGAAAAAACAAATAGGGAGATATATCACATTTATGGATTAAAAGACTCAATATTGTTAAAATAGAAATTCTTCTCAAAGTGATCTGTACATTTAATACCACTCTGTTCAAAATCTATGCATGCTCCCCTGTAGAAATTGACAGTCTAATTATAACATTTACATATAAATGCAAAAAAAACCCAAATTAACAAGAAAAAAATTGAAAAATCAGAACAAAATTGAGGGACTTATACGTACTGCAAATTTATATTAATGAAGAATGTGTGGTATTTGAAAAATATAGATATATAGGTCAATGAGACCAAGTAGAGAGCCCAGAAATAGACCTACACTTGAATAGCGAATTAAATTTCAATATGCCAATTAGTTATCTAATGGGAAAAGATGTGAAAAAAATAAGCCTCAATGTCTACCTTGCACCATACTGAAAATTAAACTCAAATACATCAAAAACTTAAGTGAGAAAACAATCACAAATTTTCTGGAAGGACACATGGGAGAAATCTTTATGTTTTGGGGGTAGGCAAAGATTTCTACAAAATGCACTAATCATAAAATTTTAAAAAATGGTAAATTGGCTTTTATTTAAGTTTAAATATTCTGGTTTTCAAAATTTCTCCTCAAGGAAATAGAAAACAAGCCACAGAGGGGAAGAAAATATTTCTAATAATTTCAAGTCAATGATAAAAAAAAAAAAAACCTATTTTTTAAAATGGCAAATGATTTTAACATATACTTCACAAAAGAAGATATACAAAGGGACACTTGATTTTTTACTTTTGAAGAAAAGTCCTGTTTTATTTCCAATCAAGATTAATATATAGATGTTGAATGTTTTAAAAATTGGGATGCCATAATCACATAACATAAATCATATAACTAAATAGGCACTGTAGCAAAACAGCCATTGCAACACACAGCCCTCCACTAGCCATATACAGAAAACTGGTAAAAAAGCTCATTCCTGTCTCAGTTCTGATAGTCCCTTCAGGACTGCTTGTTGTTCATCCCTGTTTTTCACCAAGTCAGGACTTGAAGAGATTCTCAAGTTATCTTGGAAATGATAATTAAAACTGCAATGAGATACGAGCACCCCTTTATTAGAATGGCTAAAATCAAAGCTTCCAAAAATATCAAATAGTAGGATGTGGATCAACCAGAACTACAACACTGTGCTGGTGACTGTGTACAACCACTTTGTTTGGCAGCTTCGTGAAAATTAAATATATACTTAACGTATGACTCAGCAATTCACTCCTTTGTATTTATGGAGAAATGAAAACATATTTCCACATGAATGTTCAGAGAACCTTAAAATACTAAAAACTAGAAATCTTTTGAGCATTCTTAAACAACAAATGGATAAACAAATTGTGGCATATTCTCTTAAAGGAATGTTCAACTATAAAAAGCAACAAAGAAAATCGCTTGTCATTATAAGACTCCAGGTGTTAAAATTTTCTTGTGATTATTAATAGCTGATTAAAAGAACATTTTAAGATACATTTTACAAAGTACTAAAAACAGTCTTCAGCATCAATTCTGTTTTGCGTGTCTATAGATATAAGCACTGAGCATTACATTCACTTGCACAAATAGATGAACAATGGAAGTTTTGTTGTAGCAATATTACTGAATTATTGGATCTCTCTAAATACTAGCAATCACATTGTTATCTACCAAAAAACGTGTTTTCTAAAATCTTTTTGAAGAACAGGAAATCAACTGATTTGTAAAATGATTTGGTACTAACTAGAGTCATTCACTTTTTCAGCACCAAAATCGATATTTCTTTTCTATGTGCATTTTAGATTTAAAAAAATTTTCAATTAGAGCTGACATTCAACATTATTTTATCTTAGTTTCAGGTATACAGTATAGTGGTTAAAATTTATATAACAACCAATATTTTTAATTGTCCCTTTGTTTGGTCTCCAGAGAGTTTTACCAGAGCAAAATATCATTGTAGATTCTGGATGGATGAGGCAAAACTATCTTTGTGAATTATGAAAGGGGAGATAAGAAAATAGAACATGCATAGAATGTTTTCAGGAAGATCACTTTCAGAAAAGAGCACATATGAGATGTCGAGGAATTGTAAATTGATTCCCCTAAAAGAATTCATGTCACAGAGTACCCTACTCCTTGGGGTGACATCCCTGGTCTGAAGACCACTGCTCTAACAGATCTCCATGCTTACCTCTTGCCTCCTGCAGTCCATTCTCCTGACAGCAGCAGCCTAAATGATACTCGTCTTATGGCTCTATTTCATTTTCTCAACTTTTATCACTGTCTAATATGGCTTGGTTCCCTCTTCTAATATGCTTCATGACAGCAAAATCAAAACTTGTCTTTTTTTTTTTTACTTCACAGTACCAAGAACTGAGTCCAGTAGGGTCTCGAAACATATTTTTCAAATGGGTGAATGAACCAACAAATTAGTACCAAGTAGTTTTTATAAGCATTACTTTTTAGAAAACATTTAGATATTGTTCAACAACAAGAATTGTTCTATATTTTTATGAGAATTTATTATTTCCTAAAGCTACTGGATGCATGTGGTATGTCTCTCATTTGGCTGTATGTCTCTAAGGAATCTTTGAGTGAGAGACAATGTAGAGAAGGTAGAAATTTCAACAAGTTCAATTAATTGCACAGTAGTTTCCCTTAGGACATTTCCAACACTGTTTCTAGGTCTTATTCATAAAAGAGCTTTCCTAAGTGACTGTAATAGACAGCATTTGTTTGAAAACTGTCACCTCTAGACCTGTGGCTTTATTGATTTCTACATTGCTTTTACTTTTGAGGCATCAAAGTCAGAAACGAAATGAATATAATGCTAAATGGCTGATTGTAAAGGGGATTATTTTCTCCAAAGAATTTTGAATAAATGTTGTGATTCTAAAAGGGTAAGATTAAGTAGTAATTACTGTCCTGAACTAAGAGTAAATTCTATTATTTCTATAGTGGCATTAAAGACAAAATGAGGCTGTAATTACTAAGAATTGACTAAGAATAAAATGGTGGACAAGATAAGAAGATATGAATTGAGAAACTATTTCGAGGGATAAAGGTCAGTATGAAATAATTAAACCTTAATGGAGAAGGGAACAGAGCAGAGGTTAGGATATTGAAAGATAATGGGACTAGAAGGAAATTATATCCAAAGAGAAAATGTTCCTCCCTCAAGCCCCTCATAAGGTCATCATGAAATACAATAGGATTATTCCATGAGAGAAATAAGTTAAATATCCACATTTGAAAATACTGTTGGAGACCTAAATTCAGTTTTAATTTTTTCTACTTGTTCTCTGTACACATTAATGCAGAATCCAGTTGGACCTATTTCTAAGATTTCCTTAACTAGTGGTAAAAGCTAATTAAAGTCCTACATACATTTCAAAAATGAGATTTCCAAAAACAAAAAAAAAAATTAAAAGTGGTTTGTGATTAAACTAAACAACAAAAAGATAAATTCTGAGTAATGTTTTTAAAACACAGCAAATATATGTTAGGTGCCATTGAAGTTATATAGTTTTATGTATGTAAGAGTATAAACTTTTTCTTATAGTTGGTAAGAAATTTCTATAGTTATTTTCAGTAAAAGGAGAATAAAATGTCTATAAAAACATATCTGATTTTTTTTCAACTGTCTATTTTCCCATTTGGTGGATTTAAAAAATTATTTTGAAGAAAAATGGTGGCTGACTTTATTAGCTCAGAACCAAATGTTTGGTAAGTCAATCACTTTCATATTTATAGTGTAAGGATGATAAAGGTCATTATAATTAGTCATGTGTTTTAGAATTTAATTTTTCAAAATTTGCATTTTTGTTCCTTTTTTGTTCTGGAATGTCACTTTATCAGGTTATCAATGACCAAGTGGGTTGTTGTGGAAAAAAAAAAGGAAAACTTAGCTTAGAGTTAGAAGAATGGATTTTGAGCCTTAATTTTATTACTTGTTATTCATATGATGTGACAATACTTCATAATTATGAATGTTAACTTCCTCATCTGTAAAAAGGAGAACCAAACATAATTTCCTCACATCATTATGTTAGGATTAACTGAAAATATAGCAAGAAGTCATTCATTAAAATATAAAGTGAAAAAGAAAAGGAAGCATATAGACTGTATGATTCTGTTTTTATGAAGTTCAAGAAAGACAAAACAAATGCATAGTGGTAGAAAACCAAACAGTGATGGTGGTGGGGGAGTGCGGTGGGTGTTAGGCTACTGACTGGAAAGGAAACACAAGGGAACATTCTAGAGAGATAAATTATTATATGTTTTTATCTAGGTGGTAGTTATAATATAAACATCATAGGGATGTGCACTTAAGATTTATGCATTTTGTGGTAGATTAAGCTTAAATAAAATATATAGAAGGAAGATATTGCTTTGATACTTATCCATGTTCCCAGGCATAGCCACAAGGGCAGGTGGGAACTGCTCCTTATTTTCTATTCTCAAGACTGGCCACTCCATTTTTTTCCTTCAATCAAATTTTGAACCAACATTAAATATCTACTCTGTGCCACTAGGCTTCATTAGCTGGCAATCACATCTATCATTTCCACTTTTGACAGCCTGGTTTGCCTGTCCTCTGCTTCACATGCCTGGGCTAAAGCAACAGAGAACTCTATCTCTATTCAGGGTATCTGACCCTGAAGACTATGGCAGGAAATGAAGGCAACACTGGGCAGAACCAGTGAGTTTTAGGCAGGCTGCTATATTGTTTCAAACTTGCTTTCTAAATTTCTTTTAAACTCTATTCATCTGGTATCCTTATAAAGGCATTCCTCAACAACTGTTTTGGTAATTCGCTTCTTGTCAATAGAGTAGAAAATTGGATAGGAGAAAATGGCTAGGGAAGTCACATTGAAGATTTCAGAATATCCATATTGTTCCATAGGCAAACCCTCTATAAGCCAACTGTTGGAAATACCATGTCCAAATTCCACCAGAGTTCTCATTGAGCCTTGAGTGGCTTCTAGATCCTTCAATATACAGGCAAAGTTGCTTTCAAAGTTACATTACCACTACTCAAACCTATACCCATACCATTCCTGAAAGTAACTTAGCATAATGTTATTTTTTATCAAAGAATTTGCTTGCAAACTAGACCTTACATACTGTCTCAAAATAATTTGTTTCCCTACCCTTAACAATTTTTTAGTTGATAGAATTTGCACGCTTTGCACGTGTTGGTATCCCAAACTGCCCGTCTCTAGCCAACATGGTGGCTGGGTCACCCAGGAAATTAATCTCAGAGTGGTGTGTGACAAGGTGTGCACTCTGCACGCACTGCTCTGAGGTTGCACTTCTTCATGAAAATAAGCTCATGTAGGTTCCATACCATTTCTCCTCTGTGGAACTAACACCTTCCTTGACATTTCTAGTGTTTTATTCATGTTGAGTCTGAATTTCATTTCTTTCCTATTTTCACAAGACATTAGAATCACAATCCATTGAAAGCACAGTTTCTAGTTTTCTTTCTTCCCACACATTTCAGAAAAGTCATCCAAAGAAGATGTAGGTTAATATAGACCTGGAGCCCTTCTATTTGCAGAATAACCATTTATTTGCTCTGTCTGGAAGACTTTTTCTCAACCTTTTGCACTAAGAGATACAGAATAACTTGTTTTTAAAGTAAACTTAATCATTTATATAAACTTCTGTTGAAAATGAATATGTTTTCAGAGCTTGAGCTAATCTAGATCATGTTTGAATCTTCATAATAATGATGTGTGGCAATAAATCTAATATACTGTGATGCTAATTAAGTTTATTCACATCTTGCTGAAGGCGTTAAAAGGAGGTAGCTAATAAAAATATACTTCCAAACACAGGACTGTATTAAATCTATTATCTATCTTCATACACATATTCATAGAATATATGATGTGAGTACAGTATATATGTGTGTATGATGTTTACATTTATATATATACATATATATTATGTCTGTATATTGTATGTGTAATCTAGTTCTACCAGTTCAGAAAAGTCATCCAAAGAAGATGTAGGTTAATATAGACCTGGAGCCCTAGTTGAAGCATAAGTGGGAGAGTATAAATTATAAAATACTCATTATCTAAGAGTATTTCTCTTGCTATATATTTTTTTTTTTTGCTATTTGCTATATTTTCCAAAAGAAATTATTCACATGAGGTATTTTATACGAATGTTTGATATCAAACATTCCTAGCTTTCTTCCTTACTCATTGATCATCTCTTTATAGCCTTTTTTAGTGGGTGGGACTTAATAACTGAAGTTTAGACACTGGAGTGTCCAGGAACATTTCCATGGACCTTCTACCTCTCTGTACATACATTCAACTTCCTTGTAATCTTAGCTAGAAGGTTGGCTTTAAGTAACATTCCTAACTCTTTATCTTCCTTCTGGACCCCTTCTGTGAAGTTCAAACTCAGTTACCCATGGGGCATCTCTATTTGAATATCAATAAATGCTTCAGAACTAAATTTGTGTAATGCAAAACTCCTGATCTCTTTAAAATCTGTTTTCATTGCAGTCTATCCCATCCTTTCAGTTGCTCAGGCAGTAATCTTGGAATTTTTTTTCTAATTCTTCTCCTTTACACAACACATATAATCTATTAGAAATTTTGTTGCTCCACATTCAGAATAAATTCAGAATTTGACCACTATTCATTTCTTCCACCACTGCCACCTAGCCCAAGCCACCATCATCTTTTGCCTGAATTAATGCAATGAAATGCATCCCTAAATAGCTGACCTATTTCTCCTCTTGTCCCTACATCTCTGAGAAAGCAAATGAAGAACAACCAGTTTATGTATGCTCAATAAAGAGCTTTTGAACATATTCAAGGCCATGTCCTTAAAATATGATCTCAAAGGAAATGTAGAAATTGATTTCAAGTGACTATTTCAAAAATCTTTTTTTTTTTTAAGTCACAGACATAAAATAAAACTAAAACTCAAGGGAGACAATTCTAAATGGAACTAAGGTAAGTGACCTAAAAAGAACACTATTCACAGCAGAAATAGAATTTCCATGTCCCCGCTCATTAAGACTATTCCTCACTACTGTATTTAAGACTATAATAACCTGATCTCAGCCCTCACTAGCTTTCCTTATTCCCTTGATCATTTTTATGTTTCTTAACAGTACCATCAGCATAGTATATATTTAGTTATTTATTTACTTCTATATTTTTCAGTTGGTTTTCCCTATTAGGGTATAATGACATGAGGGCAGGTTTCTTTTTGGTGTTTTGTTCACATTGTATCCCTAAGTCTAGAACAGTTAGAATTAGTACCTAGTGTATAGTAAGTTGCATTCTTTGGTCCCAGTAGAAAATAGAATTCTACTCAAATAGCAAGAGGGTTTTATATGTGTATTATATCTGTGTGTGTGTGTGTGTGTGTGTGTGTGTAATATAGACAGTAGAGATGTATGTGGAGTGATCAACAAGGGATTTGGGGCACCCAGAAATTAGATGAATAAATCCTTAATCCTGAGTCACCAAGAGGAATATTACAGACACTAAAGAGGTCTTGATGCTCAGTGAGAGCTAAAGTCAAGGTGGAGGGTGACCAGCAGGAGTGGTTGTCCTAGAGGGAAAGGGAATGGCCCTGGTAATACAGCATGAAGTGGTGAAGGAGGAAGGGGTATATGCCCTGACCTCTGCTGTCTCCTGCTCTTGAATCTCTTTCTCTTGCTGTCTACTGGCCAAACCCAATGGAAGGCCAAGATCAATGGAACCCAGCAATTTAGGCCAGGGATTGGCCTCCGGGCATAAAGTCAGGCAGAAAAGCATGAGAATGAATCTGAGGGACAATCAGAGAACCACCAGCTCATGTACACTTAATACATATCCATGGTACAAATGCAAGGCCAAATGTCCTTAAAATATAGTTTCAAAAGAGACTTAGAAATTGAATCTAAATGACTGTTTATCTCAGATAACTTACAAAATGTCAAGGGCTTGAAATCAAAATAAAATGCAGAAGAGCCAATTCTAAGAGGGGTTAAGGTAAGGAGGTTCTAATATGAGCTGCGAAGGAAGGGTTATTTGCACAGTGGACCTTTAGGTCAAAATAAAATGTTCACATGAATAGGTACATATAATATCTTCAAATTTTCTAGTTCTGTGTAAGTTCTATCTTTAACTTCTGTTTAACTAGGTGGCATTCATGGATTGTATCATTAATTCAACTTCCTGCCATGGTATAGCTCTCTGCTGTTCACCTTGCATGTAGGCAAGGCTTAAGGGCTTCACAGTGATGACTGATCAGATAACAGGACCAATCTGTAAATGCCATGTGGTTCCTATTTTCCTTGGTTGTATATCCCACTTTTGATGAGTCAAGAGATCTAGGCACTGATTTGATATCAGAAAGTCAGAATAGCAGACATCACAGCCAACCCCCCTACATGAAACAGGAAGGAAAATGTAAAAGTCGACTTTCATATCTGAGGCTGCAGGAAGGAATTCTTTTAAGTAGTAATACCACCTGGAACTAGAATTTATGATTTCTGTAAATAGTAAGGAAACAGGTAAGAGATGAAAACCACAAAGGAGCTGCTGAACCTTTCTGTTCTGAGGAATCCCAGGAGCTCAAAAAACCTCCTTTGGTTCAACTGCACTTTATACTCTGTCTACAGATTCACTTCTGCTTCAGGAAGAAAGCTTGGAGAAAAATCAGCCTGTGGAGAGCCAAGAAGTTAGAGTCAGGGGTTATGCTTGCGTGATTTTATCTCTTCTCTTAAGTAGTTGGGTTTGGGAAGAAAGACGTAGAAAAAGACAGAAAACAATAAATGGAGAGATATAGTTGCCTGTTTTTTTGGTCCTGTAGATGAAAAGCACATAATGCTTTCCCTCCACTTGCTCTCATCAGAGGACCACGGAATGGGACAGTCAGAAAAGAAAGAGACAAAACAGCATGTCTCGTGCCATGTCAGGTGCAGGCCCATCCATGTAGCAGCCCGCAGCGCTATCCTCCCTGCAAAGGGCCTGTTGCTGGCACATTATTGCTGTCTTTGACTCAAGAATCACTAAAGGCATTTTTCCCCCTGTAGCTATGAGGTGCTGACCTCACTGCTGGAATTGAAAGATAAGAAAAATGTTTTAATCCGTATGTTAATTATTGAAATTAGAACTGCAAACAAATATTTTGAGAAACTCCAAGTTGCTTCCAAACGTGGCACTTTCCATTTTAAGCCCAAAGCATAATTGTGTATTCAAAGGCTCTGATCTTCCCTAAGATTCATGCATTATGTATGGCACACTTCCCTGGGACACGAAGGATGTCACGCTCCGCATCCTGCTGAAATGGGGAAATAATTTCAGACAGAGTTTGACTTGAAAAAGTATCAAGACTAAAGACAAGGAAAGAAAACGTGGAACCCACTTTTGGGGACTCAAAACTTTAATAATATAGAGGCTCTCTATTGGGTAAAAAGAAATTAAGAAATTAAAAAGAATGTTGAAAACTATAGAAAAACATTTTTTTTGCCCCCTCCAAAAAGTATGTCTGAAAGAGGTTGTTATTGACCAAGGGTCAGCACAGTCTTTCTGTAATGGTCCAGGTAGTAAATATTTTAGGCTTTGTGGTGACATGATCCCAACATAAAAACTCTGCCATTGCAGAGCAAAACAGACATATGTAAACAAATAAGTGGCATTGTGTCCCAATTAAATTGTATTTACAAGTCCAGGTGGTCAAACAGATTTGGTCTGGAGGATGTAGTCTGAAAGCTCTTGATGTAAAATATGTACTTTTACAGATTAACTAATAATTTTACAAGGCAAGTTAAATATTTAAAAGCATACAATATTCTTCTTTTGTAAGGGGATTATTTCCTTATAGGTTCCTGGCCTCTTTCATCAGCTGGATGAGTACAGATTTCCTCACATAAACATCAATTAAGAAGGAAGACATTTACATTGCCAACATCAAAGTGCTCCTGGGAACAGATCAAGCATCCTGTCTGCTTTAAGTTTAACATTTCTATCATCAAGTATAACAAAATCTTAATATTTCAAAGCCAGGCCCACAAACATTTTCTCTAACTTCTGCCTCAAAAACACGTATTAAATTCAGCCATGGGTACCCTAGGCAGTTCCATTGCATTGACTTTCTGCTGCTCCAGGGAAGGCCAGGCTAAGTAAATTTGAACATTTGTCTATAGCAACTCCATTCAGAATCTCTATTTGGAGATTCCTGTCAAACCAAATAGAAAGGGGAAGAATGCGATAGCATACCTTTAGGTTCACTGCCTGATTCTCATTTAGTTGTCTAACTTCTTTTAGTCTCTGGGCACATCTGTGAGTGCTTATATTTATGGCTGATTTATGGTAAAGGTTTGATTAAGATATCTCCATATTTTGCAATGCTTAAGATACCTCCATATCATGTATGCTTAATATGCAGAATGGACCAGGCAGAGAGCAGAATTTCAACTTCAGCTCAAGGTCAAACTAAAATATGTCAGTCCACACAGTCAAGTCATTGAGGTTGGCCAAATCATTAGTCTATTCACAAAAGCCTCCTGCTTCTATGAGGTATCGTTGGTCCATCTGGGAAACCCAAGGAAACAGACTGCTTTCAAGACAAGCTCTATTTTTTGGTCATGCCTCAGCACAGATGTTTCAACTATATCAGTACAGTCTGTTATCATAAACTGAAAAATTCATAATAATTACATTTTTTGTGTGTGTTCAGAGGTAAATGGAATTTTTTATTTAGGGACATTAGTTACTACTCATGAAAACACATCTAATTGCTTTTGCTCACTCATATCACTTAATGTGCTGTACTCTGATGACATTTCTAATATGATCTTGAAAACAGGTAAACTCTTTATGTACAGAGTAAAAATTTAAATAAATGCAATAAATTAAAATGAGTATGGGGAGAATTTGACCAACAAATAATTGAGTTGAAACCATTTAACAAAAAATTCACTGACCAAGCAGCCTTATTTTGCTAACTCTAGCTGGAAACTCTAGCATGGCATATGTATGGAAGAAGCCTTCCAATAGTCATAAGTAGAAGTGACATCAAAAGAATATGAAAACGCAGTGATTTGTGTCTTCAGGAACCTTTCCTTCTCTCATTTTGTGTATGTGAATTTGTGGGTAGAATCTGCTTTACCTAACCCAATCAAGGTACTCCCATTCCCTTGCCACAGAGTCTGCCTGAGACAACCTGTTCTATGCCAACCAACACATAGCATTCTCCTTGTGCTTTGCACATATAATTAGGGCCAGTGAGACAGAAAGAAAAGTTCTAGTGGTTATACTAAAAAGGGGTTACGCTCACATCAGGAAAGCCATGCCATGCCTTGAAGACATCATTGCACAATTAAATCAAACCCACCCTAAAGCTAGACCATCTGGTCATATAACCTAAATAGTACTAAATGTTTTATAAGTATAATTTATATTTTTAAATTATAAAGGACTTCAACTACATAGAAAAGCAGGTACACACTAGGACAAATACCTACATACTTCATTTACATTAGGAAATATCGACACTTTTCTACATTGCTATTAAATCCTTTTTTAAAAACAGTGTTTAAAATGTTGTAAAATGACTTAATTCACAGTTCTGCACTCAAATGATTAGGAATAGAAGTAGAATTACTGTGGAAGCATTACCAATGAATTAATTCTGTATTCTAGAGGGAGGATACCTCTACTTTTTAGAGAGTTCAGGTTAAAAGCCTAAGATAAATGCAGTAAATAATATTGCCTTGAATCTGAAAACATGATTGAAGTGATGATATAAGTCATCATGCAATGTTGACCAACTTGAGCTTCTTATATCACACTAGGATTATAAGAATGGAGAATGAGCCATAGAAACAGAACACAATATTTTCCTTTATCATTCCTGACTAAAGCTATGCCAACATTTTGATAAGGTGGCCACAAGTAACTTCCAAATGATGGGTTCTCTTCTCTTCATATCCTCATTACACTGTGTCTATGGGATTCCAGCATAAAGACTGATGCTAAAGAGAGATAATTAAATTAGACTGAACCAAAGAACCTTGGAGACCATCATTCTGCAGCTCAGATAAAGCTGTCCAGGGAAGCAGCTGTGCCTCCTTATAAACTTTCTTTTCCTGTTTGCATGGGCCCTGTTACAGCTGCCACTACAGATCTGAGAGTGCTGTGCCAACAGCTCTAATAACCTAAGACACACCTAACTTTGAGTCAAACTGAACTATTAATTCAATTACAATTGGTCTGAGTTGTTTCCAGAATTTCTGGAGCCTAATGCAGATATAACAATGTCCTACCTTCCTCTCTACTTAGTTTCATCTAAAAAATCCACTTTCCCTTCCTTTCCTGACTTTACCTCAATTTGTGTACAAATAGTAAAAATATATGCAGATAACACGATTGCAAAAAGAGATCCACATTCAAAAATATACCCATAAATATTCGTAGAGTCCATTGTTCTAAAACTTCCCCCCAGAGACCAGGAGTATAAAATCATGTTTGAAAACCATATTAGAGCTCATATATAAGCAAAATAACTAATATTGGATTAGAAATATCATTTGAAAATAAAACAATATAACAATAATTTAATTTCTTTTCTTTTTGTATGTCATCACTTACCCCTCTTATTCCAATTTTGTCAAACTAAATGTTCAAAAATGTTTACATTCTTCTTAAAATAAATGTCAGCATTTGATTTTTATTTTAAATATATCTTCTCTTTTCTTGGTTATTATAGGTACTTACTATATGTTAAATACAGGGATGGATGAATAAATTAATAAATGTCAAAATATTCATATTAAACATTTATCTTCATATTTTGAGCAACCTGATTGGATATGAGAAATAAAAAAAAGTATTCACATTTAACACATAAAGTGGCCATCAAATTGCAGGCTTTAAAGCTATGTTTCCCAGGGCAAACCAGTATTCAATGAAATAGCATCTAACTCAAGTTGTAGTAATCTAATAATGGTGATAAGAAGCTATGAAGAATCTACTAAATACTGAAACAGAGTTGCTCAGCAAAAATTTAACTCAGAAAAGGACAAGGACTTCCTAAGAAAGACAGTCAGTATATGTTAGTATAACTTATGAAGAAAGGCCAATATTTTAAAATGAGACTCACATTGCCAGAGAAAATAAAAACTAAAAAATAAATAAATAAACTAAGAGCTGTTAGTATATTTGTGCAGACACAAGTAAGTGGCCAGCCAGCTCTAGATGTTAATAGAATATAAACATAGTGAGCTAACAAAGTTTCTCAAACAGTAATGTATAAATGAATCACCTGCAGATCTTGTTCAAAATGCAGATTCTGATTTTTTCTGTCTGGGGGAAAGCCTACATTTCCAAGCTTCCAGATGATGCCCATGATGTTGGTTCATGGACCATACATTTTGTAGCAAAGAAACATGATCCTCAGAATGAATCCAGGTAACGACTATGTCTTATAGAATGTATGTTGTGTATATAATTTTATTATGTGCACATACACATATATTCATTCACAGTTTAATTCTCAACAAGTCCTGTTGTTGATTTTTATTATGAAGTCTCATTGGCTGGCTAGGTAAGCATCCTTTTCATATGAACCCATTCACCATTTTTTTTTTTAAAGTGTATTGGATGAAGAGTCTTAGGAAAGTTACAAATTCTCTGAGCATCAGTTACATCATCCATGATTTGGGCTGTTCACCTGGCCTTTCTAAATCCTTGCTTCCCTAATTCTAGCTGAGTAACGATAAGTGTTATCTAAACCTTATTAGCCTCAATTTTCCTATTTCAAAATTATTAATAAAATATGCACTTTTGAAGATCAAACAGGCTATTAACTTTTAAAAGCTTAGCACAATCTTTGGCACATCATGAATTCTCATTAAATGGCAGTTATAAATACTAGTAATCCAATAGTATCAACCATTTTTTAAAGAACTATTCAGGTTTATTTTTATTTTTATGACTTGAAAATTAGTCTTTTGTCTGTGAGTGTGCCTGAAGATAACTATAAAACTTTTTATTCCATTACTTATTTTTTTCTGTCACCTTGTTTAATTCTATTCATTGCATCTTCTTACTAAGAAGCTTAGTATTCCAGACTAAGAACGTCCTCATAAAATGTTCTTTATTATGCCAGTAACTCATAAATGTAGGTCAAGTAAATATAAGTGGGGTGTGAAATGAAGTCTTCAGAGTTAATAGTGCTACTGACCAAGAGTCAAACATTGTTAGTGTGATTATGATGGCCTGGAGAAGCCACCCTACCTTCAGAACAATGCTTTTCTCCTATTTTACAGCAAATATTCTGGGGGTTTTAGGGGGTGTTTTTCACTTTCAGAGGAGTCCACGACTTGCCATTTCTACTGCCACTTAGTACAATACAGTTGTTTTTCTTCAAGTCATTATAAAGCATCAGCCCATTACAGCACATCAAGTAATTAGAGCACATTATGGGCTTCCAGAGACCTGAAGAAACACCATGAATCTGCCACACAAATTTATAAATAGATGGAATCAATACACAGTGAAACCTCAAAAACTCATGCTATGCTAGTTTAGAATTTGTGATTTATCAACATAGGTCTGACAGAATTTGCTTTTGCATTATGTGTGGAAGGAAAAAAAATTTCTGATAAGCAATTTAGCAAGTTCATCTACTTTTGTTAAAGAAAGCAGTCCTGCACCACATAAAGAGGTTTCAGTCCTCAATGAACCACATATGATGGTGGTCCCATAATATTATAATAGAAATAAATACTTCCTATCCCCTAATGACGTCATAGGTGACATTATGCTCTAGCGTAACAATTACTCATGTGTTTCTGGTGACACCAGTTGTTAATAAACCTACTGTGCTGCCAGCCATATAACAGTATAGCACATACAGTTATGTATAATATTTAATACTTAGTAGTGATAACAAATGACAACATAATTGGTTTATGTATTAATTATACTATACTTTTCATTGTTATTTTAGAGTGTACTCTTTCCAATTATTAAAAAAAAAATCTTTGTTGTATAACAGTACACTGTGTTATGCTGGCAGCAGCCTCACACATCTCATGTCTACCTTGTTTCCTGACCACATCATTTTCTCTTGGGCGTGAGTTAATCTCTTGTATTATAAATTTAGGTAGCCCAAGTGTACAGTGTTTATAAAGTCTGCAGCAGTGTACAGTAATGTCCTTGGTCTTCACACTCACTCAACACTCACTCACTGGCTCACCCAGAGCTACTTCCTTTCCTGCAAGCTTCAGTCTTGGTAAGTGTCCTATACATATCATATTTTTAATGTATTTTTCTGTTTTATAAATGTTTAGATACACAAATATTTACCATTGTATTATAATTGCCTATAATATTCAGTACAGCACCATGCTGTACTGGCTTGTAGCCTGGAGCAATAGGCTGTACCATATAGTCTGGGTGTGTAGCAGGCTATACCACCTAGTTTATATAAGTGCACTCTATGATATGCACACAATGACAAAATTTCCTAGTGATCCATTTCTCAGAACATATACCAGTCATTAAGTGGCACATGACTGTATATTATATTAAGGCATTTTACACAGGTCCAAGGGGATAAAATACCAACACTGCTTTCAGTTCATTAAAACAGATTCTGCAAATCTTTGACAATATTATTAATATGCCTTCTTGAATATTATAAAATAAAATTTTAGAAATCATTCAGAAGGTCTTTAATTGAGAATTTGTTAAGAAGGGGTAGAGAGCTGAACATTACTGGGTAATCTGTTAAATTAGAAGGTTTTACAGCTTGAGAAACTTACTTTGTGGAAGAACTTGAGCTTTCACTTACATAGACTGAATTTCTTTCACATTAAATTTACCTCTTTCAATACCAAGGAACCTAAAATTCAAGTATGGTACTGCATAATTGATCTAGTCAATTTATTCAAATGTGTACATTTAACTACTTCAATACAAACAGGGAATTTTTAAGTGCAAATATAAATATTTCATCTTAGAGCTATAAGTTATCCTGTTTGGGTTATCAGAACCTGTGGCAGTGCAAAGGACACACAAAATTTACATCATGGGGTTTCAAGTGACTAGACACTAGCTTAGAAAATAATACCAAATTATATCATCATTTAGAATTATATATATCATCATTTAGAATTATAAATATACTATGCTGGTTTATACTTCAATACACGTTTGTTTATAATGTTTGTACACATATAAATTTATGCATTAGTAATTTAAAAAAATAGCAACAAAATAGAAGAAATAGCTTTATTTTGATTTTATAAATCTGGACCTTAAAAAAAAAATGCTACCTAGATTTTATGAGTGCATCACTGAGCATCCACAGCATTGGTTCTCAAATTTCAGTTTGCATCAGACTCATTTGGAGGGAGGGCTTGTTAAAGGAGCTTCTGATTCAGCTGGCCTGGGGTGGAATCCATGAGCTTTCATTTCTAACAAGTTCCTTAGCTTATGTTGACACTGCTGGCCCTGGCAACGACACTTTGGGTGCCACTGCTCTAGAATATCTTATTTTTATTTAGTGTACACCATAACTACATGTTCTTTTTTGACTCTTATTTTTCCCCATTATAGCAAAGATTTACAGAATTTGTTACCATGCTCTAATAATCATATTGTTTAAACTAATTATTAGAATCATCTGAATACTTTAAAATACATAAATATCTGGGCCTCGCATCATTCAACTTAAGGTGAGGCCAGGGATTCTACATCAGTGGTTCTCAAACTTTGCTGCTTATCAGAATCTAGAAGGGAGCTTTTCAAAATCGCAAGGCCCAGGCTGTCTCCCACACTTATTAAGTCAGAATTTCGGTGTGGGATTTGGGTCTAACTAAATCACCAGGTGGTTCCAGTGTGCAGTCAAAGCTGAGAACCTATCTGCATGCTTGAAAACTGTAATATTAGGAGTCTATATTCCAAGGTATACTCTATTGCTCTCTTCCTAAAGGGATTACGATAATCACACACACAAAAAAAACTGATCTCTTTTTCTCTCTTTCAAACAGCATCCTGATCACACATTTGTGTTTTCTCTATCACTCTTAAACATCTAGTTTTTAAATATTTATAAATGTTCTGCTGTAAATACATACATTTCAATTTCTATTTATAAATAAGACATGCTATTTTATTAGATTATTTTAACACTTTCTGATCTCTCGATACCAAGAGGAAATATATTTTAGGAGGGAACAATAAACCAACAAACTTTTTTGTCAGTTTTGAGATCTTAGACTAAAGCTGCCCAATAGAACTTTCTGAGTTAATGAAAAATTTCTGTATCTGTTCTGTTTAATACAGTAGCTACTATCACATTTTGTTAAACTGTAATTAATTTAAATTTCAATAGTCACATGCAGCTACTGGCCACCATATTGGATAGGATAGTCTTAAGCAATAAAGATAATCTAGCACAAAACTGGCCTGAAAAGTACTAGCAAATATTTTCTAAACTTTTTAATGATTTACTATGTGCTATGCTTTGCGTTATGAAAGGATATGCATTATTTCATTTGATTTTCACACTAAGCTGTTAGTAAAATTTTTCTATAGAGCTAGAGAGTAAGCATTTTAAGCTTTTGTGCCACACAATCTCTGATACAACTTCTCAACTCTGCCGCTGTAGTGAAAGCATCCATAGACAATCTATGTATAAATGGGTGTGGCTGTGTACCGATAACACTTTATTTATAAAATAGGCAGCAGGAATGATTTGGATCAAAGGACATAATTTGTAGACTACTGTTTATCATAATTCTATATTTTAGAGGTGAGATAATAGCAGAAAGTGAGTGCATAGCCACTCCAAGCAAAGAACTCATTTCTACTACAAACACTTGCTTCAATATTCACCTCCCTATTTCTGGTTATCATGATACTGGAGCCATAACAGGCAATTTCTTGACATTAATTATCCGTAATTAGAAATTTCTTTCTTCACTTCCTTCCTGGTCATCTGTTTAGAGACAAATGTCCTTATATTATTATTAGGCCTACTATTAAAACATATTTGTAAACTGAAACTTTATGGTGCAATTTATGGTTCCGACTAGTGGACAGAAAGGAGAATTATTACACAGCAGTTAAACATTTATGTTGAGTGTATGTATATTATTGTTAAATACAACTATAAGAAGCTGATCTGCAACATACATTTATTAGTTAACCTAACAGTAATTAAATGTCCATTATGTTCAAGGTTAATGCTGGGTACCAATGTGAAATATGGGAGAATACAACATGATTCTTCCTAGGGAACTTAGAGGCTGAGTAGGGAAATTCAATGTATATAAATGACTATAATAATACAGGTTGACTTAAGAGAGGTAGAGCCTAAGTATTAAGAAGTCCAGAGAAGCTAGAGATCACTTTTCACTAGATTTGAATTCAATTAATGTTCCCCTACTAAATGTCTACTTTGCTGGAAGTTTTGCTAGTCTACTGGCAGAAAACCAAAGAAGAAAAATATTAGTTTGCTCATTTCTTTAGTTTAAGATATTATTAAATAGAAAAAGCATAAATACAGTCTTCAAATAACTGATAGAAATTCCAAAAGGCTAATTTCAAAAGTATTCCACAAACTACATAACATAGCTAGTCAAGAAAATCAAAAATAAGAAAGATGACTGCACACTGTAATTAGTCTGTGAAAACTCACATTCTATGAAAGGACCAATGTGATACTAAAAAGTTTGTGTCTACACAACAAGCAATGTCATGATTTATTACGTGACATCCTGGTTTACAATACAAAAAAATTTTAAGTTAAATTGACATAACTATCATCCAACAATCAATAGGGTCAAAGACTTTCAAGTCTTTACATTGTGTAATATAAAATAAATTGTGTCAAAATGTGTATAGTTGACATAAAAATCTTAAATCTCTTGAGGTAGAACTGTGTGATGCTTGGGGTGAAGAATTTTGTAGTAACTATGAATAGTAAAAGACGGTCAATAGTAAATTATTAGTGGGATGAAAGCCAATTTGGCATATATCTGCTGTAAAGCAATAGGATTCGATACAGCAGAAACAATTTATGGAAATGTAACAACAATGAAAATCCCTTAGTACATACATTAATTTTTCATTCACATTTTAAAAAATGCCTTTCTCTATATTTACAGTATACTTATTCTCTGCTTCTCCTCCCCCTCCTTATTTTTCTACTTTACCATTCCTTGTAAATGCACCGTGTGTGGCCATTTTCAGGTATTTCTTGGGAACGCTATTAGATATTTTACTTTTTTTCCCATTTAAGTGAATTATAAGTATACTGCCATTAATCCAAAATATATACTTGAAAATATCATGGTGAGGAAAAGCACATTATTTCACACCTGTAAGTCAGATGGAAAGTAAAAACTATTTTTTCAGCATCTAAATAGGTGAGTATACAATGCTGTGTTTTTACCTGAATAGAACATAGTATTCTCAATTACAGTAATACTTCCTTTAACGGTATTCTTATTTCATTGTGGACATGTCATCCATCTGTTACATTGATATTTGAGCCAAATTATGCCATCCTAAATAAGACCCTATTTCTCAGAGGTGAAATTTTAGGTTCTTTCAAAATCTATAGGTTGTCTAAAACAAGAAATATGAAAATACTACATCAGCTGACAAAATAATAGAAAAAAAACAAAATTATTTTTATTTTAGTTGTTTATTATTACTTTTTAATATAAAGTGTCTGTTTTCCCTCCTACAAAAGTAGTGTGCTACAAAACAATGCTTTGAGGGACCGAGAAACAACAGTATAAAAACTCATTAGAAAATAGATTAAACCAACAGAAAAAGATTACTTTATTGTTTCATTTAAAGACTATAATTTTGGTGCTAATGGGTTGGTATATTTTAACAGGGAAGAGGTGTAAAGTCAGTGTAACATTCAGAGGAGACTTGAAACTCTCTTTAGAGGTGGCATGCATATATTTTATCCTAAAACATAATCATAGAGATATGTTTTTTTATTATTATAATCATTGTTATTAATTTTAATGTCCACAGAAACTATCTCAAATCTTTAAATAAATGTGATACTCTCACCTCCCATCTTTCCTAAAGTTAAAATATATTACATTTGGAGAGCAACCCTGATACTGTCAGGTTTGAAGGTCAGCAAAATTAAACTATATCCTGAGAAATCAATAATGGATAATTGACAAGCTAAATGCAGACTTACAAAGTATTACATACTCTAAAAGATGCAGTTCAGATGTACTCTTAGTGAAAAACTTGCATAATATTCTTAGTTTTTAATGTTGCATAAGAAGAAAAATAGTTTATGCATTATAGTAATTTGTTAATATCACTTATTTAGTGCAGATTAAATTCTTGCACCAAAAGACAGAAAATTAAGCCTGGAGTCAATATAAGATATTATTTTTAAAATTTCTTATCAGAGCAGTATTAAAAGCAGTTCAATAATGCTGTTTAAAGTAGATCTTTTAAAAACAGAATGGCAACTTAGCGTTAGAACAAATTTTTTTAACTTAGATGGAAACTGATAAGCTCAAAATTAGTTAAAAGAGGTTTGTAAGTAAAGATGATAAAACAAAAAAATTGTTTTTTTATATACTGTTGTGGGAATTTAAAAATAAGTTTCTCAAATACAGAATACATATTTACAGTTTTAAAGTTGAACAGTCAATCCAAAAATATTCACTAAAGAAATTACAGTTACAAATTTAAAAACATTTCACTTGAAACTTATTGGACGTCATTAACCAATGTCACCATTAAAAAAAATTAGAAACCATTTATTTTTTTTAAAGAATATTTCTGTGGTAGATAGCTAAATATTTTGGTAATTATTTTTCCTCCACAGGAAGTTCTTATTCTTCCTGACCAAGATCACAAATTTCAACAAGGGTGGCTAGACATTGTGACTTCGTTTCATCACCTATAAATGAAAATATCTGTGCATGCTAGGCAGGTGATACAGAGACTATGCAAATTTCTGCCTGACACGTCTTTTTATTTAGTTGTTAGCCCTGAACTAAAGTGCAAGCTAAGGATCTGGTTTCATCACAGAAATAATAAGACTAGATTCAGGATATGGATGTCTTTATACTCAGTGAATGAGTACACTTACCATTAAATCAGCAAACTCTTAGTGCTAGTATCACTAAACAAATCTATAGCATGTACATATGTGTGACTCATGTAAAAAATAGCACAACTGTGAAGTCTGATTCCTGACTTTATAACTTGCAATTCAGGGTTTATATTTACAATCAGTAATATCTATTCCTGTGGCACTTGGTTTTGTAGGACACCATCTGCCACGCGAACCTCTTGATCAAATGTATTGCTAACTGATACAAAACTGTAGTATGCATCAGAATCATTTGGAACAATTGTAGAAAGCAGACACTTGGACCATACACCTACAGATTCCATTCAATAGGTTTGAGACTGGGTCCTTTGCCCATATTTCTAAGTTCACAGGTGATGCTGTTCTTGCTGTTCCACAGAACACACTTTGAGTAACAGAATTTACAGGATGTCTACCTGGAGATGACAATGTATGTCTTTGAAGATATATAATATCTTCTCTTTGAAGAGTCATAAGGGCCCTTGAAAGAAATTTTACTCACATGACAAAATCTTATTTAATTTCAGACTATTTCAAATAAGCTCTCCAAATTTGATGTTATTGTCATATAATAACAAAATGACAATATTAATAAACCAACTAAAATCTGTTTTCCATAATGTTTATAATGACTTGGTCAATATGTGATATTGAGATTTAAAAAAATTTAATTAGTATATATTCTTTATTGTTTATATTAGTTTCAGGTGTACAATATAGTTTTTTTGACATTTTCATACCTTATGATGTAAACCTCATAAATTCTGTAATCATATGTCACAGTGCAAACTTATCACATTATTATTGACCCTATTCCCCTTTGCCTTTCACCCATAACCTCACCCAGTCCCTTCCAGCAACCATCCCTTTGGTCTCTGTTTCTCTGAGTCCATTTTTGTTCATTGTGTTTGTTTTTAGATTCACATCTTAAGTGAAACTATGAAGTATTTACCTTTCTCTGCTTGACTTATTTCATTTAGCATAATATTGTCTAGTTATGACTTCATATATCCATTGTATATATATCTCACTTCTTTATCCAATCATCTATCAATGGACACACCTAGGTTGCTCCCATATTTTAGCTATTGTAAATAATGTTGCAATGAACATAACTGTGCCCATATCTTCTTAAATTATTGTTTTCATTTTTTTTTAATAAATACCCAGAGATGGAATTGCTGGATTGTATGGTATATCCATTTTTAGTTTTTTGAAGAATCTCAATACTGTTTTCCATAGAGAATGCACCAGTTTGCAGTTCCACCAACAGTGTGCAAGTATTCTCTTTTTCTCTGCATCCTTATCAGACCCATGTTATTTGTTGACTATTTGGTAATAGCCATTCCAAAAATGGAGGTATCTCATCATGGTTTTAATTTGCATTTTTCTGATGATGAACTAGTATTAATGGATGGGTAATTGTACCTAAAAGAGGAACATCAAGAATTATGATTTAGCTATATGAAGAAAGACAGAATTTAAAAGATGACTTCTGGTGCAACCTTCAACTTATAAAAAGCGTGGAAGTCATCACTTCCATTCTCACAACAATAAAAAGCTGAGCAAACTGAAATTGAATGATTTTTCTTAGATCTATCTTAGAGCTGAGGTAACAAGGCAAATTACCATTCCTAAATCTGAAGAGACAGGTAAATGCAGAGATTACACATAATGGCCTATGTGGGGAATAACCTCTAGAAGCCAGTAACTGATCAGAACATTTAAATGGTAAATGGATGAACTGCTGGAGGCTGAGTATAGACTAGTTAGAAAATTAAAAAGTCTTGGGGACTGTGTTTTAAAAGGGAGATCCCATAGTTTCATGGGTTTTACTTCCTAGAATCCCATCAGGTTCTAAAGAATGAAGACTGGAAAATAATCTGCTCTTGTGTTGGGCAATGAAGGTGAAAAGTAAAAAATTTGCAATGTAATTTTTATGGAATGCTCCATAAAAAAGCCTTGTACATTCAGGTTACTATAGCAGAACCTTATCTGTCTTGAGGAAAAGGGACAATAAGACAACTGCAGTTTTCCTGTTCCACCTAATGGAGCAGGGGGGGACAAAAAAGGCTAAGAAAGTATTTTGAAGGTCACAACCAAGGGACTTTGGCCCATTAAAAAACTGAGATTTAATCATAAGATAAAAAATTCTTCTTCTCTATCCATATCATACCACTACATCGACAGAGCTTTGGGTAACAGTGGACTACAATTGAGAAAGCTGCAGGAGATACACTCTATTTAAAAAGATTTTAGAGAAACCAAAGATATACAGGGAAGGAAAGAAGGTAAGTACAGAAAATGAAGTCTTTGAAGCATATAGCTAGGACAAACATTTTACACAGCCCAGCTTCTGGGCATATGAATATAAAATCTCACGCTAAAAGTCTGACTACTTCATTTCTATAACCAGAAACATTATGCCCCGATCTCACAAAAATAAACTACAAAGCATATTAAAATACAGGAGAAAAAAAAACAATCTAAAGAGATAAAATAAGTGTCAGAAGCAGATTTAGATATGACATAATTTTTGGAATTATCAGATAGGGAATTTAAATGATTATGATTAATATGTTTAGAGCTATAATCAAGAGTAGACAACATGCAAGAGCAGATGAAAAATGTAAGCAGAGAAATGAAAACTCTGAAACAGAATAAAATGTGCTAGAAAAAAAAAAAACATAAACGGAAAAGAATATAGTCGTGCACCACAGAATATTTCAGTCAATAACAGACTGCATATACAATGGTGGTCCTCTAAAATTACAACGGAGCTGAAAAATTCCTGTTACATAGTGACACTGTAGCCACCAGAACACTATAGCACAGCTCATTACTCATGTATTTGAGGTGATACTGGGTAAACAAACTACTGTGCTAGCAGTCCTATGAAAGTGTAGCACATATAATTATGTACAGAACATAATACTAGACGGTGGTAATAAATGACTATGTCTGGTTTATATATTTAAGATACTATAGTGTTATCATTACGTTAGTGTGTACCTTTTCCACTTACAGAAAAAAAATTTTGCTATAAAACTATGTGCATGTTATGCCAAAAGAGCTGCATATATGTGTTTACTGTCTCTTGATTGCATCACTCATTACCTCTTGTGCTTGATTAATATTTAAAATGCCCAATAATAATTTTAACGCAAAATATTATATATACACACCATTGTTCCCCCTGTGAGCTACATATTAGCATTTACCAGCACACTATTGCTTAAAACAATCCTCATGTCTGCTCTTTCGTTCCCATACTTGAAGATGACTGTCTGCTGTATTCATTTCTCTGTTCTCATACTAGTACACTGTGCTGGCAAGTTGTAGGTACTTAATAAATACTTATCGAACAAATCAATATGTGAAGAAATGAATAAGTATTATAATTAGAAATCCAGTAAATAGTTACATCTTCAATTGGATCTATGTACCTTTGTGAGAGATTTGATTAATATGGCAATTTCAAACGTATTTAAAAAAAAAATACTGAACTTAGAAACAAACTGAAATTACTCTACCACTTGGATTAATGGAAATTTTGATAAAATAATATTCTTGTATAACATAAACAGATATATTTGTTTTTATATCACCTTATTTAATATCTATATCTACATTTCTATTAGAGCAGATCATTTTTTATGTACATTTCTATTAGAGCAGATCATTTTTTAGTTATAGATACATATATATACACACAAAAATAATAGAAATTGAGTGTTATTGACACATGGTTAAGTAAATTTGGAGAAAACTGCCTTATTTTATTTAAATCTGAGTGTGTTTGAATTTGCATTTTTATACAATACATACTATATGAGGCTGGAAATTCTTTGAAGACAAGAATCATCTTTCATTATACTTATATTCTTAACACCATGCACAACTGAGACTCAATATATATGTATTTAAAAGAATGAAAGTCTATTAAATTGAAAATAATAAAGGCATTCCGGATTATCAAATAATAATATATTGGTCTTAGGCTACAACAACACATCTTAGGGGCAGAAATTTAAAAATTACAGCACTTAATGCAGATGTCTTCTAATTACATGGTTTTACATACTACCCTTGCACACTTACAATGGTTCCTATATTTCAGTGAAGCCTTGCTATTCAGACTCTGAAACCATGATAAAGTGGTTGCTATTCACTGGGCAACAAAGTGCCCTGAAAGAAAGAACGTACAGAGCTTACAAATCAAGTTATGAAGGAATAGTTGCATCACATAACAGGCAATTTTCTGCAAATCTCACAGCCACAACTATAGTGCCTTGATAACACATTTTCTGTAAAGATGTAATTGGAACTGTGTGATTTGGAGGACTAAGGGTGTAAAGCTAATAATGTCAGTATTAATAACAGATGCCCATAAATCAGTTTTAACTTCTATTTACAGTTCAATGGCTATAATGTGCATTTAAGACAGGAGGACACAATTGTTACCACTATTTTCTACCAGCTGATGTGTGTAAAAGGAGAGCATATACCCAAGTCAAGTCAAGGTCACAGCATCACACAATTTAGTGTAATTATCTCTTTTAAAACTTATCTGTATCGGTGCCAAATTAATTTGATAACTTTAATTGTGTTTTGGAATGAAAAAGTATATATGTTACAGACAACTAAATGATAGAAACATAATGCTATGTTTTAGATATATGAACACATAGATATGTATGTATCTGTTCATGGAACTCACACATATGCTATTAAACACTTTAGAAATGTTGTGCATATTACATATGCTGTAACACTCAAAACTGCAGTGAGCTCATCAGGTATGTTTTTAAAATTAATTACAGATAAGTAATCTCCTAAACTATCTAAACACACACAGCTAGCAAGTAGCAGAGCCAAGATATCATCTCAACTCTTTGCCTGCTGTCATATATATTATGCTGTGTCCCATATTTCTACTTATTACTATATTTTCATGGTTACATACTCTTTCACTCTTTTCTCTTCTGCATCTCTTCAACAGATTATAGCTTTCATCTAATCTTCATTCTTTATATTTCTCACATCCATTCTTTTTGGATCCCATTTTAGTCACTCAAGTTTAGACTCTTTTTTGCCTCATATCTTGAACATTAAACTGTATTTCTGCTTCACTGTACCCCTCCTGAAGTTGCTGAATGTAGCATCTCCAAATGCCACCTTAAGCCTGTCACTCATTTGTTAAACCCCACGTCCTTCAAGATTTCACTCTCCAATCTTATTTTCTGAAGGTATCTGATCTGCTTAAGTGTGAAATGATCTTGATGCCATCATGTGATTCTCATTTCACCTTTGCTGAGGCTTTGGTGAATCCAGTCTGGCTTAATTTCCAACTGCGAGCCCACTCTGAGTAGCAGCACCATCGTTACTGTCACTGTTGTCATCATTGAGTCATCACAATCATCATCATGATGTCAGCTCTATTTGTGCAGACACTAATAGCATCTCAATTCAAACAGTAAACACTGAGATACCCTAGTCAGTCAGCAAACCACTTCCTATTACTCCATCAAGAAGCTAAGACTGAAAGTGAGAGAAAGCATTTAGAAACCTTGATATCAATTTAACAGTGCTGTGACATTGACATGTGGGGATTTAAAAGTATCAGTTCTTAATCAGTTAAAAATCAAAAACTGGGGAAAAAATTTAGTCCATCATAGATGGTTTGAGAAGTATTGCTTTATAATCTTTCAAGATGTATTCACAAATTATATAAGCATTCTATTTATGCTGAGATATCAAGGATAGATATTGTTTTTATCTCATAAAAGTAGGAAAAAAATACAATACAAAACTGAAGGCCAGAAAATGTCTGTGATTTGCCAAAAAATATACTTATTAGTGGTATATTATTTTATTCAAAATCCAGTAATTATTCTTCTTTGTCCTATTACTTATATGTGAGAGGAACTGTATAGTGTGATTGTCTTCCTTCTCCTAATAAAAATGGGATAGAAAAAATTGCTTACCTTGGATCACTAAAGAACCACTGAATGCCTAAGTAAGTTTTATCTATCAATACAAATTAATAAAACATTTGTCTTTTAAAAAATGAAAGAGTAAATTACATATTTATTCTTTCCATTAAGAATTACTATGAAGGTTACACTTTCTCATTCATTCGGCTTTTCAATCAACCAACATTTATTACATTTGTTGAGCATCTGCTATAACCCAGGCTTTGGGCTCAGTGCTGGGGATACTTGAGGAACAAAACAGCTTTTCTACAATGAGTTCATAGGTAGACGATAACAGAGGTTTGGATAAGATTTCTCATGTTTCTTGGAATTATGCCTATAATTTGGAATCATTGGAAACTCAATTTTCCTGTTTTGTAGTGCAAAAGCTTTGAATAAATTCTATCTAATGTGGAAATAAAATTCTGCACAGCTTCCCCTGTTGCAAGCTACTTAGTATTAGCTTCTGTCTAAATGTCCTTTTCTTTTCCTTTGTAATTGCTTTCTTTAGGGTGGCTAATCTTCCAGACAATCATTGTTTACATTATGCCTTTGCACATTAACCAGAGAGGTATTTTTTATCACCTTTCTCCACTTCCGAGAAAGATTAAGAGGATCTGTTAATACAATTAAAGCTCAGTTTAATTTCTACGATCCATTTGCATTTGCAGTAAAACATCATGACAGTGGACTCCTATAGGGTTTAAAGTACCATGGGGTCAGGTTTATTCTCCTGCCCTAAGTGACCTGTATAGGAAGAAAGCAAGGCTTTTCATGCAGAACACCAAAAAAGAAAACATTCAGATTCCCTAAACAAAGTCATTTGAATGCTCTATTGGCACAGGAATAAACATTGTATTAACTACCCTGTTTTACTGTCTGTGATCCTAACAATGAACACAACAAACATTGTCCCAAATATCTATTACAGCCTGAAGTTGAGCCTCAAAAGCACAGTGGCCTGGAATTATGATCCACTAAGGAAATCAAGAGCAAATGCCCTCAATATATGACCCGTTCCCTGAGCCTGTGATTCTAGGTAGCACACACATTCCCATAAATGTGTTAGATTAACAGGATGACAGTGCTGTCACACAGACTTTGGTAGTTATTTAAAATTAATTAATTTAAACTGACCCTTCCCTATAACCATAAGGCACAATAGACTACTAGTGATAATTGATTTTGGTGAGCCTCTGAAATGTTCAAGGAAAACACAGCTGTGCTCTGTAACAGTTCTTATATACACTGGATTAAAAACTATTTTTAGTACTTAGTTAACAAAGGTGATTTTCTTAAGGGACCTGCAGTGGAATGCATGAATTGCCATGCTATGCTGTTGGAATTGGGATTTGCATGGATGAACCTAAGAAAATTAACTCCGCCAATGCAGCCTGATTTTTAGAGCTGAGGCACTGTATGCCTGCTTGTGAAGATATCTAATGGAGGTAGCTAGGGTCTATTTCATGGTTTCCCAAAACAAACCTACTTTTGAAGTCACATATGGTCTTAACAAATCTATCACCCTTTATTTTATGCACTGATATTTTATTATTTTTAATTACAAAAGCAATAAAAGAGATTTCAGAATGCAATAAGCAACATATACAAAGTGCTCCTCACAAATGCTTACATACATCTTTCTATTTTAAGATGCTCATCTTTTCTTATTTTGATATTTTTGAAGTTGATGATGTATCATAATAGATTATCTTATAATCAACCATACTTCTGGTTCATTAAAATATGGCAACTGATGTAATCATGTAAGCAACTTTCTAAAGGAGGCACCGTTTTTATTCCCATCTTACAGATGAAGAAACTGAATTACAAAGAGATCTTAAGTAACTTATTTAATGTGATATATCCAGTAAATACCACATATGTGGTTTAAACATAATTAATCTGCTTCCAGATTCAAATTCTTAATCGCTATGAGATGTTACCTCATGGACTCATCTAGATATGACTCAAGTGACATTTGAAAAAGACCTTCTCATAAAAAATATAATTATTAGTTGCATGTATGTCCCATCAGTATAAAGATGATATTAATATGTAAAAATTAAAAATATATAGTATTTTGTGTTTAAAGAAGAGTATGTCATACTGTGAAAATCCTTCTATTTTGCTTTCATCACCCAATAATTTTTGCATGAAATTCTTTTAACTTTTAAACTTCCTTCTTAACTGCAGCATAGTATTCCATTACATGAATGGACATGTAAGTGATTTTTATGTTTACATTATCATAAAAAGCCGTGTAATGAAACATGTTTAAATGTGCCCATTTAAACAAATTATTCTCTAGACCAATATCAAGAATTATAATTTCTGGGCCATGGATGTGCTTCTGTTTGTTTTTTAGAAAATTTAAATATTTTAGCTATAATACATCAGGCCTGTTACATAAAACTTTGTTTCTAAAAATCAGCAAATTATTTACCACTATATATTACAACAGATATTTCTCAAACTCATTTGAAGTGCTTTTCTCTATTATTCTTTATAATATATTTTTATTTAGGTTCATGTACACCCTAAATATATTTTGTATAAAGACCTCTGTACATGTGGAGGGCAGAGGAATAGGACAAGACATGATCCAATAGTAGTTCTGCAATATATTACCATTAAAAGGAAATGCCCTTATTATCTTTTGTCATTTGAATGCCTCTCAAATTTGTAAAAGATGTCAAGGTGGTGGTATTTTGCTTATGACAAATAGCACTAAAAAGAAATCAAATGATATAATTTGCCTCTTATTAGATCAAAAAAATTCTGAATGAGAAAGAAAAAATCCTATGTTTGTCATATTCTTTCAACACAATGAGTTTAGTACTCTTAGCACCAAAGTGTTGTTTTCATAATTTATTTTTGACAAACTGAAGCCTTGCCTAAATGACAGAATGTCTGCTCAAGAGAGGACGTGCAGGATTCTTTTATTGCCATCTCTGGAATTAAAATGCTTGCTCTCAGCTACCTTTACAGATGCTTCCTGTCAGTGCTCTTAATATAGTTGTTTAGAATTAAAATAGTTATGTCACCATAACACCTAATAAGAATAGCAGAGCTGTAATCTTGAAATGGTGTAGGTTTTTGTGTATTAGCTGATCTGCTATAAACCAACCTTTCCACAGAGGTGGGAAGCTATTGAGATGAATTTATTAACTTAAATATCAAGTCCTTCACACACTTTCAAAATACAACACTTTTCTCAGAGCTGCTGTAACACACAACAGCACTTCAATTAAAAAAAAAACAAATAGTCACATGTTTGGGGAATAATGAAGATAATAAAAATAGCTGTCTGAGACACTGAGTGCTATATTTGAAAGGGCACTAGAGAGTCCTCAATTGGAAAGCTGCTTACAAACTTCAGCATCAGAGGATGCATAAGTATGCAAGATTTGAGTTGGTTTTATGATGTTATTCCTTTAGCTTCATAATGGAGAGAAGGGACAGATTGTTGACATTCTTTCTCTCTTCTTAATGTACAAGTAAGAACAAAAAACCTCCTCCCATTATATTCACTAACTATATATCAGTCCACTAAATTAGTTCTTGGCCATGATTTGGCTCTGCATGGCAAGAAAACAGCCAATAAATTAATTTTTAAAATGTAAAAATGATCTGGATATGCAAATAGCATTAAAGCTTAAGAAGTATTGCTCTATATTGTGGAGTCAGTAATAATTTTATTTTTATTTTTCCTTAGACCATGAACAGTATGTGAACAGTTGCAACACTGTATTTCACTTAACTAAGTATGTGGACTTTGATTTGAAGAGCACGGCTACTTAGAAACATTTCCAGTTTCTCTACTTTGTCTTCAAAAAAGTATACAAGAATCTTTAGATTAGGTAAAAAACATAAAAATATCATGCTAATGGTGTTTACATTTAGAATACTCTAGAGAATGGAGTATAATTTAACACTTCTCACTATTTAATAAAACTCATTTTATTGAACTTAGATTATTCTGAAAACAAAATAGTATTTATGGTTACTAGAGGTGAAAGATTTATGCTTTGTCTTCGACCACATTAAAGAAGTGTCATAAGAAACTACCATACATCATCTATGGGTTAATATGTATGTAAATAAGATTATTATCTCACTATTTTGTCTAGATTTATGACAATGACTTGGTAGTTTCTCTCCTCATCAAAAAGTCTACTTTTATTTTATAACTATTTGTTCTACAAGAATTCGTCCATGGGGGAAAAGTCAAATTGATTTTAAGATTAGAAACATGTATTAGCATCATTTAAATAATTTCTTTATCTTTAAAAATAAACCAACAAACTCCTTTTTCTACCCACAAAAAAATAAAAACATTTTTTATAACCAGACAAGTGTCTAGCCAAAATGACCATGTCACTTACATATTCTGGGCCTTTGTTTTCCACAAGTGTAAAGTTAGGTTTTACCTGATCATGAAGTTTTATGAAATACAGTCATGTATAAAAATTTATGATTCTATGATTATACTATTCATTTTAGGTCATGCCATTTCATAATATGAATAATCACACAGTTTGGCAGACTTTCCAAGATTCCTGCAGCTTGGAACCATAGAATTTTAAATAAATTTGCTGGAAATGATGAGAAAGTGTTCTGCTAATACACAGCCTTTTTGCACAGCAAAATAAAGTATATTCATTACAGAAATGAAGATAATTTTATTATATTCCATCAAATTGTTGCACATATAAAGGTAGGATTTATGTTTATAGAAAACACATTATGAAAACAATGCATTTCTGCCACTATCTTTGTGGTTTTTTCAGTAGCTAATGTAGGTTCAACTACACGTAGGAACAATTGGTCTCAGACTGAGACATGCTACACTATTCTCAGCAGAAAATCACAGCTACTAAGTTGAATTTCTTATCTTTCAAAATGGATCCATTTATGCAACATTTTATGGTATCTTTAAAGCATGTTAATAGAGGCATGCTAAGACTGTTAGAATCGATGTGTGACACAAGACACACAGTCGTGATGCAGGTGGTCTGACAAGGAGTAAAAGAGACTGAGGGGTTTTATCTGATTGCTTGTTACTATTTTCCAAGTATACATTAAACAGTAAAGCCATTACTGTGAATTTCATTTAATAATATTTTGGCAAAATAAATTTACCCATGAAAAAATGACCCTGTCATTTGTATACGTACAAGCAAGTCTATAATTTACGAACACAGTGCCCTAAAAAGTTCCTTTATTAAATTGGTTGTTTGAAACCTGAGATGTGTTTTCCATAGATACAGTGTTTTAAATGATAATTGTGTTCTCTGGTGAATTCAGAAAAACCCTTTCAACCTAGCATTTTGTTAAACTGATACCAAGTCACATGTTACACAGTGTGCCTTGAAAGTCAGTAGACAACTCTGCCAGTAGTTTTGATAAGTAAAATGATATCCATTCATCATTATTGTTATCTATATGAGTGTCTCTCCTAATGTCTTTATCATGAATCTAAGTTTCTACTCTATAGTTATCCCCTGAAACAGTTTCACGACCTTGATCCAGATATTAAGTTTATTCTTGACTCTGGCTAATGGTGTGTTAGAAGCAGATTGTACTAGTGGTGTGTTTGAACCAGATTGTAATGATTTCTGAAAGTCATTAAATTTTCAGGAATTTTATAAGCCGTCTTTGTAACACAGTCAATATTAAAAATTAGATTACATTTGCTTATAAGAAAATTATATTAAAATAAAGGTAATCAATGGTCAAAACTCATCAGCTCTTAAATATTTTACTATTTTCTACTAACACTCTACTCTCGAGGCATGTTACATATATATGTTAAAAAATACTCTACCAAGGTGTGGTATTGCACTTCTCTTTTTCAACTTCATTTTCAGTGACAACATGTTAACAGCTTGATATCTATCATGATGAGAATATCTACACAATGGAAATCAGAAAACTGATTGATTTCATTGATTGTTGATTTCCAGACTAGGGGACAAGAAATTACAACCATGAAGCCAAAAGTGACTTCCTATTCATTTTTGTTAATACGGCTTAATGAAATACAGTTCAACTCATCCACTTTTATATTGTCATGGTTACTTTTACACTACAATGGCAGAATTAAGTAGTGGAGACTCAGGGACTATAAGGCTCACAGATAGTAAAATAGTTACCATGTGGCCATTTCAACAAAAATTCTACTTCCTGCTCTAGATTTGAGAAAGTGATGAAAAAATTTGTTGGTAATTTGAACTGTTATGTCTGTACTTATTACATTAGAATAGCACATAAAAAATCATTTCCAGTATTCTAAAACTATTATCGAATTCAGTAAAAAAGTCAAATGAACTTCTAAAATACATCTTTGTTCTTCCACTTGTCCCTTATTTATTAATGTAAATTAAAATTTCAACTCTCATATTAAATTCTATATTTTCACAAAGATATGAGTGACTTCTTGCCGAATCAAATAATAAACATTTATTAGTAGCCTGATTTTGTGACATAGTTATTAGCAATATAATGCTATAAAAATGATATTAGATTTCACAAATTCATATACCAGAGTTTACAGCAATATGTTTCCTGGGAATGAAGTGAGCAAATTGGGATATAGCTTCATTTGTCACATCATGGTTAAATTACAACCATAGTTTATCTATGGATACAATAGTTTATCAAAAACTAAGAAAGTAATTGAGACTCAATTAACTATAACTAATTTACAGTGAAGCATTTTTTATATTTTATTATTATTTTTATATTAGGTGCTATACAAGTTTTATATTAGTAACATTTATGATAAATTTATGAATATTGTTTGTCACAGCTCTCCAGGGAAAAAGAACCAACAGTTTATATATACATATAGATATAGACAGACAGATCTCTCTCTCTCTATCTATCTATCTATTACCTATCTATCATTTATTTTAAGAAGTTAGCTCACATAATTGTGGAGGCTTAGTAAGTTCAAAATCTACAGAGTAGGACAGAAGTCTGGAGACGCAGGGAAGAATCCAAAGGAAGTTGGCCAACAGAATTCCCTCTTGCTCAGAGGAGGTCAGCTTCATTCTATTAAGTAAGGCCTTTAACTAATTGAATGAAGCCCACTCACATTATGGAGAATAGTCTGGTTACTCAAAATCCACTGATTTAAACATTACTCTCATCCAAAAAACACCTTCACAGAAGTATCCAGAATAATACTGACCAAATATCTGGATGCCATTGCCCAGCGAAGTTGACAAATAAAATTAACATTTACATACTTACATGCATGCTCTTTTTTTCCCCCAGAAGTGCCATTTAAACATTGACAAGCATACACTGATCCTGGCCAACCCCCGACTCTCTATCCTCTAGTGGTCTGCCTATATCATGTATGCTGTTTAGTTCCTACTTCAAAGTTATGGCTAGAGGATGGAAGAAGCTCTATGGTATAGGTAAGGTCTTACATTCATTTTACTGCACAATGATGTGGATATAGTAGCTGTATTTGGGTGTGATTGATGAATGGAGTGGAGAGGAGAAAGAGGAAGAAGTTTCCCTCCCCCTTCTCAGTTTAGAACTGACAAACTTTTGAAGTGAGCTCTGTTTGTATTTGGCATCCTTAACACCCTCTCTGAACAGCACCCTTTCTCACTGATGCCCCGGTGACTTGCTTTGGTCCTTATTCTTTTTGAAGAAAGAGGCCTCAGGTAGATATGGGATAGATGGCTTTGAAAAACCACAGCAAATTTTATAATTATGAGTCTTGTTAAATCTTAGAATTCTTCCTTGTCCATATCAAATTGGACTGCATCTACACAAAGACCAGGAAACATGAACAGCTGAAATATATATTTGTAGAATTCTCTCTGGTTTCTATTTGGCAAAGACCATAATAAATGGATGAGATCTAAATTCAAACATATGATTAGCATTGGCCCTGCATAAGCAAATCTAAAATGAGTTGTGTATTTTTTTATACTCCTTCCTACCTATTGGTATTAACTTAATCTTTAGCTGAGGCCATCATTATTGAATATACAGTGTCGCTATGGGTTAGCTTCCAGGATATCCTTTCATTCATATGTGTGGACCACCTGGCTAGACAGTCTGTCACCCCATTTGATGCCAGACTTTTTCAAGAGAGTTGGCAACTGTTCCTTCCCTTCCTTACCTCTCCAAGGATGTCCCTCTGGAAGCAGCATTTATTAATTCTTTCTTATGGATGTTTTATGGATATTTCAGGTTGCTCCATTATGTGCCTTTTTGGAGAAAAGAAATGGTCCCTGTTCACTGGGGTAGGGGTGAGGCTTACATAAAAATTGTACCTTTGAAAATATTTATGAGGAGAAAAATTTAACTTGGGTTTTTGTAGTTTGTGGATTCTCAATTATGAAGTGACTATTTCATGTATTAAAATGTTGTGAAAGGTGTTTGATTTTTGTGGATTTATACTTAAATAACAGAGTTTGCATCTGGGTGTGCCCTTTAGTTATTTACTACCAATAATTCTTTCTAAGATTTTGGAAATCATTCAAGGGAACATAATTGTGCTGCTTCATAGCATAGTTTATAAAAGTTCATTCCATAGTTTATTTATGGAATGAAGAGATAATACCTGGGCATGGAGAATGTAGAAGAATGAAAATCAGCAATAACTAAAACCTTAAATTTTCTTAAGTCTAGCAGATTAGTAATTGCTGTAGAAACAAACCACAAATAGAATTTTGTTTTATCTTTTAAGAAACATTTTTATAACAACTACATATCAGCTGTTACATGTTGGGGAGGCAAATATTAACAACACAGATGGTATCTGTTCTCCAAAAATTGTTTAGAGGCAAACAGTGTGATAAAAGCAAAAGAAAATAAGAAGTAATATGAATAACAATCATTCAGCAAAGGGAAAAAGAAAATAAATTTAAAATTGTCTAATAAAATGATTAAAACTTTGCCTAGCCTCTGACGATTCCTAAATAAAGAATACATAGAAAAGATACTTCTAAGATGCCAACCACTTTTTCTTATATTACTAGGAACAAAAGAGAAAAGAATAAGCATAATTAACAAATCAGTAAAATGATTTAAAATGTTGCTTTAAAAATTATAAAGAAGAATTTTAAATGGGTGACATACTTCAACTGAAAGTATATTAATATATTATAAAATAACTTGAGTACTTATGGGAGAAAACTATATCACAATGAATAAAATTTATTTTAAAATAAAGTGATTAAGTTCTTAAGAATTTACTTCACTTTCATTTTTCCCTTTTATTCAAACTCAATAATTGCTCTTCTTTTTTGAAAGATGATCCTCTCAATGTTTTCAACTCTATGTAATTCTTCCTCAATTGTCTAGACTGAAAAAATTTTGTATCAAGAATAATAGCTCAAAATTGTATAGTTTCAAAAATGTTCATTAGTTGATTAAATAGATTAGATTGTTAAGTAATCATCGAGTTTAGAAAAGTTTTATATATATAAAAAAAACTTTTATAATGGGTTAAATTGCAAAGAGACTAAAAACAAAACAAACCAAAACCAAAAACAAAATAAAACAAAAATGTTTCCAAGAAAGAAACCTGAAGATACTTAACATCCAATGAACATTAGAGAAAGAGGGACTTTTGGAAGGACATGGAGAAGATAGAGGAGAGAGAGGAGTCTCAGGAAACACACTGGGCACATTTTTAAGAAGGAAGTTCACAGTGGTTAACAGAGGTTCGAAAATGCAAGCGAGTGGCCAGAACTGAGAATTGAATGTTGGCCAGAGTAATCAAGAGTTTATTAGTCATTTCCTTCAGGATGGATTTTAGTGTTGCTATAGAAACAGAAGACAGAGCTGTGAATTGGGAAGTGGAAGAAAATGGAAACAAGAAGTCTAGCTACTTTCTTCAGGAAGGTTGGCTGAAAAAGAAACAGAAATAAAGTGTAGGGGCAGGTAGACAGGTGGTGGACAGATATAAATAATAACGGGAGGTTAAAAGTGAACCTGTTTTTCATTTCATCCAAGACCTCAACTTGACAGTGAAATAATAAGTGGTGAGTTTTTCCAAAGTGAGATGCTAGCTCACCTAAGTTCAGGGAACAAAGGAGGTGACAGGGCCAGATCTGTGGTGCTCATCTGACCACCCACATGCAAGCAATCACCTACCTGTTCTCAGAAAGCAGGACTTGTAGGATGATATCAGAAAAATTACTTTACTCTCACTACCCCCTGAATTACAATGAAAGGGGCTGGAGGCATAGAGTTAGTTGGGAAATTACAGAAGATTTATTTGAAGAGAGTAGATAATGTGAGCTCCGTTGACATCTGATGAGAGGCACAGTAAGAAAATTTCTCAGAGACCTCAATAAGGGCAATTTAGAGGACATAGTGGACACCCATCTGACATTGAAAGTAGCCTTGTGGTACCAGAATAGAACATTTGAAACACCAACAGCCCCTCAGATATCATATTGCCCATGTAGCAGATGGGACACACATGAGAAACAGAGCAGGGCTGGCATGGCTGTAGATCCTGCCTATGAAGCCCATCTGGAAGGTCAAGGAGACCTCAGCAGCAAGGTGATGGAAGAGAGGTGCCAGAAAACACGGCCTCACTCAGAATCCTAACAATCAGATGGTGGAAATTTATCAAAACAGATACTTTTACAGTGTCCTCATAAAAGCAAGAGATGGCTTTTCATGTCTGCCAGGCCATTGGAAACTGGCATTTTACCTTAACGACAAATAGGAATTGGTTGACTCAACTTTTTGCAAAAACCACTGGTAAGAGACATCTCTGTGGAAGAAAGAAGCTCTATGCAGAAACATACAGAAGAGCAAGTAGGTACAGAGAAGAGAGTGAGTTTTTTTATTTCTTATGTTACCATGCATTCTTTTTCTAGGGCTGCTGTAAGAAAGTACCACAGGCATAGTGGCTTAAACAACAAACATTTGTTGTCTCACAGTTCAAGAGACTTGTGGTCTTTGACTGATGTGCCAGCAGGGCTGTGCTTTCTCTGACTGCACTGGGGTAAGGTCTGCTCTGAGCAGAATAACTCTTCACACGGCATCTCCTTCTGTGTGCATCAGTCTCTGTGTCTAAATTTTTCCTTTTTTACAAAGACATCAAACATATTAAATTAGGGTCCACCCTAATTTAGGAACCTCATTTTCACTTGATTACCTCTTCAAAGATGCTTTTCCTAAGTAAAGTGACATTCTGATGTACTAAAGATTAGAACTCTAACGTTTTTTTTTTTGTTTCTTTTTTTTTTTTTTTTGTCTCCAGAAGCACGTAAGTGTCTGATAATGGGGGACAAGAAAGTGAATTTTTGAAGCACTTAGCAGAGCAGCAAGCCAATTTGGAATTGAATGGCTATAGCTTTGGATTTTGTCTCTGACACTCACTGTATGCAAACACACATACAGTATGTTTTCTAGAAAGTTAAATTTCCAATGTTTATAAAATGGTTAAAATAATACTTTCTTTACAAGATCTTTGTGAAAAATAAATAAAATTAGAAGGAAAATGTTTATCTAATGCATTGCTTGACATACAGGAGGTACTCAATAAATACTTTTTTATTATTATTCTATTTTTTTAGCCTATAGCACTGGGTATTCCTAGGTGGTCTCCCATCCAAGTACTAAACAGGTCTGATCCTGCTTAGCTTCCGAGTTCAGACAAAATCAGGCGTGTTCAGGGTGGCATGAATGTCTTTTGATTGTTATTGTTCTGTTTCGGTGTTAAGATTATCATCATCATCATCCTTTATTCAAGGATGAAGGTTTCAAACCTTATTTGAAGGTTTGATGGATGGTTGGAGTAAAAGGATACAGAGGAGTTCAATGTGTTTTATTATTTTTATTCTTCTGTGTAAAAATTACCAAAACTTAGCTGCTTAAAGCAGCAAATGTTTATTATCTCAATGTTTCCATACTTCAGGGATTCAAGCATGCTTAGCTCAGTCCTCTACTCAGGGTCTCTCAAGGCACAATCAAGGCTGCAATCATATTCTCATCTAGAGACCAAACTAGGGAAGAATCTATTTCTAAACTCAATTCATTTCACTGAGGCTGTCTGGCCTGGGGCCCTGGCTTATTACTGGCTATTGGTTTGCATCCCACAGTTCCTAGAGATCACCCAGAGTTCCTTACCACATAGGCTTCTCTAATATGGCCACTTCAAGATCCTAAGGATGACATCTAGCTCCAGTCTGTTAAGACAGTCTTATGAAACATAACGTATTAAAGGGAGTGACATCTCATTCCCTTAGTCATATTCTATGTTTAGAAGCAAGTCGCAGGTCCTACTCACACTCCAATAGAAGGGCTTACACAAAGTTGAGAACACCAGGAGGTAGGAATGGCTGGATGTCACCTTAGGGTCTGTCTGCCACAGTTGCATTAGCAAGTCTTCAATGAGTAACCACTTCACAAAACTGATTAACTTGATATGCTTGTTTTCTCATTATCCTATAATTATTAATAAATATCTCCAGTTACTTTTGACCACTGGTCATGTTGGTTTTACTCTTCAAAGCAGGTAGGAAAATCACAAACACATGATTTAAATGATACTTATTAAAAACAAAACCAAAATAACCAAATACAAAATGGTCCATCAAGGTATGCTTATAAGTCAAATAAAAAGCCCCAAACAAAAAAAAATATCTTAAAAGAATCACAATTAGACATCCATGTGTCCATTCTGCAGATGAAATAGAAACCCCAGCAAATATCAGTATTCTCTTACAGAATGCTACCATTTTAGACAGTTTCTAGAGAAAGTTCTTCAATATTGTTCATAGGCAACAACGGACATTAAATGGAAATCTCTCTGATAAGGAATGTGTAAAGGCAAGCCATCTGCCAACATTAAAGTGCATGGTATTCTAACTTTCCAGCATAGCATGAGCAAGGAGAAATGAATTAGAGACATAGGTAGGGAAGGAAAAGAAATCCATTTTGATAATCTTGAAGCACAGCTTCCAAGAAAGGGTATGACTAGTTCAAATATCCCTTCCTCTAAAGGGTCTTCACTACTATCCTGATTAAATATCTCTTCACCTTTTACTTTTCAACTCCTTACACTCTTGGTTTTCCCTGGAAGTCCAAATCTCTATCAGACACTACATTATATCATTATTTGCTTATTATCTTTCTTCCTAACTAGAAGGTAGATGCTATACGCATAGGTTTTTGTGTCTAGAGTGTGTCTATCTGGTAATTAGATTAGAGCCTAGCACACAGGAAACAGTGTCCTCTGAAGAACGAATAACATGACTTCAGAGCAGCAGCTAATATCCAGCTAATGTTCTACTCAAGTGGCTGAATCAGTTTTAAATCAGGCTGAGAGATCTTAAAATGTCCTAATTATCTGAAATATGAATTAATGAGGTTATATTCCACTATGATTATTACTAAGTGGCATGCATCTGAAATTCTGAAGATAAAGTTTCTGTTATTTTAAAATCTATACTAATTCCCCAAATTTAGTAATCTACAGGATTATCTGTCATTGATGTGATTTAGAAAAATTCCCCTGTATCTGCTTAATAGCCTTTTAAAATAGAGATCCAAGCTGATCACAAAATACTAAATCAAAGAATATCATTAAAATCAACAAAGGTATTGGTCTCCATGCGCAGATTTAAAATATCCATTTTAAGGTAACCGAAGCTCATGTGATAGATATTCGTTTCAAGGGCAACTAAAATTTACTTTAAAAATTAAGTTCCAAGATTTGCTTCATGGGTTAGGCGGCATTCAGAATGAAAATATTACTAAAAACAGTGGAAATTAAAACACCTCAAATGATACTTTATTTTAATAATTGAAATGAAAGAATTCAAATTTTCAGAGAGTGAGAGAAAGGTTTGCCTGAAATCTCAGGTGTTTTAGATTACAGCCTTGAAAACCTACAGTGTCACAGATATGCTGATTCAGCACAGAAACCTTAAGGGAAAAACTATAGTAAATGACTGCCACAGGTTTGCCCAAATAAATTCCTCAAAAAATCTCTAAGGATGCAACAATCCAGAAAAGCCATTCTCAAAATGCAATCTTTCTTTACCCAAATATATCTTCTCCAAATAGGTGTGTTTATGTGTTTAAAACTATTATTATCCTTACTATTTAATTTGGTAAAAATAAATAAACAAAACTCTTGTTAATGACTCCTCTTAAAATCTACTTGAAGAAATATCAAGATTTAGATTTAGTAGTTTCCTACCACAAGTTTTACTTATATTAAAAGAAGCCAAACATAGACCTTTATTAGTTCTAAATTTAATTTAAAAGACACTGACTCCATCAATATTTTTACTCCTTTTACCTCAACTGGTCTGTAATTTCCAAAACAATTTATTTTCACAGAAAGACTAAGTCCAGAAGTAAAGTGAAGATCAGTATTTTTCTAACCACAGATTGTGAGCAATTAGTATACTGTGAAATCAAGTTATTGAATTACATATTTATGAAAGTGAGGAAGACCTGGCACAAAATTTAAAACATTGGTTTAAGTACCAGCAAACAAAAATGGTGTTTTCCACATTGCAGCTGGCCAGCTGAATCTTAATGAGCACCAGAGTTTCACTTTGCTGGACTGTGGGGCGGGAGCAAACACAGGAGATATGCGACAGTGAGTCATGATTTCCATGAATAACATTTTAAAAGGCTAAACAATAAAAATAACTTAGCATTTAGGTGAATTATAAAACGCTTTAAACAATTTATGTATCCTCAAATAATTAAGCTCATTGAAAGTCTTTCCACTGAACTTATTCAAATTAATTACCTTCAGAAATCTATCCAGAATTTTCACTGTGCTGAGAACATCAATAGTGTCCCGAAGGTTAAAAGTTGTTTTATGGAGAAATTTGAAATTGAGAGCCAATGACAATCAGAATTCCCCTGTTGTTATGTCTAGCTGTTCAGAATTTAGAGAATTGATGAAGAGACAGTCCACATTTTGTCAAAGCCACTGTTTTAGTACCTGAGCTAAGCAATCGTCAGTTTCTATTCTGCAGGCTTTCAATTACAAGATCACTTGAGACTGAAATTAGTTTTTTAATTTTATCATCCAAAAGGAAAATTATTTTGATTATATAGGCTATAGATCAATCTAGAGATAATCAAAGTGTTAGATAATTTACAAAAGCAACTTTTTAATATATTCAAAAACTTCACCTAACTTAGCAAGCTTTGAAAGGTCCAATGACAGAATACTTGTATATGCGTCTCTAGGCATTTAGATATATATTTCACATTCTTTAAAAACTTGGATTTTTGAACTTGGATAGCCATGTACATTAAATCATATTTTAAAATTGTCTTAAGCTAGAAAAATTCCATTTTTTCCCCTTTGAAAAATAGAACAAGAAAGAGAACAGCATTATCTTTGTCATAGTTAAAAAAATACAGGCTGCTAAGTAAATAATTCCAAATTATCACTAATACTGTCTTAAGAACTAATGTTATAATTGGCCTATGCATCTGATATCACTACTTAGAAAACATGTTTTAAAAAAAAACTTTAAAATGATGTCATAAATGCAAAAAAAATTGTTAAACCATGTTTCAAGCCAAAAATAAATCCAAATTATGGATTTTCTATTTCTTTTCCATTTGCCCTCTCCCTTATCTTGTATTACATAACTTGTCTTTGTGATAAAAACACAAACTCAGAGCTTTATCTAATTTTCTTAGCTTACAGACTAGTGTAGCTATCATTTTATCAGCATAACTCACCTTTTTTTCCCACTAAAGATTTACTTTATAATTATTTTTTAATATACTTTGGTGACAATTTTCTAAATTTATGGTTTATGGGCTCCCTCCAGTGGCTAATGTAGCATCCACAAATCTCTCAAAATGGCCAATTTAAACCACTAAGCTTATTTCAGTAATGGTCAACCATTGTTTCAAAATACCTGAGTTTAAATCTTACAAGAGACAATAAGCATCAGGTGATCATGTACCCATAAGTCATTTATCTGTCTATTCATTTACTAAGAAATGGTAGCACTTAAAACATATGCCAGGCACCATGCCAACCTTTGGGGATTCAAGATATGAAGCAACCTCTCTCTAGTGCTCCCTTTGAAGAGGTGACACGGATGTTTATAACAATGATAAACATCACCAATCAAAACTCAGCGAGGTGAGCACAATAATGGTCTCATGGACAAAAAGTGGAGTAGACATCCCACAGTCAGTAAATAAGATAGACCAAGGAAGGCTATTCGGTAGACCATAAAATATGTGCTTTGGAAGAAAGGATATTCTGAGAAAAGAGAACAGTATCTTCAAAGGCCCAAATTTAAAAAGAAAAAAATACTTGGGCATATATGAAAAATTAATCATTTCTTGTGGACTGACTAGAGTTCATGTGGGTAAATGGTAAAACCTAAAGATGTTCAGGAAGATAGAATCAGAACATGGAGAACACAGGATGCTTGAAAAAGCTGAAAAATACCCTCCTGGCATTTAGTGGATGGACCACTAAATTTTTTAAAAGGAAGTGACATGGATGGATTTCCATTTGGGAAAAGGAGGTTGTAGTGGCGATGTGCAGGACACATTGGAACAGGAAGTGAAACCAAATCAGGGTATGCAGATAGGTAATTCTGATGAAAGAACTAAATGTTAAGAAGGAAGTGAGTGCCAGAGATTCCAAGATGGAAATAAGTAAAGTCAAGGGATGTTCAGGTCTCAGATATATGGCAGAGAAAGGAAAATGTGTTTATGATGTCTCCTAGATCTGGTTTACATTAAACTCAAACTAGTGCCTCATTTGTATAATTTTTAAAATTTAAAATGATGTTATTAAAACTGTATGCAATGTCATCAATAATAATTATCTTTAATGGATAGAATAGTTATTTGGACCATATTAAAATTAAATTTGGGGCATGGGTAAGGGACTCCTCTCTTTAACTTTGAGGATAATAATGTTCCTGAGATATTTCTGTTCCCATGTCAATAAAAGCAATTTTGTGACACAGTGCTTCTTCTGGCAGGACTGTTAATTGAAACCAAGAGAAGAGAAACTTGGTGAACCTGCAATTTCAGCGCCCAGTTTACAAATATGTTAAGTTTGAGTGGGCAATGACAGTCTTTTGGGAAGCATCGATGCTTTGGTTAGATGTCATTTATGGCTGTTTCAAAACTCCATAATTTGATAGTTTTCCATAGTATACAACCACCTTCCCAAAATAGAATTGAAAAAACTATATACATTTCCCGGCCTCCCCTAATATTACTCACATACACACAAGTTGATTTCACAATCAGATACATCTATGGAAGACTTTGATTTTCAACTGAGTTATGTGAAAGAAAAAAGGAAGGGCCTGGGGGTATCCTCTTTTCTCTCCCTCTTATATACTTAATGAAGAGGCAGCATGCCCCTGGAACCAACAGCTATGGAAGCAGCTTCCTATCTGGGAGCTCCCTAAGATTGTGTGGCTTTAGAACCAGCAACTGTGTGGTAGTTTCCTGATGCAATGATTCATGATTGCAACAGAGGCAGCAGTTCTCCTTACAGGATGATGAGGGTTGGGAGGATATTGATATGATATGGGAAAATGTTCTTGACACTCACTATAGAGTCTGTTAATTTCTCTAATGTATTAATAAATTTATTCTTAAACTAGGCAGAGGTGGTCTGTTGCCTGCAATTTTGAATACTAGCCAAAACATAAACTGCTGGCAGAAGTCATTGTTCCTTAAGAAAATGGGAAACTTGGACTGGTTTTCTGATGGTGGGTTTTATAGGCAATGAGGAACCAGGTATCAGTAGGGGATGGGACATTGGTAGCCCATGAAAAGCAATCATGAAACAGCTACTGCAGTGACCATACAAGAGGCACATGGAATACAGAATCTACTGGAGGAAAGACTTTAGTTGCTCAGATAGAGGCTTCGATAGACTTGCCTCTTTGGGCTTTGCAAGTTTAGAGGCTTTTCAATACCTGAATAAGGATGCTTAGACCAGTGAATACAACAGTGATTGACTTGAGGCTGCCAGATGGCTATTTTCAAACTACTCATGCTATTCAAAAACAGGCAAAAGGAGATTAATAAATTGCCTTGATGACTGATATTGATTATCAAGTGAAAAAGTACTTTATAATATTTAGGAAAGAATATATATTAAATCCAGGAAACACAATGTGATTATTTTGAGTATTTATTAGCTCATGACTAGTTCCAGAAATCAGGATTGTAGCAGTCATTCTTATTTTCTTCCCTCTTTCCTGTGTCACCTACTTATCAATATGCTAGCTTCTTCTCCTTTTTCCTAAATCTCTTTCCCTTACTCTTTTGTATAGGCTATGCTGGCTGTTGTTAATTTTATAATTTGTTTCCCAGACTTCAGACTATTGAGATAGGATTGTGGCTGAGCCAGAGGAGGAGTGAATATCAAGCAGAGATTCTTGTTTTAGAATTAAGTGTGCACAACCTCATCTAGATGCATTCATGTGACCATCATGTTAATTTAACTTGGGATCAGAGTTGAGTTTTATCACTCTGATTGTAGGAAAGAAATTAGCTCAATCCTAATCAACACCCAACATGGATTTATTAATTTTAGTTTTTATTATTTTTTAGTTTTAAATAAGCTATCCCATCTAGTTTCTATTTTTATATCAACCAAACTTATTCCTCATTTTAACCCACCTGAAGTTTCTTTAGGTAAACAAGGATGATTAAATCATGAGCACAGAGATTGTATTTTTACTCATTCAAATGGTAGACTATGAAATATGTGAATCAAAATGTGCAATTTTTCATTCCTCTAGCATTTAAGTGCTACCTTTGAGGCCAATTATTTTAAAACAAAAAAAGGAACAATGTGCAATAAAGATGAAATTACATTTCAGTGATGTTGAATGTCACAAAAAAAATTCATTATCATTGAACAGCAAAGACACCTGGGCACACACTCACTAATAAAACCCCCTGAGATCTAGCACAATGTCACTACTCTATTCTAAAATAGCTCATTGTAATGGAATTATCCTAATATAGATATCTTGAATGTGATTTTGGAGAGTTTCATTTTCATTGCTATTGGAAGACAAACTTCATACATAAACACATAAGAAAATGTTGCTCATGCATAAACTGCTTGTAGATTATCTCTGTATAGTTTAATATTGCTTCATATTATTTAGATTTATGGTTTGCTGCAATTCAGTTATTTTAAAAGAACTGAGAAATAAACATACTATAACTCCTTAGTATGAGAATTTATAAATGCAATATCTCCAGTTATACTGCATTTATCAGTTAGGATGTTTTAGCTCCAAATTACACAAACCAATTAAAGATTACAAAAATAATAGTTCATTTTCTCAAATAATAGGAGGTTTGATGGTAGCTATTTTCTGGACCTATTGATGTAGTAGCTCAATTGACAGTCAAGTTCTCTCTGATTTTATGGGCATTTTTCTGATGATACAAGGTCTGCCACAACTCCGAGCATCACATATGCAAAAGATAATTTCCAAAGAGAAGGAAGATAGGAGACATTTCCTCATGTTTCTCTAATTTACTGAAAGGAAAATCTTTCTGAGGACTTCTCAGAAGGCCACAACTAAGTCATATGCTACTAATCGTATCAAAGGCAATAAGGAAAGAGATTGTGATGCTCAAATTAAAACAAATGAGTCATACTCAAGGGTAATGATTCCCATAAGAAGAAGGGGGGGAGGGTTGCCCTCAGAGGACAGTAGGTACTGCCTATAGACATGTTTGGTGATACAGCCTGGGGGCTGGGGTTGTTTCTAGAATATAGTGACATAAAGGCAGGAATTCTACAATGCTCAGGAAGATCCCTCACAACTAAAGATTATCTGGCTTAGAATAGCAATAGTGCCAAAGTTGGGAAGGCCTGTCTAGGATTTCACTCACCTTTCCTGGTTAGATTGCCTTTTGTTAAGTGAACAAAATCAAGTTTCTGTTAGCAAGAAATCAATAGTCTCTCCCACAGGGGAAAGGAGTCTATTAGATAAGAGGTTCTCAAACTTTAAAAAACATCAGCATTACCTGGAGGGCTTGTTAAACACAGATTGCTGGACCCCATTCCAAGATATTATGATTCAGTAGTTCTGGGGTAAAGGCTCAAAATTTTCCATTTCTAACATGTGTTCAGGTGATGCTTACACTATTGGTCCATATACCACATTGTTGAGAATAATTGTATTTGATCACGCTGGGGGGCTGTGATTAAGAATTCATCAGATTGTGACAATGAGCAACTGAACTTCTCTGGGAATTTGTTTCCTCAATGGTAAAATAAGAAATATACTAAATGTACAGTCTAACCACAAGACACACAAATTTTAATGAAAAGTGCTAAAATGTTCAACCTAAACAATTAAGAAATGTTAATTAAAACAACCAAGAGATACTGTCTATGTTTTGACAAAGACGCAAACAAGAAAAACTGAATGCTGGTCATCAGGGGAAAACAATTGGAGCCACACCTGACATCAGTTAGCAAACTACACTCTAGAAGAAAGACAGAATCAAGTAAGACAAACTTTTGGGGAAAAAAAATCTAACAGAAAATAAAATGTGATATTTACTGGTCCTATGGAAGAATAATAACCAGGCCCAAAACCAGAAAACAACATCATGGCTATTTCATCATGATGATGTCCATGATGATTGTAATAACATACCTTTGGTTATTAATATATTAAAAGATATTAGAAAAACATTTAAATAGTTTGGGAAAGTAAGTAATCCACATACTTTATAAGTTCTCACTCAAGTAAATATGAAAAATAAGAAAACAATAGGTAAGAAAATAGTAAGACCTTACAAGTCACACAAGATGAAATGTAATATGGAACTAAGCCAAAAAGGTATATTGGAGAAATAAAAATAGTGGTATTAGAGTGCAGTCATTGTAGCTGATATATTTATGTACACATATACAAACCTGCAAAGTGAAAAAATGATTCAATTATTCACCAGGTAGTCCTAAAAAAAGGTCTGTAATAACTGACTTTGGCCTTGGACTGGGATCAGGCTGGTGATTACTGAAGTCCCTGTGCTCAGTGATTCTTTAGGACTTCATCTAATTTGGTGCATCCTACATCCCTCTCAGGAAAGCATTATTATTTCCATTTTACAGATGAAGTCACTGAAGTTCAGAGAAGTAAAGTGACCAGCCCAGCCTGTACTCTTTGTATTATAATTTTGGTGTTGCCCTTGGATAGTGATAATCACAACATTAATGACTAACATTTATTGAGTACCAAGTGCTGTGCTAAGCAAACTGCCTATATCATTCCATTTAATTCTTAATATAATCCTGTTATCTACTCTCATTTGTGGATGATAAAATTAAGAGGATATGTTCAAGGTCACAGAACTCTTAAAGCCAGGTCTGCAAGATTCCAAAGACTGCACATAAAACCCTTCCTCCTATTTTCTTCTTTAATAGGAGGAAAGAAAGGGAAATTAAAAAAAAATTCAAAGAGAGAAACAATATTCCATTAATGTTCACCTGATCAGTTGGAAAAAAGCATTTTTCACTTTGTTAGGTATTAAGGAACTGGTGGGAAGGCCTTATTTGCCTTGGTATAGCTTTTAATTTCCACCCTCACCTCCCAACCCTAACCTCTGGTTTCAAATAATTTTCATCATCAAATTCACTAATGGATTGGTCTCCAAAGTTCGAAAGAGTGTGAAAAGTGGGAATTAAAATAGATTTAATAGCTGCTTCTCTCAAAAAAGTACACTAAAAGGCTAGGAATGTATACATTAGGTAATAGTAAAGGTGAGATCATTATGAGTGAGATAAGAACAAGAGTAATTCCAATGGCTGGCATGTTATGTGCATACTGGCTGCCTGGCCCTGTGCTATATATTTCAAAAACATATTGCCATTTAAGCCTCATAACAATCCTCAAAGGCACATCAGTATCTCTTGTTTCACAAATAAGGGAAGAAATAGTTACCTGATAGGATGACTTAGAATGGTCATGTGTACTCAGCCATTGTGCTAAATTGTAAACCAAGCAGCTTTGTAGTAAGTTATGAGAGTGAGAAGTATTAGAACTCAAGTTATTACAGGTAACTTCACAAATTATTTTAAGGGTGAAAAGGCAGGTAAAAAGACTTTGGTGATGGGTGAAGGATTTTAGTAAAAGCAAGGTACAGATGTGCCTACAGCCTGGTATTAAAAATGTCATTGTAAATCATTCACTTGTCAGTAGCAGCTTCCGAGAATGGCAGTGATGTCCATGGTCTCCCCTTCCACTGAATAATAGGCTGCTATGCTTTGTTTCCTTTGTGTTATCTGAAACACAACATTAAGCTTCAAGTTCTACTTAATAATGAAGGGTGCTCAAGTAAAAATTGATGTTGGACTTACATAATTAGATCAAAAGCTGCTTTTTCTGAATGTGAAAAAAATATATAGAAGTACGCATTACCTACTTGCATTTAGAATTTTACTCTACTCATTCCGACTTAAATCGAGTGCAAAACCTTCAAGGATACACATTTTTTTTTTGGTACAGGTGCCAATGACACACAGAGGCCCCAAAATATTGGTCAGTCAACATGAAGTAGTTTAATATCTGTTGAGAATAGATAAAGTTATCTGACTTTATATTTTGTTCCCTCCTCCATTTGTAGAAAAGATGTTTTCAATGACAAAAAAAGGAAGCAGGAATGAATGAAGTTTGGGAGTAGGAATTAATGGAGCTTTTCCAATAATTAACAGAATATCACTAAAAATTATTTTTCCATGATTATCATTTCTATTTATTTTTAATATTTTAATTTTATTTTCTAGGAAGTAAATCAAAGATGTCTGAAAATGGAATTTTAAGAAAAGATTTATGGTAGTTATTTAATAGGAATAAGTAGCTGCTTTACTTATTTTTATAGAATTATAATGGTTTGTCCTTTGATCAGACTCATCAACTTAAGCCTCTTTTCATTGTCTTTGAGACCACGACTCAAAATGCACTGTTGGCCTAGTGGAAGGATACCTTTATTTCTGGCATGGTGATTTATGAGTAAACCACCTTTGCAGTGCTAGCTTTGCAACCCCACACTTATATAATGATTGCACCTGTCACACCATGACGTGAGGTCTTGAGGCCATAAGATTAACCAAACCACCCAGTCATCTTTCTAAAAAGGGATGACCCATTTTAATATCTAGCAATACGCACAAGCTCTTTAGCCGTAGGGCAGAAATTGATCATTAGAAGGATTTGGGAAGGTATTTCCTCCTGTTCAAACACAGTATCACAGAATTACATGTGTGTGTGTGAGGAGGCTTACTTCAAATAAGAACCACTGCCAGGGGCAAAATACAATATTTGATGCAGTGATGCAGTCATTTACAATGGGACCTGAGCTCTATTGTGTCACACTCACACCTGTGTTCTGTTTTATAAAGATCCTCAGAATCCGTGAGGCCGGCTTAATAGCCCCATTGCAGGCAGGCAAAAGGCCAAGTGCCTAAGCAAGCATTCTATGAAAATCAAAATTGATGGCTGTCACAGAACTTTATTGGTTAATGGAATTGTTCTGAATTTTTATTGTGGTGGTGGTTACATTAGTGTAAACATATCTCAAAATTCGTTGAACCATACATTTAAAATGATGTGTTTCATTGTGTGGAAATTATACTTCAATAAAGTTGATGTAAAAAAATGACAGCTGTCCATGTCGACCATGAACACATGCCCCTCTGGCAAAAGCAATAGAAACCATGAAGTCAGCTCTGGATGCACACTAATAAAGATTAAATATAGCACTTAAGACTTTGTGCAGTCGTGAACAGAAAGACTTCCTTGTGAGAAACTGTGGTGGTAATTAAAGACCTTTTGGGAACTTTATCTTACCCTCAAAGACAAAAATAGCCACCCAACGTGAGTCTCTGGAATTTGCCTTTTCCTTTATCAAACCAGTCATAGAGTGCATCCATATATTCAATGGCTTTCAAAGGTTTTTATTCCCCTATATGCACTCAACTCATCATTAGAGCTGCTAAAGCTCAAGTTCAACATGCATATTAACTATGAAAAGTATGTCTTCTTGTTTCAAGAAAATAAAATATAGCATAGTTCTCTGAGATTAGTGAAAACATATCTGAGAAATATAAAGGCTAATTTCCTAAATATGTAGTATTGTACATACTGAGAGGTAACACAGTCCCAGCAACCACCTTTAATGGTGACCTTGGCAAAATAATATCATCTCTCTAGATCTATCTCTATTTTAGCTTCTGTAAAATAAGTGGGCTAGACCAGCTAAAGCCCTAAACATCAAACATCATAAATCATACTTATCCTATGGATTAGAAATGCTATATTTACTAACTGGAAATTTTTATTACTTAACACTTTCTTTTGTTATACTGAATTTGGAGAAAGAATGTTCTGATGAGAGAATGAGGAAAAATTTTTAATTATTTAATTGAGACACAGCAGACACTTTAAAAATACCAATTTCTTTTTAGTGGACTGGTTATGATAAGAGAAATGTTCTATAAGTTGGAGTGGTCATGAAAATATTAGGAAGAAAGAGCATGTTATCAATGAGGAAAAACAAAAAAGAAACTATGAGGCATCTTTCTAACATTTTAACAAAAGATCTGTAAAAGACTAACATATCTTTCATTGGAAAAAGTTGAACACACCTTTGGCTTTTGTGAAAATAACTCAATGTTTTAGAAATTATGACATTATAGAATGTTGGATTTACAAGGGAATATGTATGGTTATCAATGCCAGCTTCCCACTCAGAGTCTGATGGTGTCTCATATTGTGACATAAAATACAAAAATAATAAACCTGCCTTGGTTATTTTACTATTGTGAAGGAAAGGCACAAAAACAACTTCACACAGCAGCTGTTGCTCTGCATGTTTAAGTCAAGCTGTGATTAATATTTTGGAGATAAATATTCAGATACAGCAGCTGGGGCTTTCTCTTATCACATAAAGGCTAAATTTTATCCAAAGTTGCATTTATTCATTTACTTTTACTTGTCAGCATCAGAGAGTCTTTCTCAATTTCAAACCAGGGCACACGTCTCGTTCTAAGAAGAGCTGATAGAATAATGAATTTGCCCAGGAAATCTAAACCCTTTGGAGTCTGGAAGATAAAAAATAAAGCAAGAAAAACAAATGATTGAAGCCCAGAGTATTAAAAAAATTATCTAAAACTTGGACTTAATGTGCAATGATGGTGGCACATTTTTTCAACATCATCTAATGGCAAAAGCCACCCAAAAATTATCTGTAGGAATATATTCAATTCAATGCATTGTTTATTATTGATTAAAGGTCTAAAACTTAGTGAACTTATTGGTTTTATTTTTCCTTTTTGATCAACCTAATGTTTTTTTTTTTTTTTTCTGATAGAGGTGCAAATATATTTTATTTTTATTTATTTATTTTGCTAAAAATGATAACTCCAAAATGTATGGACTTTTGTATATTTACTAGTTTTTTTTTAACTAAGTTATCTTAACCTAATTTTACTTTGTTGATGGTCTATATACATCGAACTTCTCAAATAATCTGAATTGACTGTAACATTTTACTCTGTCTCATTAACTATGAGTTAAGTGAAATAAAAGATTTCACATGTTCACTCTATAGTTGCCTGACAATTATAATTTTATCTTTTGAAAATGATATTTTAATGAAAGGATGAGATATTAAATGGAAACTGTTAATTGCTATACTTTTTCTTTTTTAATAAAAAAGATTAAAATAAAAGGGTTGAGCCATGTAACTGGAGGTTATATAAATCTTGGATGTTTGAAAAAAAAAAAAACTTGCAAAGAAATGTCTTAAAAGTGGGTTCAAGCCCCATAAAAAGGTTGCAGTGCTGTGTATGCAGTTCCCTCTACTTGGAAGAAACTTCACTTGCACATGTTCAACTCTTACTCATCTCTTAAAAAACAGTCAAATTACTATTTTGTTTGCAAGACTATCAATATTTTCCCCCAAATAGACATTTTCTTCAAATCGTTTGGGTCATCCTTCTTTAAAGCGTCTACTATTTTGTACTGTAATTTATCTGTTTAAACGTCATTACTGACTCCTTCTCAGCTTTATGCCCACTGAGTTCCTTTAAATGCAGGCCCGGCATTGACTGGCCCCTGGTGACATAAGATGAACATTGAAAGGTATATGATAATTGCTCCTTGACTTATATATTCTTAGCTGGTGACATCCCTATGGAACTTTATAATGGATAGTTTAAGACAGACAGACCCTTTTCTGTCTGCCACACTACCTTGCCCTCCAGCTGCAACCAGTATGAACAGCTGAGACTTTATCATGTGATCAAAGAGGACACACCCCAAGTTCCTGTATTCACAATCTTCAGTCTTTAACCTCTGTACCCTTCCAAGTCCACTAGCAGGTTAACTTGAGCTTTGTAGTGATTCTAGAGTTCTGCACTGCCCCTTGTTTCACACTGCTCAAATTCTAGTAAAGTCAAAACTACAGTACAGTGAATTTTTGGATCATCAACATGCATTCCATCAGGTTTGGAAACATTCCTAGGCATGCAGTCAGTACAAAGGGGATGCACTGTAACACTCTAATGCATATCACCCTTTGCAAAAGTTGCTCCAGTTTACTCTTCCACCAGCACTTCCTCCTACACTCATCAAAATTCAGTATTGTCAATATTTTAGAATGTTTGATACTAAAATACAAGAAAGGTCTAATATCTCAGTAATATAATGTTGCTACAGGTTGTGCATATTATTGTGCCCTAGAGCTTAAATCCTGACAGGACCCAGGTAGGAGATGAGGGAGGCTAATGGGAGTCTGTAAAACAAAGGCCTAGGAAGACCTTTTCTCATGGAAAAATAAACAAATCATGGAAATAAAAAACAAAGGTACTGTGAAAGGGTGAAACATTTAAAGAAGAAAGGACATTATATTCAAAATGAAAAGAAAAAATACATTTAAAACATTACTGATGGAAACCATAGAAAATAGTTCTTTACTGTCCTAATATATTTTTCAAAGACAAACACTCTCAGAAACAGGAAAAGAAAAATGAAATGAAAGTGGATGATTTGAATATTAGATGGGTGAATTGTTAAAAAATGGAAAGAAAAAGAAAATGTAATCATATGATGAAAAGCCTCATTGAAAATAGGAAGGAGCCTAACTGATGTTAACAGATATACCTTCTCTACTTAAAATGGTATTATGTTTTTATCATTCATTTATTCTAACAAAAAATTCTGGGCACCTATTTTACATGTCAGCATTTGAGGATAAATGCTGAGAATCCAGTTTGTAAAGAACTCACATGGAGGGAGGCCAAGTGGAAACACTGTAACAGGCTGAGTTCTCAAATTGAGTCTGGGTACAGGTCTGTCCGAGCACAATGAAGGAAGGATTACCTAACTATGCAGAGTGAGGAAGGTCTGCACAGAGGATGCAACCTGAAATTCAGAGAATGAGGCAAATTTGGCCAGAGTCTGGAGGGGTGGGAAAAATTCCAGGGGAAAAAAAGAGCACAGGCAAAGTTCTCAAATCCATCTCCTTCTAGAATGAATCACCATTTGTATACAGATTCCTAACATTGTGAGGGATCATATTTGTTCCTTAAATACAGTTTTCTAGAGAAACATACAAGTTATGAGCATGTACACTTTTGTGTTAACATTATGATGATTTCAGCTGTTAAAAAAGATTGTATCACTACAGAATGTGAGAGGCATTTTTTTCCCATGGGCCAGCTCTATTTTGCATGGCAAATAATCACAAGTTTTTTTTAGCCTATGAAAACATTACAAGAAAACTAAAATTAGTATTTTTAAACATATGGTAAAACAAAGTAAAAGAACAGTTCTCAATATTTAAGCTATTTTTTCTCTAAAGGTCTCAGAGTCTAAACTGAGTTAATCGCTCATTGATAGCTCAAATGTTGAAAACACAGATGTTCTATTTCTTTAAATAACTTCTTTTCCTACAGAATGGCCATGTCTTGTGAGATACAATTCATCCAAGTATAATATGGATCACATATGGAATTAATCACATTCTATTTTTGAAACCACTTGACAAAACTCTGTCACTGCACAAAATACAATCTTCTACCCCTCACCCCAACTTTTTTTCTTTATGCAGCAAATATTCGCTTTAACAACACAAAGTAACTCTGATGTTCTGAGAATTTCGTGACATTTTGTTTTCCATTATGTTCGGTGGGAATGAAAAAGGACCAAACACTACTGATAACAGCATTAGAAAATCTTGGCTTCTCAGATTAGGTAAGAATCATTATTGGTAAAATGATTGACACAATCATTTTATCTATAAACACTGAGTTCCATGGTTAAATTTGCAAAGAGAGCAGGTTAAAGATGGACATTCAAATTCTGCTTCATCCTGAGAATCCCCAGTTCAAGGTTCTGAATGAAATGTTCCAAAGTCACTATCCTGTTTCCCATGGAAACGGTAATAAATAGCATAGTTCTGATAATTATTGTGGGAAAGAAAGAATACTGTATATGGAGCAGGAAGATGAATTCCAGATATTTAATTCGTAGAACATTCTAAAACAATTACTTAAATTTAACAGATTCCAGTTTTCTTGAATGAAAAATGGGACTACTAATAAGACTATACCAAGCGAAATGAAAAGTAAGAATATATAAGGGACAACTCTTATAAACAACAAAATATTGTCATCCTGTATTAATGAATAATACACCATTATCATTACATGGAATAAATTACAAAGAATTGCTTTTGTGACTTTGACAGTTAACATACAATTTAAGGCGGCTCAAGAAAAAGCATAAACTGTTTTTTTAGATGCAAATATTATTTAGCTAGGTACTACTTTTCAAAGTATGAATAGATGCAACTAGGTATGGGTTATTTTACAGACATGTATGCAGCACGTGCACTCAAACATACACACAAACTCAATTGTCTTTCTTCTTTCTGAACTGTCATTGTCCTATTTCACTCCCAGGATAGGGCTGCTCTACCACTCAACAGCTATGTGGCTCCAGGGTTTCAGTCAGCCATTTAGTTCATTGTTGCTGGAAATAATAACATTTGCCAGCCATTATATCTGTTTAATGTGTTTATTATATAGGTTCCACATGTTCCATGCAGTTTACAAATGTCTGAAATCGGGAAGAGACAGTTGCTTATTAAAAGCTGTTAAAATGATAATCTTGACATTTTTTAGCTCAACAAATAACTTTATAATGTTAAAATATACAGAGTTTTTGCACTGACTCTAAATTCTTTTAAATATTCTCTCTTGTGCTTACTGCTAAAAATACAAATACTAAAATAGAAATACTAAAAAATAAAATTTACTACGTTAAGGAAATTATTAAATTTTCATTTTAAAAAAGTCTTTGAAAGTCCACCCAGCAATCTGAAAACACACTCAGAGACCAGTAATAATTGCACCTCATGTATAATAATATTCATATGTGAATGAACAGATATGATTGACAGATCAAAATATAAATATGGAAATGTGAAATGTGACATGGGCTAGGGGAGGGGAATTAGAGAGAGCCATTATTGCAGAAAGCAAGAGAGAAGGCAAAAAACATTGCATAAATTTCCTGAAAATAAAATGATGGCATTTGAGGAACAAAATAAATATAACTCATAATTCAAAATGTAGGGTATATAGGCTTTAAAATTAAATTTAGTTATAGAATTTCATCATATTTAATGACTAAGTATTTATATACAGTTGTCTGGAGTAACAAATAAACATAATACTCTTTAATTAGTATTTTAAAAACTACATGGCATTTTCTAAAGTTCTTAAGAATAAAATGTGTATGTGTTTGTATATGTGCCCTGTGTTGGGAGAGGATGCTGCTGAGGAGATTGGGTCTATCTACATGTTTTCAAAATTATATAGTTTAACACTCTTACATAATATCGGAGCTTCTAATGCTTAAAACAAATCTGTAAATACTAATGACAACTAAAACTGAAAATAGCTGTGTAATGATTAAACAACAGAAGTCACTGCTATATTTAAATAAACATAAAAATTGAATTTTAGCTCTCTTTTATTATATTTAATACTTGTAAAAATATTAGTAAAGCTTATTGTTGTTTCTAAATAAAATCCAAAAAATGTGAAGTGTTTTATAGATCACTAATTTCATGGTGAAGATATGCCCATGGTGACATGGCCATGTTGAGAAGATGTTAGAGACTTGAGTTCACGTTCTTGCTCTGCCATCTACTGAGACTATAGGCTAGTTACATAAGTTTTGTATTTGTAATACGGCCATAGTCTTAATACTCACCTCACAATATTGAGAATCAAATGATCTAACATGATATCCATAAATCATTCAATGTGACAAACTGGAAATGCTCAATGTATTTTAGCATTCTTAATGAAAACTAAGTTACATTACAGAAGTTATACTTTTTTAACATTTTGACTAAAATTTTCAAGTTTTATTGAGATAACTGACATATATAACTTTGTGTAAGTTTAGATATGCAGCATGATTATTTGATTATTGTGAAATGATAACCACAAAAAGGTTAGTTTACATTTCCATCACCTCACATAATTACCCTTCTTTGTGTGTGTGATGAAAATATTTAAGATCTGCTCTTAATATTGTACAATTTTTATTTCTGTTAAAGACCGCTAAATATTTCTTTATTTAATTATTTCCCAACAAGTAATTTTCTTAAAATTGGAGAGATAGAAAGGATTTATCATTTATCTAAAAACAGGTATTTATCTTACTTAGAAACCATCTCAAGGTTTAAGAGAATTGTATTTTATGACTCATCTCTATGATCATTCTTAAGTTTCTCAGATGCCACTGAAAATGGTTTTGTGGACATTTATCAATATATCAAACTGAAAATAAACTTGAGAGTGATTTAGGACTTTGAAAATAAAATAGGTGAGAACTGAAATCAAAATAACATCCTATCTCTGTTAAACAATACCTGAGCTAAACAAAATTAACCTAGTTTCTTGCTCCAAGAAATTCTTGCTCCTGGAATCTACGACTATATACCAACATAAGGAGCATATTTATCAAGACTAAGCATTTGCTTATTATGACTCATTTCAAGATACTCATTTTCCTCTTCACAACTACTAAAAACTGAACTCTGTTCAATTTCAATCATTTCTGTACCTTGCAAGGCCTGTCTTAAAATTATTCAGCCCAGTCCCTAACACTGGTTAAATACTCCACCCTAATTTTTCTATTCTGAGACATTATTAACTCAAAGTGATACACTTTCTCACTGCAGTAAGTCCAATAAACTTAGTTTTACTTCATCAACAATTTTTTCAGTAGACTTTTAGAGAGCTGACCAATTTTTAAGACATTATTTATGGTATTTAGAGAGAAGATTTGCACTGACTCTAAATTCTTTTAATATCTTATACCCTCGTGATAGTAAATGGGAAAGTATTCTTTTTTGGTGTACAGTTAAATCTGATTATGTTCAGAAAAAAATCAACGAACTATCATGCTTTGATCTACGAGTTGTATGCCATTCAAAGCAATCAAGTGGATCGTTCTCTGCTGCATACAAGTCAGGAGATAGGTATCTAATTTTGCAGCAGGAAGAAATGGATATCATTAGAACTGGTTCCACTCTTCTGAAACTGCAACAAGGAGAAAATCCAATTAATTATTTCTATTCTATAATATACTGTCAATAAATTATTTTACAGGTGGGTCTCTATAGAAAATCTGCTAATAAGGTAGATTGGCATTTCTATTCTATTATGTACCCCTTTTCCCTTGAACACTTCTCTGAAATAGCATTTGGCTCCCTAACGAGAATACAGAGAAAAACCTTAAACTATCTTAGCTTCCAAAACTAAGAAATTGAAATAGTACTGACAATCTTACTGTGGTTTGAGAAGATTGGAAAGAGAATTGCAATGATGATAAGAAAAGAGTAAATTGTTCACTTTCTAGATAAGGTTCTTACTTTTGCAGACCAGTGGATAATCACTCTGGATGAGAGTTCTGGAAAGGTACTTTAGAGGAGTGATTGAACGAAATGGAATCTCTTTGCTGGAGAGGCAGAGTTCCTCCAAATATAATCTTGTTACCTTCTCACCAAGAGAATAAATCCTCATGAGCACTGGGTGTAGATGCAGTGGGAAAGGGAGATCAGGGAGAGGAGAGTAACACTATGCTGTGCTTCAACGCATCTGAGATATAACTGTTACATCTTAAAAACAGAATAAAATTTTTGCTGCTTTATCTTCCTCATATAAAACTGCTTCCACAGATTATACATCTGCTGTTGTATAAAATAACCAATAATAGAAAAATTCCGCACATTCCACTTCTCAAACTCAATGTCAGGAGGTTACCTACATGAATTTCTGAGTTTTGTATTGCTAAGTCATTCTAAAGCACTTATTAAATGACTATTATAGTCCAGGTATTACTACTATCCTTAAAATGATGGCTTTTAATATTCCAATGGAAAAGGTATGTTTCAATAAAATGATACTCATATCATTTTATTTTGTTTACCTTTGGGAAACTTCTATAGCAAAAGCCTTGTCTTTATTAAACTGTAAATCAAAAGTCATTTGTTTTTTCTTTTGTTCATACAAGGGTTATTATGTTTTATCAATTTGGGATGAAAATATCAAATATTTGGCTTTCTAAAGAGAGATCAGATATCACTTATATATGGGATATATATCTAAAAGCAACAAATAAACAGGACAAACAGAGACTCAGGGACATGGACAATGGACTAGTGGTTACCAGAGGGAAGGGGGTGGGGGAGGAGGGAAGAGGTAGATTAGGTGAAGGGAGTCAAATATAGTGGGGTAGAGGGAATGTGAAGTGGATAAAGGAGATCAAATATATGGTAGCTGAAGATTTGGGTGGTCATCACACAATAGAATATACTGATGTCAAATAATAATGTATACCTTAAAATTATATAATTGTATTAAACAATGTTACCCCAATAAACTTAATTAAAAAAAAGAAAAGAAAATAGAGATTAGAATTTATACTTGCTGGGGATTAGTAATTCCACCTCCCTTACCACTCACTTTGCGGCCATCCTCCTAGCCTTTGATCACAATGCTAATTCATCATAAACCCATTCCTCATAATGAACCATCTGTCTAGATTTCCTCATCAGTAGTTGTTAAAATTAGGCAAGGATTTGTTGGTTAGTTATTTTTATTCACAACCACATTAATGTGCCCTAAAGTAATCAGCTTGTATTATGTGGCCTTTCATGCAGGGTGCACAGATTTGCAGCTTGTTTGGTTTAGCTAGGCTCATGCTTGTGAGGCAGCTGTTAGGCATTTAGTTAATAAAATCCTCTTCCCCTGGGGGAACTGTGTTTTGTCCATTCACAGGGAGACACATGTACCCTATAGTTCAACACTGGAAGCATTTTAAATCATTCTTCTTTTTATTTTTTGATTTTTATGAAGCCAGCTCCAGAATTTTGGTGCACAGTTTCTCTAAAACTAGCTAACTGCTTCAAGCATGACAAAACTTGGCCACTGTGCTTCTTAATTTTCTTGAAAGGAATGGGTTAACATATATTCTATTTTTGAGATAAATCACATTGACTTCAAGTGTGAGTAAGTAAATCTTTGAATGTATTTAAACTATTCAGCTTCTAACCCATCTTTTGTTCAGTGCTTCTATTTCACCTTTTTTCTTTGGGGGTGGGGAGGGGAGTCTTATCTGTCCTTTTCAAATATTGAAGAAATGAAAATATGAGATTAAACCTTTTCTCATTTGATTGTGTTTCTTCCCAAAGATCATATCAATGAAAACTCATTCAAATACCTCATTAAAATTCAGTCCCTAGATGAGCAAATTTAATTGGCATGAAGTCAAGATACATAATTATTTAAATTATGAACATTTCTGGAAACAGTAAGTTATGATGAAAGGCATCTATTTACACTGTCTCATTCCATTATGTTGGAAGTTACGATAAAAACCAATATTGCAAATTACTGCTAAAGAGAAAATAAATTTAAAATTATGAATACATAGCATTTTTAAAACAAAAGTTTATTTAAAATATCTTAAATGTACTTTGGTTCGTTTGTATTGAAAAGAAGCTTTATTGCCTAAAAGGTAGTCATTTTTTCTGAAGAGGTCAGATCAAACTAACAACATTGTGACAAATTGCTCTGATGTTTATCACAAACAGCTTTTGACATTTAAAAAATGTTAAAAAAATTTTTAGAAAAAATATGTTGAAATAGTATGTGTGCACATTCCATAACATGGAAAGAAGTATGAGATTGTTTAATGTAAGTCACCAAAACCATTAATTTGAAAGCCAGAGTGTGAAAATTACTTTAAGAATTAGTAAAACATAATTTTTTTTTAAAATGCATGTTTTTTAATATTTTGTACTTCTCTATCATTTCATCCATATGGCATATTTTTCTTACTACCCAGGGACATTGGTTGGTATACCTTGACAGTACTATGGTTATCCGAGAATAAGATAAATGCTTTCAGTTCTCAGAAAAAGGGTCTATAGTTCATTAAAATTCAACTCACAGTGGAACTGCTGATGCTCTGCTTTTCATTTGCCAAAAGATACCTTGGGTTGAGGTAGTTTTCTTATTTTAAGATTGGTATTATTATTACTGCAGGTATTAGCTAGTTATAACAATGTAAACTGAATTGTAAGCATAAAACATCTAATGGCATTAACTTTAGAAACACTATCATGCTTCTTTTAATGTATCTCTTGTTTTTATTCTTATATATTCTTGTTTTAACTATTAATTTTCCATTACCAGGTAAAATTAATAAATTAGAGTTTCTAAATACTGTCTGTATTGATATTTTTATTAGTGGTTAATGTAATATTAAGTAACTTCATTCAAGAAACATGAAGTTACCCCTTCCCGCCAAAAAGAGGAAAAATAAAAACATGAAAAATACCAAAAGTGGTACATGTCTCTATACACAAACAACAAAGGAGCCAATTGAATACAGATTTTGAAGAAATACTATCAAGGGTTGCTTAAAGTTGAGACTTATTTAGAAAGTAGGCAGAAAGCAAAGATACTGTTCATATCCCATACCTTTCATGAAACGAACTCATGGCCAACAGGGAAGATGGAACATTTTTGTCCATAGTGTATGAGTTGCACTATACGTCTCAAGACATGACTCAGAAATTATGATTTCCTGTTAAGACCAGCATGGCTCTCTTATTAGATTGTCCACTGGCAGCTTAAGAGCTAAACTGGTTCCATAAAATTCTAGCTTAAAACCAGAAAAGAAGACCAGTAACAATCAGGCATACGTTAAACTGTTTTAATACATAGATTTTAATCTTCTTACTTTAATAGCAGAAATGATTCTTTCTAAATGTTCACGAACACTGAAGTTATGTTAGGCCACATCAAAGCTTAATGTTTATCAAAAGATAAAGACTCTATCTAGGTAATGTCCTACTATAAGAAGGAAACAAACTTGAAATTTATAATAAAAAATAAAGGAAATTACAATATTGGGAACTAATAAAAATTTCCTGGATAGATGTTATCAACTTAAGTAAGAAATATTGTTTACACATTTTTGTAGTTTTTGGATTTTATGTCTCATTTTATTTTTTGTTAGTTCTGATCTTTCATATTGTTTAGTTGCTTTTCTATTAGATTGATTTTATACTTGGCTGCTTATGATGCATATTTGTAATTGTGCATTTATATTTAAAATCTGATCTTTATACAAATATTTATTATAGACTTTAGAGAATAGAATACATAGCAGAACAAGAAAAAGACATATATTCCTATACCCAAAAGTAACTATTTTAACCACTGATAATGTGCTTATATATAGTTAGTTCTATGTGCATCCTTTGACATAAATTTTTCCATTGAAGCATGTATACTGGTTTATAATCTTACTTTTAACTTTAATACCCTACTGTTAGTCTTTTCAAGAAATTACACATTTTCTTCAAAAAGAATTTCTACTAATTCATAAATGTAAAGGACCACAACAATTTATCTACCAAGTTCTTCATTGTTTGATATTCAGGTATTAGAAGAAGTTATTATTATTGTTATTATTATTTTTGTTCTTTTATTCAAGAACACAGCAAGTGGAATCAGTGACATTTTCAGTGGAGTTTATAATTCTAAAATTGCCATCCTTGATATTTCAGAAAATTGTAGATGGTTTGCCTGAGTTATATATTTTTATTTCTCAATTTGGAAAATGTATGTGAAACATTCATAACTGTCATTTTGACAATAATGTCAATAGTTTTAGTGATCAGTATATCTGATATGAAAAGTGAAATAATGACATAGGGGATTACATGGTCTGTGGTTTAAAAAACTATTCATTTCCTTTGACATTGTTCTTCTCTTCCTCTTTATTCCAATATCATTTTACAATTCTACAATATATTTATCTTTTGTTGGCTAAAGTATGTAGTGAGTCATTTTATCTTCTTTTCATTTTTAATAATTTCAGCTAAATTGGCAGCTTGAAATGACTTCTTGACATAAAGATCCTGTGATATTAATCAATGTCTTTATCTCTAGGCTCAGCCTTTGTTATTTATTAGCTTTGAGGTTATTTCAAATGCTTGCCCTAGATCCCAACATCTAAGAGAAAATATTCAAATCCTTCCTACTCCTATTAAATAAAGACAGCTTTAATTCAAAATCTCTTCACTTGCTATCAGATGCTTTCATAATGCATCAAATAGTATCAGGAACATGGTCTTCTCTAATAACATTCATTTGAATAGTTGCCCCTCATGTCTTGTCTTTGACAATTCCATTATTAAATTGCTGAGGGACTTAGAGAATGTTGAAAAATGTCAGAATTTAGTCCTCATTTATTCATTAATCAACAAGCATGTATTATGATCAACCATGTATCAGCAACCAAGCTTGGCATTAGGAGTTCAAAGATGTAATATATAGTCATGTGCCACTTAATGACGGTGATATATTCTGAGAAATGAGTCATTAGGCGATTTTCTCCCTATGTGAACATTATAGAGTGCACTTACATAAATCTAGATGGCATACCTACTTATACATTGAGACAATGCGATGCAGCCTATTGGCCTAGGCTACAAATCTGTAGAGCTTATCACCGTACTAAATATTGTAGGCAATTATAACACAATGGTAAGTATTTACATATCTAAACATATTTAATCACAGAGAAGTTACAGTAAAAATACATTATAAAAGATTAAAATGGTACACCTGTTTAGGGCACTTACTGTGAATGGAGCTTGCATGACTACAAGTTGCTTTGGATAAGTCAGTGAATGAGTGGTGAGTGAATGTGAAGGCCTACAACATTACTGTACACTGCTGCAGACTTTATAAAACTGTACACTTGGGCTACACTAAGCTATAAAACATTTTTTCTTTCTCAATAATAAATTAACCTTAGGTCGCTGTAACTTTATAACGTTATGGGATGGCCATCACACATGAGTTTGTCATTGACTGAAATAGCATTATATGGTTCATGACTGTACATGTTGCCTGGCCTCAAGGGGTCTGACATTCCGGCTGTAGTCACAGATGATGACAATTATAATGCACTTTGAAAGTTGTTTTATAATTTCCTGGTGGCTGGAATTGGTCATCTAGGTCTTCTTTCTCTATTTACTAGCTGTGTAAAGTGGTACAAATTCATTTGCCTATCAGTGGTCAAATACATGAAATAGAAATTATAACTATACATAATCCATAGAGTTGGTGTAAGAGTTAAGTGACATTCTTATGTAAAGAGTTTATCACAAATTCTGGTACACAGTAAATATTCAATAAGTATAAAGTATTATTATTACTAACATTTATGAGAGAATAGAATATATAGCCTTGTGAAACATTGGACTTTGAGGAGTTTACATTGCCCCTTGATATGGAGAAGGCTTTTCAGAGAAGATAATAATTCAGCTGTGACTATGGGGATAAGTAGGAATTTATTTTAGAGAATGGAAGGCCTCTCACTCAGAGGGTACAGCTACAACAAAAGCATAAAGAGGTAAAAGTTTATGGCAAATTCATCTGTAAATTATCCCAAAATAGAAAGTGATAGAGGTTGGCAATTTTTTAACATGTTATTTCATTTTATTATTAGTTTCAAGTACATAGTACATTGATTAAACATTTATATAGTCTATGAAATGATCACCCCTAATTGCTCTTTCTCTCCTCTGGTTCTCCACCTAGCCCATTACATTACTGCTAACTGCATTCCCTATGCTGTGCTTCCCATCCCTATGACCATCTAATAATTACTAATTTGTACTTCTTTAACCCATTCTCCCCTTTCTCTCAGCCTTCCACAACTTTCCCCTCTGGCCATCATCAGATTGTCTTCTATATTTGTGAGTCTGTTTTCAATGAGTTTATCCTTTTCATTCTTTAGATTCCACATATAAGTGAAATCATGTGGTATTTATCTTTCTCTGTCTGACTTATTTCATTCAACATGAATAATCTCCAGGTCCATCCATGTCATTGCAATCATAGGATTTTATTTTTTTAATGGCTGAGTAACATTCCATTGCATATAGGAACCATAACTTCTTCATCTAATTGTGTTGATGGCCATTTAGGTTGCTTCCATATCATGGCTATTGTGAATAGTGCTGCCATGAGCATAGGGATGCATAGATCTTTAGAAATTGTTCTTTTGATTGTCTGTGGATAAATACCCGGAAGTAGATTGCTGGGTCGAAAGGTAGATCATTTTAATTTTTGTAAGAACTTCCAGACTGTTTTTCATAATGGCTGCACCAATTTGCAATCCCACCAAGAGTTCCCTTTTTTCCTCATCCTCGCCAACACTTGTTGTTTTGAGATTTATTAATGATAGGCATTCTGACAAGTGTAAAGTGATATCTTATTTTGCTGTTAATTTGCATTTCACTGATGATTAGTTATCTCGAGTATCTTTTCTTATGTCTATTGGCCATCTGTATTTCCTCTTTGGAGAAATATCTATTAAAGTTTTTGCTCATTTTTTTAAATTGAATTATTTCTTGTTTGTTGTTGATTTGTATAAATTATTTCTATATTTTGAATATTAACCCCTTATCTCCCATTTAGTAGATTGTCTTTTTGTTTTGTGGGTGGTTTCCTTTGCTGTACAAAAACTTTTTAGTTTGATGTAGCCCCATTTGTTTATTTTTCCTTTCGTTTCCTTTGCCTGAGGAGATATATCTGAAAAGAAATTACTAGTAGTAATGTCAGAGAGCTTACTGCCTATGTATTCTTCTAGAAATTTTATGGTTTCAAGTTTTACCTGTAGGTCTTTAATCCATTTTGTCAGTTCTTGCATATGGTACAAGAAGGTGGTCCAGTTTCATTTTTTTGCATGTATCTAATTTTCTCAACACCATTCATTGCAGCGATTGCCTGTATCCCATTATATATTCTTGTCTCCTTTCTCATATATTAAATGAGCATATAGACACAGGTTTATTTCTAGGCTCTCTGTTTCATTGATCAATGTATCTATTTTTATTACTGTAGCCTTGTAGTATAGTTTGATACCAGGTAGTGTAATATCTTCAACTTTATTATTCTTTCTCAAGATTGCCATGGCTATTCAAGATCTTTTATGGTACCATATAAATTTTAGGATTATTTGTTCTAGTTCTATATAAAATGTCATTGGGTATTTTGATAGAGATTGCATTGAATCTATAGATTGGTTTGATATTATGGCCATTTTAATAATGTTGATTCTTCTTGCCCATGCACGTGGTATATGCTTCCATTTATTTATATCTTCTTCAATTTCTTTTTTCAATGACATAATTTTCTGAGAATGGATCTTTTAGCTCCTTGGTTAATTCAATTCATAGGTACTTTGTTGTTTTTGATGCAATTTGAAATGGTATTGTTTTCTTAATTTCTCTTTCTGGAAGTTCATCATTGGTGTATAAAAATGCCACTGATTTCTGAATATTAATTTCATATCCTGCTACTTTAGTGAATTCATTGATCAGTTCTAATAGTTGTGTGTGTGTGTGTGTGTGTGAAATCTTTAGGATTCTTTATATATAGTATCATGTCATCAGCAAATAACAAGTTTTACTTCTTCCTTTCCAATTTGGATACCTTTTATTTCTATTTCTTGTCCAATTGCTGTAGCTAGGACTTCTAATACAATGTTTAACAGAAGTGGTGAAAGTGGTCATCCTTGTCTTGTACCTGATCCTAAAAAAGGAGTTGGCAATTTTTTATGTAAAGGGTAAGAGAGTAAATATTTTAGTTTTTGGGAGTCAGACAGTTTCTTTCATAACTTCTCAACTCTGCTGTGGTAATGAGAAAACAACCATAAGAAAATGTGTAAACAAGTGAGGGTGACCATGTTCTAATAAAACTTTATTTACAAAAAACAAATTAAATTTCAAATAATTTTAATTTGTCATAAAATAGTATTATAGTATTACTAGTATTTCTATATTTTCAACATTCATTCATTCATTCATTCATTCATTTAGGCCAATGGGTGATATGAAAACAGGCTGTGGGCTGAATTTGAATTGCAGACCACAGTTTGTCAATCTCTAGTCTATATAATAAAATATTATGAAGTATTTAAAACATTACATTGATTTAGAAGAATACATAATAGTACACCCAAGAGCACCTGCTTAATAATCTTAAGCATAAAGAAATGAATGAAGGCGAGAATACACCAAAAAGTCAACAGGAGCTTACCCTGTATTAAAGATTGTATTATACTACAGTGGTTATACTTTTTCATCCTTTCCAAATTCTAGGCTGAACATAAATTAATTTTAAAATTAAAAATATAGCTTATATTTTAATATGTACTCAATGTTATTAATTGATGTGTTTCAATGACTTTTCAGTATATGCTCATTCAAAATAAAATTCAAATATTCAAAATAAAAATAAAATCTATATCTCCAACTATTACTTTTTTTATAATTGCTTTTATAATTTTAACCTGCATAGAGTAAAAAATCATTTCATCAAAGATAAGTTTGTGTTACAAGCACAGTAATTCTGTGAAAAAAAACATCAAATAGTAACAATCCATCTTGGACATTATTGACATTTGCTCATGAGTGTGGAGTAAACTCTGATAAATGGGAGCCCAAAGAAAATACAAGGTGAAAGCATCAAGATTTTAAGTGAGTGTAAAGTTTGGGAAGAAATTATTTTTGTTATCCTATCTTAAAATCTCTAAAATAGACAAATAAAAAACTTCTTAGAAATAAAAGAATTCAAAATGAAACATGGCAATTCTTAAAAAACATAATCAATTTCAGGGTCAATTCCTTCACAAATGTTTATTAAACCTTAACTATGTTCTAAACATAGATGTACTCACTGAAGATAACATTGAGACAAAGTCGCCATATTTAATGGAGAAGCATTCCCTTTAAACCAAAAATGAGAATAGTATCCCCACTACCACCACTTGTAGTCAACATGAATATCCCAGTTGGTGCAATAACCATGAAAACAATTGTTTCACAAGCCCAAAACTTTGTAAATGTCATTGCTTCTAACATACTCCAGAAAAGCATAAGGATATATGAATTATTAAAAATAATAGAGATTTTCTACAATGTAGATTCATGATCAATATACAGTCAATTCTATCTGTATATAACAACAATAAATAGTTGAAAATAAAAATAGAAAAGAAATACAGCATTAACATAGCAACTTAAACATAAGGTACCCACTTATCAATAAAGCTATAATAAAAACTGTGCAAAATCTTTATGAGAGAAACAGTACTAAAAGACATCAAAAAAGACCTAAATAAAAGAAGGGCAATGTATGTAATAACTTATTAATTTCCTCAAAGTTAAAATATAAATTTAATTCAATTTTAATCTAAATCTCTAAAAGTATTTTGTAGTGTTTGAGAGGATGGTAAAATTGTATGGAAGAAAACAGCCAATAGCCAAGACAATTTTGAAGAGGAATAAAACAAAATGACTTGCCTTATTAGATAACAAGAATTGTTACAAAGTTACAGTAATTTAGAGTATGTGGTATTGGTATTAGTATAAAATAGATTAATAGTTGTGGAACAGAAGGGAGAGATCAGAAATGCTACCTATATTGATTAGTGCTTTAAAAACTATTCAACAATTCACCTAGGAAAATATTGTTAGACCTGTGTACATAACACAATCTACAAATAAAAAATTTCTCTACTAGTCTATATATATTTTCTATGGTATAAAATATAAAAGAAATTAGTTGGGCTCTGACAGATGGTCCTGACTTTTGGCCCATGAGAAAGAATAGATCATTACTAAAAGTCAATCTGATTGCATTGCTTATTATTTAATTCCAAGATTATGGGTAGTCTGTGACTCCAGGGACCCTTAGCCTTTGATGTCATGAGCTCTTTTAGTAAAATACACCTGAAGTTCTCAACTAAACTATACAAGAACACATAAGTGGGATTCACAAATTTCTCTAATGTTCTCTCATTTCTTCTTAACTCAACTGTCATAGAATCAGCTCAAAGCTCTCGAGTCCAGTGATTCCTCCTTCCGGTAAAATACTGTTATCTAACCTCACCCCTAAATTCCACCCCCAAAATACACTCAAACCAAAGCAAAAAACTACCTCCCCTTTACTTCATTTAGCTTTGAGTGATTAATTATGCAACTATTGTTGAGAGGAATTGTTATTCTCTTGAAGATCATGGGAGACTCTTCAGAGCCAGATTTACACCACAATACTGACTCTAGTGAACTGAGCTCTCCACACAGCCAATAATATGATCCTAAGAATTTGTTTGCCTTGCTAGAATAATATATATTATAATAATATAATATAATTAATATAATACAATATAATATAATATAATATAATATAATATAATATAATTAACATAATACATGTAATACATGTAATACATATAATTAATATAAATGTAATAATATATAGTAGTAAAATGATGTAGGCATTTGCCAATACTTATTCAACTGCACTTGTAAAATCCATTTAAATCATTCCTTGTAAGTTATATCTCAATAAAAAGGTCCTCAAGGAAAAAAAATAAAGTGGTATGGTGACATGGGGAGCTTGGTTAAAGTTTAGGAACTGTTTCTTCTAGTATCTCTTGGAGACTGCACAATGTACATGAATTACTGTCTGATGAATGCTGCAAAATGACTTGCAATTAGTTTTGTTAATATACACAGTGTGATACTGGCATAAGGAGAGGTAATGAACAGAAATTAATCCCTGTATTTATAGCCATTTGACTTTTTGGCAGTGATGCTAAGACAATTCAATGTGATAAAGGAGAGTTTTTTTTTTAACAAACTGTGCTAGAAAAATTGGATATCCATATGCAAAACATAAATTTCAACCCTTACTTTACACCACATTAAAAAAACTAACTCAGAATTTATTATAGGCCTAAATGTAAGAGATAAACTATAAAACAAATGAGGGAAAATGTAGGAGAAACTCTTTAGACCTTTTGGCTAGGCAAAGATTTCTTAGATATGACACCAGAAGCACAATTCATTAAAAGAATTATAATTTTGATCTGATCAAAATATAAAATATTTATTCTTTAAAATACCATATTAAGACAATGAAAAGCTAAGCACAGAAGGGGATAAAATATACATAAGTTATATTTCATAAAGGACTTGTTTCCAGAATATGTAAAGACCTTTTACAATTCAATTATAAAAAGACAACTAATTTCAAAATTAGGCCAAGGATTTGAATATCAAAAGAAGATATACAATCTGCTAATCAATAAGCACATGAAGAATGAACAAAACCATTAGTTCATAACTAGGGAAGTGCAAATTAAAACTATAAGGAGATATGATTTTCCAACCAATACAACAGCTATAATAAAAAAGATGGACAGTGACAAGTGTTGGAAAGATTATAGAGACACTTAGAACCTTCATGTGTAGCTAGGGAAATGTAAAATGATATAGTCACTTTATAAAACAATTTGGCAGCTTGAAAAGTTAAAGTTATCAGATGATCTGGGAGTTTCATTCCTAGGTATTAGCTGAGAGAAATAAAAACGTAAGTCCACATAGTGATGTGTGTGCAAATGTTTTTAATAACCAAAAGTTAATATAAACCAATATTTCCATCAATAAGTGAATGAATAATGGTTTTTGTTTTATCCATACAGTAGAAAATGATTCAGCAATAAATAGCAACATGCTACAAAATGGATGAATTTCCAAAACACTATGAGTACTACCCGATGCATAGGCACAGACATTGTATGACTTCACTTGTATGAAAATCTATAGAGATAGAAAACAAATTAGTGATTGTCATAGTCCAGGAGTGAGAGCAGAACTTCACTCCAACAGACATGAGTGATATTTTGGGGATGATGAAAATGTTCCAAGTGTATTGTGGTGATGTTTGCACAATTCTGTAAATGTACTAAACATTTATAGATTATATATATAACTGGATATATTTTATAGTTTGTAAATTATATCTTAATAAAGCTGTTTTAAAAAGTGGGAGCTGATCAAGGCAAATAAAAGAGAACAGGCCCTTTGTGATATAGAAAAAAATTACTTTGAATGACATCTTTACAATAAATTACATATTTAGCTGCTTTTCAATGTTCCTGAATCTAAGCCTATGAAAAAAATATGAAAATGAAATTATGTAAAAGTAAGTTTTCAATACAAAATGCAGCACTCTGTAACTTAAAACAAAGATAGATTATTATTTATTATTATTATTATTATTATTATTATTATTATTACATTTAAGTGATGGGCAGCATCTCCTTCAATCTGTCTGCCATAGATATTATATCTCTCTACTCAGCTTTTGATTAAATATGAACAGCAGTGAGTTTAAAGTTATATAATCCTTGACAAGTATCTGGAGTTCAATTATTTCTATGTGGCTTATTAGGTGGGGAATCATCAGCTTTAACAGCCAGTTGAGCTGGTATCAGGATTACTCTCGTCTTGAGAAAGTTAAGTGGTTTGAAAAAACACATGTTGGAATAGAAAGCCATCCCACCTTATTTCTTGACTTTCCAACTTCTAAAAAGTAAGACATATTTGGTCTTATTGACCAAACACCACAGAATAATAACAGCATATAAAACAATTTTACAGCTGTGCTTATTCCTTTTCAGGGCCATGGTTATGATCTTATTTTATATTAACTATGATAATAACAATTAATTATGAATTCTTACTGGAACCTAGATTGAAGTATTTCTTGAAATTCTATAGGTACAGAGATTGTAGGGCTAAAGCAGATGCACAGCTTTCTCCAAATTAGCCTGGGCAAGCTTCCCTCAGGTGATGGTGGTTTAAACCCAAGGGGAAAAGGGAGCAACTTCCTGAATTTTGCAGCAGTGGACTGACTCCTCTGTCCATTTCCCTATGTGCTACTGGCACTCTCTGGGCCTTCCAATATTGACAGATGCTTCAATTTGGGCAATTACATATAAAAATGTTTAAAAACCAATAAACATGCTTGAATCAATTCCTTGCTTCCAAAGAACATTTTATGTTGCTCTTCCTCCTTTTCCTTTGTACCTTAATCTTTAGATCTGCAATCAAAAACATCAAAAAGATTAATCACAGCTTTTGTTTCTCTGTCTCCAAAAGAAATTTCTTCAACTTTGTCTAGACTTAGCTATTTAACATGCATGCTTTAATTCACAGAACATTTAAAAATCATGTAACTGTGAGGTGGTTTATGAATAGATAGAGATATTGATGAGAGATATTGTTAATATGCAGAATTTTTACTTATTTACAAAAGGGGCAACGTTTCATGGCTTGATTTCATTGGTATCTCAGGACTAAAACTGTTAGATCTGTTTTGTATATACTGGGCCTAACCTACTGGTATTTAGCATTGACACAGAAAACAAAAATATAACATTTTTGAGAAAGTAAAAATATTTCCAAGTTACTTCAAAGAAGTCTACAAACAATAAAATCTGCACAACTTCCATATCTCCTGGTCTCTTAAATCTAGCATTTAAACTTGCTTAGCCTTTATTTCCTCAGGCTCAAAAAGGAGTTAATTTTAATTCTGCTTAGATCGTAGAATTTTGAATGAGATAATGAGTACAAGGTACTTAGCAGCATTGACTAGTGCATTGTTGTCCTCAATTGATTAGTTATTATTTACATAGTAATCCATTGGTAATAATAAAACTAATTTTGGCAGAAAAAGTGTTGAAAAATAAAAATTTTTTAGTATTGAAGAAATCTGATTATTTCCCACAAAGGAAAAGAAACAGTATTCAACATAACCTTTTTTTTTTCTTTAGCAATAAGAAGCAAATATTAGTAGTTTTGTTGAATCTTATTTTGGAAATCATTTGCAAACAACTATTGTTGGATTACATTTCTCTTTTTGGATAGAAATATATTTAGAGTGAGGGAAAGTCTACAAAATCTGGGATACCAGGGGCCGTATTTGTTTGAAATATGCCCTGCGCTCTATGTATTCTCTCCACATAAGAAGAGTTTGCTAGAAATAACTGTTAATAGATTATCTGGGCTCCAAGAAAACCTATTTTGTTGCTTTTTAAGTTACTAGCAGCCATTATCAATTATTTATTCTGAGACTTGTAATAGACATCTTGGCTTTTTTCCAGATGAACCCTTCTTACAATCACATAGGCAAAAACAAACAAACAAACAAACAAAAACAAACAACAAAAAATATGATGTAGCTTTAAGTTCTATGACTTAAACTGTTTATTGATTAGATCATGGGGACAATAAAATATATTGACAATCAAAATTTGTCTACAGATTGATAACACAGCATGAGAGAATCCTAGTGCTATAAAAGAGTTTAGATTTTGGGACCAAATTGCTCCAGTTATGGGATAATTAAACAATTTCAGCCCCAGGGAAGGCTGCTTTGGCTGGCAGCTTGACTGTACTAACAGATGAACTTGTTTTGCAAGCAAATGAGTAAACAATCTGTTAAATATAATTAATTTGTTTTTACACATTTTTCTTCTACTTTATTTGCCAAATAATTCTCATCTCCACTTAAACATAGAATACTGATTGCACAAATATGAGCTCCCACTTAAGTGATATAAATAAAAAATGGAGCAAAAACTGTTTTTCACTTCACTGTCCCATGTTATTTGACGCATTGTTTACTCTTAGTTGCATTGTCACTTTTGAGGATGCTCCTTAAAACCACAATTAATTTACCTGATTTGTCTAATAAGTTCCCTTTATAGGTGATGTAATTAGTTAAATGTGCAATTATCTGGTAATAAATTGTACAGAAGAAAAGACAGTGGAGAAGTATTTGTCCTTAGATTATGAAAAGTTTATGCTGTTGGCATTAATGATTAAAAAGTCAATTTTATGCATGCCTTAAAATAATCTTTATGGAAACATCCTTTCAATAAAACTCTAATTTATTTCTTTATTTTATATAACAAACACATAGCACCTACTAAACAATGTGCATTGTTGTAAGTGATTTATAACTTCTTTATTTCTCAAAATAACCACAGGATTAGGTATTATCCTTATATGATGAAGGACATGGACATAAAGTGAAGTAATTCACTAAGGACACAAAGCTAATATGTGGATTTGAACATACGCAGAGGTCACATGACACAGCTTTTAGAATCTTTTGGTGCTTTCAATGCTGTCTCTTTCGAGTTCTTTTCAGAACTATATACTTTAGAGATTTTTTTTGACTAAATACCATTTTTTATCAGTCTATTTTTTAGGACAGACTGAAGGTTGCTTGTCTGTCTGAAAGTAATCCTTTCTTAGCATATAGAACAAAGACAATATGAGCAGACTCAGTTTTCCTAAAGGATCAGCCCAAAGAGAGCAAAGTTAAAGTGGACTGAACTGAGAGTAGACCTGAGTCTAAGCTTTATCTTTCCACCTTATTTTCAACTGGCCACACCTCACAGGAGTATCTTCTCTTGTTGGCCCTTGGCATATAAGTGTCTTAAGAGCCCCACACATCATTTGATGTTTTGAAATTTTTCGCAACAAAGTGTAAAGAGAGTTTGGTTTATGTGAGTAGAGTCAGGTTTTCAACAATCTTGGATTGGCTTTGAAGTGTTCAGTCTAAGTTGTAAGAGAATAGAGGGCCACTGAAGGTTCTAGAGTTGAAAAATGACAGATGGAAGGCATGCTTAAGAACTAATTTGTAGAATGTTGCAAAATTAATCAAAGTAGACCACGAATATGGCCAGAGAGACAAATTATACAGGTAACGTGTTCAGTGAGGAGGCCAGAGAAGGAGGACAATGGTAATTATAGAGCTTAAGCATGGGTATCAGAAGAATCATTTCACTCCCATTATTAGATGAGAAAAATCTTGTCCAGTAGGAGAGAAGGGAGACAGAAAAGGTGGCATAGAGTTTGAAGAGAGAAGTGAATAAAACTTTTAAACAATATATGTAAAGACTTATTTGATCATCATTTGTATCCTGAGGCTAAAATGCTCAAACTTTTTAAGTAGAACTTTTTTGAGATACATAATTTGGCGGGGTGTGGAGCTATGTAAGTACTGGTTTGTGAAGAAGGAAATTTTATCACTATTCTAATTCCTTCATTGTAACTAGCCCTACTCGGTGAGGTAATCAATCTAAATTGGTAGCTCCTATTACTTTCTCATGGAACCCATATGTTTCTTGATAGCATTATCATAATTTCTAATTATATACACATTTACATGTTTACTTGTTAAATGACTGTTTCCTCCACTAAACTGAAATCTTTATGAAGCCATGAATGTTATTTTATTTTACAGCCATGTGTATCCTGTTATTCACATAGTTTATGGTACAAGATGAGTAAATTAATCATCCAGGTTTCTTCTGCTCAGTAAGAGCTAAGTTTGTTTGTTTAAATCTTACAGACTAAAAAACAGGTAATACCTGGAAGATGCTATTCATTATACTCTGCTAAAAAAATGAAATCTGTATCAATAAACTACCTGGATTTTATTGGAAATAAAGGATTAGGAAAAGTTGCAAGTAGATTAGCAGTGAATCACCAAACTTAAATATTCCTTCTAAATGCTTAAACTCTATTAACATTTCAACTGTTCAGGTTCTTGGATGTAAAATATTTATGAATACAAAAGGTTGTAATGTAACATTATAAAAAGCAGAGGAAAAAAGCACTACTCTGCATCAGAGACAGTTACATTATAATAGAAGTTAGCCAAACAACTGGAGTACTAACAACAACAAAAAATATGTCTCGAGATGAAAAAAAATATATATGTGCTCATAAAATTTCAAATACTTCAATAAAAGTATGGTTCGACATACATTAATTTTTTCCCACAGATGAAAGATCCAAATAAAGCAAGCTTGAAAAAAATCAAAGTACAATAAAGGTCTGTGATCCAGAACATCTTCAATCATAGCCTCTTATTCTGCTATGTCATCTAATTTCACCATTCTCCACTCCAGTGCCTTTGACCTTCGGAGAACAATAATGCCAGTGACTTTTACAGTTATTTGCCCCATTGTACCACTGTAATTGAGTTCATCTAAGAACCTGTTTGATATTGCAAAATAATTGTTTGTGCAAGAGTTATTTTAGCCACACTAAGTCTTTGTAAAATCTAATCAATAAACTTAAGAGCTATTTTGTGTTATTAGTGATAAAGCACCTCAACTCTATTAAAATATTCACTATTGTTTGAATTTTAAAATATATTTCTCTTTGCTTTTATGTTTAGAAATAAAAACACAAAAGACAGTTTTACTTTATTATGTTCTTTTGTCTTGAAATGAAAGAAAAAATTCTCCCTGCAGAAGTGTTCCTTTTAGTGTTTTTTTTTGATAATGAATAAAATATACATCAGCAATTTTCATTGTTTTATACATTCTCAAAGTTATTATTATCCCAACATTCTCTTAAAATATATTTAATATTAAGTATGTATACAGCTTAAAGTAGTCTCTTTATGAAAGCATATTTTTTCAATTATCTCAAGGAAAAAGACTAAAAGTAGGAAATAAAATTCTTCAAAAACTATCTCTCCTCCTTGCAACAAGTATTCAAGCTTTTACAAATGCCAGACATTTAACTTCCGGAAATAGAGTGCCCAGTCTTTATGTAAAAAAGTCTAAAACTTTTTATTTATTTCAAGTAATATTCAACACAACAAAATCTCAATGCATAGAATATTCTGAGCAGTCTCTTCTTCAATGTAATTTTATTTATTAAAAGTGCCCCTTTAAGTTGAAAAACTCACTCTAACACCAAAGTTAAATTTGACCTTATAGTTGGCAAGGTCCTTCTCCCAGTCAGGCCAACATCTGAATAACAACCACCAAGAAAGTTTTTATGTACTGACACTGGTGAACGCGGCAGATGAGAGTGCCCTAGGTCAGTCTATCTAATAACATCGAAGTGTATCTCTTCCAAGCCTGTATGAACCTTCTGTGAAGGTGTGTGGACTACAAGTGGGAGGAGAGTGGTGGTTGAAAATTTAAAGTAGATAGAATATTTCTAATCAATTATAGCCTGTCTGCCTCTCATACATGAATTAGCCCATTGCCAGGCATTCATTCATCATATATATCCCAGATGATAAACATGTGATTTTTAAAAATCTACTGTCTACTCTCTTACTGTAAACTACTGTGTATATTTCAAGTATTTCTATAGTTTGGCTACCTTCCTCCTCTTCATCTGTGTCAGACACCTGTCATGTCAATCATACTTATTGCTCATCACCCTCCACACATAATACATTCATTCATTCCTCACTGCATTTTAAGTGCACTTTTTCATCCCAACACCCCAACCTGAAATGTTCATCTTTCTAAATTTACTCAATACGAAGTCCATCATCCCTCAAAGCCAAAATCAAGCTCACTTTTACTTTTCCCTATCTAATTTCAGTCCACCATGATTATTTTTATTCCTCTGTGTCATTACTTTGAACTTTAGTACATAAGATTGTATTAATTGTTTCAAGCCCATTGAGTAGTCGTTTAACTGAACTGTGAGGTCTCTCAGGACAGAGCCCATATTTTGTGATTCCTGATTACTAGCAGTGCTGGATATCATATTGAAAGGGAGGCTTTATACTGACCTGATTTTCTATGCTAGCAGCTGAACAGAAAGTATAAATCCATTCAGTAAAGGCAAGGACAAGTGGATGGGAACATTTTACTATCATTGCTAGGGTAAGAAGAGTGGTAAAACCACTAAATCTGCCTACTGAAATACCAAGGAATAACAACACTATCAAGTAGGTATTCCTATCTTCATTTATAGGTGAGAAAAGGGAGACTTAGCATAAGAAACTTGTTAAAGACCATTCATCAGTTAAAAGCAGTGAAACCTGAATAAAAATGTAGTTTGGTCACACCCTAAAGCTTTTACCACGAAACCCTAAGGAGATTTTGACCTCTTAAAAAGTAGATACTTGTTCACTAAAACTTTAATCATCCACCAAAATTACCTGTAAGTAATTTATTAGTTTTACATTAAAAACAATAATCAGTCAATCAAGGCTTGTTGAATGCTAGATATTATAAAATACACAAAAAATTAAAAGACAACTCTGACAATTAAGAATAAAATATAGGTGAATGGCAAGAAATTAGGAGTTACAGAAAATATAATATGAAATGTCTTAAAAATAACATGTGATGTGTCCAATAAGTGGTGCCATGAGTTTTTATGGGGGTAACTGTCATTGCAGGCTAAAGTTTCAAGACAAGATGGGCTAGGGAAAGACCTTGAAAAATGAATGGAAAGTATATCTATTTCTATCATGAAAAGAGAAGGCTTCAGAGATGGGAGGAGATCAGCTTATGTAAAGCACAGTTTCTGGTTCAGATAACATTGAGTAAACTCACTTGACAAAGGACAGTGATGGATGGAAGGCTGGAAAGTTGTCTCAGGGAGATAGAAAGACAAACCCTTCTGGACTAGTGTGGTAGGAATAGTTGAAACTAGAACAATGTTCTCTGTGCATGCCTCACTTCTTTTCAATTCTTTCCTTTCCCCTCAATTCTTCCCTGGGCCCTTCTCTTTTAGAGGTCTTTGGAGACTATGGTTTTCTCTATATTCTTTTCAAAGTTTCTGGCCAAGCATGAACTGAGGCGTTGTTTACCAGTATTCTTCTCTCCTCCCCCACCTTTTACTTTTCTTTTATGACATGTGAAAGAAAAATTATTTATAGTGTAATAAAGTATTAGACAATGTGATGTAGTAAAAAGGTATTCACAGCTTCTGAAGGCAGACACAGAATGATTTGACTCCAGTGCAGATGTCTAGTGGCAAGTTGCTTATTCTCTATATATCTCATACTCTTAATAGATAAAATTGAGAAAATAACAACTATTTGAGAAGTTTAATGTTAAAATTAGAAATTATATATGCAAAGCACCATTTTTATACAAAGAACATATACTATTAGCTCTGAGTATTATTGATTTATTTAACATTTGTGCCAAAAAGTTTATATTTTATGCCAGAAGTTTTCTCTCTCATTGTACAGCAATGAAAACAAAACAAAATAAAACAAAATACAGTCTACATGCTATCAAGGAACTTATGTTCTGGTTAGGGAGATAGAAAATAATAAAGAAAATAAAGATGCAATATAATTTTAGCTATAGCTAAATGCTGTAGAAAAAAATAAAACAGGCTAAGAGGATACGAGTTGGATGGGACTGTGGAGGATTTAGGTAGAGTGGCAAGGGAAGTCTCAATATTGAAATTTATTCTTAATGAAGAAAATATATATTCAAAAATATGCTATGAAAAATATTTATCAAAAAACAGATAATACTGAAATAGTTTTCAGTACTACAAAAAAATTATCAATTTTAGATTAAATGGGTTCACAAAAGATCCATCCAAGAACTTTTGGTTAATTAGTATTTTACCAATGATTTAAAGACAAGAAATATTTTTTCTAAAGTGTTTGAAACCATTGACTAATAACAATGAATGAGAAATGAAAACATATTGTCTTTGAAAGTGTGATATTAGCCAGTAAAAAATGTGATACATCTTTTCAGTATTTACCTTATGTTCTTTCAGGAAAAAAAACTATTAAATAAAATGTGTGGTGGTTAAACTTCAGAAAATAAACCATTCGGGTCCCCAGGCTCTAATCTTTCTTAGTTTTGTGACCTGGTTTGTATAAATTGTATGTTACTTTGCTGATGATGCCAACTTTGTGGAAACTTCATTTTTATAAAAAGACTAACACATCCTATGGTAAAAATGTTATTTCTGAAAATAGAGTGATATTATTTGTATAGACTAAGCTGAATCAAATGTCAGCTGTATTAAATTTCCAACTTAACTAAAACAAGCGAAGAAAGTAATGGTCTATAAAATATAGTTATTAGGTTGGCCATTTTCTATGGTTGTTTCCAATTTTAATTCCATGACTGCTTACTTTCCTTTATATATTATGTGAGAATTACCTCAGTGTATAATTAATTTGAGGCAACTAAATCTTTAAGCTTTATGATTGAAGATAAAAATAAAATAATATATTGTGCTTATTCTTTCTTTTTTATGGACTCAGTTTCTTTTATAAAGTAGAATAACTAGATGCCATCAGGTTACATATAATTATCTCCTTTGATTTTGGAAAAATACTTTACTAAACTTTTTCTTTAGTAAAGAAAATGTGTACAACATGCACATATTTGCGTATGCATGTGTATTACAACTGAGAACATGACAAAATAATGACTGTAACTTCATGTGTTATTATTTCAAGCAACTGATAATTTATCAACATTCTTATGTGATAATTTTTTAAATTCTGATAAAGTAATAAATTCTCATTTTCAGAGAAATAATCCCCACTTGATATTCAAGTAGCTTGCATTTGAAATAAAATGACATTTTTCAGCAGTTGAAAGAGAATAAGCAAATAACTATTGTTTCAAGTTCCTTTCCTAAAAGTATACACTAGTAAAAGGCCCTTTAAGATCACGTTCCACATTCTAATTTGTAGTGAGTCATCCTTCTGTCCTATAAAATATGATACAAAAAGAATGCAGAGACTCATCCTCCAGCTAATGCATTGTTTAGAGACTTACTAACTTTGGATGAGAGCACATGGCCATGAGGACACAAGAAAATCTGAGCACTGCAGAAGCAACCACATAATTTGCTTCTTGATTTATTACATCTTTGGCAGGCAATGCTCCAAGCTTCCATGCATATATGGGCAATTGGGGCATCTGTGATGAAGTGCTGTTGACAGAAATATGGCCCGTGGTAACATGATTGCTATAATAAGGAACAACGGTAAGTCAGACAGCTGTATCAATGGTTATTCTTTGCTTTGATATTTCAAAATGTCAATGCACCATCACAAACTGTCAGGGGAAAAAAATGTAAAAGATGTGGGGAGAGGAAAGAACACTTCTATCTGCAGTTCTTTAATCAAGTCATTGTTTGAAATGTCCCTAATCACAAGTATATAATACATGCACTTCTGCTACTTCCCTCTGAAAAAATAATGAGGATTTCATCAAAAGCTAATGCCAAGTTCATCAGTCTTATTTTGAAGTCATCATTTTTTTTTTTTTTACCTTGTAAGACATTACAGCTTAACCCTTCAAGGTCTATACTAGAATCTTCTTGATAATATATAAGAACTTATAACTGTAATATTGCTTCATATAAAAAATTATATTTATAACATACAAAATTGCATCAGAGAAGCCAGAAAAAGTCATAACTTTAGGTTGAATTTAGCTATTATATATCTGAAGACCTAAAAATAAGAGAAGAACTAAATTAGCTCATTGATTCCACATTTCGGTTCTGTCTAACTTATAGGGAAAAAAAAGTATCTTAAAGAAATACTTGTTTCAAATAAACATTCTTAATTTTACTCATCTTGTTTTTCTGCCCTCTTTACCTGTGCTCTAGTTTACCAAATATTGAACTTGAAAGTATTAATGACTTCTGTAGAAATAACTTCAAATACACAATATATCTACTGACTATAATATATTCAGTACACTTCATCAATCCTTTAATTCAGGAATTAATCTACATGATGAACTATAGAATCAGTTCTCAGGGAATTAAGAACAACATGTAACTAAAATTATGTAGAGCATAGCAGGTGAAATATAAGGAAGTTATCTTACTCTTATATGCATATAATATATAAATACATTCATAGGTTAGTACACTGAGCTATACCAAATATGAACATGTGTATTTTTTTCAACAAGAGTTAAAAAATTTAATAAACTATATATATATATATACACATAAACATATCTGTGCATACATATATACATAAACATATATATACACATATATACATATATATATGTATATATGTATATATATGTGTTTATATATATTTAGCAAAGAACGAAAGAAGGACACTGTATAAATAGTAATTTACTTCTGGTGGTTTTATGCAGTGGCCAGACTAAGCTTGAAAATACTGATGTATTTCTTTGTGTATGGAAATACAAAGAAATCATTAAATATTGTTACATTCCACGATAAGAACTATGATTGTGCTGAAATTCAATCAGGTTCCCTTGACAGTCCAATAACAATAATTTTAAGATGTTCACACCAACAAAACCAGTGAACCATGGTATTGCATTCAACAAACAGAATGAAGCCAGACACTAAGTCTATGATATAGAAAACACAAAACTATATTTAACATTTCTTTATGTTTTCAGCTGTTTTGTACTTAAAAGGACAGGTTTTAAAAATGGAATAAAAATTCATATATATAGCACTCTGCTTTTTTATAGTCTCACACATTAACTTACCCAATACCATGGCACTTTCTGCTAATGAAAAGAAAGCAGGCTGTACAAATCTTCTTAAGTCTCTTGTGGCAAGAAAACTATTACAGAAATGAATAGAAGGAAGTCTCCGGAGCTTTCTCCCTGCCTTCTTGTTTTACCAAAGGCTGTTAAGATCATACTGAGAACTGTCAAAGCTAAATAAACCACTGGCAATTGGGTTTATACCCTTTGGGCAGTCAGGCTTTCATAGGGGATGATTCGACTTTGTCCAAGCACCAATATATTAGAAACAATATGAAAACTCCCAGAGACTGGAGCCTGGCTTATAACTGTAGACAAAGAAGCACTTTGCTGTTTGTGGTTTGCAAGAGAGGGCTTGTCAGAGTTAATTCAACCAGCCTGAAATTACATCAAACCCGGACATCTAAGTACTGGTAATCTGTAGCTTTGCACATTGTATTTTTACAGCTGTTCAGCTGCAGGGTGAGAGAACCACCTGGTTTCAAGAATGATTTAGAAATGTAAAATTTCTTACCTCCAATCTCTGACAAGGAAATACTCAATAAACACCTATGGGGTGAGGTGGGAGGGGTGATTTCCAAGCCACTGCTAGGAAATTATTGAAGGTCAAAGTCAGATTATTATTTTGTAATATCTTCTGAACAAATTTATTTATATTCAGAATAAATGAGTAAACTCATTGAAAATTAGAATTATAGAAATATGGATATATATGGAAGGTACCTGGGAAGTGAAGGCCTTCATCTACATATTACAGATGAATATACATGAGCTTTACACACTGAGTCTTAAAAATCTCATTTACATAGAACATTTTATAAAGCACTATCAGTATGAATAATTTGATGTTATTGTTTATTTTCAATTTCCATAGGTAGATTTTTAGAAAAAATATATAATAATTTTTATATTTTTCAAACACTGAATGCATACATTCACTGACTCTATACAGATGTAAATATATGTACATTCAAATGTGCAGAGAGAGGGGGCGGGAGAGAGAAGAAAGATTTTCCTATGCCAAGCAAGCACAGGCTGTGACAGGAAAATAGTATCTGACTTAATAGTTTATGAATATATTTCTATCCTTCAGTATTGTCTGGACTTCAGTAGAATGTGTATAAACTATATGGATACTCATGATTATACAATGCATGTTTATGGTGAGATTCATGTTAGTTGTATGTTTTCTACATGGAAGAGCAAAATTTTAAGTCTGGTTCTTTTCTTTATTAGCTCTGGGAACTTTGCCACCTCATTTAAAAACAACTTCAACTTCTATAAAACAGAAATCATAATGTCTAATTAGAAGGCTGTCAAGATTAAATTATTTCACTCATGTCAAAGAATATGACGTAAAATAGGTAAAACAAATGTTGGTTTTCCTAGATTCAGAATTTTACATAATGGTCAAAAGGTATTTTCAAAAACATATTTTGTATTTGTATCCGAGTGTGTCTTTGCTCAATGGTCCCATGTCTAACTGATGTATCATCTTAATTACGCCCTTAACTAGAATTCTCATATTAACCTATATAATCAAATTACTAAACTTTGTAAAAATATTTTAGTAGATATTAAGTATCTGCACTGATATATCAAGTTTATGACCTGGTACTATGTATTTATTCTAGTAACATTAGTAACTTTGCTTCATTTCCTCTTTAAGCAATCCACATTAATAATAAAGTTCATATTCTGCATCATGGTGCTTGATTTCAGAGCTCTCTAAAAATTAAGAAATCAATTCATAGTAATATGAATTTAAGCTGAACCCAGTAATCACCTCTTAATTTTACTTAATGCAGTGTGTATATTTAGATGGCAAGTTCGCTGATTTAGCTGACCCTTGCTCAATTCATGGATCAGTTCACCAAATGTATTTATATATTTCTCCAAAGTCACACACCAGTGAACTACAAAATTAAGATCTCTTCTTTTATCGTTGGTTCTTTGATTTTCCAACTATTCATTTTTAACTTAACCATTTCCATGCTTTATTTGTAATGAAACAATTAGAGAAATTGAATAATGGAATATTTTATTAGTATTTTATATTATTTATGTACAAAAATATTTTTACATCTATTTAATGCTTTACATTGTGTACAAGAAAACTAGTACATAAATCAGTCTATACCACTACCGATTCCTTTACAGGCATCCCAATGTTGAAACTGCATTTTATTATATTCTAAAATACAGGTCATTGAATGGCTGATTTGAATTTTTAAAAATTTTCTACATTAGAATTTCCTAAATGCTGATTTTTAAAAAACTTACACTATATTAAGAATGATTTTCTAACTTTGCAGAGTCTTCTATGAAAGCAATTTTAAGAGGCCAGATAGTATTGCAATGGGTAGATCTACCATAATTCTTGAAATAATCTTGTCTTGGATATGTGAACTAATGCCATTTGATCCTCCTGACAAAACATTAGTTTGAACATTCCTGAAAAATATCTTCATAAGTCTTTAGACATATTCCTTAACACAAATATTTCAAAAATGACATTTTGGGGCCAAGGTGATGTGAATGTTTCAGCTTGCTCTCTTGAAACTTTATAATTCTTATAGCACTTGCATATAAGAATGCCTGAATATTTTACATATAACTCTGCACACAATGTCAAACTGATAAACAAAAATATTAAATTTTAATTTAAGTAGAATTTTGAGTTGTTTGTTTATAAATGATGACAAAATTTATATTACATTAGCCACTCTAATGAACTTGTAACATTATATATATATATGCTCTTCTTCAAAAAATGGGGCTGTGGGTACACCCAGTCAGTCTTTAATTTAATCTTATTTTTATTATATATTAAAATAAACCCTCCAAATTTAGTTTTTTATATAAAACATCTTTTCAAAATCCTTTGCTTATATGCAATTGGTTTAGTTGTTGTCGTTTTTTTTTATCTGTCAGGTTATATTCTTTTATTTAGTTCTTGTAAAAAGAAAGGGAAGTAAAACTTTCCAGTTCATTAGTAATTGACTAGAAGATATCTAAACTGAATATTTTATTCCCCCAAACCTATTTCTAATCAGCTGAGGTTTTTAAAGAATCAGGGACTTTGAGGAGTATCGGTATATCAGAGCCTCACTAGACTGAAGACTTTCTTGAGCAAATAACAATGGGACTTGTTTTAACCAACTGTATACTAGTGACCTCAAAAGTCTATCTAGAAGGCAGCTTTCAATATTTAAATAGGATAAGTATAATAGAGACCCTCTCTCTTCCAGGGCTTAAAAACCCTGACTTCACTTCAGCAGAATACTCTGTTTCCCACACAGATCTCTGTTCCCTTGCCTGGTAGATTCCCCACCCCTGAGACCTGGTGGCCTTTATTCTCTAACATCCCATTTCCTTGATTCTAAGAAAACATACATTTTAAGACACATCATGAATTTAATATGTCCTTATTGGGGAAAGACATTAATAAACATAAGCATGATATAAAATAACATTAATTTAAAACCAAAATTTGATTTCAGAATTGTGGAAATGTGGGGAAAAATAAACTCAGGCTCTAAGGTTGGGTTTGAGTCCTGATACTATGATTTATTGTCCCATGATCTTGGAATTTCCCTGGATCTTAATTTCTCATTCTTGAAATAGAGATTATAACAGAACCCTACTAAGAGAGTGATTAAACAAAATAATTAAAATTAAGCTCTTAATTCAGAGTTTGGCACAAAACAATCACTTGCTTAATGTTGATTAATATAAATATAAATTAATTTTTGAGAATTGGTATCAAAGTTTTGTTACATCATTGTATAATAAAATGCACTTGATACTTATCTTTTTTGATGCAATCAAAGAATTTCTAAAAGCAAGCGTATCCATTTACATTGTATTTTCACAGATAAACTCAAAGCAAAGTTTAGATGTTAAAGGTAGAATTTCTAGGTACATAAAAAATTTTGATGATCTATGAGCTCATTTCTAAGACTTCCAGAGAGGTTTTCCATGGTGCCTTAAACTCATTCTCATCCTCTCCCCTTAGTGAACACATTCAACCAGCACAAAACCAAGATTACAGGTGGCCGATTTCTTTATTTTCTAACTTTATGTTCATCAGGTTACAAACTGCCACAATTATAAAACCTGAATACTCTACAGTATTATCTTGTCTGACATCTGGATTTTCCTCAAATGTCCCCTTACCCCCTGTTTCTGTCTAATGAAATGCAATAAAACATTTCTAAAGGTCATGTGGGAAATGTACATTTCAAGTAGCAATACTTACAAACTAGAGGCTCAAAATATACCTTTTTTTTCCTTTCAAAAGTCACATCAAGCTCAATGGGTAATTATTTACTTTTCAGGTGGCAATAAAACACATGAGAAAAAATGGAATTCACTTGGCTCTTTGAGTTTCATTCTGATTTTTCCTGAAATCATTATCCATTGACTTGTCTTTTATGGCTGCATTCATTATGGTATACTATACTTGAAATTCTTGAATAAATATAACTAAAATAAGATTAAGTAGTTACCTCCAAGTAAAACTTTTAAAAATTTTCACCAAATGGCTCAAATACAATACTTAAAAAAGCTTTGGTTACCAGTGCATATTTTCAAATAATGTATCTTCCAGGAAAACAATATTAACTCATATTTTTGGTTTGACATAAATCCTGTATTTTCTAAACATCCAAGGAATACAGAGCAATTTTTACACTGTCATTTAATTTTAACAAATATATACCCAGTCATTCATTATTTTAATGTCCATATAACTAAAATGAACATTGGGGCCAAGAGTGTTATTTATTTAGGTTTTCACAAAAATATCACTTTAGTATTTGGAAATGAGAGAAAATTAGAATAGACAATTCTAATTAGAATAGTAAACACACACACACACACACACACACACAAATAATTTAAAAAATAAAGGCTCACATAGTTTGCAACAAAACATTATCAGAGACCTGTTTTAAAATGAGACCATTTCTAAACTGTTTTGCTGAGCTAAATTTATAACATTATGAACAAATAAGAGTTGGCTATGAACACAAAACAAAGATATTCTTAAATTATTTTTAATGAAATTCCTTAAGGTAAAAAGTCAAATTTGTTTTTAGTTTAGCTACAAGGTAGGAGCTACCTTCCCTCCCCATTCAGAAGATAAGAAAGACACAAGATATGTCAACAAAAAACATAATTTTGAGTCACAGTCTTCTCATTGTTTTGCTGTATAACTTAAACTGTGCCTCAGTGTCTTTGCTTTGACAAAATTCTTATAATAATAATGGCGACTATAAAGGCTGAATATTTAATTTTAATACATTTTATTGAGTGATGTTTGACCCATGGGTAGGTGGAATTTATCTCTAAGTAATATATTCCAATAATTTTTTCTTGAAATAATCACATAAGAATCAAAATGTAGTTTTCGATACATTCTCATAATGGAGATTCTTCAGCTATTTCACAGACTCACAGGGATCTAAAGGACAAGTAGAACAATTTCTCATTCGAGAGGGTTCCATACTTTCTCATTTGATGGCACTTTTAGTGTCTCAGCAATTTTTACATGATATTCCCAGGTCAGAAATATGTGAAAAGTTTGTTAAATAGTTGAGCCCAAAAACTTAATAGTTATTTATGTCCTAACAACTTCATACCCCAATGATTAAATAATATATAATAAAATTAAAACATTATTTCATTTCATTTCTAAATGGACAGAATTACTTACTAATAGAATGCATACACCTGTTGAGCCTGACACAATTTCTCAAACTTTGAAATAAGATTGATTGAACATCCTCACCTTCATTTCTATTCTTCATTGACATTTGTATCATACTTGCTTTTTATCACAGCAACTACTAAAGACTAAGCTTTACAAAAATATGACATCATTAAAAGTAATGTACGTGATCTAATGCTGTAAGGGTGAACAGCCTACATCAATTGATTTATGCAGTATCTGAAAGGCTATGCTGTTTTTCAAAATATTTAAATATTTGGTGGTGCCCCTGTGAGTTTACTGAAGTGCTTTGGAGCGCTTTCACATGCAGTTTTGGAACAACAAAGGTTTTGTGTCCTACTATAGGTGGAATGTCATTGTGGAAAGCTATGATAAGATCTTTCTTCAAACAAAAAAAAACAAATAGATGAAAATAAAAATCCTTTATTTTTTCCTCCCCATAATACCCAGCACAATAGCACAAATTTGGATGCATTGCTATTGATGACTAGCTTCTTATCCTTCTTTTGAGCCTGTTCTCAAAATGGTTGGGGGAAAGGTGGTGGTATTCCTATGTCAGCTAAAGTTACTAGTCTCTTATAAGCTGTGGGACAGTACATGAAAGAGAAAACAGGCTGGATGGAAAATGCAGGTACTTCTAGCCCAAGAATTGGAGAAGGAAAGGATGAGTCCTCTCATCTCCAATATTTCTTCATACCTATCTATTCAAATCTGACCAATGTGTATCAACTAAACAGGTGATTTTTTAAGGCCTTGATGGTTTCCAGGAACCCCCAGCTAGCCAGTGGATCCAGAATCATCTTTATACATACCTATGTGGGGCAAACTAAGCAAGAACTTGTATTTGTCTAAATTTTTCAATCATTTCCCAAACTCTTAGCCAGCCAGCTGCACAGGCTCATCCTGGTAATTTCATTAACTTGTTTTTTGTAGAACTGAATATTTTGGATCCACCCATCAAGTTATGGTGGAAGGTTTAATTTATCTTGTATCGATATCTACTAGAACTCAGTTCTGTACCAGCACATGCTTGGTGCTCCAGGTGTGATACAGATAGTTAATGCTTCCATAATTCAGAGAAGAGAATATCTTTTCAGGTTTCTAACTAGTATATAGAGTTTATTCATCCAGAGTCCTAGCTATCAGCCAGATCCTTGTCTCCAGCTTCAATATGGCACAAAAATGGAGGCATCCAAACTTTTGCCCATAGGGCCAGTTTCTGGAGAACTTGAGAAGCCTGGTAGAATCTTTAGTCATGCCAGAAGAAAGGTGCCCATTTGAGATAGAAAGTGTGCCCTCCTACTCTAAAATATTACTGAAATTGGAGTAGGGATAGAGAATGTCAATTTTTCGTTATTTATTATGTATTCAATCATCTTACTAAATTTATAATGTTCTTTCAGTTATCACATTCTTGTCAAATTTGTGTTACCTTTTTGTAATATTTATACCTCTTTTTTCTCCTTTTTAAATTGAATTGACTAGAACTTTCAGAATAATTTTTAATATTACTTATAGTGAGCAAATTTAGATTTTTCCTGACTTTAGTAGAAATCCTTTTAATATTGTACTATTAAACATATTTTTGGCAACATATGCTAATTTAAAAATTGTTCAATAAATATTACTATATTTTATATTTCATTTTAATGTATTGTCATATAAAAACATATTTTTTGCCATCATATTATATCTAAAACAGGTATTTTTTCACTAAAATATTCCATTATATAAAAAAATGTGTTATACAACAGAAAACAAATTCTATTTATGGTGCTTTGTTGTTTTCATTAAAAAAAATAGTGACAATAATTTAAGACAAATGGCATTCCTTAAGACTGCTCTATTTTATTTATTACCTTTTATTTTCCTAACAGCCAACATTCAAATTTATGGCCTAGCACTAACTAGTTTTTAACTAAAAAGTCAAACTTGAACTATTGAAACATAATTGAATGAGCTCATTTAAAAAAATCAATTAGCACTAATGTCTGTAGTAACAAGAAGTATTAGACAATCTAAGTTTAATATTTTCTTTTTTTATGTGTTGAAATCAAAGCACTTAAAAAACAGGCCAAAACCAGACACCAGGGCTTTGATAACTGACCAGATGGTGGGGAGACTATAAGACAGAAATAAGAGTCTGCTCATTTAATCTTGCTACTTGTCAGCTGTGCTGATAATAATATGAGGGGTGGTAGAAACTGTTTAAAGAAGGTGATGAAGTGTCCCATTTATTTAAATGATATAGTCCTTTATTAGTGCCTATTTATCATGGATAAATTAAAGTGAATGGTGGGAAGATTTTATAGTCATAGAAAGTGGCTAGGTCTCAAGAAAAATATTATAGCAGATCTTAAATGACCAGTGGGTCTGAAAGAATTAGGTCTTTTAATAATCATTGTTGCAAATATTCAGAAATAATTAGGTCTCAGGTGGAATATTTTTATTTGAGTTTTTTTTTTTTTTCCCATTCTATCCCATATTTCAAACTACAAGCTGGCTACAGATATCCCAATTTCTTGTCAATTAACATCATCTTGTTCAAACTTCTCTCAGCCTATGGGTGAAACTGAGAATTTAAACCAATGTGGAATTATATTTCTGAAAGAAAATTATCGAAACACTGTGATAACACTGTGATGATCAAACTTGACCTACTAACTTACTATAGACTAATTGTTCTTTTGACATAGTATCCATTACCTTAAAAACGCTATAAATTTATCAGATTTTCCCATAAATCCGGATTTTACAAAATTATTTTAGAGTAAATATAAATATCTACAAATTCAATATTAATGTTGATTTAATTTAATTTCATAATAATTAATTGATTGGGGAAGAAAACTGCTTCTATATTTTTTATGAAGTTGTTTTAACTTTTATTCTGAGAAGTGGTATTGGTTCTGTCCCACCCCATTTATTTTACAAATGTGATATTCTTAATCAGTTTTAAGATTTAGTAATACAAAGAAGATAGAGACAACTTTAAAATTATAAAGTTTGGGTGAGGGAAGGAAAGAAAGGATTGACTCTCTACAGTGATCTAATAATGAACATTTAAGAGGGAGACAATTAAAAAGTTATCCTAGGAAAGTTAAATACTTTTACTTTTCAATTATTAATACTTAACTTTTCAATAATTAGGAGAAAGTTCCTGGCCAACAGAGTGACAAATTTAAAGCAATTGATATGTCAGAGAAACCTGTTCAGTGCAATGGGGAAGAGTGATTCACAACTTTGGTAATTTGAGGAAGTGTTATGCTAAGCATGGTCTCAAAATAATCATGAAATGAGCCTGCTTTCAGAAACAAAGATGCATGGCTGCAGGGGTCAATGCCAGATCTTCAATGAAAGCATACCTCAAACAGAAAGCACTCCGGACTATTTTCTCCTGTGAGCTGCAGTTGCTCCTCAGCAGGTGATTCACTTTAACCTTGACTCGAGGTTTATTTTCTCTATATATTCTCTATCCTTAGCCTTGGTACTCTGCTTCTCTCTGGATATTCTCTAAGCCTGGTACTCTGATTGCTTCTCTCATTAAGGTCATCCTTACTTTGCAAGTGACCCAATTCATTAATTGCAAAACCCAACTATCCTCTTCCCTTAAAATTCCACTTCTGCTTCACAACCTTGTTACCCTAATGGCCCCACGACAATTTTATTGCTTCCTGATTTCAAAGTCACAGGTCTCCTCCCATCACTAAGCTTCGTAAAACTTCCTACAGGATGAACAATGACATCATTGGGGATTATAATGGCTTTCATCTACCTCTGCACGAGGAGGACATTCTTCTAGAGGAAAAACTCTCTGTTTCATTCTACTGATCAGTCTGAAAATTAAAATTATGCTCTTTTCTCCCTATATAAACTCAAGTGGCATAAGCCCGCCCAGGCACCAGATGATATATGTAAGATACTGCTGGAATGGTATCCTGTGTAGTTAGGGGAATGACTGCAGGTTTTGTCTCCAGTCCTCTGCCTCTGAACATCACCATCTGTCCACCCTTTATTTCCACTGCATTTCCTCCTACATGGCCTTTCTCTCAGGTCTTAGGAGCTGATAATACATTTTAGTCTGTTTGTCTGGTATTTTGCTTTGGCTATTTTCCTCTTTAATTCTCCATTGTATCCCAAAGGACCTCCTCCCAGCACTCTACTGGTAAATAAAATGTCCCAGTAGTAAACACACTACTTACATTCAGTGTACTGACCACCAGTTTGAGGATGCAGGTAGCAGACTGTACTTGATGAAACAGTTCTATTTAAATCAACACACTGATTCTCAAAATCACCCTCATGTGTCTAAGAGCTACCCACATAGTTGCATACACGCACTCTCACACATATATTAAAGAGGAGGTGGTGGGAGGAAGGCAGCTATTAAGACATCCTGTTTTAAGAAAATTGTTAGAATTTATTGGAATGGACATGTGCAGGGTTATCTCTCTCCTCCCTGAAAATCTTTGTCTCCTTAATGTTTTTCAAAATTAACGTAATTAAGCCTTGTAGATCACATTTTGTCTTCTCTAAGAGTACCAGCTTGTGCAAGTGATCAGCAAAATCGTTTTGTTAGCTGATCACAATAAGACCTATATTGTGTAGTTAGGAACCTTGGATAGTGACAATAGAGGTAAACACCTAGCCTTTGCTCTTAGACAGACCAGAGCTCAAGTTTTATTGCTTTCCAGTAGCAAAAGAACTTGTATAAATTTCGTATCTCAAAACTTCAGTACCTTTATCTCTAAAATGTGAATAACTGCTTCTTCACAGTCTTGCTATGAGAACAAATGAGACAGTACTTATATAGTGCTACCTTGATGGGCACATGTTATATAATTAATAGGTAATAGCTTTTCTTTTATTGCTATTATTATTATTGTTACTGACAAGAACCTGTATACCTAGTTTGAAAAATGCTCTTACTCAATGAAAATAAACATTTCCAACTATAATATAATCCTGAGGTTGAAGATTCTATTGCCACATTATATAGTAACTAACTGAATAATCTATTTTTCCAAATTATTGCAGAATGTTTTACAATTGAAATAAAAGTCCAAATAAATATTAAGCCAGAGAGAGTTGTATAACAATCAGAAAAATTGGTGTTTAGCAATCAGAAAAATTGCTAAATATAAACCATGGTTGTTGTTTACAATATAATTTTTCTCTCTTAGTAAAGCAATGTGCCAGTATTTTTTTCCATTACAATAATACAAGGAAAATAAATCATTGAATATAAATAAACCACTGTATTACATTTTCTACAATGGGAAAAAAATACATACAAATACAAAGTTTTTCCTTTAAAGTCCTAAGATTTCATAATACAACATTACAAGATAACACCTACCGGGATTGCAGCATAAAATATAGGGTTCTAGTATTGTTTTTATTCCACGTGGTTAATAAAGTTACATTTATAGTGTTTTGCAACCAATAGTTGTTAAATAAATGCCTTTGCTCTTACCATATCACAAACAATATATAATATTTGGGTCAGAAATCTAGTTTTAACACTTTAAAAGTACTATGCTTTTCATTATTCAGAGATCTTTTTAAATTAGATCATCAAAATGGAGACTACTGCTTCTCACAGACAAGAAAAACATACTTCAAATAGGACAAAATGCATAGTCAAAAACAAATGAACACACTGAATGCAATTTAAAAAATGCACAAGATTTATCTTCCATCTGTCAGGCCAAAGCAATGAGAAAATAATTCATAAAGTTGTAAAATATCACAGTGTTTTTGAGGAAAGAGTCAAAACTTTGACTCTTTTTTTCCCTTCTAGCTGAAAATGCAGGCAATTAAGACATTCATTTCAATTTGATATTTTTGGAGCACTGAAAACAATTACCTGAGGTTCTTGCCCTAACTCAAGTCCAAGGAGTTAAAGTATTCAGAGCTCATGAATGTGAAGCAGGGGACTCTGTCACAAAGTCTCCTCCCACGGAGGATGGAGGCTGGCCCCATTGCAGGTGCAGGGAAAAGGAGCCTTGGGCCCCTGTGGCTACCTAGAACAGGAGAACCCTGGAAGGCAGCTTACCAAACTGCTTTCCTTATCCCAGGACAAAAGAGGGAATCCAACCCAGAAAGAGAAAATGACTCACACAGAGTGGGTGTGAGCTCTGCAAAGGGCAGAAGACTTCTTTGTCTTACTCAGTTCTGGTTTACCAGATTCTAAAAGAGCACTTGGCATAAAAAATGTCTTGGTGACTAGTTATTAAATGAATAAATAAACAAGAACTTACTTAAGGGATAATTTTTTCCTGACACCAATTTGGCCAATTTCAATATCACACTTGAAAAATACTGGAATTTATAAAATTTTAAGTTAACAATTATTTTCTTCTCTTTTTTGGTTAATAACTAGTATTTTAACAAAAATTCTTTAAATAAGAAGCCAGTTTAATTAAAAATTCTAAGTAACTGTAGAATTAGTTCAATTGCAATAAAATAAATTATGGCAAGGAGGTAAAAATGTCCTTAAAACAAACTACATTGGCAAAGTAAATAAATATATTTTGCATTTTAATTATAATGCCTTTCATTTGTCTAGAAGTATAAGATTTCTAAAGTAGGGTAATATAAATTGCATCATTAGACTATTATAATTCAGTTGATGAATAACTGATTTACTATTATTTTGAACAGACTGAAGCTTATGTATGTATGTATTCATGTATAATATGTAATCATTGATAAATGCACACATACACATGACTTTTCCCAAAATGCCACCCCAATTCAGTGTCAAGCATATGGTAGCAATAGAAAGTAACTTCTCCTTACACTAGAATACAAACTAAATGCAAATAAAAATAGTTAAGAAAAGGACTGTTTCAGGTTATAGTTCCAAAATCAAGGAAGATTATATTTCTGCAGCAAATTGACTTGAAAAAAGAGTGGTAAAGAAAGGTCATCTTTGAAATTGTGAATAACAAAAGTAATACAAATTTAAATTATCTTATAAAACCCAAGCATGTCCATAAATTCATGAGGACTCATGCATGTGTACATTCATTTTTTAAAAATGTATGCATCCATTTATCCAACTATCCATTTGTCTATCATCCATCTTTCTATTCACCCATCCATCCATCCATCCATACGCCCATCCATCCACATACCCATCTATTCATCCATCTATCCAAGATTTTGTTTATTCATTCATCTACAGAGTGCTGTCTTATAGATTTAGTGGTGAAAAATATTGCTCTTGTGCACCTTTAATTTTAGAGAGATTTACAAACATTCAATAACTAACTAAATATTAGATTAAAATTGTGATAAATACTACAAGTATGAAAATACAGTGTGCTTTGACTGCTTATATCAGAAGTTTCTGAAATTATTTGGGGGTCAGGAAGGGCTTTCTTGGATATATTAGTTTTGAAGGAGACATAAAGATCCATTATTTAGTGGAAGAGCATAAAGAACAATTTTGAAAGGAGGAGGAATAATTGTAGAACTCTGAAATAAAAAGGACCATTAAACCTATGAAAGACTACTGTGACTAAAAGGAAGAGAGTATAAGGAAGAAAGGTCACCCCAAAAAGAGGAGAATTGGGTTGCTGGGAGATTATAAAAGGTCTCATGGACTAGTTTAAGGAACTTGGCCTTAATCCTAAAAGCAATAGGAAGATACTGAAGAATATAAAGCAGGGATAAGACATCTTCATATGAATGTCATTCAAAGATCTTTCTCACTGTAGTGTGGAGAACAGCTTATGAGCAACATAAAAACAGGTAAAAAATGTTAAAGAGGCTATTGTAGGAAAGAGATGAATATGTATTCAACGAGAATCCTGGTGGTGGACTTAAAGAGAAGTAGATAAATAAGGATTTCGAAGGTAATCAACATGATGTTCAGAAGGTTTAGTCTGCATTTTAAATGCTTAGTAGAGAAAACTGGGTTCCTTACCCTTTTTTAAAGAACATAAAACTTGGAAGTACTGATTGTCTTTCAGACATAAACCAGCAATTCAGTTCCTGGAAGGGAAATTTCATACAATATTCATGCTGGCTGCTGGCCACTTTTGTCAGCTGGTGAGGTGTCTGGTATTCTGCGGAAATATATTTTTTTTGTACCATATGATCATATAGTTTTTTTCTTTGTTTTAGCTTCTTTGGTTAGCATATATTCTCATAGCTTTGTGGTTCTGAAATTGTATTTTGATGAAGGAATATTAATATGTACTTGAAAAATATCTTTTTAAAACAAAGTTAAATTGATTTTGATCTTGCAAAATATCTTAGAGTCATTACTAGTCTAATGTGTAAAGGGATACAATAATGACATGTGTCCCTAATTATTTGAACAAGGAGTTTTTCCAAGATCATCTCTATCAACTAATGCTTTCTAAATGAACTTTGGGCAATTGTTGGTTGAACTGCAGTCTTTTGATCTGAGTGGTATCTTTTATTTAATATTCCCATCCTGGCTTTGAAAACCAAAGTAGCCACAATGGTCTTTTCCCAACAGAATCTATAGGATTTGTCTTCAAATACTTTAAAATGTTTATTTGCTCTTCAGGCTGCTAAAGCTTGAGCAAACTCAGATGTGCCACTTATAACTGTTGTAGTGATCATTTGAGAGAAGATTATCATCTGTTTAGCAGGTCATTTTTCATCCTTGCAATGGTCTTGGCTTTGTATGTGATGTGGTTGGAGGTAGGATAGAGACAGTGGTCATGAGGAGGGTGAGCAGTATTAACTCTAATTTTTCAGATTATAATCAATAATCTATTCATGGTAGGTTGCAGAAAAGTAAAAGAGAAAGAGAAAGAGTTCCTATTGCTTCTACTCACTGCTTCTCATCCTTATCCAAATTAGCATCCCTACTGCCTAAGAACCTGAACACAGTATCAGTTAAATAAACATTTCTAAATTGAGTCTACATTCTGAAAATCTTTATCAATCAAAACACTGAACTCACTTCTAAAAACAAACAAACAAAAAATTGGCTGCCCTGATGGTCAAATAAATTCTTTATCCATCTGCCTTTAAGGTATAATACAATGAACTTGCAACATATCTCTTTATGAGAGCTTTATACATTTCTTCCTTTTGATAATTAAAAATGTTTGTATATACAGGACTCCAGAGATATAAATTAAACGCAACAACGTATAAATAAAAATTATGGTTCTGGCAATAGTGATTAAAAAAGAGACAAATTCAGAGCAGAAATACAATTTCAAGCTCAGAGCAATTTTAGAATGGCTACTAATGTTAATGTTATGTGATATAGTATAGTATCATAAAGGCGTTAATGCAAAAGAGACTGAACATTACCTGAAATGTTTAAAATAAACAAACTATACTTAATGATTTTCATGGAAAGTGTTCAGTTTAGTGCCTGGAATATAATAAGTGGTATATAAATGCTAGGTAATATCACCTTTCTTATTGAACTCTTCCAATTCAATTTTGTACAATAGTCCACTTGGCCCACAATTCAATTTATAAGCTTGAGTAAAGAATAAATCAAATATCATTAACCAGGATTAAAAAATCAAGATCAGTAAGTTTAAGCTCTTTAAATATGAAATATAAATTTTATCTTTCTGCTTCTCTTTTATCCATTAAAATCTGGAGTTGGCATCCTTATATGTGCAAGAAAGTGAAAACATTATCACAAATGAAAAAAAAAAATCCATGGTCTTTTCATAAAACTCGCTTTACAGAATTCTTCTTAAGAACTTGCTCCACAGTTGCTCCCTAAAAAAAAAAATGAGAAGAATCTCCTATTTCAAGTGGTTTGAAGCAACAGAATATCTTGTTTTATGTTCAAAGGTAACTGCTGTTCTTATATTTGGCTACTAGGAATATGAGACTGTAGAACGTCCTTAAAAGCTACTCAACTTAGGAAGATGCATGTGTTTATGTATTAAGCAGATGAAAATAACACTAGCTCTTAGATTTATTTCATTTCATTCCACTATAGTTATCTCTTAGATTTCTAGCATAATCAATTCCAAAATTAATCCAAAAATCGTGAAAGTATGGGTCTCAGAAGATGGGGAAAAAAGTACTGAAAAGGAGTGAGCACAGCGTAAAGAGAGACCAAGGGAGATGTGGTTTCTAATCACAGTACTGCAACAGTTTGTGTAACTGTTGATTAGTAGACTCTGATCCTAAGTTTCTTTATCTGTAAAATAGGTTCAAGGATAATTAGATTTCAAAGTTGTAGCAAGGGCTAAAAATTAATATGCATAAAGTACATGCCACATATAAGAATCATTTATTCAAAAATCAATTACTGAGCACCTAGTGTGTGTAGACACAGTCCTAATGATAAGGAAATACAAGTGAACAAGACAGATATATTTCGTAGACGTAGTCTACCAAGGCTTACAGAAAGTAACTAAGTAAACAAGCATGTTTTAAAAAACATAATGTCAGAAATACACTAAGGAATATTCTTCAGAATAACTGGCTTGCATACCTCACATATTTCAAAAAAAAGAAAAAGAAATGCTTAAGAATGGTCTTACAATAAAATTCTGAAGAACAAACACTAAATGCAGTGCATGATTCCAGACTGGATTCTGAACAAGGAATAAATGGCTACAGAGAACATTATTGGAATATTAGACAAATTTGAATATGAGCTTTGGATTTTGCACTATTATAACAATGTTAAATTTGATTTGGATTATTGTTCTGTGGTAAGATAATATCCTTGCTCTTAGGAATAAACACTGAAGTATTTAGGGATAAAGGAGCAAAATGCTTTCAACAACCCTCAAAAGGCTCAAAAAAGGGTAGGAAACAGAGAGGAAGAATGCAAAGAGGAGGGATAACAGTAAAGCAAATGAGCAAAATGCAAATAATTAGTAAATCTTGGTAAAGTCTTTATGAGAGTTCCTTGCACTATTCTTGCAAATTTTCTGTATGTTTATAATTACATAAAAATAAAAAAGTTCCTTTGTTTGAAGGAAGGTAGAGTGTTATTCAACAAGTAAGATCCTTTCCCCCCTTCTCTGGAACCTGACTTTCTGGAGTAAATTTTGCTAATCTCATTTAGAATTTTGGCAATAGAAACAGAAATTTTTAATTATGTATGCCTTCCATATTGAGTAGTACAATTCTATCTCAATGGATTTGACAAAGTCAATAATTCATAGTATAAGACTTTAGGTAGAATTATGTTACTGATGTGAATGAGTCGAAAAACATCCTTAAATACCTGGCACAACTTCTAAAGCTGGTGTTTTATTTGGAAAACAAACTCAATGTGTAGCAAATACATAAAGCATATTGATATTTCAAGGCTAAGGAATTGACCTCACCTTTACTTCCTATAACAAGTGAGAGAAATGACAAACTTTAGGTTAATAAAGATGCATCTGTGGTTTTCAGTTTAATTATGCTAGCATTTATGACTGGGTCAAATCTATAACATGCCTCACAGGCTCTATAATCAGAACTGCTCATTATATTCATTTCTCAATTACTGTAATTAATAGTGTCACACATAAACCTACTGGTGTCAACTGCCAGATTTACCTCTGACTTTTTAGAATAAGTATGTATGCACATAGATGCAAATGTAAGAGTTTGTGTGTGTATTTTAGAGTAGACAGCATGGATATAAAGTAACACATATAGACAGATAATAAGGTTTGTTTATAGTATGAAAAAATATGGTCAAATAATTGTAGAAAGTACTATACATGATATGTTCAACAAAAAAAATTTCTACCTTTAACTTGTGAAAAGTGGGTAATTGTGAAAATATGGAATCTGGAATTACTGCAGTGGTCATTATTTAAAATTTTTAGTTTTGGTATTGTTGGTCTCTTTTGACCTTTTTCAGTCTTGGGCAAGAAAATAATATCTGGTTTATTTTACTTAAATTTCTTAAAATGCCAGTATATGAAGATACTTTATTTCTTCCAAATTTACTGTCTTAAATATTGGCAACAGCTTAATTTTATTATCATTTGCGTATTTATTCTAAAACTTAGAATAAATAAAGTTTAAGACTGGAACTTCTACTTCCAGTTATGTTGGAGTATCCTACTGCAGATCTATGATTCTGCTAATAAAACATATCAAAATGAAAGTTTAAATAATGGATTTGAAAGCATCAGAAAGCTTCTGAGTTAGCCAGTTGTGGAAGGCCAGAACCTAGAGAGAAAGAAATTGTATTTACATGAAATAAATTCTTCACATTGGCTTTCTCTTTGGGACATTTACTGATTCTTGAAGAGTGCCAATTTGCAACTAAGCTGGGTAGGGAAGCTGCTTAGAGCCTTAAAACACAGAAGAGCTTTTGGTGATTTCACGAGGTTAGGAAAACAAAAATTTGATTTTGATATGGCAAGGCATTCAGAACTTGAGTGACCAAAATTCCAATGATGAGACTGTTTTCCCATTAAGCCATTAACTGATTAAACAACATAGAAAAATATGCAAAGAAACCCAGCAGAAAGTGTGTGAAAATAAGTCAAATATGACTAAAGAGTTGCGTGGAGTCTTCAGCAAATCCACAGTGCTAGGAAGACCAAAATTGAATTTCGAGTCCTCCAAGGAGAAGTGGCACTAGCAAATACTCCAGGCTCTAACTGAGACTCCTGGAGGAACATACATAGATGTAGAAGCAAACCAAAGGTAGACTGAACCTCGCCCAGACTGCAAACTAGCATCAAGTTAATTCAAGATATTATTGGCTTTGGATGATTTACCCTGTCAGAGGATAGGGTAAATCATTACTAAAATATTTTTATACACAAGATTAGCAGTGAAAATATAATTTTTTAGAATATTAATAGAACCAGAAGGAAAAAAAATCAGGCAAACACAGTGACACAAATAAGAGAGTTATCAATTAAAATTTTTAAATAACTGTGATTAACATCTTTAGGCAAATGGATGACCAGGTAGGAAATTTGAATAGAAAATAAGAAAGAGTAAATGAAAAACTTTTAATTAAAAAACATAAAAATTGAAATTACAGTACATAGCTGAAGAATGAATGAAGTGGAAGATAGATCAATACAAAATATCTAGACAATAACATCAAAGGTAAAACAGATGGAAAGTACGGAGAGAAGCATGAGAGACCTATTATATGCAACAGGGAGGCATATGTATGTTCCTATGTATGTTAGTTATATATTTCCAAACTCTTTATCAATAGCAAAATGGCTACTATATTTTAGTATGTTTATGAAATGGAAAACTATTTAGTACTGAAAAATAATATATTATCACTGCACAAAAAATAATGATGAATAATTCAAACATATATTATACAAAAGAAGCCTTATACAAAAGAGTACATGCTTCATGATGTCATTTATATACAACTCAAAAATAGGTAGATTCAGTCAGTTAATATTAGACAGGGGCCGCTGGGGGTGCTATTAATATTGTACTTCTTGACTCAATGGTGGTTACAGAGTATATTTGGGCTAATATTGTAGCATTTTAGGTATTGTACATGTTTTGACTTTGCTTCTTTTTTCCCCTCTGGAAAGAAAAAGGAAAATAACTCAGGAACTATGCCATTATTGGCAAACATAGATTAGAATTTAATTTTCCTGGTGTGACTGAAGCTCTTGCTAAATTTTCTCTAAGATTTAAAGTTTTGTCTGTGCTCTGACACATATGTTTATGATCAGATTTTGTCTTTGTCTCTAGACCAGACTGAATATTAGTAAAAATGCCCATATATCTTTTTATCTGATTACTCTTTGTGACTAAAAGGCATTCCATTAATTATGTATATGGGTGGCTCTCCACAAATGTAGTCAGAAAGAACATCACAAATTGGCAAACTGACACTTTAAAAAGTATTTCTGGGGAATAAGTGTAGATGGCATGTGAAAGCCATCTTAATGTTCAGTATTACCACAGATGTTTCCTGCATACCTGACCTCAATTCTATAAAAATATTCACAAATGTACCTTAGAAGAGTATAAAATCCATTAAGAACCAAAACACATTTGCTGCATGGTAATATCAAAATCAGAATTTTGGGTTTAAAAATTTATTTGCTCCGGATCCAGCTTCCAAGAATCCAGGGTCACTGGTTCCTATAGCTTGACATTGAATATGATAACACGGAGAACAAGAGAAAATAGTTGTCACTGTCTCCAGTACATGCCAATCTTCTATTTCAATGGCCACTTTGACCAAGTGATAAATGGCTGATGATTCATTTGCCTGAGGCATTTTCTGGGCTAGATACTAATGGTGGGGGGGGGGGGGGAAGGATACAAGAGCTATTTTGTTACTGCCCTGTACAACTGCACCCAAAAGAAAAAAAAAAAAAAAAAGAACCTGTGTTCTTATATCATGTCCACTTTATTCCATACATCACTATTCATAATAACCATTTTGTTTTTCTACTATTAAATAAACCTTAGAGGCAATCCTACTATAGAGATAAAGAACATTGTGGCCTAGAGATTGAGCTTCTTGCTCACGACTTGACAGTTAATCAGTAATTAAGCTAAAGGACAATTTAATTACTCTGAAGAAAAGTAAGGAGGTTTTCCCATAACTGCTGAGGTAGCTTTTTTCAAACTGTGATTTTTGAGATTTGAAATAAATAAAGAAGAAATAAAACTCTTGTCCCACTCTAGTAAAACTAGTATTACTTTCTGCACTGGAATGTTCATTAATAATTGTCTCTCAGTTCCCTGAAACAACTATTTCTTTTCAGATTCTCCATCTCAACAGGAATGCTGAGAAAAGGAAGAGAGAAGAAATATTTTCAGGAACATCTAAAATGAAGAGGAGGTAAGTATTCAGAGAAAGTACCAGAGTAGAAAAATATGTCAAGCTTTACACTATAAAGGACTTGTGTTGGAAATATATGTTATATATGTTTGCATGGAAAGTAACAATTGATATTGTGGTTTTAAAATACATCCATGAATTCTTTGATACTCTTCTCTTCAAATGGCAGAAACTAATTTTCCTTTTCGTGACTTTTGGCTAGACTTAGTGATTCACTTCTAATAAATAAACTATGCCAGACTTACTATGGTGTCTTACTTCTAAGACTAGAACATAGAAAGCATTGTGACTTCCTTTTCTTCTCTTGGATCTATCGCCCTGTGTTAAGCCTGCTTCTATATTGGGGGGTCACTAAATCTGCCTTATAGAGAAGCTCTTATGACAAGGAATTAAGGTTTCCTGTCAACAACCAACACTAATTTGCCAGGCATGTGAGTGAGCCTTCTTGGAAATGAAACAACCAGCCCCAATCAAGCCTTCAGATAACTATAACCCTGGCTGATATCTTGACTGTAAACTCATAAGAGACCTTAAACTAGAATCACTTGAATAAGTCACTTTTGAATTCTTGACTCTTATCAACTGTGGCATTAATAAATGCTTATTGTTTTAAAAGCCACTAAATATGGAAATAATTTGTTACACAGCACTAGATAACTAATAATGTTGTCATGTCAAATTGAAGAGCAGTGTCATAATACTTGTAAAACACAACTACTATTAAGGTAAACCTATATCTCATATCAGCCATTTTGTATGATTCAACCTGCTATATAGGAGCCCTACCAACCTGCTTTGTTCCTCATTTGGACTGGACTTTGGTCTCCCAGAATGCCTTTGTTCAATGTGTTTGTCTTTTTCCTAATTATAATCACATGGCAATATAGTCATAATTTTCTGACAACTGTTCTGATGCAAGAGTTGGAAACTAATTATTTATGGATTACCTCTTAGTTTAGACATGTAAAAGATAATTATTAGCACATGACGATCATTCTCTTTTTCAAAAGGTATTTTGGGTTTAGGGATTGGGACAAGCCTCAAATCATTAAGAAATAATTCAAATTATTTATTTATTTGAATAAATAATGCTTCAAATATCTTACACAATCCTAAGTACAAAAAACTGTTTTCATCTGATGCTTAGAAGTGCTGGGTAGATGTTCTTAGGGACATCATATATTCTTTGAATTAAAAAAACCCAAAACAATCAAACAGAAAAATCGTACAAACCATCCAGTCTGTAAGTATATAGTTACCTTTCAATTCTCTCCTAATTTTAATACCGTTAACATGCCTCAGAGGGCCCAGGTAACACAAAATTAGCCTCTTGATAACTTACTGTCTTTTGGGCAAAAATTTTGCCATTTTCACATTTCTATCAATATTTTTGAGTGAGAATTTATTTCTGCTTCTTGTCTCCCTGGAGCTTGCACTTATGCTTGGTTTTATGCACAGCTTTAGGTGCAATCTTTCCAGTACCAGATCACAACAAGTTTTCATTTTTTCACTTTCAGCTTTAATTGAAGACAAATCTTAAATGGCAAGTTACAAAACCTTGGTACTTTTTACCCTGACCTAAAATGCAAGATATTGCTGTTATTTTAAAGAGCTTTCATCAATTATCTCTCTTAAGAATTTGTGGGGATATGTCACATATAACTGTTATGGGGTGCTTATTTTCTTTAAAAATATCATTAAACTAAAATTTTTGACTTGCTAATGAAATTACTCTGTCAGCTTAGAGATCTGTTGACAGTAAAACAAATGTACTTACTTTTTCTCATGATTACATCTAACTAAGTTTTGGCCAATACCAAAACTAGTTAAAAAAAAAATAAAAACTTTTCACCAATTCAAAGTTTAAAAACATGTTATATTATGTACATTGCCAGAGCATGAACTTACTTAATTTCCTAGTGAGAGCTCATAAAGTTCATTGTGACTTTTTTTCAGGTAATGAGATTAGAATTGACTTTTATATTCATTTCTGCTCATTTCTATTTCTTAACATTAATTTTAAGAGTTCATATGTATTTCTCTTCTATTCTATGATACATTTAATTATTAGTAATCATTTGCACTAATATAATTTGTATATAATGAATTATATATTTGTGTAAACAGTAATTCTGACTCTGATACTAGTTGATTCAAATGTAGGTACAAAAGTCTTATGTTTTTCCTTCTCTTCTTTTTATAGAGCTCAGTCTATCTCTATATCCTCTACAGAGAAAAATTATAAGCTGAAACACCTATTGCTACCCACTGGGGGATATTCTGAACTTCTTAAACTATTGAAAATTGTATAGGTTGAACTTCCTTTGAAAACAAAATGCTACATTAAAGAGCAGCAAACCAACTGGCACTAACTCAAACTTAATAAGTTGCTGAGCGAATCCATTTTTCAAAATAACCAGTGTGTGATCTGATGACAGTATTAGCAGTGCACTATACGGGGATGAGAATGAGAATGCTATAACTGTTAAACCTGCTAATTTGCAGTAGCTTTTATGGACGTATAATTCCCCATTTAAAATGTAAAATTTCTGAACAAAAACACTTGAATGATTATGAAAATGTAAGTAATCCTTTGCAAAAAGTAATTAAGTTGAGGGAGACTTTTCTTTGCCTTCAGTGTTTTATGCATGTGTTTGGTTCCATAAGCAAACTAATTAAAATGTTGCAAGACACACTGAAATGCTGGCATTTGAGATGGAAAGCAGTTGTACTCCTGGCAAAGACTATTTTGTTTCTCAGGAATTTTTAAATTGTAGTGATAATAAACTATTCAGTCATGCAAACCAAAATAAGAGCCAAACTCATGTGCTCAATCGTTGAGATCTGTAGCCACATGCTCATGCTACCACAAAGCCATGAATTTTCTAAGTATAAAGTAGGACAAAAACACATTTGTTTAGTTGGCAAACATTTGGGGCAAAAGGAGATAAAACTGTAGAATTCATATAGCTAAAAATCTTAAAAATAATAATTTGGAAGCCATCTTATTGTTTTAGGTTGCCAGTTTCTATGATTTAGAAATGATTGGACAACTGGCTGGCAAATGTTTCTGCCACAAACAGGAATATTCCAGCCTGACAGTTAATAAGGTGAAAATTTGTATTATGGTACAGCCTCGACAGTAGGTACCTGACCTGAGAGCCCAGGAGGTAAAAGGCAGCTACAGAATGACTATCAAGAATGCTGCTTGCAACAGATTACATTTGGAATGTGAAATGTCCATCCTCTTCCTTTTTTGGTCAGTCGGTCATGCTTTGAGCAAGATTTACTGAGTTACTATTTTGTATCAATCACAGTTAGAGGAAGTAAATTTTCAGTGGTCTGAATCTGATATGGTATCTGCCTGCATGGATTGTACAGTTCAATATCTCTAGGAGACAGCTCAGTGTGTTAATGAATTATATGCCAGACCATATGGGCTTTAATCCTGGCTTGTCAACTAATTATCTGTGTGATATTAGACATGTTAACTAATATCTCCAGTAGGCCCATCTGTGGAATGAGAATAATAATGGTCTTGGCTAATGTAGACGCTATGATAATTAAATGAGTCAACCTATGTGTAAATGTATCATGCCTGGTACTCAGTATAAAATAGGTTATTTATTATCATTTTTAACTCCAACCCAGCAGTGCTATAAATATTGCCTACTAGATAAGATAATATTTAATTTTATAGAAGGTAAATATCCAAGAAAAGTCAAAGATCAGAAAAATCCTTAGATGGTATCTAATAGCTGTAGGCATTTGAAAGACTACTATTTACCTGGCATGTAAAACATAAGGATATATTCAGACTATTACCCAAACAAATTCATGTTAAACACAATAGAAGACATATAGATAACAGCTGACATCAACAGAAGAAATAGAAAAACTATTTCTATAACACAGAATAAAAACAGCAGTTTGAAATTATATGGTTATTATCCATCATAACCATCATTTATTCAGCCCTTACCATTAAGCCAGGCACTAATCTCTTTAAATGCCAACCCAAGCAACTCTCACAGAAACCCTGTGGGGCAAGACTATTATTTTACCCATTGTATAGATTAAAAGGTTGAGGCTCTGATAAATTAAACAACATTTCCCAGGCTATCTGCGTAATTAGTGATAAGGATGTAACAAGAACTCAAGTCTTCTTGAACCTAAAGTGCATGGTATTATTCTATACTGTGACCCATATAATAATATGAGCATGTTGCCACATAGTAAATGTTCTTCATGAAATAAGTTTTGTAATGGCTGAAAAGTGTCCTAATCTATGGAAGTAACATAATTTATTTACTTCTTTCTGTTCTGTTGACTATTTAGGTTGTTTCTAGCCCCTTAGCTATTGTAAATTATTTGAAAATAAACATCTTCATGTATAAGTTTTTGTATACATAGCTGATGTTTCTTAGTATGGACTCCAATAAGTATAGTCACCAGGATGAAGGACTGGACTGTATATAAAACTATTAACACAAATTGCCAAATCACCCACCAGGAATGTTATAGCAATTAGCTTTCCCTCTAGCAATTTTTAAGCTTGCTTATTTCTGTGCATCCTTGCTAATGCTGAATATTAGAATCTTTTTTTAAAAATCTTATTAATGTGCCAGACTAAAAAACGTCCCTCATTGATTTAATTTGTATTTTTATTTCCATGAGGGTGCTCAAAGAGAAAAGTATCACATTAAAAACTAAACATATGGACAATATTTTAACATTAATATCATCTCTATCCCTCAGCCTTCTCCCATTCAATCTTTGGTTTTCCCTTAACAGAATTTTATAAAACTCCAAGTCACAATTTAATTGTCAATGTTTGGAAAGTTTTCCCAACTTGTCTAGACAAAGTGTTACCTTCTCTGATCTGTGCACATGCTGTTATGTTATCCTTTATTCCATTGTTGTGAAATTACTGTTTACCTTTCTATTCTATTCTAGATTATGAACTACTAGAAAACACACGATTTTCTGGTATCATGGTTCCCCAGGACCCAACGTGTAATGAAAATTTTTATAAACGAACTTACTTAGCACTTCCCACAAAAATATAATGACTCTACACCTCAATCAATTTTTCATTATTTGATTAAATTATGGATTTACTCATTAATTGGTAATGTATTTTATAGGTGCTATGAACAATTTTAAAAACAAATAAAGACATGTAATGAAATTGCCTTGTTCTAAACGAACTATTCTGTGAGAAAGTAAAAATTAGCCTTTCTGGTCATCAGAATGTGATATTCCTATCAAAATAAAAACAGTATTTCCAATGGAACACTGATAAGAGCACATATACAATGTTTAATGTTTTCTCCAAGGTCATATCACAGATGCAAAATAACTAACAACTCCTTTTTAGGTAATTTCTGATTTTTACTAATACTTAACACAGCTACATTTTCATTCATCTTGTCTACTCCGTGAAGTTACCCAATCATGAGGTACCCAACTGCTGAGCTGCCCCATGTCTTGAAAGAACCCAACCTGGAGTTGGTTGCTGCTTTCCCAGATGCTTCTAAGAATCCTTCAGCACAAGCCTAGACCTACATAAAGTGCCTCCACATAGCTTCTTACTCTTTCAAGATCTCTTGGGATGTTTCCCTTACTACAGCAAGCTAAATGAACTCAGCCTTCATTGGAGATGCGTGCCAGGTCATCTTCAGCTGGTGAGCTTCAGTGTTTGTTAGGTTTGTTAGACCTGCATACTGTTTTCAATACAACAGCATTCACCAGCTGATTAGATACTTGATGAAGGAAAATTGATGAATTCAGATTATTCCCAAACTTTAAGCCTGAAAACCTTGTCACAATGTTCATGTTCTTATAAATTGGGAAGTTCAAAAAGAAACAAGAAGAAAAAATACAAAAACCGGTGTACCAATATTTGAAACATGCTAATGTAAGATATTTCAAAGCTGAAATCAATAACCATCCACTCCCAAAATGCTGGTTTAATTTTCATTTTATAAACAAGAAAACTATGTTAGAGAGATTAGTTATCAGACTGAAAGTCGAAAGTAATGGTAGAATCCTATTTGAATATGAATCAGGCTGACTCCATAGATTTTGCTGTCTTCCAACAATATAATGAAGTTAAAAAATTTGATGAGAATATTAATAGAAGACGAGAGGTCTAAAGATGCTGAAGATGGCCAATGTTTTTTGTTTTGAAGAGTACTCACAAAATGTTGAAATAAACTAGCAATATTAAATATTCTCATTTCATATGCTTAGATTGTCCATATTAACTTCATATATGACAGGAAGAATAAATAAAAACAGTATGTTTTGTCTTAGGAGTCTTTTCAGATGGAAGCAACAATATAGTTAAGATGTCAAGCCAACTTCATAGAAACTGTCAGTGAAAATCTTAGGAACAATCTGTGCTAGGTGGCATTTTAATGCAGCGTAATGCCCTCGGCTTTTTATTTATAAAAATAACAACAAAACCTCAGGAAAAGGCTGCAGCTCAGTGAGCCTGATTGATGTGTGTGGCTGGACTTCTATCTTGCTAAAATAAAACTAGAAATGAGTATGTTTGTTAACAGCAGACAGTATTTAGGAAGTATGGCAAGACCTTTTAAAAAACTAAACCCAGAGAACCAATTCTATGTCATTCTTTTTTCAAAGGGTATGCAACACAAAAGAAAATTTCTGCTTTATTATAATTGTATAAATTAATGCAAGTATTTCTCAGAGTGTGTGTGAGAGTGAGTGCCATGAACCTCTTTGGAAGTTAATTTAAGCTTATGTACTTCTAATAATGATGGTTTTAAATACCTGAAATAAAGTACTGAAATACAAATAGTTACAAAGCAAACTAATTACATTAAAATATCATTATTGAAATATTTGCAAAATGTGATATGGACATATATGTTCTTGTTTATTAATACATTAAATATCAGATTTTTTGGCAGGCCTAACAACAACTGTTATTTCAAGGCAGTGAGAAGTATAGGCAATAGGTCAAGTTACCTGCAACTTTATGACTGTTATGCTTATTGGTGACAAAGTCACAGGAATTGCCAATCGTACTGTGGTTTGTCCTATACATTCATGGTGGAAGGAAATACAGTTTTTCCCTTAGAGGTGCTAAAAATAAAGATATATTTTTTTCTAATTACACACACGTACACACACACCCCCAAAGTAACAACATCATCAACAACAAAAACATTTAAAAAACAAGTCTATACACAGACTCCCAAGTTAAGAACTAATTCCTATATTAACATATTTCTACTTTATAACATAATCTATTTCCTTAAAAATATAAAGCAAATTAAATTATCATACTGTGATTCCAAGTAAATAAAACTCTGAGTACTTGAAAGACAGAGAACATGAGAGAGAAATTAACTATGATCTGCAAACACACAAAACATGCTTGTATGTATGAAAACTAACTGAACATGTTTGGAAATGAAATAGTTAAGATATATAGTAAATAATTTTTCATTGATATTTTTCCAGCATCAGTTTAATGAAGATAGTATTCTTTTTCTTGTGATGTTTTCAATTTTACAACGTTACCAAGAACATAATGTTATTTTCCATTTTGTTCCTTTTGCCTGCCAGAGTCACATTCTCTCTCTTCCTCCCTACCACCTCTCCTTTTTATACTATTTCTTCTGCAGGGATAGTTATACTTACAAAAATTCTTTGGATTAACAGTAATCACAGTTTTTAAAAATGCCATCCTTCAATGGTCTTATTAAGAGATGAGCTTTAAATAACATTGCTTTAATGTCTCAAGAAATCGAAATCTAGATTTGCAGTTTGGCAGTAAACCCTGATGTTATTCATGGACAGTGATGCCAGGGTTAAGACCTTGCTTAATTACTGAGGCAGTGAAGCAATGACTCCATCATTTATTTTTTTCAGAGATACATGAGATAGAGAAGCAATGAAGTCATCCTTTTTTCAATCAGAAATACATATGACTCAGCTAACCCTCCTTACTTTAATACTGAATAGACACACTTATGACTAAGGTTAAGATGACATTTAAATTTTTTAGGGAATTTTCTAACTTTGGCAAAGAAAATTACACCTTCTAAGATAAAAGGAATACTTTTGAATGAGAAGCGACTTCCTAAAAATTTGCATAAGATTAATTCTCAACAAAAGGATGGAAGTGCGAGGCTATGCTAATATGAGTTAAAAACATTTTTGGAAAATAATTGTGTCAGTGAGTGTCCACTCATTAAAATAATTGCTTAAGATTTGAAAATGATAGCTTTTTCTCATAGAATGTGAGCTTCAGAAATTGAAATTCAATATTCAGTGTTCCCCCCTTTCATCCTCCCTGCTCCTACTTAAGAAATAGTACTCCATAAGGCCTCCTCTAAAAATCTGACATAATGAAGGAAGGGCCCATTAGACAATTTTGAACACTAAGTGTGAAATATAAAAGCACTACTATTTTACTGAAAATTCTCATGCCTTTGTTCCAACAGGCATTTGTAGAAATGGAAAAGAGCTTTAGTATTATTTAAAAGCAGAAGCAAGAAATATACAAAAGGCCATTTTTTTGGTATCTATTTCTATTTCTAATAGCTAATTCACAGGTATTTAAAGTTTTAAAAGTTTTGCTCATATTAAATGTGATTTTTTGAGCTTTAATTTTAAATGTAAAGGGAAAGAATAGCAGTTTTATGTATTTGATACATCCAGAAAGACATACCTTTTAATTCCACATGATGGTCTGGGCTTGGATTATTCTTCCATCTACCTATGTGCAGAGGCCAAATAAACACATCTTAGAGAAACTTCTGTCAGAGTTGCTCCACTTTTTGAGATGAGTAGAGAAAGAAACCTAGTGAACTAGTGTTTCTGTGACAAGACAAAATATCATCCTTGTTGATATCCATCACATAAATGTCAGGAATGAAGTATTTGGAGTTTTTTTGGTCAAAAAATAATCTGGGTATCGAGGTTGTGTTACTTTTTTTTTTTTTAACTTAATGAAAATCTTGTAAAGCTAGAAATGTTTGTGACATACTATTTAAAATTTATAACAAAAAATACAGGTGTCATCAGAGATGTTTTTTTTAAAAGTGATTATTCATGATTATATACGAAGTATTTTGGATAGTTATCTTCTTTTTACTGTAGTAACAAATGGAAAATAGGGATAGATGTGAGAAAAAAGAAGTTGAATCACACATTTAAAAAAGGAGATATAAAGTATCAATAGACATAAAAAAGGCACAGAATGGAAAGAGAAGTGGGAATAGAGGGAAAGAAAAGGAAAATAGGAGAGAAAACAAGAAAGAATGTGTTTTAGCAATACAGCAAATTAATTTTTCCCCTAGTTTGTATTTATTTTATTTTTGTTTATGAAGCTTTCTTTTTGTTCATACAAAAAGTTATTTTTATGATTTTTATAGGGTCAAACATCAATCTTTTCTTTATCACATTTGAATTTTGAGTCTTGTTTAGGCTTTCCTATATCCATACTATAAAGGAACTAAAACATTTTTTTTCTAGTCCCTTTTTATCTCTTTAAATTTGGATGTCTGATGCATTTGGACTTTATTCTTGTGTTTGCTGAGAAGTAGGGTCCAATTTATTTTTTAATTGAGTATTCAGTATACTTATCATTTTGGGAAAATATCTTTAAATTAGATGTACATTGGAACTGAGACTCTTCATAAAATTCAGACCTTCAAAGTCTTTCAAAATTAGGTAGGCTGGAAATATATCCAATTGGAAGCAAAAGGAGATGACAAGGAAATGCTTTTATTGGCCTAGGTTTGGGGGGAAATACTTTACAAAACATAAGAAAAATTTTAACAAATAAAACTGCTTTAATACAGACTACTTTTCTAAACACAGTGCAATCACATTGGAAAGCAAGAACAAGACACGAGTAAAAATTCAAAAAAAACCCCAAAAAACAAAAATTAAAAAAAAAAACTAAAAGGTGTGTGGAAAATTTACACACTCTTTAACTAACATAAATTAAAATCAGGAAGTACTTAAAACCAATGACAGAACTACTATAAATCAAGACAAGTAATAATTAGCTAAATCAGTGTATATAATAAAAATTATAGATTTAAATCATATATTAGAAAAGAAGTTCTGATATTAATGATAGGCCTCTCTAACATTGAAAGACAGAATTAAAACCACAGAATAAATCAATAAAATTTGAAAAGAAAGAAATAATAATTTTAAAAAACAGGACTTAAAGAAATCAACACATTACAAAATTGCATTAGAAAAGATGTGGAGGGATGGAATTCTCATACACTGAGAATAGAAGGGCAACTTGGTCAAATCAATTTGGAGAGTACTCTGTAATATCTAGCTCTTTGAAAAATGAATATACCCTAAACCAAGCAATCCCAAAAATCCTATTGTTAGGAGTACAGTCTGCTAAGATATGTGTGAAAATGTTGATTCCAGTAATATTTTGAAAAGGGAAAAATTGTAAATAATATCCATATCCATCACCATGAGAATAAACAAGTAAACTGTGGTAAATCCATGCTATAGAGCATCATACAATATAAATGAATATGTAAAAAACTGAGTGAGCAGTTGCAGAAGATTATGTTCAACATACAATTTTTGTAAAGTTTAAAATATACAAATTAAATCCTAAAATGCATAATTTTCAAATACCCAAATTTGGAGTGCTGTTTCTTCTAGCAGAAGGGGAGTCAGGGAATTTGAAAGTAGGATTCAGGGGTCATCCTCAGCATTGTCATGTTTTATTTCTTAAGTTTAGTTGTGGGTATATGTATCTTTCTTCTAGAAAAATTTATAGTTTTATAAATAATAAAATATTAAAATGTTATAAAACAAACAAAATTAAAGAGAAATAGAAAAAGGAGTAGGATAGAAGTAGAAATAACAGCAGGCTAGAAAGAACAAAATGGAGATAAAGAGATATGAAAGAAAAGGAGAAAAATTGATGAACAATTCCCTCCCGAACTGTTAACAAAGTTCTACAGTTAGGCTAATCATATAGCTTAGAAACCTATAGCAGGAAAAATAAAAACAAATACAAACACACATAGGTACACAAAAAATGTCTACAAGGTTTTTTAATTGGATTACAATTAATAAAATGCAAAGAAAATACATTATTTTAAAAAGCAGCTTGTATGAAAACACACAGTGGACATAGAAGGCAGAGTAATAAAAATTAGAAAGGTCAAAAACTAATTTAGCAGCTATTGTCATAAATACCTTATTGACCTATGCCAAAAGACTCAGAATATTTAGGAAATTGACCTTGGGGATAGAGTAAAATTTATGAGTTCTACACACAAAATTCACCAAAAGAATCCTATAGTTTATTTTTAAAACTAGTCCTTGTATCGGTTGAGGAAGAGGGAGAAATAAAAGTTTGCTCTTTTTAGTCTCAGACCAATATCCTATCCAGTCTATGTAAAGACTAATATACTATAATTGAGGTAACTACATTTTCCGCCTAGAAATCCACAATCTAAGACTGGTTCTAGAGAGACAAGGCTCCTATGAGACTCAGTACTGCAAATACGTTTTATGCAGACTGGGTTCTAGGAACTCACTTTGCCCCACAAGGTAGCAGAAAACCAGGTGGACTATTTTCTAGGTATATTACTATTTCCTCATAATAATTTAACAATTTTATTTACTTTTATATGAATAACTATTTTGACTGATATTTTAGTTGTTTCTATTCTGAATAGGAAAAATAATGTAACAAGAGTTATTTTAATAATTACATGTGTGTTTTTCTCTCTCTCTCCTTTTTCCTGTCCCTTTAACTCCCAATGAAAATATCATCTATTCTCAACCACATGTACATGATAGATTCCTGGAAAGAATATTTCATCAGATCATAACTGAATAGGTTTTGTTATTAACATAACTTACTGAAGACATAATACATGGATTTCTACAAGTTTTCTTAATGAATCATCCCTAGATTATTCCAAGAAGCGTAATAAATAATTACTTAGAGCTTGATTTATTTTTGCATATATCTGCAGTAATTTATGAGTAAATGCCACTGTATTTATTATTCCTAAAATAAGTATATGTAAGCAAAAAAGTCCTTAATGAGAAAGTTTTTTATGAAAATAAATGCAAAGTATGGCTAGATTAATTATTTTAATATATCTAAAATGTTAAAGAACAGCATTATTCTTAGAAAAAATTCACGTCGATGTATTTCATCAGAACGTATCATCTGTTTACAAAAATATCTATCATTAGAACAGAAGCAAACTGCCCAAGAATAAACTCAACACTGGTTTATTACCCACCTGTCTTCATTTCTTCACGCTGATGAGTTTGTCAGATTCAGTTCAAGACATGACAAAACAACTCTATTATGGAGTTTAATGGACACACAGAAAAGAGAAACACATAATAATACAGTTTGATATTCTTTAGGAACTTTTTAATTGTGGTGTATGAAATAAAGTTGTGGATAATCAGAAAAAAAACATTTGGAATCTAAATAATAATAAATTTCAAAGTGGTTTTATTAAATATAGTTATAAAGATCTCTTAACGTAATATTAAAATCTATAATTTATAAAACAATCATTTCTTAATTTCAACAATCCTTTGAAGAAGGTAAGAAATTATTATTATTCCATTTTATGGAGAGAATAATTGAGACACACAGTCACATAGTAATTTACCTAAGATCACTCTTTCAGTATGTTCCAGAGCTGAAATACCAAGTATAAAAACTATAATTATGCTCCTACAATACTCCTTGTATTTAGCAGCACAAATTACATGTTGTTTTAAAGGACCTGAGTGGATAGCAGCTTTTCCTCCTCCTTCCTCACTTCTCTTCTTTTACTTTTAAATACTATATGGTTCTAAATACACATAAAATTATCAGAATATGTGCATGGTGTTATCAAACAGGAAATTATATTAGCTCACTTTCTACAAGAGCTCTTAACTTGGGGTCCACAGATGGATTCCAGAGAGCCCACCACCCAATCCAGAACCATTAACGCAATTTGATTTTCATATTTCTGAAGAAAAGTGCCTTGTTTTCAACACCAGATTTTTGTCATGCCTCTACCTTGACATTTTAGGAATTATTGGCCTAAAGTCTTCCCATGTGCAAGCTAACACTGAGACACATAGCACTTTCTGAACTTTATCCTAAGCATTGGTTCCATTAGCAATTATTATCAAATGTTTGATTAATCCTAAGGAGATAACACTAAATATTTTCTACAGCTATGGCTCACTACTAGAAACTATTTGTGCTCGCTCGCATCACCCGCCCCACCTCTATTCATTCTTCCCTCCCTTTCATGTTTCTTCTTCCTCCTTTTCTACCAGAAATGCATATGCTCCCAAAAATATCCATAACTGGAAATTATACAAATAAATTATAACCTACATATTATAGATTAATAAGGACCCCCAAAGTTACATTCAAAGAAGTCTTTAAAATATTTAGCATAAGATAGGGATGTAGATGTGACAGCTTGCTACACACTTTCCAGAGCTGGCTTCACTTACTTGCATTTTTACTTAGCAAGAAACTATAATGTCTTATTCTGGACTCTGGAATCATTCATGCTCCTCCAGGAGTGCTCACCCCAACATGCTACAGTAAAAGGTTAAGAACATTCTCCATTAGCTGCTAAAATCAGAATTCTTAGGAACTTAGAATCAGTTGTCAAATTTAAGTACTGAAAATAGAATATATTTATTTGAAATGTATAAAATTGAGTGTTTCTCAATCAAAAGTGATTGCAGACTACTGGTGGAAAATAGCTGACTTAACAACTATATTTAGTTTCCCTATCTCCCCAAATCCCATTAAAATGATAGGAGAAATATAAAATCAAAAATAAATCAATATTAGCACTAGAAAGTATAAGATAAGCATTAGCAGAACAAAAATTTGAGGGCTTAATGAGAGATTTAAAGTAAGTAAACTCTAAAAAAAGGTAAAATTCTAATCTTAGAAATGTACAACTGACACAGGTTAGAGAGAGGGTCAGTGCTTCAGATCACAAATATATTTCAATACTGAAAAAACATATTGGCTCAAAATACAAAAAAGTACAAACCTTAAATAAAATTAAAGAAAAACATTTGAATGTCCTCTGAACTTAACATTCTCATAATTGTCTTAATTGTTATATATAACATATATAAAAATTTGTTACATTTGCTAATGAAATTAGATATTCTCACTTTTTAAAAATTCCCATGCATAATAATGATTACTAAGAAACCAGAGTCAACAGTATTAAGTTAGTTATGTTAGGTCAAATAAGTATCAATAAATACTCATTTCTCACATTCTTAGTGAAATCTTCAGGGAGAAAAACAACAGACCTATAATCTACCAGAGAGAAGAAAGATAATACCTATGAAGAAACATGATGTGAACTCATTCATTAAAAAAAAATGTTAATAAAACAAAAATGAGTAAACAAAAATATAAAATACCAGTGTAACAATATTTAAAACACACTAAGGTAACACATTTGAAGTTCAAATTTATACCCACCCATTCCCAAAATGTTTAAAATAGAGAAAATGTTATATGTACAAATACTCAGAAAAATTATCACTCATGAAACTTTAAAAAAAAGAATTATGACTATATATGTAAACAAACTGAAAAATAAATTGAAGAGAAAGTAAAGGCATACAAGAAATGAGTGAGGAAACAAAACTGCCTAGGATAATGATTAACTTAATATATTTGTTAAAGGAATTTCTATGTAAATATTCAGAAAATAGAAATGTAAAATGTAATAAAAATAGAAATTAATAAATGGGTGACAAAAATTATCATTTTGGAAACAGACTTCACGCAAATTAAAAATAACTAAAAGTGAAGACTACAAGTTAATCTGAAAATTACTCAAAGTTATTCTTACAAATGTTTGGAGGGGCGGATTAGAAGAAGAAGAGAGAATTCCCATTCTTTATATGTCTTTACTACTTTATTTATAATGAGCAGATTTCACTACATAACTTTTTAACATTAAACATTGCTATTGCTATAGAGTGAGTATTTGCTATTTACCTAAGAAAATAATTTATAGATTAAGATACTAAAGAATTATTTCCTTGCCAATTACAAGATTCAATTTAAAGCAAATAGGTTTAGTGTCAAGCATTAAACAAGATGCCAGTAGGTCCAATTTATAGTACTACCTTATCAATTTATTACATTATGAATTAGCATATAAATATTGATAACAGCTAAAAACACATCCATTGCACTATAATTTTTACTTCCCTATGCTCTGCAATGCATCATGCAACGACAAAAATTCTTTTGTATCATTAATACCTAATGGAACTTAAAATATCTAGGCTTGTCACAACTTTAAACTGATTATCTCCTTCTTCTCTTCTCAGCAATAATGCTGAGGAAATTTATCTCCATCCTTTAAGCAGTCTCACTGCACACCAGAATTCATTCCCAAACCTTAAGTTTATTAAATTAGTGGTTGATGACTAAGTCTCATTTCTGTCTATTCATCCAGGGGAGCATCATTGTACCCAGATCACCCAGCCCTAAAATTTGAGCTATGAACACACATCTTTGAGTGAACACAAACATCAACACTTCTTGTCTATTTCCAGTAACAATTGCTGAATGAACTTGCAATAGATTTTGTATAATTTTGAAATAATTCTTTGTGTTAAACTGCTGAAGTTTTAAGATTTTTTGTTTCTGCATCATAACCTAGCCCATGCCCTGACATTCATCTTTACATTCCAGGTTCCAAGCCTGCCTTCATCGCTGGAAAATTGTAGGCATTTAACAAGTGTTTGCTGAATCATTATTAATTTATACATGTATAAATATAAATGATATAAATGTGTACACACACACACACACACACACACACATATACAAGTCCACAAAACTCTGGTTAGTTCAAATGGCTTATTTGAAACAATAATTTTCCAATTTTTAAGGTGCAAATGCCACTCTTTAAACTTTTTAATTGTTATTACAAAATATTTCAAACAAAAAATATAAAAAGAGTAATATAAAAGTATATACTTAATATAGGTTAACATTTTCTCATATATTTTACAGGTATTACTGTCTTAGGAATAATATATTACAGATAAAACTAAAGTTCATTTTTCTTCTGTCAATTTCTGCTTTGTACATTTTTAAGCTATGTTGTTAAGTGCACACCTGTGTGTTATTACATGAAGACAGAGAATAATTCCTTTCTTCAGAATGAAATAACTTTCTTTATTCTAGGTAATACTTTTTTAAGTCCATTTTATCTTGTTGCTATGCAAGCATTCTTTTGATTAGTAGATCTCTTTCCAGATCTGCTTTCAAATTCTCTATGCCATATGTACCTGTATCTCTTCTTCAATAATCAGAGATCTATAATATTTTCAAATTCTGTCAATAGTTTCTGCATAGCTAGAAAATTCACAAGTTTAGATTTACTCTGAGATTTATGTCTACTATATATTTTTGTGTTACTATAACTTCCATCCTTATTCCTTCTTCTGATAATGTATTAGATTTATAGATTTTAATTTACCCTATCTTCTTACACATTTCCAATAAATTAATAAATTCACTATTTAAATGTTTTTTGAGATCAATTTAATTGTAAAGTTACATATATGGCAACAAAATCTAAAGTTAAAAATATATTTATCCTCCTATTTTCATTTTTATGAATTTTTTTTTAGTATTTTATCATGCTTGTTTTTAACACCCTGATTAAGTAAATATTTTGTTATTATTTTTTACCCATCTGTACTTCTTTGGATTTATTAATATGTTTACCTATGTATTTAAGCTGAATTGTTCCTTGAATCTTACTCCTTCATTACAAATTCTATTTATTTCTTACTAAACTAAAACTGTGGTATTTCTTTCAGTAGAGTTCTCTGAGTGGAAAACAGACTTTATTTTGCCTTCATTTCATACTCAGTACTGGATAATATCTAGCTGGGTATTAGATTCCACAATACTTGTTTCCTATTAACATTCCAAAGATAATATCTTATCAATTTCTCTGATTTTAAGATATTTTTTTAAATGTTTTGCAGTATCAGTTACTCTACTTAGAACCACATGTAGTTATTGTCTGTGAAGGATGTTTGTCTGTCTTTAAACAATTTCAGAAAATAATTAGCTATCTTCTTTTTTATTTATTATCTATTCTTTATTCCTTTTTACTCTGGATATTCTATTAACATATAGATTATGTCTTATCATTCTAAATTCCATTTCTATTAAACTCCCTTATATAATTATCTTATTATCACATCTTTGTAATGTTTTCTGGTAAATTTCTCATGTATACCTTCCAATACACAAATAATTCAAAATTGTCAAGTCTACCTATTAATTTACCTATTAAGTTTTAAATATCTCTATTTAGTTTTTCATTTAGAATTATATTTGATTAGTTTCTAATTCTTTAATTTTTTGCTTTCATCTTCCTTTATATACCTTAGTTCTTTTCCATCACTTCAATAATTTTAGAAATTATTATTTAGAGTTTCTTTGAGAGTATCCATTTTATTCAACTTTCAAGTGTGAATCTTTGTTTTTTGCATTTGCTTTGTCTCCCAAATTTGTATTTATTGATTATGTTAATCTTTAGTTTCTATTGCATTATACTAGAGGAACCTGGATACTGAGTTTTGGAAGCATCCCCATGAAGACACTTGACCTTTGCTTTTGCAGGGTGACCCAGATGTTTCATAGAATTTGGTGGAGTTTAAATGTTAATTTTTGAGTTTACATTCACAACACACAGCTGTGTTAATTTGGACTCTACACCTATAGAATACAGGTTTGGAAGGGTTATACCTGATACTCCCCCCTTCCTTCCCTTCTCTACACACACACACACACACACACACACACACACACACACACACACACACTTAACATCTTTGCCTATAGAGATAAATGTATATGAAAATGCAATAAAAAGAATACATATTTGAGCTTAAAGAAATTTGCACATTCTAGAAACCAGGTGAGGATGCCTTGCTCCGGAGGATTTACGAACACATACAAGTCCTGTGCCTCAAGGCCTCAGTTTAGTACCAACCGGTGTGTAGGAGACAAGAGATTGAAATAGAGGTGACTGTGTGAAGCCAGCACACTTTAGAGATAACTTCTCCATAACTCTATCCATGAAACAGGAAATGGTAAGGAAGTTACATAGTTATCAGAACAGAATATCAATTAGCTGAGGGACACCTTTAATGTTAGAATATACGTTTAACTCCTTCACATAGTGATAGCTAAACTTTTAGTATTTATGAATTCAGTAATACTAAATGAAGTTTTATTAATTATAAATATGGATATGAAAAATGTGAGCATGCACATACAAAACGTGATGATTCAATCTAATTCTAAAGAAAATTCTTTTTATGTATTAATTTGTACATTATTACAATAACAAAAATATTCCTTAGGCATCTCTGACCAACATGCTCAATGCCAGGACTCTAAATACACCCTAGAGTTCTGCTTAACTATTTTGGAGACTCTAAATTTATGCTTAGATATACAGCCTTTATGCAGAACCAGCTACGTGAGCCTATGCTCCTATACATAATTTGTAGGAACTGGTGAAAAATGAAAATGCAGAGTGCATATTTACAAGTTATTAAGAATTTCAAAATACAACAATAGATCATTAAGACTGCATGTCACAGGCCCATGTAGCAGGCTTTGCTTCTATGTATACTATCATGTCTACTACTTCTAGATCCAGTAAACTCAATTCATTCATTTATTCAATGTGTTTTTATTAACTTCCTACATCCCCAATGCTGTGATATAAAATGAACCAAAGAAAATAGCAACTGGTAATTAACTTACTGCATAAATATTTTAATACTAATTAAATTAAAATTAGCAACTGTTGATTGTAAAAGCAAAATTCATAAATTTTCTAAACTATAGTAAATACTTTGTATTCTTCTCTAATAAAAATTTTTCAATAATAGAAGCCTAGGAAATTCTGAATTTATGTAACAATTCCATGATTTGTCATGAAATATATGCTAAGAAATTCTTAAAGTAGTATGGAGTTACAGAGATAAGAGTGGGAAATAGGAACATAACAAAAGTGACAGCCAGCAAGATCCCCCCTGAAAGAACAGGTGGCAGGGGCGAAGCTGGATACATAAATTTTAAAAAATATTGTGGAAGTGCTCTCTGTCTCTCTCTGCCTCTGTCTCTTTCTCTCTCTCTCTTTTTCTCTTTCTTTCACTCTCCTACCATGTGGAGAGTGTTTCTGTGCTCTAGAAGTTTCATCAGCAAGAACAGCTGGAACCTAAATATAGATAAGGCTCTAAATACAGCAGCTAGTGTGATTAAGACTCTTAACATGGGAAGCAGAGTTAATGCTAAACATGGATGCTCCAAGTCTCAAAGCTTTGGAGGAGTCAGGGTCAGCAAACAGAAATGTCAGAAACAAACAACACCATCAGGCTCACAAGTAGTATAAGAATAGAAACAAAGAAAAGTGACCTCAAAATAGAGACAATCAATATGATTCCCAGTATCCTGACATCTGAGTTCCGAGTCAAGTCCACTTGAGTTTTGAATACTAGCCTCAGCACTAACTAAGTGTATGGCTTTGAGCAAGTTGCTTTAATTCTCTCAGCTTCAGTTTTTTTTCAGATACTTTGTGGGAAGACTCAACTTGGGGTTATTCTATGAACTTTGTACTCTTGACTCCTCAAAACTTAAGAAAACTAAATATCCAGGTGAAGTTCTCAGTTCAGTGCCAGGTCCATAATCAGTTCTTAATACCAGTTGAAGCACAAAGAATCTTTTGGAAATCTCTAACTAACTCAGGGTGCCTAACATTATAAAAAATGACTTAGGAATGAGGATTATTGCAAAGTATTTACTCTAACTTAGTGGTTCCAAACTTGTCTGTCCACAAGGATTTTCAGAAATTAGTGCTTATGACTTCTCTGAGACTGTGATTTAATTACTCTAGGGTGTGGCCTGAGTTCGGAATAGTGAAAAGAATTCTCCTTTGGTTCTGATGCACAAACAATACCAGGACACCTGCTCTAACTTGTTCTGTGAGGTGATGAAATCTCATGAAATCTCACTGAGCCTCAGTTTCCCTATGATATATGTGGGGAAAAACAGGGGAATAGAATAAAGAGTCTGTTTGGTTAAAAGCATCAGATTGGAAACCAGAAACAACTGAATATGAGTAGGTTTTAGTCACTGATTAGCTCTGTGATGGTAGGTAACTTAATTTCTCTGCACTTTGGTTTTTTTCATATAAATAAGGCAACTACATCTTTAAAGCTCAGAGGATTATTATAAAAACTAAGTGATATAATCTATATAAAGTATGTAAAGTATAGTGACTAACATTGGTAAACTTCTAAAGAATGTTAGCTATTATTATAATCATTCACAACTCATGAGCATTTCACACATTAATTATTGAATTGCCAATTCTGCACTCCCATTTCTTATATTGATTGATTGACTTCAACAACGATTTTATAAAAAGGACGTTCCCCAAACTCTCGCCTTCTCAACTTGGGGTTACTCTATGAATTTTCTACTCTTGGCTCCTTAAAACTTCAGAAAACTAATAGCATCAAGAAATAACACCACACTATGATCCTAGTTCAGCTTTTCATTCGAATAACAAATTCACACCAAAGGAAAATAATAAAGAAGAAATGACATAACAAAAGTTCCTAAGATTGACAAATAAAAAACACGTACACTGTGATAGCATACCTTGACACTTATGAGAAATCTATAATTCTAGAAAGAAAATGTCTGTCTTAAGTAAACTCAGCATGTTCTACATTATATAGATTTATTTTTAAAAAATAAAAAGTGAATTATAAAAGCAAATCAGAGAAGAAAAATTTCAAGGAGAACATTTAAATTTCATTTAAAAATTATATTTAGGAAAGCATTTACTATCTCAAATAATATATATGAAGTATTTACCTGGAAAAGAAATTGATTTTTTTTTAAGAGTCAAGGCCATCATAACTTGTTTGTTCATTTATTTAACATGGAATATAGCGAAGGCTCACAGTGTAGACATCCTGGGTGAGGCAACAGACTGAAGATAAAAATGGGGAGTCTGGAGGAAGCAAATAAAAAATGAAAGTGCACAGTTCTTTGTACCACCAAAAATAGCATATATTTTAGTTTGCTCTTTACAAGTGTTTCCTCACTTACTAAGGCCATCTCTTATTTTTATCTTCCCTACCCATCCCTTGTCTAGGGCACGGTACCATGAAACTTTTATTAATATGGTAAAATTAAAATAATGATGGTAGAGGAGTAGCAGAAAGAGATTGTGAGTAACACAAAAGTGAGAATGGGGAGAATCAGTGAGCAAACTGAGCCTGGGCAGGAATCATCTTAACTCTCATTTATGCTTAGTGTCACCAATTAGCTCAGGCTGTTTGGAGACCATATGCTTCAAACTCAAAGACCAGGACTGAGAGAAGCACTCATAATGTTATTATCATGCACATATCACTTTTATATTAACATTTAAAAACCCAGTGGCATAGAACCCTGAAAAAGATCATACTGAGAAACTAGATTTGATCTCTCTTTTCAAATTAAAGGTTTACATCAAAACCTATTTTCACTGAGAATAAAAAGGAGTCATTTTGACAATATTTCTTCCCTATGCACATTTAAATAAATTAAAAAGCTCATTCAGGCTGAGAGCAAATCAAGAGAAGTTTATCAAAACAAACAAAAAGACATTCTAAACATGGTTTGAAAGCAAAGAAATAAATTTTATATCAAAATGACGATTCAGTGAATTTCAATAGAAATTACTTGATTCTATTATGGATTCTAATATACTGCAGGTTGGGTCATGTGCATCCCACATTGATAAAAGATGCAATTTATTATAGACAAGACTGAAAGTAAGAACTTCGAAGAGTGCCCTGTACCTGGCATGGTGCTATAGGATGAGGCCAGTGATGCTGAGCTCATGAAGGGACTCCATTTATGTAAGGTCCAAGCATTGTTTAGGATTAACAATAGAGGTGACTTTCTTTAATCTAGATGCTTAGATTTTAAAAGATCTTCCAAATTAACTTACTGACAAATGCTAACCAATTATGTAAAATTAGAGTGTGAGGTAGTAGTGACATTTCAATTGTCAAATAAAAAATAAACAAGATAAATAATATTAACATTTACCAAATACTTACTGTATGCTATGGACTGATTTAAGTGCTTTAGATGCATTAATCTTAATCTTCACAGTATCACCTAAGATCCTATTGCCGTAATTAAGAAATTGAAGTACTGAGACAAAGAGAGTTGAAGTAATTTGCCAAGTTTTTTAGCTGGCAATAGTAGTGCTAAAGTTTGAGTGACATCATTTAATTCCAAAGTTATTGGTCTTACCTACCATACCTTACTGAAGGCCAAGAGGAAGAAGACTGAGCTGAAATTCAGAGATTGAGTTCTTATCCAAAACATTTAAACTGCATAGTGTGAGGGTCCAAGAGTAGACGATGAACAGTATAAAGAGTTGAAAACAGAAGTTGATGGAACCTGAGAAACCCTGGGAGAAAAGGGAATAGTGTATTTTTAAAAGACCTCAAGTTTCACTGAAGTCACATCTACACACCACAAGGAGATGTCATCTGTTAGTGTAAAGAGTGAAGTTAACTCCACTAGAAGGAATGCATTCTGAGAACAAAAGGTAAACTGAAATCATTCCATGGACTATTATTATAGAAATTAAGTTGATTATGACAGGAAAAAAAAGTCTACAACACTTCCTTGAAAGAGTATGATAAAACAAGAAAAAAATTAAAAATTAAAAACATTTCCAGTGAAAATATTCAAATAGCCTGAGTGTATTAGGTCATATAAAATTTACTTTAATATTCACTTAATACCAAACACCATGACTAAAAGTACGCAAAGTTAAAAGTATTATAATAATAATTAGGATGTAGGGTCACTAATCATCCTGGTTCACCTAGAACTTTTGTCATTTTAACAATAAACATCCTGAAAACTGGAGTGGTTTTTCCAGGATAGCTCCAGTTTTAAAATGGAAGTCCTGCTTCCAGGCAACCCTGTCAGTTCTGGGCAAACCAGGTAGCTGGTCATCTTATCAGGATAATATACTATGTTAAAGTCCCACCATAATCCACATAAATTGGATCTCAAAAGGTGAAGTTTACATAGCTATAATTATTGATAGAAAGACATCTAAATGAGAAAGAAACCAAATTAAATATGGTAAATTTAAAAAAAAACATTTTATAAATTTAAAACACTGTGCAACAAAAATCAATATATATTGGAGCTATCAAATGATCTCATAAGTGGTATCATGAGATGCTATTTTATACCAGCTTTCCTACAGACAGATTATTTTCAAGAATATTCTAATTATCACTAACATTTAAATTTGAGAATAACTCAATAAATATTTAAAATAACTAGCATTAAATGTAGTAAAAACAATCATCATGGAAATAAAACATTGTATATTTTAAAGCTGTCCTTGGTATTCTAGGCAAAATAAATATATATGATAAATGAATAAGAATATCTAAAATCAGCCCAGAGATGCATTGAATATATTCTTTAGTATGATAATATTTCAGGATTTAGATGTAAAATACTTTTAAACATATGTTTAATAAAAAAATTCATAATATGGCACCACTTAATCATTTTATATTGCTTTCAGCTTACCCAAAAGATTTGCACATAAAGTCAACACTGCAGATTTATATACTGCTGCCTGTGCAAAAAAACCACTGAACGTTGAATAGTCTAATGTTATTCTACATCTGGGTATCAATGAACTGTACAGTGAACATAAAATTTTCTGGATGAAGTGTGTTAAATTACTTATATCATTTAGTCTGATTTCCATTAAAAGCAGTCTGGTTCAAAACAACTAGTGGAGTATGAATAAATGCTAGAAGAACAGACAAAACTTTCTAACCCTGTCCTCATAGGACTTAATAACGCCATTTAAATGATCATGAGACATAGAGCTAGACAGCTTTGCTTCCACTGCTCATCTAGCAAAATCCCCAGTCCCCCTTTTTAAAAAATATTTTGAATGTTAAGCAAAATGCTACCCTATAACCAATATGATACCCTATCAATTAAAAACAAAAACCTGTATTATTTAAACTGAGAGTACATCAGGACTTGCACACAAAAAAAGGAGGTTTCTTGAAAACAACATTTTAAACATGGCAAAGAATTATGAGAATCATAAAAATTAAGGTCTTAATCAGATTTTAGGAGAATTGTCATTTGATATTCTGAATTTTTGTCAACAACTAAAGAAAACATAGAGAAGACGGACATTAAATTTGATGATGATACAAAACTGGGATAAAAGACTAATAGAAAAAGTACTTTTAAAAGTTATGAGACTGTGGGCAATTCCCTTATCCTCCGAAAACTTCATTTCTCCATCTATAGAATAAGGATAAAAGTTTATCCCTTTTAGAGATGTTATATTAAATTATTAAACCCACATGGCACTTAGCATATGGCCAATATTGTGTTCAATATTCATTATTATTAATATATAGTTGTTCATGGATACCTAACTTTCTTTGCTATACAGTTGAGTTGCTATATCTAATTTTGATAGATTGTTTTAAAAGAGGATGTTTTTCTTTTTTGTTACTAAAATGGTGAGTTGAGGATCTTAAATTATTGTTATACAGCAAAAGAGACTATAAGATATTCATCTAATTCTTTTGTAACAAACCATTTCTTTGAGCTTATTGTCATTCAGTCCAATGCTTGACAGCACTATAAAACCCCAGTGATTTATTTCTCTGCTGGGAAAGCCCATAAAAGAAACATTTCACTCTTTTAAAGAATTAAAAGTCTAAATCTCGCTAAAAAAAGATATTGGCCAGGAGTCAATAAACACATCCTCAGAAGTTACTGGGAAGACCCCATTTAAGAAAGAACAACTAGATCGTTATACAGCTTCAGAATCAAAATTCCATGTCCAAGCCTTGACTTGTTTGGTTATCTTTAGAAGATCACAGACTTGTGTCAAATACTAACCATTTAACCTCTTCTTGTTTTGTTTGATGATTTCAAATCTCACACTTTGAAATCAAAAGACTAAATTAAAATTCTAATTCTCACAACTAGAATCAGTCATGGTCCTCTAATTTCATGGACCCAATTAATGAAGCTATAGTTTGCAATGTTCCAAAGCTGACGACCAAGGCTCCAAACTGAGAAGTCCTTATGGCTGGCTTTGCAATGATCTCCATACATCTTAGCCACTAAGAAAACAGAAGTCACAGTTCCTCAGTTTACAAGGAATAAAGCAAAAATTTGGGGAGTTATATAGGCCAAATGCATAGGTAGGGTCAGGGAGTATATGGGAAATCTCTGTAACTTCCACTTAATTTTGCTATGAACATAAAACAGCTGTAAAAATTTGTCTTTTAAAATAAAAAAAAAATAGAAGACAAAGACTTAAGCTAAATGTGAGGAATGACTGGAAGAGAGGAAATGAATTAGTCTTCTCAATGACAGAAAGAGACAATGGATGTACAAAGTTCCTTGTAATGACTTACCCTACCATCATAACTTGGAGATATTACGGATTCAATTCCAAACCACCTCAATGATGTGAGTGAATATCAGAGTAAAACAAATCACACAATTTTATATCCTCACAGTGACTAAAAATGTTATGTTTACACAATACTATAACTATAAAGTTGGCAATAGCAACATGTCTAAAAATATACATATCTTAATTGTTTTAGTGCTAAAAATGCTAACCATTATCTGAGTTTTCTGTGAGTTGTAATCTTTTTTTGCTAGTGGAGAGTTTTGCTTCATTGTTGATGGCTGTTGCCTGATCGCAGTGGTAGCTGCAGGCTCAGGTGCCTGTGGCAATTTCTTAAGACAACAGTGAAGTTTGCTCCATTGCTTGATTCTTCCTTTCACAAATGATTTCTCTGTATCATGTAATGCTGTTTGATAGTATTTTACACACAGTAGAACTTCTTTCAAATTTGGAGTCAAAACTTGCAAACACTGCTACTGCTTTATCAACTAAATTTATGTAGTATTCTAAGTCCTTTGTCGTTCTTTCAATGATCTTTCCAGCATCTTCACCAGGAGTAGTTTCCATTTCAAGAAACCACTTTCTTTGCTCATCCATAAGAAGTGACTCTTCATTTGTTAAAGATTTATCATGAGATTGCAGCAATTCGGTCTCATCATCAGGATCCCCTTCTAATTCTAGTTCTCTTGCTATTTTTACCACATCTACAGTTACTTCCTCCCCCAAAGTCTTGATTAAACCTCTCAAAGTCATCAAAGAGGATTGGAATCAGCTTCTTCCAAACTCCTCTTATGTTGACATTTTGACTTCTTCCAACAAATCTCACTTGTTCTTAATGGCATCTAGAATGGTAAATCCTTTCCAAAAAGGCTTTAGCTTGACTATGCCCAGATCCATCAGAGTAATCACTATCTATGGAAGCTACAGCCTTATGAAATAAAGTTCTTAAATAATGACTTGAAAGTCGAAATTACTACTTGATCCATGAGCTGCAGTATGAATGCTGTGCTAGGAGGCATCAAAACAACGTTGAACATTGTACACCTCCATCAGAGCTCCAGGTAGTCAGGTACTTGTCAATAAACAGTCACATTTTGAAAAGAATCTTTTTTTTTCTGAGCAATAGGTCTCAATAGTGGGCTTAAAATATTCAGTAAACCATATTGTAAACAGATATGCTATCATCCAGGCTTTGTTGTTCTACATATAGAGCACAGGCAGAGTAGACTGCATACTCCCTAAGAGCCCTAGGATTTTCAGAATGGTAAGTGACAACTAGCTTCAATTTAGAGTCACCAGATACATTAGCCCGTAACTAGAGAGTCAGCCTGCCTTTTGAACCTTTGAAGCCAGGCACTGACTTCTCTCTAGTTATGAAAATCCTAGATGGCATTTTCTCCCAATACAAGCTATTTTGTCTACAGTGAAAATCTGTTGTTTAGTGTAGCCACCTTCATGAATTACCTTAGCAATATCTCCTGGATAACTTGCTATAGCTTCTAAACCAACACTTGCTGCTTCACCTTGTCCTTTTACGTTATCTCCTAGAGATGACTTCTTTCCTTAAACTTCATGAACCAACCTCTGCTAGCTTCAAACTTTTCTGCAGCTTCATAATCCCTCTCAGCATTCATAGAATTAAAGAGAGTTATGTCCTTGCTGGGTTAGGCTTTGGCATAAGAGAATGCTGTGGCTGGTTTGATCTTCTGTCCAGACCACTAAAACTTTCTCTGTATTAGCAATAACTCATATCGCTTTCTTATCATTTGTGTGTTCACTGGAGTTGCACTTTTAATTTCCTTTGAGAACTTTTCCTTTGTATTCACAACTCGGTTAGCTGGTGCAAGAGGCCTAGCTTTACGCCTACTCAGATTTCCACACTAAGCTTAATCATTTCTAGCTTCCGATTTAAAGTGAGAGACATGTGACTTTTCTTTTCGGTTGAACACTTAGAGGTCTTTGTAGGGTTACTAATTGGCCTGTTTTCAGTATTGCTTTTTCTCAGGGAATAAGGAGGCCAGAGGAGAAAGAGAGAGAGGGGGGAACCTATAGAACAGTCAAAACACACACAGCATATATTTATTAAATTTGCTGTCTCATATGGAAATGGTTTGTGATACCCTAAACAATTATTTAAGTACCATCAAAGATCACTAATCACAGAACACCATAACAGATATAATAGTGATGAAAATCTTTGAAATATTGCAACAATTACTGAAATGTGACACAAAGACAGGAAGTGAGCATATTCTGTTGGGAAAATGGCACCAATAGACTTGCAAACACAGGGTTCCTACAAACCTTCAGTTTGTAAAAAATACAATATGTACAAAGCACAATAAAGTGAAGCTCAATAAATCAAAGCATGCCTATAAACAAAATTATAAGTAAGGTGCAGAAGAGATGGGTTAGTGCAAAGAAGGACTCTTTGCTTAGTGTAATTTAACATTGTATATACATATGCATACAAAAATACACACAAGCTCACACACACACACACAGAGAGAGAGAGAGAGAGAGAGAGAGAGAGAGAGAGAGAGAGAGAGAGAGAGAAATCTTGCAGTAAAGAGAAAGGTAATTAATTGAGAGGGGTTCTTGAGAAAAGGTAAGGGAGGTACAATCCAGAACACAAAACAAAATTTAGTCTTCCAAAGCATTTGGAACACTTCTTCCAACATCAAGCTGGAATGAGAATGCTACAGGCTCCAATTCCTTTCAATTCCACTTCATTTCCAGTTGCTGTCAAATTACTTAGAGATTTAAAAATATAAGAGTTCTTCACATAAAACTTTTAATTCTATCGCTACCCCATAATGTAGGAAACTCTCTACAGGTTTCATTATTATTTCTAACGCTGAGGTAAGGTAATACTTCAGAATATTTTAATGCACAAAATGTTGTAAATACTTTATTCACAATGCCTAGCTTTTATGGTTTTCCCTCTCTAGTTTCTAGATTCTTCCCTCAACCAATGAAGCATAGAGACATCGAGGTTATGACCAGCCTGTCTATATGTGGCTATTTGGCACCCTAGTACTCCTGAAAAATGAGACTCTTGCCATTAACCAGAGATACAATTGTAACTGAGATCTAAACAAATTTCTCTATCTCTAAGCCCCAGGTGAAGAGCTAGGGATTGTTCATACCAATTGCCTCCAGGGAAGAAAAATAATGAGGGAGGCAATCTGAATGACTGAACATTACTGAACAAGCACTTGTTAGTATAATAATTGTCAGCCTTGGCAGATTCAACTGGGAGGAAAATTGATGATAGTGGCTCAGCACAACTGTTCCAACCAAGAAGACAGTGGACTGGGCAGCGGGGATCTGCTAAGTGGAATAAACAAATGGCCACTGAGAAGAAAAAAGTCAAAGGAAAATATTCACTTAGGGTTTCAATTCAAAGTACCAATACAAAATTTTGCAAATCAGATAAAATTATCTTTTCTAAAATTGCCCACTTTTGCTGCAATTTCGTTAACCACATATTTTTATATCTATTTTTCCTCTCTCACTATTTCAGAATATTCAATAGAGATGATCTCTAGAAAAAGACAATGCCTTGGCAGCCCATTACATCCTATGTTCATATGAAATAGACATTGTAATTGACTAAAATTCATTTTAAGGGTTTTTTTGAAATTTATTCAAAATAAACAATCTCTTAGCTGTTTTCCACCCGTGTTTGCTATCTGAAGTGTTTAGGAAACTGCCACTGAAGAAAATGTCCTTCTCTTCTTCCACTGATGTTTTCTTCTTCATTTTCATTCAAATAAGCAATTGCAAATACACTGAGATTTATTAAGTTACCTATGAAATTCAATATCTGTTCATTAATTCATCCAAAACAAGTTATATTACAGCTGTTGATGGGTAGAGTTGAATATCTTCTTGTCCTCAGCGCAGTGTTTATTCAGGGAAGATTATAAGAGTCAACAAAAGGTTCTTTTCTAAATCAAATTGCTTTGGGAGATATAATTTATGAAATAATTTTAATTCTAGGAAGAACAAGGAAAAAGCTAAAGCCAGAAAAACTTTAAAACATATTATACTGCATAAGATTCAACAGGTAACTGAGAAATAAATGTTTATGTATAAAATATCTACTTTGAATAAATAAAGATTAGGTCCTAAAATTAATATTAATTTTAAAGTGATCAACACTGAAGAATTCAGACAAGTTAAGCTACTAACTGTGCTGTAAATTAACAGTTCACCTGACTTCCCTAGCCAACAATGAAAGTTTGACTTTGATTAAATCATTAAATACCTATAAACCACATCATTTTTTCCATGTAAACTAAGTAATCTTAATGAGTTAATTTCTCAGGTCTGAAAAATTCTAAAATTCTATTAATCCACTTTATTATATGACATATTTATTTAAAAATTATGTTTATAGAAACTAAACTAAGTAAAAGCAACCCAAAAGAGTGAATATTTCTTCTCCACTTTCACACTCTATTTCTACATTTCTAAAACTAAAAATTCAATATGTGGTATAAATCACTACAGAGTAAATTTAAACAATAAGAGGAAATAAATCAGAGTCTCTCCATTATGGGCTATGTCAAAGATCAAATGCTGAAATTCCATTAGGGGACAGTAGGTGGGAATGTAACCACGCGAAAGGTCTGACTTGAGTTTTGGGAACCGTGGCACATGAGAGGGTACACCTCTTCCTGAAGCCATTCAAATCAGTGAGAAAAGAAAGTTTAAAAACGATTCTAGCCAAAGCCAACACATAGTAATAATAATAAAAAGGTCTATAGACAACATTTAACTGGTGCATTTTATGTCTTAATTTAAAAATCAGTCCTCCAGCATGAGTCACCCATTGCCATACTAATTCTGTGTAACGAACTACGATGGATCGAAACAACTCTCCTCCTCATGCTCACAGATATGAGGATTAAAATTAGTTGATCCCAACTGGGTTTGGCTGGGGGAGGCTGCAGACTGCAGGTTTCCTTCAAACCTCATGGAGGAGCCCAGACATTACAAGCAATGGTCACTCAGAACAAGAAGACACCAGAAGGTAATTACATAAGCACATAAGTCTCTGATCTCTAAGTCACATGACGAAGTCTGAATTCAAGAGATTGGGATGTATACTTTTCTATCTACCATCAAGTTGTGGCAGAGGTGTGAATTGAAACACAAAGAAATAAAATAGTGAAACCAATAATTTAACTAACCATATATGATGACTTGCTGGGTGATCCCATGCAAGACATTTCTGCTAAAACTCAGTTTCTAGAGACATGTAGACTTGATTTGAATTCTAGCCGTGTCATTCACTAGCTGTGTGACCTTGGGTAAGTTCCTTAAATTCTCTCAACCTTGGTTTATTCATTTATAAAATAGAATTGACAATATTAATAATACTTCTTTGTAGGTTCTAAGCATTAAATTAGATAATCATTTTAAAGTGATTAGCACTGTTCTTGGAACACAGTAAAACATTTAAAAATGACATATTAGATCACATCATTATTAACTGCTTTTGAAAATGACTTGAAATAGGAAAATGAATAGTCTCTTATTATATCAACTAATATTATAATACCATTACTTAAACAGAAATGCAAATTACCCACAAGAAATTTTTAAGACCAATTTACTTTTTCTGGACCTCTATACCCTGGAAACACCAAACTGACAGATAATTAGGTCAGTCAAAATAAAGACTGGTGGATAAAATCATTACAGTTTATGGTTTCACACTGTAAAGCCTGGCATTTAGGCCTTATTCTTGTTTATTGCAATCAAGCAGTGTAATTAAAAATTAAGAAAGGAAAGAAGAAGGGAAGAAAGACAAACTTGTAATAATTCCAATTGCTCCTGTGGGACCTCGTAGTCAATTTACAAGGCTGACAGAGAACAGAAAAGAATTTTACTCTGGTAGAAAGGGATATGGTTTCTTAAAATAACTGTCCTTCGTAGTTTTATAATGCAATTTTACAACAATGGTATCATTCCATTTCTTGTTGGATAGAACAAACTCTATTAGTCAGAACCCTTTTAGCTTCAGATGAGAAAGACATGCCTCAATGTTGCTTAACTGAATAATAAAAAATGAAGAAGAGAATATGATGTGAGCTCCCTCTGATAGGTACCTCCCATTATCAACAACTGCCTGGGACTCAGGCCCAGGGTTCAAGCCAAGGTAGCAACCATTCTGAACTTCACTGTTTAAAAGACAGCTTAAAAAAATGAGGTTGCCCATTCAGACTCTCCCCACTTCTCACACAACTAATGAATGGCCTCTTCACAGAATTGGATAATGGAATGCGCCACAAAGTGAGCCTGCAGTTCCAACCCCTAACTGGTTATGAGGTTTTTCACAGAGGCAGGCAAATGAATGCTGCCGAAGAGTATTTCAGAACTATGAGCAAATTTGAGAGATTTTATATTTAATTTTGAAAAACAGGACCTTACCATGTGTTTTCTTCATATTTTTAAATATTTTATATTATTTAAAAATATTTTCATTGTAAATCTATACTATTTCAAATTTATGATGTGCTCAATGAGCTTTTGAAAGCCAACCTTAAATTTTAACCTTAATTTATAATTTAATTGGTGTATTTGGTTAAGGCCCTGTAATAGAAATGACTGGTGTTTCGGCAGACCACCGCCCATCCCACAGCAAGAAGTTTGCTATCTCTCCTTAAGCCTTTTTCTCTTACCAATATTTTGAGGGATACTTACTAGCTGAGAGCTCATAGGAGTTTTATTTTAATCATTCTTAAATCTTTTACTTGCCCTGATTTGAGGAAAAGGAAGAAGACAACCATGTGACACAGTTCTTTGTGCACAGCCAAGCAGCCAGGAAATCACTGCTGACCTGGCTCAAAAACTAGCCTATTAGGAGTTGTCTCTTCAAAATGGTGCTATGTAATCACAGGAGATGACTGCTGTTCTGATCAGCACTGAGGTTAAAAAATAATCATTCTTATTTAAGTGAAAGGTGTGTGTGTGGGAGTGGGGGGATGGAGGGAAAGGGACACAGAGCAGACAGAGACTGTGAGTGCGTGTATGTGCAGAGGTGTGAGCAAGAACTAGTCGATGACGGTTATTCGCTTTCTTAACATCAACACCAACCTATTTTCTCCCATGAAATAATGAAGCAAATAAGACAAGTAAGGTAAAGAGATGGGTCACAGGTCTCCTTTCTTTTGCAAAGTTAGAGAATGTCCATTGTGATACGGTTGGTGGTGGAGGTGCAGAAATCATTTGCCAGGAGCTTTCTCAGGTACCTTCATTTTAGAAGAGTATGTTGAGTTGAAAATCTGGAATTGTATTCACTTAAAACTCTTCCTCAGCTTCTTAGAATGTCTTTGGGTCGTCTAGTGGGTATGTGGACAACATTTTGAAGACCATATATAAGTTCTTAAGGGCAGGAATTATATCAGTTTTGCTCACAGCTATATCGCTGGGCCTAAGCACCTATAAAAGGTTTTCAATAATTACTTATTATAAATTAATTATAATGACTAAATTCAAATGTACGTTCTATCAATGATCAATAAATACTCTATTGTCCATAATTAAACAGAGTAGCATTATATTTCCTCTTTGAAAAATGAAAATACACATTTTATATTTTCTGCTCTAGAAAATTCTAAGAAATTTTTTTTTGTTTTACTTTGCTCATATTTCCAAAACTTATTTGAACAACAAATCTCTTTTAATTCTCATTTAAATCCTGTTAATATCTATGGAAACAAATGATCTTAGAGAAAATAAAGTTTGGATTAAAATTAAAGACTGATACATAACAAAATAACATAACATAATATAACATAACAACATAACATAACATAACATACATAATATAGTAGATTATTATTAGGTTAGTACAGCTCAATTAGAAAATAAGAGAAAAACCTAGCAAGAAAAGCCATCCACGTAAGTGTTTTTATGAAAACAGTGACTATTAATTAAATAAGAGAGTGTCGAGCTCTAGTTTTAATGGCTTCATTATTCAATTACCAGAGGACTATTTTGGCTCTTACAGTAAAATATTTTTTAAAATGTTATCAAAAGAAACAATAAATTGATAATAAAGTTAATTTCATATCAAATTAAGTAATGACATTTTTACTAAGTAACCTTTATAAATGTATAATGAACTGATAATCATGGATATTTAACATTTTGATTGATTTTCTCATTTCTGAGGGCAGTATTAATGTGGCTATAGCTTGGGTAATAAGGAAAATGTTAATCACTTCAGAGTTGTTGAAACTAAAAATAGATCACTCAGTATATCAATGTGCGATTTTAAACAGGACTCCACAGTTTTGTTCTCACAGTTTTAAGGGGGAAAACAAAGCCTGAAAGCGTTTCAGCAGTGAGCATAAAGTATTCAGAAGAGTAGTCATTTATAGATTAACTGAATAACGTTTTAAAGCCTTTGGGTTACCCTTTACCTTTTTTTTTTCTTTTTTTTAATCTCCTGTTCAAATGTATCAGAGTCTAACCATTTCCTTCCCCTTTCCTGCTTCCTCTTATTCTCAGACACTGTCATCTGCAGACGACTGCAGTCACCTCCCAGCTGGGAGTTCTGCTCAAACAACTTTTACCCCACTAGAATTTATTCTCCAAAGAACAGCTAGCATCTTTCTTTTATACTCAGTACATCAGGTCTCATGTTTTCAAGCCTTCTTTGGCTTATATCACACTTAAAGTAGAACTTAAAGCCTTGAATTCCTATAGCCTCTAAGACATTTGGGTTCTGGTTCCTGGCTCCATTTCTAACTTCATTTCTTTTCACTCCCTTCCAATATTTCAGCCATACTAGTCTCCATCTTGTTCCATGAACACATCAAAGGTTATTTTGTCAGAGAGGTCTTCTATGACTTTTGTTTCAAAAATATGCCCTCCTTTCCTCTCCCCCAGCACCCCTGCCCCTCCGCCACTTCCCTGCACACCTATACTTCAACTGCTATTACCTTAGCCTGATGCCTATCACAATCTATATTACTTTATTTTACCAGCTGGTTATTGCTTATTAATTGTCTCTGCCACTAAAATGTAAAGTGGATAAAGGCATACCCGATTTTTTTATCCCCAGCACCAAGAAAAGTACTGATAAATAGCCTGTGCTCAATAAAAGTCACAGGATAAATTCATAAGTAAAATAGCTTAAAACCTGAAAATATCTATTGTGCAGTAAAACAATATTTTACTGAGAATATTCAAAATTTTCATAAAGAATTAACATTCATTCCACTTCATAACAGTTTCCATAATCAAATCTGTATTCATAACTAAGTATATAAATGCCATATTAAAAAAGCTTCTTATAGTAATAAAGAGAGTTGGTTCAATTACAATGGACCTAACGTGATGAAAATTTTGAAAATTAAACATACATGCTATTTTAACATATTGAATATTGTAATGGTTTTAGAATATGTGTACAAATTCTTTTATGACTCATCTAGCTCCCCACCCCAAAAGTGCTGCCTTTGCGTACCTCACCCCCATAAGTATGGGCCAGACTAAGTGACTCAATTGTCAGGAAGAAAGTGTGGCAAAATTGACAGTTTGTGACTTGTGAGATGAGGTTATTAAAGACATTGCAGTTTCCTCCTTGCTCTATCTCTGGGGAACAGTAGCTGCCATGTTACAGGGATAAGCAGCCATGTAGGATTATCCATGCGTCAAGTAACAGAGGCCTTCTACCAATAGTCTTCTCAGTGAGCCAGTGTGGAAGCAGATCCTCCAGCCCTAGTCAAGCCTTTCAAGGACTGAATCCCAGGCTGACATCTCCACCACAACTTACCAAGAAACCACAAGCCAGAATTATGCTACCAAGCTACTCCCATGGCCCACAGAAATTACACTGGATAATAACTATTGTTATTTAACTACCAATTTGGGGGAAACTGTCATTCGTCATGTGTAACTAATACAGACATATAAGGTACGATTTTCACTAAGAATTCCTGAAGCAGCCCCTTGATCTGTAATTTTGGACAATTTAACCTTTCATAGCTGCAGTGTCTTCATCTGGATAATGGGAATGATATTATTTATTACACTGGTTTACTGTGAAGATTAAATAATTTTTATGCAGACGATGACTAGAATATTGACTAATTAATTTCAAATTACTTATGTTTTTATCAATGAGGAGCCAGCAAACATGTTCTATCATTTTGTTTACTCTTATCTTAGATTAATTACAAATGGAGTGATGCCTTGGAGTTATAGAGAGACTAATTTCTAAAAGCAACATGATGCAAAATCTAGTGTATAAACAGTATATTTGAAATAAATTTTCTCAACAAAACTTCTAGGTAAAAAGAGTATAAAAATTGGAAAGCCCACTAAAATCTATTAAAATTGATAAAGTCCTCAAAGTAGTTAAATTGAAAATAACAATGGAATGATAACATATTTATAGAGAATTCTATGCTCAGATGCCCCTTTGGGACTGAAGGATTTATGTCCTGCTGGGATGCTGCCTGCTGACAGTCCTTAGCTCTCAGGCTTCTCCAGGAATTATACTCAGCAGAGGACAGCTGCCTTATCCAGAATGGCACCCCTCCTCCAGGCAGCCAGCATCCCAGGATTGGTTCATGTTCGGCTATAAATGTCCAGCTCCCTTGCTTCAACTTAGTACAACTTTGAAGAGCATTATTCCCAATTCCAGAGCTCTCCTAGGACTGTCTGAGGTCTTTATGGTAACTTTTCCCTCTGCCCAAACTTTCTTCCTTTCCTGTAACTAGCAGTTCTCAATTCTGAGATCATGCCCTAGTAAACTTCTAGAAGCAAGTCTCCTCAGAATCTGCTACCTGGGGAACTCAAATTGTGACATTTTGGAATGTATTGTCTCTCCTCCCACTTGGCCTCACCTTTAGGGTCCTGTTGGGACTTGAGTCTAGTTGCAGGTGTGGAAGCACAGAGGGGTGTCGGGGCGGGACCTGAGGAAACAGCATTGTCTTCCCTGGCAACTGTATTAAGAAAGCCCATTGCAGAGTCCACAGGCCATACAGGGCTTAATCTCCTTAGAAGAAAAGAGAGACTGTTCTCTAACCTAGTTAGTATTGTTTAACAAACAGGAAATTTAATTAGAAGAGCACAGAGAGGCAGAAATTTTTGTGACAGTTTTCATGCTAAAGCAAGGACAACTTCAAGAATGATTAAAAAGTAGAGGATTTGTTGCTTATGGTAGCTATTTTCTTAAATAATTTTATGTTTCTTTAATGCTAGTGTATCAGTAGTTTGATTCCCTTAGGGGTGTGCAAATCGTGTTTAGACAGTATAGTGTCATAATGAAATCACAGCCCTTAGAATATTTGAAATATAAGTTAAAATCTAAGCTACCTGCCGACTACCTCTAAGCCCTTAAATTTATTAGTCACCCTTTCTCAGCTTTCCATATATATAATATATAATGAGGAATATAAGATTTACCTCTGGAAATTATTGTGATCACTAAACGAAAGACCTGTAAAACACCTGGCTGTGTGTCAGGTCTGTCAGAAAACCTTGACTCATGGTGATTATTTTTTATTTTAGTATAAATGCAGAAAGTAAAAGTGAAAGATATTTTTCTAATGTTTGCACTGGGTCATCTTAAAAGATAGGAGGAAAGAAGAAATATAACATAATATTTTATGCTGGGACCTTTCCTTATGTCTCAGAAATTTGGCTGAAGCCCCCAAACATGAGAAGAGTAGGTATAAGCATCTCTGTATTCTAGATAAATTTCATCTGCCCTTAACCTGAGCTAATTTGATAAATACAAACATAGTGTAAACATGAATGTAAACATTCATGTTAACTTAAAAATATACAGAAGAGGAATTTATTTAGCAAGTTATATGGTTAATAAGATTTAGATTCAAAGAGAAATTTGGGGTATTCTCTGCCCCTCCTCACAGGGCTGCTGTTAGGGAAATGCACAGAGCAGCACTAAAGGAGAATGAGGACCTTTAAGAGGCTGAGATGAAGATCCTATCTTCAAAGGTACAAGACTCAAACCAAAACCAATATTTAGATGTCCAAAGAAAGTGCCTGGGAAAGTTTGTCTCTCTACTTGATTGTAAGGACTGCTGCCTGCTTCTCCAGAAAATTGTGAAGGTGGGAAACAGCTAGAACAGCATCCCACAATGGAAGAATAAAGAATAGGGGCAACAAGAGTTCACACCCATGTTGATGTTGCAAGGATAACTGAGTGTTTCCTATGCTGGGTGGGCATTCAATAGCATATAAATGTAAGCCAGCCAGATGGTCCCTCAACTCAAAAGGGCTTCTTGCTTGGACGTGGTAAAAAGATTAATTTGTTGAGGAAAGAAATGGGTAGGAGAGTGCACAGGTGGTAAGTTGGAGTATGAATTGCTCCATCTAGACAAATACATGGGACCAGAAATTTGGGTGTGTCTGAGGAGGGGTGGAAAGCTGGGCCCAAGGAACATAAAACACAAAACACACTGCACAGAAGAACCAGCACACGAAACAGATGCCTGTCATGACTGAGGGCATCAGTAGCCACAAACTGTACTGGTCATAAAAAACGTTTTATCTTTCTTCTAATCTCTATTCTCTCCATATTGATTTTGGAAAAGTCCGAAAGGAAAGGAATATAGAGAATGAAAGCACAGGTCACAACCCTATGTAAAACGGTCCAAGCGCAATAGAATGGGAGGGAGGAGGGAAGAGTCTGAATAGTGACTAGGTTCAGTTTTGAAATTGAATTACCTAAATAATGTTTATTCCTGAAAGTGAGAATTATCAAAAACAAGAACGTTATGATTATTGAAAGTGACGAGAGAGACACTGTATCTTCCAGAGATGGCTTCGATGAGCACGAAAGGAAGAGCCAAGAGAAACGTTGAAAGGAGTAATGGGAGGAAAAGTTTTTTTCCCGTGGAATATTATGTTCAGCCCATTCAATAAATGGGTTTAGAGTTAAAAGATATTTCCAAGCAGAAGAAAAAATAGACTGCTTATGAGACAACAGATGTAAGTTTGAAAGAGCAAAGGTAAAGGAAAGGAAAAAAAATATAATCTATTCTTCCTTGTTGATAAGGAAGGGAAAAACAAAAAAAACAGGCAAAACCATGTTAGGGGAGATAGTTTCCCATCTGTGCACCAGGAGGCGCCATGAGACCAGGACGGGTTTGTTGTAGGCAGTAACCAGGCCAGGAGAGGAAATGGAGTGAAGGAGGGGGTGCTGAATTTAAATGGTGTGCACTTAGCTATTAACGTTTAGGTGGTGTTTCCTAGATGATTGTTCATGCCCTGAGATGTGTCTATTCTAAGACAAAATTAAGCCACGTGCAAAAGAAAAAGAAATGGAAAATATATTTCTTTCGAAACATAATCCTTGTTGCTAAATAAATTTCACCTCCACTGGATGCTTCATCAAAATCAATGGTGCCTAGAATCAGAAGTGCCCCATTCCTATTTAGTTTTCCTCCTTTCTCACATCCATAAATTCAGCGAGGGATCATGAAAATCTAGATCACACTCTGGCACCTAATGTGACTATAAAGAAGCATTCTTTTCCTTCGTGGAATTACTTTCTTAATGTTTTTGCTTTCCAATCTACATCAGTTAGAAGCTGTTAAAGTAATGGCATAGAAAAATAAAGGGAATACAGAAAGGAAGATTGCTCATGTCTGCATTTTATTCATCACACTGTCTGTTGAATTTATATCACTGGCTTCAAATTTATCCAGTTTCTATTCTTTTATGACTGAAAACATTAAAGGCAACCTGTCAGCTCTGTAAAATAAAAATTGTAGTACTCTGAATCTTCTCAGTGTAATCTTTAATAACTGTCTTATGTTCAAGTTGACAGCAAGCAAGTAATAAAATGCCTAATACCATTTTATAGGTCACATAATACAACAGTTTATTTTGGTTCAACAGGGCAATAACAGGTACCAGATAATGAAGTCACTGTAGATTTGTATAACATGGTTTCTGAGTTGGCAATAGTTTCAGAAAAGACTTAGAAATCTTCCTTTGAGCTATAACAAAAAAGAAGTATATTTCTCATTTTTCTCCCCTTCTAATGATTCATAACACTAAAGTTAACCTCAGAGATAGTACACTTAATGTTTTGAAACTAGATGTATATTCTTATGCAAACAAATCAAATTTTAATGGGAAAGATCTCAGAACTTCAAATTACCTACGTGAAAAAAGAAGCAATTATTCTATAACCATTTAGAAATACAAAAATATCTAAGACATCTCTGTCCAATGCAGCCACCGGTGGCTATTGAAACAAAATAGAAATTAATTGAAATTAAATAAAATTTAAAATTCAGTAACTTTAGCAAGGTCATTTTTTTATTATGGATTATCTCCTTTGTATCAATTTTATTAGTTTAAACACAGTTGCTTTAGAGGCTCTTTCAAATAGATGTACTATTTCTAGATATCATGGTGCTAATTCTGCTCTTTGTTGCACTTGGTAACTGCCTCAGCATAGATGTTTTAGTTCCAACTCAACACTTTTAGCAGCATTACAGTTCTTCTCCTCATTTAGGCATTAAAACTCAAGATGCTACTCTTAGAGCCCATATCTGTATATAGTGATCTAAGAGCTGAACATTTCCCTTCCTATTTCTCTCTCTTCTCTCTCTCTCCCTTCCTCCTTCCTTCCCTCACTTTTGAGGTCTACTAATTTTTATTATTTTGAATATCTACTCTTGCAGTTGGATATGCCTGGCTTCCTACAAGTTCAATGCTATTCACTCATACCCTGTCTGCTTAATTAGTTTTTTAATCTCTTTTGGATCTCCCTTTCCCTATCACTTCCCACTTATGTGTAAGGTTTAATTCCTATAATACATTTTTCATTCTACATACTCCTAGTTGAACTCTTATAGAAAGGCTAATTGGATTTCTACAGCTGATATATCAGGAAGGATGTTACAGGAGTGTTGGCAAATGCACAGCCATGAAGAAATCCTTCCTGCTACAAGTTAAAGAATCTAATGATAGTAACTTAAATCATAGTATCATGTAATGCTAACTTAACAATAATTATGATAAAAGGTATCTCAGAATTGGTACAGGCACTTCAGGATATCATCACATAGCCAGGTTCTATCTTTACTTTCTATTCCCTCAACTCTAATCTTTTGTTTTACCCTCAGAGTTTCATTGTCACAAGATGGCTGCTGTGTCTCCAGAAATTACATCTGTGTTCAACTATTTAAAAAGTATAAAATCCAGAATTAGCTGTAGATGTTACTTGTATAAGAAAATCCAATGTTATAATAAATTCTCCCCTAACTCACTTCTCCTTTATCTCATTAGTCTTTAGTGAGTCAGTATAAAAATGAGATCATGGTGACTGATTCAGTCTAACATGGAGAATCTCTTAGAACTGGGAGAGGGTCTACATACCCTCACAACAAAAGTCTCTCATCACTAGTCAACAAATTAAGGTTCTGCTAGTAGGAAAGAAATATATGGGAGTGGGAGGGGAGAAGCAGAATACTTTTTAGGAAAGCAATCAACAGCATCAGTCTTGGGTTGGGGAAGAGGAACAGAATATATTTAAGATGTGGCTAGACCCCAAAGGAGCTGGTTTATATAGTGTACAGACAAAAGGAAGGTAAAATAAACAACAAAAATGCCATACTAAAATTTTTGTTCTTAACTCTTTAGAGAATTTAAGTTACTAGAAGAGTTTGAAACAAACAAACAAAAAAATGGTGCAAATACGTTCAGGTTTTAGAATTGTACCTAGCAGAAAATTTTGGTCTCTAAGGAGAAATAAAATATATCCACAATGACTCCCTCTTTCTATAATTTTTTCCCTAAGGAAAAGGAGTGAAGAAGAAACTCCAGGATTCTGAACCCCTTTTCTAGGTGTGGACATAGTAGATGCGACACAGTCATAAGTGGGACTCTTCCAAATGGTCCTCTACCCACTTTCTCCCATGAAACAGCCAGGAGCAAGCCAGCAGCCTAGAGAACTGTGACTGAAAGCAGCCACCTTCCTTTGCTCCCTTCACATGCCCTGTTGCATTTCTGCTGCTGCCTAGTGTACAATGGGCTTGAGGATGCTAAGCTCTCTGTTGTACTTAGAGTAAGAGCAAACTGGATTAAATGAGCCTTTTGCTGCTCTACTATTCTTATGGCTTTATTTTTTGTATCATAAATTAACTGAGCTCCATATTATGTCCTTACATTGATAACGGTGCTTCCCTAGAATTGAAAACACATTGAATTTTTTTTTATTTAATAATTTATCACAAATATTTTACTTAGAACTTTAAAAATAAGCAAGCTTATTTTTTATAAACATTATTCACACATTAAACAAGAAAAAGTCAGTGGTTTCATTCAGTTAAAGCACAATTTAGGTCCTGGATAAAGAAGTAAGTCCAATTATTTTTTAAATGGCACTACTTAAAATCAATATATATTTAATATTTAAATAATTATTTAAATTACATATATTTGTATATTTTATTAATACTTAAAATGGCACCAAGACAATATATACTGTAGAGAAATAGAGATTTGTAAAGGAACTGCTTCCAGATATACCATTTCTAAATTTTAAAACTTTAATATATTAAATGCCATTAAATGGCACACACATTAATTGATTCTATTATAACTTATAAGGAGTTGTGTACTCTGCTCATTATCTCAAATTTACACTTAGAAAAATAAAATTACTTTTTACAAGATCTTCTCATTCTTGAGAAAATGATAAGAGGGCACAAATGAGTGAGCCTATTAACACAAGAACAAACAACCGTTCTATTTAAAGAAAATTCTGTAGTCACTCAAGGATAAAGGCCATTAAAAATACAGAATAAAAATGTTGAAGAAATGCATAATACTTTCAAACAAAATAAGAATATTTATAATGTTGAAAATTAGCTAAGATTCAAAGGAATCTAGATAAATGGTATTGCCACAGCAAACCTGTGCAGCATCTTCAGATTTACGGGCAAGTTATAAAATTATAAAAAGCATAAAAATGAATGAACAAGGTCACTTTCAATTATATTATTTGTAACAACTTATAACTTCAACTTTATTTAGTTCAATCATTTTTATGAAGCTCTTTCCTTATGTGTCTTTAGAAAGCCTTAACAACACGGAAACATTTAAGAAATAGTTTTAAGAACAGTGTAGGTGTAAACCTGTATTAAGAAAAAAACATTGAATTCAGCAGTCTCCATAATTGGCCAAAATTGAAACCTTTCTACCTGTACATTTATCAAATCCATGACTAGAATACAAAGTGGATTGAATGAACTCTTTGAAACAGAAAGTTAATGTGATATTTGTGAGGTAGGTCAATTGTGGATGCTGAATGGAATGGCTTTCCTGTGCTGGCTTTGCAAAGGGTTAAATAGCGTATAGTTCTGTATTGTAGCTTAGTTTCCTCTGTTACTCATTCTAAGAACTAAATTCACAATATTTGACAGATAAATAATATTCCAAAGTTCTCATCTTACTCTTCAGTATCTCAATTATCTTAATCAAACTTCTACACAATGCAGTAATATTCACGGTAAATGGCAACTTATCTGAACAATGAGCAGCCTAATATTTCTCTCAAAGTATGAAACAGTAGTTTAGACATGAACTGGAGAAAAAAAGATTTCATCTACCTTTAATCTAGAGGTCACTGGGTGACTGAAAAGAACATGTTGGCATCTGCCTCCCAACCATACCTTTGATTACTAAAACTGCTGCAAATCTGCCATCATTTGTCCTCTCTCCACTCTCTTGGAGCCACCTTTGAAGTTAATTTTACTCATTGCTTTATATGCCTTTCATCTTCCAGAGAATAAACATTAGTTCTATATTTCAATGTACTTAGAAAATATCCCTGATTATTTTTGAGTTAGCCCCCATTCTCTTGGGTTGGCAGATGTGGAAGCTGAAGTACAGATCATATCTCTTATCCAAAAACCCAAAGGCCAATAAAAGTCCCAAAACTAGGCTTCCCACTCTAGATGTATAGTTAAATGCCTAATACACATTTTCAGGCTGTGTTTTTTATCAGCCATTGATAGGTACAGCATTTAATCATGGGCTCATCACAGACTCCCATGAAGACAAAGACCATGAATGTACTTGGCCCTGTGGTGTGTTCCTTTAGTAATTAATTCTGTTTTTCAGGATATCTGAAGGAAGCTATTAAATTTAGGGAAAAAAATGATGTAATTTTTTTTCTTGAGGACAATAATTTATACCTGCAATGCCTATGGTAGGTAAATTATAAAAAATCTAATTTTCATTTCCCCATTTAAGTGACAATGATGAATTTAAGCATAGGGGAAACTGAATTATGAGATCATAAATTAAACTCTTTTATTTCAATTTAGTTTCATAGATGGTAACTGAAGCCATCCTGTGGTGAGTTCTGAGAAAAAGGAGAATTTCTTTATTGAATATGAAAAATTCCTTAATTAGATATTAAAAAAGCCATGCGCAAGACTATTGTGACTAAATTTTGGCTCTGTATAGTCCTTGGAAGTTACTTGGTGATTGAAAAATAAAAAGAAGTGTGACCATGATATTAAACCACTCAAGATTTTGGTCCCATAAGGGGCTTCTTCTGTTCCTTCAAGCAGAATCCAGTGTTCTCCAAAGAATGCATTCAAGAATAACTAGAATTCCAGACTAACAGCTACTTGCTGAAAAGCTGGTACAAAAAGAATACTTATTAAATTTTCTTCTATAGATTAGGTTACAGAGTTAAAAATATTTTTAAACAAAAAAATTTAAAAATCTAAGATATGTAGTTATATAAAGTGAACAAAATTGCATGAAAGAAGGAAAGGGATGGAAGTTAGATCCAAAGGAAAAGGGAGGGAAGGAAGAAGGAAGAGAAAGGAAGGATGGAAGGAAGGAGGGATGGAGAAAAGGAGGGAAAGAAGATAAGGAAGAAGGAGGGTAACCAAGATAAGTCCGATGAAGAAAATAAAAGAGAAAGTAGGAAAAGTTGGGGGAAGGGTGGAATGGAGGAGGAGAACTAAGGAAACTAAGAAAAGAAGAAAATGTCTAAATTTGATTCCTAGTGCCCTGGAATACACATGCTTCCCTGAAGCTGTGCTGTTTGGTTCTAAGTTGGGGTTCCCAGAAGACGCAGGCCAAGTTAAAAGTCCCTGCTCAGACTGCCCAGAGAAGAGAGGTCATGACTCTCTTGCCTCTCAGATGGTTTCCAGGTACTTTCATTCTTTTCAGAAGTTCAGATTTCTAGCTCCAAGCACTGCAAATCACCACTGAACCAGGAGCTCTTCATTCATAAAAAAGCAGCTTCCCTCAGGGCAGAGACAAGCAGACTTCTAAGGCTGAACGTGCCCTCAGAATACACCTGCTGGAATCGAAGCTAGGTTCTGGTCAAAATTCAGACCTTTAAATTCCAAATTGTTAACTAGAATAGTAATTTGGAGATGAATCCAATAATATTTCCCTTTCATGTCTCTGCTTTTCATTTTCTAAATCACTTTAAGTTAAAATTAGTTTATGCAAGGAAGTATTGGCGATGAGAGAAAAGGAAATGTGAATAATTTCCTTTAAAGGAGAATGGGGTGAGAGGGTAAAACTCCATGATTTCTCCATTGTTAATGCTCTATTCCTTAGGGTAAAATTAGTTTAAATTTCCTCAACCTTTTCTACATTTTAATAATTGCTTAATGTTTTTAAAAAGTATACAAAGCTATATACACAACTTTTCTTAGGGAGATAAACATTGGCAAGAAATCATAAGGCATGAGTCAGTCCTATTGCTGGCACCAACGACAAGATTATCTAAATAAGTTAGGCTCTATTTTTCTTCACTTGTAAAAGAAACATAATATTAGCTTTCCTATCTTACAACTTTGTAGTGGAAATTAAAGGAAAGGGGAGCTTGCACAGTAGGAATTAAGAACTGTTTGCTGAGTTGGAGAATATATTTGGAAGCTCTCTGAATAGTAAAAGCACACTATTTTTAGTATCATTAAAACATAAGCAGAGAGAGGTTAACTGCCAGTCTCACACACTTCTCCAAGGCAATATGCTCACTTATACCAATATAAACATTTCTCTTTTATAAAACAACTTTTTACAATCAAGATTGTTTTATATAATCCATGAATAGTCCTGCATTCTTTAAAGTGTTGTTTATTCTCACCTATTTAAAAAAAAATCATTACATAAAAATCTGTTACTTACAATTTTTTTTGTGTGTGTGTTAGTACTTAAGTAGGCTAATTTAATGTCCCCTGTATATTTATGGGGATCTTCAAATTTATTTCCTGAATATTCTGGTACCTTAAGTAACTCTTGGAAGACATTAATATTTTCCTAGGATATTTTTTTTCTATGGCTGTGTACCTGTAAAATGAAGACATCTAGAGTGACGTTCCCAAAGGGTTTTCAAGAACAAGCGTGAACAGCTGTGTGATTTGCTTGCCTTGCCAGCTCATTTGCTCTGAAGAGAAAAGGCAATGACAAGCTGATCCCACAATGATCAGCTGGAATGAAGGCATTGATTATGTCAATGCAGGAATAATTAGATACATAGTTATCATAAACAGCTTTTGCAGTGTTTCAATGGCTATAATCCTCTCCTTTGCTATCATCTAGCTCTTGGCAGAGAAGTCAACTTTCTATTTTTCTATGTACAAATCTAAGCAAAAGCATCTTATCCACTGCCTATTACTAGAAGATTACTAATAAATGGTAGTTGAATAAGAATCCTATATGTTGGTCACTTCTGATTGTCCTAAGAGAAAATTATATAAGCATCTGTCTCTTCTTTTATATATTCTTTTGCAACCTCAAATGGGGACTACCTTGTATTCCTACTATACTTCCATACTTTGCTTAATACTCACAATATAAGAAAATAACTTTCTTATTTTTCCAAACTTATATGCTCCAGTTTGCCATCAAACCCTCATTTGAATACTTCACATATCCTTCATGAAATGGCCATGCCCTTGGCTTCCCATCACAGATCAATCTTATATTCCTCATCATCTCTTTATCTTCCTGTGATGTTGGAGAAAGTGAAGCTGAAGGGTGCGTACTTCCACTAGTATCCTGGACTGCTGCCCTTTCATACATTTATACATGGGGTACCTTTATTCTGCTCAGTGGTTTTCAAAGGTGGGCCTCAGAACAGCAACATCAGCATCACTTAAGTAAGAAATTGGAAACTCTGGAGGGTGATTCTGAAGTACTTGGAAGTTTGAGAAATCTTTGAGGTAGTTCAGTGGCTCTCAACACTAACTACATATTTGCATTGTGTAGAGAAATTTTTAAAATGCCATTTCTAAGGCCCCAGTCCTAGACATTCTGGTTCACTGGTCTGGTACTGGCCCAACCATCATATTTTTTAAATCTTCCCAAATCATTCTAATGTGGCACCAGGGTTGAACCACTGATGCCAGTAATTTTTATCTCTCTTATATTGTTAATCTCATTCCTAGCACTAGATTAGTCCCATAAACAGTCATGTACACCCTAATCATTTAACAAAAAAATTCCCCCTCCAGATTCCCCTCAAGATACTATGGATCTGAAACCATACACAATCATCTCCTCATCTTTACTCTTTCACTCTGCAACACACTCCAATCTGAATTCTAGTTTTCAACATTCCATTGAAACTTCTCTTGCAAAAATTGCCAAGGAAGTCTGTGTTGCCAAACCCAGATTGTGCTCCTCTCCATCATCCCCTGTGACTTTTTCTCCTTCCCCTTAACAGATCTCCTGGCTGGATTTCAAAGCACTCTGCCCTTGGAACTCCTCCTCCAGAATAACTACTCTGTTACAGTATCCTTTGTGGGACTGTCTTTCTCTGTCCAAATGCTTAAATTTGGAGATCCTCAGGGATTATTCCTGGTCCTCTTTTCTTTCTTGGATACTCCTCCAAAGAAGTTTTGACCCATTCCCTTGGCTTTGACTGTTACCTGAGTAAAAAAGTCAAATCTATCCCCGATTTTTCTCTGAGCTTCAAATTCAAATGTAAACATGTATTTTCTTTTTAAAGTATCACGCTATCTCTATTTTCACATGCACAAAACAGAGTTCTTATTACTCTTGTGTTCTTCACCTGAGTAAATATCATCATTATCCACCCAAGTCCTTGAGCTGAATGTCAATCTCTGAATGTTTTAAGAAAATTCTTTCCGCCTTTATTCTCCATGACCAAATATCAGCAAGTCTTACAGATTCAAACTGAAAACTATACCTAAAATGTGTCCACCTTTTATCTCTATCATTATTATTTGACTCAAAACCATTATTTCTTTGTAACCATAAAAAATGAAAAAAAAAAAGGCAAATAAAATATATGGGAAGAAAATCATTCCTGTCTACCTCTGAGTAAAATGGATTTAACATATGAGCCACACTCTAAGTTCTAAGAAATCTTTGGTTAGAGACCCTGGATTAAAAACATATGTACATTTTCTTCAGGAAAGCACAGGCCTTCAATATGCATAATAACCACATTTAATAGCAAACTGAAAAAAATAAATGTAAAAACATTAACAGTGTTAGCAGACAGTTATGCAACACAGGATGCTGCTATAGTTTAGTATTAATGTCTTTTTTTTTTATAAAAGTTGCTGAGTATCTTATTTCTTTACTTCATCATTTTATGCCATACTAAGTATAGATTCACATAGAGTAGACTCCTTTTCCATAAAGAATTTTGCTTAAATTTTGCTCTTTCCTGCCTATTTATACTACCTTCAAAAGAGCATCTTTTGGTATTAGGAGTGAAATAATTTTTAAAAACTATCTCAGACTCAACAGAAAAGATAAAATTGAAATTGTGTAATATTAGTACAAAAAAAAAAAAAACTGAATACATCACCTAAGCTGAATGTGATTATGTCCAATTGGCCATGACTAAAATAAAGTTCTTTGTCAATAGATTACTCCGGAAGCTGGTCATCTTTTTCTTGGCAAAGGCCTACTGGAGGTAAGGTTCTGCACCTCCACACAAAGCAGACTTCCTATTAACATTGCGCTCTTTGCAAAGAGTTAGATGAATATGTTATGGTTTCTGGCACACCTTAGTTATTGTTTGGTGAGCATTTAATGGTCCCTTCATACACTAATTCTTCTCAGCAGAGGTTTCAAAGAGCAGTCCTAGCTACTTATATAAATTCTGCCTTAGCACCTGTCTATAACAACAGCAAAAACAAACAAAAAATAGGCAGAATAGAATATTATTCCAAAGCATCATCTTAATTAACAAATGCATTAATGATAGGTTACTATTTATTCACTTTTCAAGTGAGAGCCTTTTCACAGAAAATGCTCATGAACTCCACTTCTGATAAATATATGCTCAGAGGAAGAATATTAAAGCCAATACACTTACATGGCATACATCCTACCCATATTCATGTAAATGAAGACAGTTCACAAAACATTATTGCCATTATAGTTTGTCATGTAATTACTTAGGAAGTTATAAAATGTTCCTTGTCTACCTTACAGGTTCTAAAAACAATTCTGCTTATCATACAGATTAGAGTGCTATTGACACAGTAGGTCCTCACAATTCAGAGCTATGATGATCAAGACAATGATGTGGGGGGTCTTTAATGCAGTCAAATGACATAGTTATCTACACAGCGACATGTTTGCTTTAAACTCATATGCTGAGAACTCTCATTCTACTTTTGTCTTTAGAGAAGACAATGTCCATGACCAATAAATAACAAGTAAAGAAATAAAGAAACTTGCTTTTATCCCATATCTTGATAGAAACTCATAAGCTTACAAAAAACTAAGATTCATCATGTAATTCAAAGGTAAAACAGTTATTTGCCACTCACTATACGTTATAGCATTTATATTTATATGTTTCTATACATATAGTTACACAGCTATAATAGCTATAGATTTTATATAAAATAGATTGTTAAGTACACAATATATATTTATAATATATATTTTATTTTATTTATATTATATACTTTATCATATTAAATATATTCATTATCTTATAAGTACATTAAAATATTATATTTACATTATTAATAATACATTGTATATTATGAATATACTCTATTATAATTATACTAGCACATTATATATTATATTATGTGTGCATATATAGTATTATATATCATATATATAATGTATATTGAACCAATTTGCAAATCTCTGAAGGTTAACAAGCATATCTTATATCTGTTTATATATGTACCACATTACTATATAAATTGTCAGGTGCTCATTTAATGATTTTTGTTAAAGCTTGTGGTTAATTCAGGGTAGCTTATTAACTTCTTTACACAAAATTCTCCTTACATTCCTCCTGTATTCCATCCACCTGTGTGTTCCAATTTAAAATTGTGGAAGTAATGTGCTATTAGGCCAGTTTGGTAACATGAGTCTAAATCCTTGTTTTCACATTTAATACCTCCATTCTTTTGAGCAATTTATTTAACTTGCTACAAAATATTGCATCAAAATATCATATCTTACAAAATACTGTATCAAAATTCAAATTTTTAAATTTACAGTGTAATGGTTAAACATACATATATGTGAGAGGGCTTTTAGAACTCTGAAATAATATAAAAATTAAGATATCATAACAATAATGATGACGCATGGATGAATTAACTTCAAAACCGTTTCCTCTTTTTCCTGAGCACACAGCAAGCCTGCCCTTTCCTAGGAGATCAGAGAAGATTGAGCATTTAGTCACCTGTTGGCCAGAAATATTCACATGAAGCAAAGGCTGAATCCTGCCAGCTGTTTTTAATAGTAGAAATGTCTTGAAACATAAACATACCCCTTTATGTACATATCAGCCATGGCTGCTTCTAAGCTAAAATGGTAGAGCTGAGTAGTTATAAGAGACTCTATGCCATATAACCCTAAAATATTTACTATTTGGCCCTTTACAGAAAAGGTGCTAACCCCTACTTTAGCAAAAAAATAATAATAATAATCCATTATTGTGTTAGTGCTCTAAATTTGTTTGATTTGCTTGATACAACATACCGTATTATTTTAGCTAACAAAATGATCGTACCTTCTCCTAAAAATTACGTTAGTTTCTTCTCTAATTATTCCAATGATAGTTACTTGTTTCATGGTTACTTTTCTGTTTCCTTTTATAATTTTAATTTAACAATAAAAATAAATGGCTTGGAACTAATGTTAGAAGTTTTCTGATTGAAGGACATTAATTAGCAGAAGGTGTGATTGTGAGATCTCTGCACAGCATTGATTATTTGATATCACCAATTATTTCTAAATTATAAGTCCTGTATTTCAAACAATATAGTAAAATTAAACAATATAATATTTTCTCACTCTGGCTACCATGTATAAAATATGCAAGTGACAGAGACTGCTTATTGCCAATATTCATTTCCTTTGAGTCCTGCATGTATTCTTTAAACATATGGTTTTCCAGAAGAAAAAAAAATGCATTACCCAGCTTCCCTTGCAAATATTTTTGTTATGTGACTAAACTCTGGTTGAGGAAAGTAAGTGAAAAATGAAATATGCAGATTCCAAGAGTGGAAGAAGGATGCTTTAGCCTTCCTTTGTCTCTATTCTACTTGCTAAAAAATAATGTAATGGCTGGATCTAAGGAATTTTTCTTCAAAATGGAGGTGGAAATTAGTTAATGCGAATGATTCTTCAACAAGAAACAAAGAACTTGAATCCCTGGTAATTTTTGAGCCACTAAACCTCCCTTGGACTGTCTACTTTTATATAAGAAAGAAATAAACTTCAACTTTTAAAACTATTTTTATTTTGAGTCTTGTTGCTTGACCCCAAACTTAATTCTATTTGATGGACTAGATAAGTGAGTTAGAAATTAGTGATTTATTAATAATAAGGAATATTAAATAGAACAGTAAGAATAATTCTAAAAACAACAAAAAGCAAACAACAAAGTAGGGGAGTGACTATCCAAAAGCCTGTGTAAGAAGAAGATTTTTGAACTACATTAATGACTCTTGACATTTCCTTTTATGAAAATCCTTGCATGACTTGACTAGAAAAGGTTTAGGGATGTTACATAAGGAATGCAAAGAGACAACATGTTAATATTCAGCTTTTGATGCCCCAAATAAGGTCCTGTAGCTACTACTAAAGGAGGGCTTTGTCTAGAACAAGAGGGTTTTACAAATTTAATCAACTTACATAGACCTTCTCCCATGTAGTTCGAGATACCCTTTTATCTACAATGATAGGCCACAGGCATGTAAGCATAGGTATGATGTACATATACTACAGAGAAAGAGAAAATCCTTAATCTTCCATCTCCTGACTCAACAGACTGTGAGAGAAAGAAGACAAAATATGAGCTGACACATGTGAGGGTTCTGAATAATCTTCTTCTTAAATTCAATTTTTTGGACAATGGCATTAGAAACCTTCAAATAAATGTGAAGGGGTCTGACAACACAGTCTGTTGAATACCGGCCATTGTTAAAACACTGAGTAATCTTCAGGTCAGATTCCACTTGGAATCATCCAATATTCTGTGAGAGCAAAGGTATGTATCAGTGAATCTGAGTCAGTGACCCGAAATGGATGGGAACTGAGGATGGGGGTTTCCTCTGGAACCATGAGCTTTAGTGGTGGAAGCCACCACCCCAGCCAAAATAACCCAAGATGGGACCTTAGTAGTAAAAGGAGAAAACCAGACAACACTGAAGCAAGATCCAATGAGAATTCAGAAAACAGTGACCAGTGGGAATTGAGATTCATCTTTCCCTACTGCAACTAAGCCGCCTTGCATAAACCTAGAGACTATCCAGAGAAAATCACAGGAAGGAGGAAAGGGATCAATAAGACTATGCATTGTATTTAAAGGACTGCTTATTGAAAAGAATATTTTTAAAAATTTTCACTGAAGTTTGTAAATTGTAAAATTTATTGTATTATTTTTTCCCTTACCCAGTGGGTAGAAATCATAAGAAAAGTTAGATAATCTAGAAGAACCAATATATATTTTCTTTACACATCTAAGTGTTGGATGAGTTAATTAGCTAGATCACTGTATTTACTACGTTCAAAGTGAAGGAATGCCAGACACAGCTTTTTAAAAACGTGTGCCAAAGAGCTTTAGAACAGAAAACTTTCTTGAAAGACTAAAATAATTTATGTGTATGTCTCTGATTATTTCTGAGTTGAGGAAAAGAGTAAAAGAGCTATATCAACATGAAACAGAATGAGGCTGAATAAATTATTGGAAACTTCCTTTAGGCAACTTCAGAGATAAATTTATCAATTTATTCCAAGTTCAAATTATCTAGAGATTCCTTTTATTCTTATAAACATTTGTTAAAATGTCATGTTGGCTGGGCCACCAATGCATTGAATAGGCTGCTCTCCTTGAAGATTCTTCTGTTTCTTTTGTTGCTGTTTTTGTTATTTATTACTATCATCATCATCATCATAATCATCATTATCATAATCATCTTGATCCTACATGGATCCAATATTATATAGATTTTTTTCACCTATCAGCAGAAAAAGAAAAAAAAAAAACAACCATGGCTCACTTACTATCCTATATTCTATTCTCCACATTATATTAGAGCATATCTTCATAGTTGCTGGGTAAATTTATCTGAAAACATAATCTTAATTGAATTGTGTTCTGTGATAGCCATTAATTTTTATCTTTCTAGGCTAAATATAAATCTACCTTTCATTGCTTATTCTGTAATAATGTTGATAGACCTTGTAAATATTTCTAATTTGTTAGCTGGTGTGATGTTAAGTTTTGTTAGTAGAGGGTGCTAAAGGGACCCTGGGGGAGAAAAGGTTCTTTTTCCTGGTTCTGATGAACTCTGGAGCTGGGCTTCTGCAGGACTAGCAGTTTCTACAACACCTGTCTCCCACAGTCTGCATGGATTCTGCAAGTGTGCTTCCAATGATGGCTAGTAGTACACAGTAGTTCTCTGGTAGCAACCTCTCTTGCACTCCCCCAGGTGACTTGTGACCTCAGTGAACATGTTGCTATTCAGTGTTCATGCATTCATGAGATTTAGATCCCAATGAGGTTTAGATCCCAGCTCTGGGAAAGGAATGTCTTCCAACTCCTAATAATTCTTTGGCTACACTATCTCAGCCCAAGTGATAATAGATGCTCCCTGTATGTGCGCTTCTTGTATTCTTTAGAGTCCTCATTGATCATTATTAGCTTGCCTCTCATAACCTTAATCCCCTGTTGTAAGTAATAATTCTTTATTTAAACTTTTCTGTTCAAATTACTATGAGGTTTCTGCTCTGGATGTGATCCCAGTTGGTAGACCCATAAAGATGAGATTCAGGAACTGGTTTTGTCATACCCACAGGCTTGATTGAAGTACTGAGCACCTTGCTAATGGCAAATGGGATTCTAGAAATCCATGGTGTGCAATGACATCACAATTAAAACTACCACCTGTAGTGTATTGTGATAAAGTGCCAACTGAGGCAAGTGTGTTGCTGCACTTGACCATTATGGCAATAATGATGACTGTAAGGAAAGTGCTATAGCACAGATTTTTCTGAGTGCACTTGAGCACAACACCCTCTCAGCTCAAGTCATAGCCTGAGGAGCAGCGAGCTACCATGACCACCATGAAAGAATATATATATATATGTATTTTTTCATCGTAACCACAGGGTTGATATTGCTGGAAGTCAAACACAATGTTTAATTGTGTGAGTTGCTAAATGACAGAAACAGTTGCAAATCCATAATTCATTGTCTTTTCTATGACAATGGAACTGGACCTGTAAACATTTCTCCCTTGACAATGTTAAGCTTTGTCAGTACAAAGTACTAAAGAGAAATTAAAGGAGAAATGGGTTTCTCTTCAGGATTCTGAAATGCTCCTCGAGGCAATTCCTGAAGCACACCTAATCTCTGCAGTGTCTGGCTTCCATCACATTCACAGCTTTTGCAGGGCCCCAGCTCCAGGCATTCACAGAGTAGTTACTCTGGATAGAGCCTCTCAGATACTCATGGCAGGGCACCACTGCCGAGACATCCCCAAGCAGATAGCTTCTACTGGCATTCCCTTGAGCAGCTGTGCAGCCTCAGAAAACTCTGTCCTCCAGACAGTCATGGCTGTTTCCTCTCCAATGAAGTCTGGATCTCAGTATGCGGTTGGGAGCCTTTTCAAGATCCTGTTCTATCCACTGTATACTATTTAAGAGCTAGGGATAGTGGCCCTGTTCCAATATCTGCTATTACTGTATTCTTTATGGTTCTGTTTATTCACTGCTAGCCAGAAAATAATTTCTGATGTTCAGATTTCTGTGTAAGTTAATCTTCTCCTGAATCCTGACTGATACACCTCTTAAAATTTTAATAATTTAGTTGGGCAAAAAGAAAGTATTAAAATTAAGACCTGATTTAATCAGAATCTCTCAGGAATCACTCATTTTCAGTACTTTATCATTTATCAGTCATGTATTCTTAATGTTATCTAAAGTACATTAGATGTAATAAAAGAATTATTTTGAATGTTAAGTAAAATTGAAATTAGTAAATCTACCAAAATTTAGAATTACAAAATAAAACTCGTATAAGAAGAATATCCAAGATTCAATTTTGTCCTACTTATTGATAAAAATACTGAATATTAAGAATTTAATAAATCCAAAATCTTGGAAAGGCCTGTTAAGCTTTAGAGTAAATGTTTTATGTATGTAATTCTAATGGAAAGATTAAATAAACATATCAAATGGAATATAATTAAAATATACCTTTAGCTTTGTATATCAATATTCTTTTAAAATCTAGGGGAAGCCTATTTTTCTCTTAATCCAGGATGAAATCTTGGAATTCAGTAGGCCCCTTTGCTTACTGGCTGATTAAAAAAAAAAAAAAAGTTTTCTCATCACTTAAATAGAAATACCATGTCAATTGATAATGCTCCAAGAATTAATGCTTTAATTACTACAGCTAAAGTAGGAAAAGAGAGGGCCCTCTACTCCATTTAGAAAGAAGATAAGATCTTATTACTTTAGGGATACAATAGCAGTGAAACTATATATGGTTTGGCAGCTTTATATTTTGGTCTGATATTTCATTTTGTATATGTATCATCTATTTTATCTTGGTGCTTTTGTTGAAAGATATTTTACCTGGCTTCTTCCCACTGCAATAAAATGTAAAATAATGGAATGAGGATTTGCTTATGTCTCTAGCCTTGTCCCCCAAGAAATAAAAGCCATTATTGTGATTTTATAAGTTCTCATGTGGGAAATTATGCCAAATCATCTCTGAGTGGGAAAAAATGTGTGCTTGGAGAAGTGAAAGAAGAAGCAGGCACTCTTGAAATAATTTATACTGTATACTTTGTAATGGAGAAAGAGTTCTGAGTACCAGGAACCTCAATTTCATCTGGATACTCCTAGAAAGGCAGGCCTTTGATAGAGTGCTTTAGCCTAATTATGGCCTTGACAGGAAGAATAATAATATCCCTTGCCCACAATAACACAGAGATAGTGGAATTGCCTTACTTTAGAAACTCATGTGGGCTTGGACAAAGAGTATGCCAATGCTGACCATCGAAAAACAGAGGACTTTACCCTTAATGTTCTAAACTGCTAGCAACACTGAGCCTAGGGAGATATCTAAGGTGTATCCGTGAGAGTGATAGTGAATGTTAAGGGAAAAGATCCACAAAACACAAGTAAAGAAGAATTTCCTCCTAGCTAGGAGGAAGCAGAGTTCAAAGTGTACTAAACTGTTGTGAGTAATAAAATATGTTATGACTTGCAGCCTTATGCCACGGACAAAAACGTGTATCCACAACTCCCAGAAAACACTGTTGTATGAGAAGCATTGACTGTTTACATTGACTCAGTTGTTCTGGAAGGAGTGAGACCAAGTCAAACATTTTAGGAAAGCACAAGAACTTTAAGCACATGGATGGCCATTCAACTTACAGAGAATGGTTTTCCAAACATTTTATCAACTCAGTGTTCAAGAGAAGGCATTATTGGAGACAGGGGAAGATTTTCTTCTACTTCAGTGAAAGAAAACACACTAAATGTCGAGGGTTACTTGAAATTGATTTAAGTCTTGGATGTCTCTTTGACAATGGTCATCTTATCAGCACCAAATGGAAAGCATCAAGGCTTTTGTTTTTGAAATGGATAGTCCTCATTTGAAGTTCCTACCTGGGAAGCGGGGATCTGTCATGTAGTCATGGGTACAAATGACATGAAGGGTCTATTCTAAGAGAGGAAATGTCACCTGTTGAGTAAGCATATGAAAAATTATTTAATCTCCCTAATAATCAATAAAACAACACCTAGAGATTATATTTCAGACCAGCAAATAAGCAAAAATAAATATAAAAAGATCGCATACAATGTTAGTAATAGAGTTAAAAAAGAGAGAGAATACTGAGAATTCAGTTAAGCAAAAATTCCTGGAAGAAAATTTGCCACCATTTATCAAGTTTTAAAACTTGCATGCTATTTAAGCCAGCAATTTCCATTCTAATACTTTATATTAAAGATATAATTAAAGTTTTATACAACTTATTTATTAATGTTTATCACAAGGCTATTTGTAATAGAAAAAAAACTTTTTCAAAATTGGGGGACCGTTTAAAGTACAATATTCCTAAACAATAAAATGCTTAGTAGACAATGAAAACCAACTGTGTCAATTGAAATGGGAAAATGTCCATAATCTTTTAAGTGAAGCAGCAAACTAGAAAATAGTAGGCACAATATTACACAATGGTTTTCACAGCATGATATATAATACATCTGTGTGAATATAATCTGTGAAAGTGGAGTAGACGATTTGAGCAAAATGCTGAATGTATGGAATAAATATGTAGGAAAGAAAGCACAATAGGCATATATAATGTAAAGAATTTCTTGATATACTTAAAAATGAGAGTTGTAATTAATGATCAGAATGTTACAGCGATAGAAGTCAACCAAAATAAATAATATGCTTCAGCTTGTCTCAAAGTCTTAATATATGAATTGAGAATGGAGATAACTGCATTTATCTAGAGAGATTGGGATTTATAGGAAAAGTGTGAGTGAATGACAAGTGCTTAAAAGGACTGACAAAATAATTTCAGTGATAAACCTAATTGAGTGGAAATGGAAATAATCCCTCATGTGTCCACATGAAATAAATACGAAGGTAAAGCAGTCATCCTGGGTTTTATGAAGACATTAAACTTGTATTGGACCTTGGAGCATAGGAAGGATACCGACAGATGGGTTGAATGTTAAGGAAACCCAATACCAGTAAAGGTGGGTGTATCCTGGGTCCCTGGGAAGGCCAGAGTCCAGTGGTTACACTAGCCATGGGTGGGAGCTACTACCACAAGAATAAGTAGATTAGGGTTTGGTTGTAGAATCTTTAAAATGCTAGGTCAAAGAACAGAGATTCTATGTGCTCCTTATAAAAAATGTTCAATATCAAGTGTCAATTTAAAGATATTTTCAAAAATAGTTGAGGGTTGTACTAGAGATTTTAGGAATAAATAAAATTGTAAATGTGAAATCAGGAAATATTTTATTGACTACAAATATTCAGGTCTACAATGCAATACAAAGGACTATTCTATTATAAATGAGCTATCTGAAAATCTTTCAATTCTATGGCTTCTGATGTGGAAAATGATATGGTTTCTTCTATTAATTTCAATTGAAGCTTAGTGAAAATGAGGTTTTGCTGAATCTTAATGTTGATAAATAATGTTCTATTTCGACTAAAATTTTTTATAAAAATCAATAATCTACTGTCTCTTCTAGCAGTATTCAAAATGCATTTAGGAGTTTAAAAAGCACCAAAATTCTCTATAAAGTAATGAATAAAAATGCTTAACTTATAGCAGAGTACAAAACAATAAGATACATAAAGAGATCTATCTACCTATCTAGACTTCCATGAATGTGTATGTAAGGTGCTGGCAGAAAGGCAAAAACAAAAAAATGTCAGTCCACTGAGTAAGGTACCATATCTAGTATGTACCAGCCTACATACTAGATATCTTCAAAGAGATGAAATGACATGTTTACTGTCATACTTGTAGTAAAGAGTAGAAATGGGATTTAAACATTAAATTAAATGACTGAAAATAGTAGAGTACTATTCCCACACTCAACCATTTCCCTATAAGCTCTATTTATACTGTGCTAATACTGGAAATACCAGAGAAGAAACACATTTGATTTTGCCAACTATAGCTTCTGAAAAAAAACAATAGGGGCATAAAAGTTTTTAAAAAGTATCAGTTGAGCTACAAAACACAGAAACAATTTCTGGCAAAAATAATACCAAGTCAGCAGTGCTCTTGTGCCTATAAATTGTAGACCCAAAAGAAGATGAAATCAATTATCAAAAAATGTGAACTTGAAAATATTAGAGTGAATCCAGACACATTTTAAATCAAATGTTGAGTATAGACCTCTTTTTACAAATGAGTAAGCAAAAACCCAGAGAGGCAATATGATTTACTCCAAGGAATAATGAGTTAGTGGACAAAATGGACTTCTTTGAGATAAAGTTTTATGGGATTTAGTATGACATTACCTTTCCACTAAACTACATCAGGTTTTTTCTTAATAGAATAAAAATAAAAGTATTTACATGGGAAAGTATAGACCTGGTATGAAAGAAAAACATCAACCACAGTAAGTTCTCCTTCAGAACTCAAAAATGCCCCAGGATTGATAGTCAGGAGTTGATTTGTCTCTGTTTATTCCCCTCAACTGGAATACTTTTTATCCACTGTATCATTGAGGGCTGGCAGTCCTTCTCACATTAGCCAATATTTAAAGAGGCACTGGATATGTGCTACATGCTGTGCTCATTGCTTTGCATTCATGATTTCATTTCATTCTTCTAGTTACAATAAGAATAGTTATTTTTATTCCCATTTGAAAAGTGAAGAAACCAAACTAGAAGCAATGAGGCCAAGGTTGCTCAGACAGTAAGAGTTAAAATCTGAATCTCTTCGATCTGAGCCAAGAGTCCCTGTACCTTGTGGTTATATTAAACCAGCTCCCTATCTTCCACATTCTATACATTCCTGAGCATCAATGTATAATTTTTTACTCAAAATATATTTTAAAAGCACAGGAGGATGGTTCTTGAGAATTGAGAACTTGCTAGAAAAGTTAGCATCTTCTTTGGTGTCACTGGCTAAACAAGGTATAGGCAAAGATGAGAAAAATATACATTGACAATAGGACAACTGAGAGAGAGAGAAAAGAAAAAGAAGGCCTTAACTAGGGGTTAAATAATGTATGATGACGAAGGAAATTTAACTTTCAGTGGTGAACACACAATGCAATATACATATGATGTATTATTGATTTGTATACTTGAAACCTTAAAATTTTATTAATCAATGTCACCCCAATAAATTTGATTGAAAAAAAACCTTAACTCATCTTTAAACTAGGAGGATATTTAGATTGATCTCCAAGTTCTTGCTAGCTACATATTTAAAGAAATATCACCTAACTTTCTATGTTTGCTTTGTATTTACTTCTGTGGTCATTGTAGTAGAAATTATTATTTTTGGTGGGTCCATGTTTAAAAATATGTGGTTGTTTTTCCTGATAAACTCTAGGGTAAGAACCATATATAAATTATCCTTAGCTCACCAGTGCCTATCATTTTGCCTTGAACAGTAAGTATTAAGTAAATGCTTGGGGGAAAAGTAAGAATGAAATCACAGAGTTACAAAGTAAATATTTGCCCCAAAGGCTACCCAAGATTCCCAGGCTGCCCAGGGCTGCCCTATAGTTGTTACTAATGATGTGGCTATTTTGATAAGCTAACATTCACAGTTTACCTCTTTGTTACTCGAATTGAGCCTGAAGACATAATCTCAGGATATCAAGAAATTCTATTCAATAATTTATTTTTAAATGGTTTGTTTGCCCTTTGATGATCTGGAAAACCAACATAATGTTATTGATCATCTGAGTGATCCACAAAAATAAATCTGAATCTTGTTTTATAACTGCAGTGCTCATGTTTGGGTGGATGTTTGTGGTCACACTGATACCATGTGCAAGTCAAGAGATATCACTGGTGAAATAAAAGTCTTCTGATAATATAACCAGAAACAAGTGGTAGAAATATTAAGTGCTCATATAGTTATGTCAGAATTAGCATAGTCATGAAGGCTATTTTCACATGGAAAGTGATAATCTCTTCTTGAGAAAACACTAACACCTGTCCTATTAACAGAATTAACTTAAATTGTATCATTTTAAAGTTTTATTTGAATTTAACAGGTAAATCAGTTTTGAATTTTGTCATATAAAAGCTATTAGAATTAAGAATTTATTCTTCACTTATAATTAACATAGGTCATATATTATGTATAATACATAATATATAATATGTATGTCATATACACATATACATTATATATAGTATATAAAATCATATTATAAAAATAATTTGCCCACTATGGGAAGGGAAGGAGGTCTGTGAGAACCTTTCCTTTTTTATTTTTTTTAAGGTGTCTATACATTATTCAAGTTGGAAACAAACTGGTCCAGTTCTTATGAAAAATGCATTCTGCCAATGCAATTGCCATCACTTCCATGATGGATTCCAGCTGATGGATCTAAGGAAAACTTCTCTCTTCCTACATATGGCATCCTCTGTAGAGTGTTATCACTCTCAGCTTTCATGTGCACTAAAATTCACCAAGTATGCCTCCTGCTATCAAAGACTGCTTGAAAAAAAGAGAATGTTTTATTACTTGTCCACCATAATCTGCTTTGTTGATTTTTGTCATTGCCCTGCTTTAGAAGAAGAAGAATACCATTCTTCTGCAGGTAATATTATGATGTTTCAACTCGTTTTTTTAATACATCAATTTCTTCTATTTCACTGACTGTAAATGTTTCATTCCATATTTTACAACTCCCTGACTTTGGTAGGCAGTTCTTTTTGGGATATGTACTTCTTAGTAATTTTTCTATTTTTTTTTTCCATTTTTTAGAACTGTAAATTTCTAGTGCATTCTACTTAAAAATTACACGAAACAGTGGCATAAAAATGAGCTCAAAGTGGTAGTTTCTCTCTACCCACACTAGAAAGAAATAAAAATTGTTCCAATCAAAAGCACTAGAAAATAAAGAATTGTTATGGGAGATAAACTGAACCATCTATCAAGTATGAACGTATTCTGTGCCATGAGGCATACTGCCTGAAAGTATATTGTCTGAAATCACAAAAAGAGAATCTAAACTTGAGTGAATTTACCAGAAGGGGATTTTTTTCCCCCCAGGGAATCAGGTGACTGCTGCTGTGACTGAAGAGAATTCTGAGTAGCTGATATTTTACTAAAACCTGTTGCTTCTCCCCATGACACCTTATTAGAGGATCAAAGGGGCCAGAAGATTAAAAATTGCTGATATATTTGAAATGGAACTGTTTCAACAATAAAAAAAAATGAAATTCCTTTATGAAGAGACTTGGGAACTAGGGTAATTATTCATTTTTGCAGTCCATTCTCAGACATTGTTCATTCATTTATTAATTCATTCATTTGTATGTGGAAGGGCTGTGAGAGATAGGCAGAAGAAATTACTATTCATGTATATAAAAATCATGAGAGTATCAGTAGCATGATACATTTCTCTATTGTGAATACAAGTAGCAAATAGTACATTTAACACACTTAACAGAATTAGTCTCAGTGTTTATTACACAGATTGCTCTTTTTTTCTTTTCAGAGACTGGTTTAGTAGTTATTTCAGTTAGCCTGTGACATGATCTAACTAAATAATATACATCTGTTACTATTGTTACTTTAAGTAATCATAAACAATTTTGTGTTATTTTAAATAATCATAATTTTAATAATTAATAAATTAATAAATAAATGAAACAGTGTCACTGCTATATGCTTAGTCATCTTTACAGGATAAACCTACCCTGGAACTCTCTGAATATTAGAGATCCTTAGACATGAGCTGGAGAAATTCTTATTCGATTTGACTGATGTGAAGCTCAAAAATTTGCAGCTATAAAATCTTTACGGGCTATTCTTCCTTGCTACTTGAGTTGAAAACCACTGGTATAAACATTAGGTTATATAGGAACTGGTCATCAAAATAACCAAGTTTTCTCAATAACAAACCTAAGCACTTGACATACATTAGTTACTCCACACAATGCTTATGTGAGGTGGGGACAATTATTTCTCTCATTTGACAGTTGAGGAAACTGAAAATGGTCAACAGATTAATGACTGTTCTCCTGGGTTCAGCTGCATGGACTAAAAACCTGTATCTTGCAGGCTCATTCTCATACATTAGAATAAACCCAAATGAGCAGCATATTAGGACTCTGCTTTAAACGTCTGTGAGTGTTCAGAAAGTGTTTGCTGTCCTCTCTCTTGGTGTGACTTTAGTTTGTCTATTCTGAGGCTCTTAGTAGTAAGCTAGAGTCTCTATCCTACCAGTCCCTACTTCCTTGGTTCGATATCCATTCCTACAAGCCCAGCCCTGAACCTGAGGCTGGCTGGCTGAAGGCCCGACCACTTGCACAGTACTTGTTGGTCCTCACCTTTACAATTAGACCAGTCTTCCCGAGTCCCCTCAAATTGCCTCACATGACTCATCTTCAACTAGAACTCTCTTTTACCTGATGCTGAGAAACCTGACCATTTTGGATCAGTATCAACAGAGTAAACTGAGTCACTATGATGCCTTAGCTTGGTGATTTGGACACTCAGTCTTCATTGGAGGGATCAGCTAAACTTTTCTTCTCTCTCACTGGTCCCTGCTTGCTGCCGCTCTCTCTCAAAAGTTCCAGGATATAAGCTCAATGGGGTCCTCATCAACCCGATTCAGCACCTTACCTAATTATACAAAAAAAAATGAAATTATAGGTTTTAAAAAGCAGGCTCCCTTTTGACAGAAAGCTATGTTAAACTTCCTAGATTCCTTCTGAGAGTAGAGATTGTAAAGGAGCTGATGTATTTTTTTAAAGTATGAAAAATCTATAATTTTCTGAAATAAAATAGGACCAGTTAACAATTAAAAGCTTTATATGCAAATAGAAATCTAATATTAGTTGACTTATTTAATGACCATAATTCTATAACTTTAAGTCATAAAAACAGTGTTTAGTTACTGTAAAATATATACTGTAAAATCGTATGTAAATTTAATGTAAAATTATTTCATAAATAGCTAATTATGAATGGTTAGAATAATTCCTTCTAGGTATTTTTTCTGTGCATATGACGTTTGAGTCCAACTATGTGAATACATGTTATTTCATGTACATGTAGTATAATTTTAATAATGCTGATTAATGTAGATATTTACATACAAAATAGAGATATTTTGTTTATACATATACAAACTTAATATCATTCTTTTTACCTTGCTTTATTTTCAATAGCAATTTCCCTTTCATTTAAAACCACAGTTTTGATTGAAACAGCTGTCAAGAGTGCAGTTTTCTCCCAAGAGGTGATTCTCAACACAAAAGATGAGTAAGTATGATAGAGATTCTTTTGCATGGTCTGTTAAGGCATAAAATTCCTTAAGAAGAAAGAGAAAGTGTGTGAAATGATGCTATAGCCTGACAGAGACAGAGATAGGATACTTTGAATGCATTTCTGATGCATTTCTGATCTTGATCACCATGAAATGACTGCTAAATTAGTACACTGTGTATGAGCTAAGGTTTTTGCAGGTGGACAAATCGGAGTTCAAATTCAGGCTTTACAACTCATTATCAGAGTTGCCTTACAAATGTTACTTAATTTCTTTGAGCTTAGTTCTCTCTCATTTGTGAAATGGATATCATTTATAATTATTTCATAGAGTTGTTATAAACTCTAAATAAGATTAATATGAAAAACACTAATCAAAGATGATTGCATAGGGAAAAATATAATTTGTCTCCTACCTTAATACCACCATGACCTTGAAATAAACCCCTAAGAGAAAGAAATTCTACTTGACTTCTGCTCCATGAATCTACAGATAACCAAAATTAATTATTACTGATGGCAGGCCATTTTGGGAAGATGACTCAGCCAGAGGCCCAATCCTATATATTCATTCATTGAATCAGTTAGTCATTTATATTCATTCTCTCACTAATAATTTATTGATTCTCGAGGATGTGCCAGGTATTACAAGGCTATGGACATATAAGAATGATCAGTCTATGGCCATGATACCCTGAACACATTCGATCTCATCTGATCTTGGAAACTAAGCAGGTTAGGCCTAGTTAATACTGGGATAGGAGACCACCTAGGAAAACCAGGTGCTGTAGGCGATAATAAACAAACAAATAAGCAAACACTTAAAAAAAAAGAATGATAAGATATTGCCCTATGTACAGACATGTGATATAAGATCCTAATGTGCCATAACTGTCATAACTGAAGTATGTACATAGCTTGAGCTGTTTGAAGAAGGCTTCTTATTGGGGAGTGGAGAGAAAGCTTTTTAGAGCAAATGATTTTTTAAAAAAACTTTGGTAATGCATAGATAATTGCAAAAAAAAAAAAGGGCTCTTGGCAGAATAATAATTTCTTTTTTCCCCAATGGGAACAAGCAAAGGTGAAGGGAATATTTTTTTAAATGTCAAAGGACTTACAGGTACAGCAAAGAGTACAAGGTATAGTGGAGGGGATTCGAGGAGGTATAACTATCAGGAAAGGCTGCATTTAGCTGAGAGTCCTGTATGTAATGACAAAACATTTGAAATGGATTCTATAGATGATTTTGAAAAGTAAAGTACTGAATAATTTCAAGCTGTGGTATGTAGTGTTATCAGGTTGTTTGAGAAAGGCCACTCTGATATTGTTAAAGTCAGAATAAAAAGGTATAAATTTAGAGACTTGGATTATTATAAGAATTTAGCCTAAAACAAGTATTCAAACTAAGGCTGAGACATAATGGGACTGTTTTATACTATCCAAATGTGTAAAGGAGTCAGTAAATAGGTCTATGTACTTAAGAATATTTCAAGGAAAGATGAGGAATATCAAAAGAGTAAAAATCTGTCCTGACTGTGAATGTGGTGGAATATAAATATATTAAATATGTATGAGATCTTCAACTCAGTAAATTCAAACAGATATAAACAGAACAGTAATCATGCCAAGGACACCTGGATTGGACACTGCAGAAAGAAGGCCACACCACAAGGACTGACAAACTCCTGGGGAATGCATATGATGATGTAATCGTCATATGTCAGGTTCAGGCGAGGGAAAAGCTACATTGAAGTGATTGGAAACTGATGCTTTGGGCACTATTTGGTGCTTTTCCTAATTTTCCATCTTGGCACTTTGTTGAACCACTACTAATTCCCTATGTATTTCCTTTCAGTGGTTCAATGAATTGAACAAATGACTTTGTTATTAGACTTAGATCGTGTTAGTAGATATTAAGCTTAAACTTATAAAAAGTAGACTAAGGCATCAGACCAAACTTTAATTTCTCTTTTATTTCTTCCGATCATTTTCCAGATGCTTTTGCTCAGGACTCTCATGAAAATCTGAACAATATAACATGGAGTTAAATCACTGTTCTATTGGTTTTATAAAGCGCAGAGACACCGACTATGTTTATAGGACAAAGAACAAACAACAATCAGTGAAAAAGCATTGGAGATGTTTTAATGCTGGCTTGTCAACCTTTGCCACATGCACTCTAGTCATTAAAAAGAAGAAAAGCTGGCTGTAATAATATATTAAATTAATCAGATAATTTTTACCCCCATTTACCCTAATCTCAAGAGCTTGCAACCAAATTTACTTCACTTTACACTAATTAAGAAAAGTTAAGATGCTGCAGTAAAAGCCAATAAATAGACCATAAATTAATATGTAAATGCAACTAGAGTAGCAGTTTCCTGAATTCAGAAACTGTTAAGGCTATTGTTTAACAGAGTATTATATATTACCCTATATCTGATTAGCTTTAGATGCAAAATTAAGTCTCTTTTTTGCATAAATTATTAGTAGAATACTTTTTAAATTTTATCATCTTAGAAATTAAAATAATTAATGAGTAACCATAAGAAATCTTTTCAATAATTAACAATTTTAGATTCACCATATTCATCTAATCATCAGAAACCAAAAGAAATAATGCACAAAACAATTACATAGTTTAGAATTTTTAGAACAAAACTAGAATGATCGTGGTGGGTGATAGCTTTACTAATCACATCATTAATTCCTTATTTCTTGATAAAATTATATTTATTAATAATATTATCAATTTACACACATATAATATAGTAATCTATTTTATAATTATCTATTTATACCACTTTCATAATTATTAAGACTTAGAACTATTTTCTGAATTAGATTTATTTTTACCGTTTATAAAAAAATGAGGGCTGGATATATGCAGAGGCAAATTGAAATGATGAATGTAGGTGGTAAACTGAAAAAGCTGTCTACAGAGGATCAAGAGACACAAGTTTCACTTTTGGAAAAGGGAAAAATTTGCATGAAATATCAAGAAATACAGGTTCTATTCTTGGTTAAGCTTCTGTTTTCTCAGGGGCTGAACTGTCACTTTTCCCAAGTGAGAAAAATAAAGAAGCATTTTTCTACCCAGTTCATGTTCTCTTAACTCAATCCAGAGATGAAAAAATGATAGCGATAAAACATACATGGGTAATGAAAGTGAACATTCTCTGGAAGTATGGGCTTTTTATGCTGTTCTTCACCTAACTAGCTGTGTTGCTTTAGTCACCCCTATTAATCTCTCTGGATCTCATGTGTAAAAATAAGGAACTAGATTAGGTCCAGAATGACAAATCATTTCATGTTAGCAACAATAATGGAGGGTTAGAAGAAGATGCTTGGTGTTCTCTGTTGAAATAGATTGTGAGCTAGTGTCCCAGCTCAGTAAGAACTGGGGGTGGGGTAGAGGCTTTGGCAGTTCAAGTGCTTCTTATCTGATACTCCTGAACTGGTTTATCGTTGGGTAATTTCTAGTTCTAAATCTCTCTGACTTTATAATTTAATATCAAGATAATAGGTGATGCTGAAACATAGAAGAAACAGGCAATCCTTTAACAGACTTTAGGAAAGTTCACAGTGCTTAAAAATTTATTACCTTCAATTGCATTGCCTTACTGTTTATGTTTTTCTAGTTGTTCATCCCTTTGGTTAGGTGATAAAGGTAGCTATTGTCACTTGACCTATTACTAATCATTAACATCTTGGTTTAAGTTAACTGATTAATATAGTTAACCTAAGATGATAGCAGACCTTGGAAAAATGAGGTCTGTGATAAATATGTTTTTATAAGTAAAAGTGAGAAAGGTCTTAGTGTGGAACGTTACTGTCTGTAAGAGTAGTGCTGACTGAAATAGACAGTAGGTAATTCAGAAACTAGGAGATCTTGGGACTTGTCTTATTGCCAGATACTATGGATGTGTTTAGAAGTCATGGTTGTGGGTGGTGGGAAATAGACAAAATGACACCCAGATATAAAGAAACTCGTCTGTTTCTACAATGTTACTTGACATCTATTTTATTAAAGAAAGAAAGAAAATTTGTCTTTTTTTACAAGAATAAAAATATTAAAAGACCATTTCTACTGCCCAAGATTTAAGTGAACATGTTTACTTTGCTAATCTAGATCAGAAAAATTAAATGAAAATTCTAAAGTCTGTTCATCAGATCTCAAGTCACCAATCCCAGCCATGGTGGTAGCTGATTGTTTTTATTTGCCCTTAACATAATCAAATTAAGAATAGCAGTAAATCTGATTACATAAGCATTATAAGTATTAACAGTATTAAAAATGCATTAGTAAATATTTAATAAGGAAAATAAGAAAATATAAATCACATCCTTTATAACCATTTAAAATTAGATGTTTATAGTAATTGAATGAACACATAAATGTCTAAATTTTACATCACTAAATGAAAATAATTATTTCTGTTAATTGTATATTTCTCTATAAAAAGCATCTATAGGTAAGAATTAATGTAATATTAAATATTTATAGTGGCAAAAGTATAAATATTAGTACACACACATATATGTTTTCATACAGAAAATGTGAGTAGTTATATTAGTTTGTATAGATATGTATATATATGTATGTGTATATAAAATTTACATATATATGCACATACATATGCAGTTTTAACAAATTATATTTGGTTACTTCTATGTTTGAAATGACAAACTAAACTAATCTATTTTGTCAACTTGGTTTCATTGGTTAGAGCTTCCAGGAGACATATACTGAGAAAGATTTGAAGAATATTTATGCTCTCAGTAGGAATGAATGCTCTGATTGATTATTGACGTCTGCCAAAAGCATAGCAGTACAGCGTTGATACTCATTTCATGTATTTCTATGCTGTACTAAAGTACAGGGTAAGAATTACTGAAAAAGCATTTTCAGTCTTTCAAATTATATTTTAATACTAAGATCCATGATAAATAGATTAATGATCTGCTGAGAGAGGCAAAAATATGAGAGGGTAAAAAAATCCCTCAAATATCTAAGAAAAAAATTCAATAATAATCACTAGAATAATTACACAGGATTAAGTAATTTTTTAAAAAATCACAAAAGCTCTACATTTTCTAGAATTCTACAGCTATATTACAGTCATGAGAACTGTAGTACTAGAGAGATTAAGAAACAACATGTACATAAAAATTTTTTTCTAGAAATACAAGCTATTGATAAAACGCTTAGAAAAATGGCTTTTAAATTGTTCAGTTTTATGTTGTTCTTAATGTTCAGGACTATTCAGCAATTATGATGATTAATAATTTAATGCTGAAAGGGTATTTTAGAGTATATTAGGGTATGTAATGTTTATTTTACAGTAAAATGTTATTTTTCATTTTTTATAAACAGTGAGCATGTAATACTTGAAATTTTCACATAAAATATTATATAGACTTTCTGAGGATATTGATTAAATAATAGTAATGCTTTCCATGATCTACAGACCATGAAGCACGTGACTAAAATAGTAAAATCAGTGTGTTTTCTCTTTTAAAGAGGAAACTTTCATAAAAAACACCATTCCATTTTTTTCTTTAATAAAACCCAGCATATACGTAAATAACAGGAGCACTGTTTTTTTTCTTCATCTATATCTGATTTCTCTTCTCAACATAGCAATTACCTAGGGTTTATTTTGCTTATAGTTTAAAGTGATAACATCTTGACAGTTTTTTGCACTGGATTCAACTCAGAGTGCAGTATCAGTCTCCATAAATACATGTGCAAAATAAGCTTAAGTGGTCTTTCTGCATATGAAGGATAATGCAAATTTTTACTATTCTCAGTTATTGTGACAAAGGACTTTGTCTAGGTATTAAATTATCTTATGTTGATATTATATGAAGCAAGTAGATAACTGAGAAAACAGAAATAAAATGTTTATACTATTTCCTTAGCCTTTTCTCTTAAAGTTATTATATATATGCTCTTATACATCTACACTTGGTATTTCAGGAATCACTTAGATTAATTTTGTTCATTTGCCCATATGGATGAAGAAACTTCATAACTAGTCTAAGGAAGAACATAAGGCCTCTTGCAAAAAATACACAATAAAATATAATAAATGGAAATTAATAAAACAGAAAAGGGGAAAATGCATAAAAAGAAGATATAAATAAATACGAGAGGGTAAATTATGCAAAATTTCCTTGCAATGAGGTGAAATTTTGAATGTAAGCTTTCTAACAACTAATGCAAAGACAGAACCATGACAGATACTTAATTCAAAGTGATTATCAATTTAAGCCAAATAAATTGCCAATATAATCTAAAGTGTATCAGTGATAAAATTAGAGACACATTTCTTCCATGGGGCTCAGTAATATAGTGACAATTTCCTTGAAAATATTTTTGGACCATAGGATTTATAAGGTTATTTCTAATAGTCTCTTTAAAAAAACTATATGAAACATTAAAACTAATAATATAAACATTTATTAAGTTGTTCTTACACACTAGTCAATTTATTAAGTTTTAGATCATTTACCCATCATAACCACCTTATGTAATAAGCAACATTATTACCTTTCCAACATATCAAGGAATGGCTTTGGACAGTTACATAAATTGTCCAGGACCACTTATCCATAGGGGGCATGGACAGGATTCAAACTGATGACACCAAACTCAAGCTCTAAGATGCTAGGCTCTAGAATTTCCACTAGTTAGGTCCAATGTCCCGATATCCAGGTATTTACAAACAGAAAAGACCAGCAAAATGGAGCTTACAGAAATACCTTAAATTGTTACAAGTAGAAGCATGCTTTTGATATCCTGAGATTTGTGCTCACTGGGAGATTAGAGTAAATAGAAACTCAGTAAACCACTCATAAGCCTTCTTTTGAGCAATATAACTTCATAATGTTCCATCCAAGATAAGCAGATTGCAGAATGGGTTTCTTGTAGTTGAGTTAACTCACTATGTGGGAATGTTAGCTTTGAGTGAACTTAAATATGGGGGATGATTATATGAATGATGATTTTGTAAGTAAGAAAACGCTTATTTCTCTGGCTTCAGGAGGAAAAGACAAGGCACGGACATCTTACTTAACCATAACTAATATTAAACAATTAAATAACAGGTTAAATAGAAAGGCCGTCTGAGTTCACACTAATTCTTACCACTGATTATTTTTAACAAACACTTACTATTTTATCATTTTAAAAAAAAGACTCAAATTGAACATTTTAGGTATTTACTTTTAAATAACCTTAATGCTTATAAAGTGCTAACTTGATGAATATCACTGGTAATATTATCGGTGATTATTATTAATGAATAAAATACATTTATGTGAGAGAATTTCACATAAAAAAATTAAGAAAAATATTCACCTTTGTATATCACAGCATTTAGCTGACAAAATTCTCAATCTCTTTAACATGATCATAATAGTCACTCGAAGGTTGCAATTTTTTTTAAAAAAGGATTTCATGTGGCACAATTTCTTAACTTGAATCAGGTACTCTACTGCCCTCTCCTGGATATTATACAAGTAGCATAAAGAATAAATTCGTTGCCTTAAGAAAAATTAACAAAAGGGATTTTGTTTACATGAAGCGTGTGATGAGTAACAGTACCACCATAAAATAAAAAGTAATGCTGTTTTCTTCATGAAAAATATTATGTTTACAATAAATATCACAAAATGTTTATATAAAGACACTCACAATAATTATAAATTAAAATAAATGTGGTACTATGGAAATATTACGTCCCTTTCGCTTCTGAAATTTTATGATTCTAAAGCATGCTATTAGTTCCCTGAGTTTGGCAATCTGGGATGACTGGCAGAGAACAAATGACTTCAGGTTGGTAATCACTCCAAATGATAAATTGTACTGTCATATTGATAAATTCCTTCATTGAGCAAGAAGTAAGAAATCTTAGGAAATAGCAGTATAAGTAGAAATAGAAGCATGGTGCTCAGAGTAAAACGTTTTGGTTAAAAGGGCGGAAGGAAGAAATGAGAGGAAGTTTGCTGCATACAGTTGTACAGATTAGAGACTCCCTCTCCCGAGGGTGTTATATACATAAGATATTGTTAAAAGATATCACACATGCAAATTATGCCGTTAGAACTTCAAATACTTTGAATTAAGAAATAAATTTTTTTTCTCATGATATCATTGGGAGGTTAAAAAATTCATTGGTTCTGGTGTGTAAGTGAAACCTATGCTTTGCTAAAATGAGCAAAGAGATGATGGTATACTATCTCTGCAGCATAACATTCTTGACCCAATTTAGCACATCCTCAGCTAACAGTAGCAATTCCAGGTTTAGAGTGTCACAGGCCTTAGGAACATGATGGAAGCACTATTTTAACACTAGCTCATTCCAGTCATAAAAATATGAGCATTCCACATATATTTTCGATTACGATTTTTTTGATTAAAGTTTTTAGAAACAGTTATAAGCCTTAAAATATTGTCGACTGAATTGAAAACACTTTTAGTTGTTGAACATAGAATATGACCCAAAACATGGGACACTGTCACAAGCTATTTGTACTGTTTCTTCAGCGATCATCTAACTCTAAAAGAAGAGAACATTAGAAAACAATGACTCGAGTCCAGATTAACTGTTCTAGGGAAGCTACTGAGCTCACTAATGAGACGCCTATGTGGGGTTGCCAGGAATGCCACCTGCCAGATAAACTTTGCCATCGGCTCTGCCTTCAAAAGGGATTTGCTTGGAACTTAATATAAGATAAATACCTAGTCGACTACTCAACTAGGATTAAGGTTAAAAGTGAACATCTTCATTACTATAAAACTTAGAAGAAATATTAAGTAAACATTAAAAAGGGCACTGAGCTATGTCAAATTTTAATACATCTACTCTAAAATCACATTTCCTTGGCACATGAACTGGAACCCATTCTAGAGTAATTTACTTCCATTTAGAATGTCCATGAAACATTTAGAAATTATTTTTTTTGGGGGGGAGTATGTTTGTGTATCTGTATTTTCAAATAATTTTTATTAATAATTCTCATCACACTTTATTGAGTTGGTCTCTAGTTCTTTAACTGGTTCTACTTCTACAGTAGGCTCCTCATCAACTACACTTTTAGAGTTGTGGATCACCTTTGAGTTACTGTCTCTCTTTAAATAGCTTCTAATCATTTGCTCTGCTTCTAGGGATGTCTTATAAGCTCCTTCAGTCACCAAACAGGTCAGATGCTAGGGTCTCTCAAGTGGTGGTGGGTTGGGAAATAGACAAATTATCAATTCAACGGATTTGCTGTCACAGGCTTGGTTGGGACCTCTCTACTGAATATTTTTAGGAGGTGTTTGATGAGCCTCTACTAGTTATTTAGCTTCTACTACATGCTAGGGACTGTGGCAAATTTATAAAAATGTGGAGGAACTTTGGGTACTTAGGAAATATGTAGTGTCCTGGTCGGCTGAGGCTGTCATAACAAATTGCCACAGACAGGCTGGCTTAAACAGTAGAAATTTATTTCTCATAGATCTGGAGGCTGGAAGGCCAAGGTCAAGGCATTACAGGTTTGGCTTCTCCTGGGGTAACTTTCTTTGGTTTGCAGGTGGCTGCCTTCTCAATATGTCCTGCATGGTCATTTCTCTGTGTGCTGCATCTCTGATATCTCTCCCTCTTCTTATAAAGGCACCAGTTATGTTAGATTAGGGACCACCCTTATGATCTCATTTAATCTTAATTATCTTTTTAAAGATCCTATCTCCAATATAGTAACATTGGGGGTTAGGGTTTCAACATGTGAATTGAGTGGGGGTTGGGGACACGATTCAGTCCATAGCCTACAGCATAACACATAAATGTTCCAGCTTTGAATTCAGGCCAACATAGTTTGAATTCCACCTCCACCTCTTACTAGCTTTATAATACTGCACGCATCATTTAAAGGAAAAGAAACCTGTCTTAACTTCTTCTTCTATATTTTGTGAATATATAACAACATAATCTAGTTCATAGTACTATTGTTTATCTTATTTAGTACTCATAACACCCGTATAAAGTAGTTCCTAAAGAAAAATATCCTTATTTACTTCTTGTATTCCTAGGACATTACATAGGACTTGAAAGAAACAACAAGTAAAAGTACTGTACAAAATCTGTGCAGTATTAGAAGTATGATTCTTAAAGGTAGAAAGGAGCTTTGAGATCATCTATTTTTAAACTTATAAACCAAATGAGTCAAAAAGTTCATATTTTTTTCTCTGACTGGGCCATATTTAATAAATGGAAGCCCACTGAAAATAACACATAGAAATGCAGTGTTGCTTTATATACAAATTATTTTTATTTAGAGGCCCTAATTAAGCCACCTGATTGTTACCTGCTGTGATATATGTCTCTTTAAAATATTTTTCATTTTATCAACCTCATCATCAATCCCAAACACTAGCACAGAAAATTCAGTCTCCTTCTCTCACCTGCTCCTGAACAATCACTGTCTCAGTGATCTGTAAATAATTGACCAGGCAAGCACTGATGCACAAAGGCAAATAGATCAATACTCTTCCTGCAAGTGCTTACAGCACAGAGAGAAATCGTGCCTTCCCTTCATTTCCTACCATGGAGGACCTCATATAGGAATCAATCCACAGTCAGCAGTCCCCGGATTTAATTCGGCATGCATAATCAACAACAATTGCTGAAGTCTTTGATTAAACTTTTAAATTGCCTCTTAATATGATGTAAATGGAAAAAGGTATTGATTAAAGAATCTTAAAATGGTAACCTGTTCAGATGAGAAAGGAAAATGCTTTGAGTTGGTGAGCCTGCTGGGCAAGATAAACAGTGTGAACAATGCTCAAAGGCTTTCTAATACACAGATGCAAAACAAGAGAGAAAAATGCCTACTGGTCATCATGTTTATGAACTTAAAAAACACTTAAAGCTATCAAATTATATGGCCTTTATTTATAATAAAAACGAGATAGATGACCTGCAAAGCATAGTCCCTTAAAACCAAAAAGTGATTCATTTTTTACCCTAGAAATTCTTTGTTTTTTCTACTATAATTGATTCTGGGTTTTGCAGAGATACTAGTTGTAGTTGGCATTTCCCAATAGTATTCTCTCAAATAAAGTTATAACAATTACATCAAATAGATTCCTTTCCTGTATGAAGTATTCATTTACTCTAATCTCTCTACAAATATTATTGAGCATACAATATAAGCCAGGTCTTTTCTAGGTACTGAAGATATAGCAATGAACAAAACTAATAAAATGCTTTGCCTTCACGGAGTTTAGTTTCAAGTATATAGAGAAAAATAAACAAAATAAAATAAATATCGTTTGTTGAATGATGATAAGTCCTATGGATAGAAAGAAAAAAAGAAAGTATGTGTACGAAAGAGTCACATATAGAAAGTGCCAAGAAATGTCTACTGAGATGATGACATTTCAGTAAAAATTTAATTTGGTATAAAAATGAGTTATGTAATTTTCTGGGTAAAACATTATTTAAACAGAGGTATAAATAAGTACAAAGGCCCTGAGGTGAAATCAAACTTAGTTTGCATCAGCAAAAGAAATTGCCTAGTACAGCTGGTATGCTATAAGTGAAAGAAGTAAAAATCAAGGAGTGAAGAAAAGTAGAAATGAAAGGGCTTTGGAGGTTACTATTAGGATTTGTTTTTATTCCAGGTGCGATGGAAAGCCACTGGAGGATTTTAAGCAAAAGAAAGAAAAAAAAAATCTGACTTTTGTTTTTAAAGGAACACTCTAGATGATACATTGAAGATAGATTATTGGGAGTTATTCGAGTAGTATAGGATGGGATGAGATGGGATGAGATGGGATGAAGTGGGGTGGAATAGAATAGACCAGAACAGAACAGAATAGAACAGAAAAGAATAACACATTGTCAAGAAGTTTAAAGGGACAGATATTAAAGAGGAAAGATCAGGAACTCAGTTTTATACATTCTAAGTTTGAGAGAATGGTTTGTTGATTATATATTAATACAGACATTAACTAGCAATTGGCTATATTGATCCTATGTGGCTGAGTTCAGAGGAAAGATGCAAACTAGAAATACAATCTGTGAATCACCAATGTTTAGAGAACACTTAAAGCCATGACATTGAATTAAATTACCAAGGGACCAATATGTATAGAATAAAGAAAAGTTCAAAGGGCTAAGTACTGTGATACTCCAACACTTAGAAGTCAGGGAGGTGAGGAACCAGCAAGAGATAGAGAAGATGTAGTCAGGAAGGTAAGAGGAAAGCCAGAAGATTAGAGACATAAAAAGATCATCTTACAAACAGAAGGAAATAATCTATTTCTAATAAATCAGGTAAAATGAGGATTGAGATTTGACCTTTGGATTATTAGCATGAAGTCATGGTGACCTTGAAGAGAATAATTTAAGTAAATAAGTGAAGGAAGGAATGCCTGATTGGAGTAGATTCAAGAAAAAAAAATTGTAAGGCAGAAATTGGAGATAGCTAATATAAATAAGTCTCCCAAAGAGTTTTTATATAAAGGGAAAGATAAGTGGGGTTGAAGGTAGAGGGAAAAGTAAAAAGAATAATTTAAAAATGAAAGAATAATAGGATGTTTGAATAGTAATAGGAAATACCCACCAGAGAATAAAAAAAAAAAAGATATGTCAGGGGAGAACAAGGAAGGCTGCTGCAGCAATGACTGGGACTGTGAAAGAGGACAGAATCTAGGGTACAAGGAAGGGGAAGGCCATTGCCAAGAGTACGGATGTTTATCCAGAGTAAGAGAACACCTTGTATGGGCACAGAGACAAGTAAATAGGAAAATGCTACCGAAGAAGCTCACAGAAGTTCTTTTCTGATCTCATCTATTTTTATAATGAAGCAGGCAGTAAATTCATCAGCTGAGAATAAAGATGGAAAGAAGGCTATCAAGGTTTGAGAAATGAGGAAAATATAAAAGAATCATCTAGTGGATTAGGAGAAAAAATAAACCAGGAAAATATAGTATGATTATTCAGCACCAGTGAGAGACCATTGGAACTTGATGGTCATTATTTTAAAATGAAACACGTCAGCATAAAGTGTTTGTGCACGAGTCGGATATGTTTGCCTGCGTGAGTGTAGGCATGAAGTAAAAAAAAAGAGTGGCATGACTGAACTAGTAGATGTTTTGTCAACCAACTGAGAAAGAAGAAGTTTAGGGTATATGCACAGGAGTGATTATAATAATAAAATGTGTAATTTAAGCTAGATAAGGAGAGAACTAAGAACAAGATAAAGGTAACCTTTAGTGGATAGATGGTAAAAGCAATGCAAAGGATTGTTTAACCCAATTGTATTTCAACATACACCTCAAAGTAGTGCACAACCAGTGTTCCATTAAATACATTTTGTAAAAACAATCCTGTAGAAAAATTGTAGATGCATTAGTGAATAATAATAATTAATGGTCTTTAATTAATATTGCAGAAATTTACTACCTAATGATTTAGTGGCTAGGACATAGTAATACTTAAAAATTTTAATAATGTAACTACATGTGTTTACTAGTAACTGATTTAAAAGGCACTAGAAGCATATATGTGTGTGTGTGTGTGTGTGTGTGTGTGTGTGTGTGTGTGTATATAATGTATTAGTAGTTATTATATATATATATATATATATATATATATATATATATATATATATATATATAATGTATTAGTAGTTATTTCTTCCTATTCTGAAATTCCGGAAAATAAACCTTGTATAAAATGTTAATGTATTTTAACATTTAAGAAAGAGATTAGCTAGTACAAGTTGTTCACTGAAAATTCTGTTAACTTATGAAAATATAATAGATTTAGACTGTATAAATATTATCAAGTTGGCTTAAATTGTTCCTTTTTAAAATAAAAGAATCAGAATAGAAAATCACTATGGACCCTCCAGGGACTAAAAAACCAGATGTGTATGAAACCTCTTAAATGGCTTATTAGCTTGAAGTACAGTTAATTTATCTCTTTTAATAAAATGGTAGTTAATTTTATATAAATGATCTTTTGTAAAAACCTTCAAATATTCCCTTCTTTGCAGGGATAAGCAAAGGATATGGATTCTTAAATTAAATATTTTTTGGCTTTGGGAAATACTTCATATCTTTAACATCTTTTTTCTTCTTCATCTCCACAAATAAAGTTTCCTTAATATCCTACTCAATAACATAAAGACTCTAACGTTTAAAAAAGCAATTTAGTTAGACTATGGAGTAGAATACTGAACACAGTCTATCCATGTGCCCTGTGGCTATGAGGAAAATGTGTGTGCATGTGCGCATATATGTGTGTGTGTGTGTGTGTGTGTGTGTGTGTGTGTGTGTGTGTGTGTGTGTGAGAGAGAGAGAGAGAGAGAGAGAGAGAGAGAGAGAGAGAGACTGAATGTATAAAAAAAAAGCCTAAAAAAACTGCTTTAATTTTACTTTATGCTACACTAGACAATACTACAATGGCCATATTAAAATAAGAACAATTAAGAAATTTGAAACAGATCACATTTCTGGTTTGAGGCAAGGTAAAGTAAACAAATTCTACCTTATTCCTCCTACTAAGTACAACTAAAACCCTGGGGGAAAAAAAACCTAAAGCATTCACCAGGAGGTTGAAAGAAGGCTGACTGAATAGAAACATCAGTACTCAAGGTATGATTCTTTCAGCCCTCCCTACCCTGCACTAACACAGTAGAAGCCAGCATCCTCCCCTTCTCCACAGACAGAGGAATTGTAGAGACTGTGAGGAGAAACCCAGTTGATCATTCTCTCCATGGTCAAAAAATAAGTAAATGATAGAGAGTAGCACCTCTCCCCACCCCTAACTGAGGAGTGAAGAGAGAATTATGGGAGATGACATTACTGGTGAAAGAAATTCTTTAAACTGTGTATAATCTTCTGGGCAGAGCCTTGAATAAACCATATAAAAAAAACTGAACAGAATATTCAATAATTTACAGGAAGGCAGGAAAGGTGAAACAGAAAGAAAAATTAGAGAGAACAGAAAACACAATCAAATGACAGACTTAAATGCTAATATATCAATAATTGTATTAAATGTAAATGGTTTAAACAGACAAAAACATTATCAGAATGGATTAAAAGATTAAATATACAATATACAAAAAAAAAAAACACACTTCAAATCAAATGATTTAGGTAGGTTAAATAATCAATGAATGAACAGGTAAAGAAAATGTTAAAAGGGTAGATCTTCAATGTTTCTTACCATAAAAAACGAGTAATTATGTGAGACATGTTAAATAACATATTAAATAATCTTTTATTGGTATTTATTTATTTATTTATTTATATGTCAAATCATCATAGTGTACACCTTAAGCTTACATAGTATTATATGTCCATTATACATGAATCAAGATGAAAAAAAATTAAAGAAGAGGGTAAAATTATAAATAAACACTGATTAAAGAGAGCAAGAGTACAATATCAATAGTAGAAAAAGTTAAATTCGGAACAGAGAAAATCTCCAAGGGTCAATTCACAAAGAAGATTTAACAACCATTTATAAGCATTATAGATGTCTAACCAATGTATATATACTTGAAACTAATTTAAATAAACAAATTTATTTTTTTTAAAAAATCAGATTAAGAACTGAAATCACTGCCCTAGGGAAGCAGGTAGAGGGCAGCACATCAAGGGAAGTTACCTGTGTTGAATAAACATGCATCAACACTTATTCTGTGTTATCTCAAGAAATTTACACTGGCCCAAGAAGTTGTTATTCATTTCTCAGTTTTATAGGTGAGGAAGCTAACTCTTAAAGATAGTAAATACCTTGACAAAGAGACACAATTAGCTAAGTCGAATTTAGTTCTATTTATCTTTAAAGGCTGTACTCTTTGCCAAGGCTGTATGTTGACTGACTTCATTTCAACATTTGTCCACATAACTCATGGTTAAATGATAGTCAGTTTTAGAGATAATTAAAAGGCATCATCAGGTTGACAGGTTATTCCAAGTAACAGAAACATGAGGACATACAATTCTCAGACATAAAGGGACTTAGAGATTAAAGGAACTTTGGAAAACATCCAAGCCTACCTTAGGAACTTTCTCTATTTTGGGTATGATGTTTAGTCCAAAGTATTATTGTGGGTTTTTTTTCCCTCTCATCATTGTGTTTTGTTCTTACACTGTTTTTTTTTTTTCTTTTTTTCAGTATATTTTTTCTAACAGAAATGTTTTCTTTTTCAAAAATTTATTTATTTAAATTAGTTTCAAGTATACAGTGCATTGGTTAGATATCTATATTGTTCATAAAACGCTTCCCCCAACTGTTCCCTCCCTCCCTGGCCCTCCACCTAGCCATCACATTAATGCTAACTGCATTCCCTCTGCCTTGCTCCTCCTCCCCATAAGCAACTATCAACTACTAATTTGTGCTTCTTTAACCCTTCACCCCATTCTTCCAGCCCCCCAACTCCCCTCCCTTCTGTGTTTTCTTTTTTATTAAGAGTTTTTACTAGTTTTGTTTTTACTAGTTTTTTATTGGGAGTGTATACCTATAATGAGTCTGCTCCTTTGAGTTTCATTTTAAATTCAACTGCTCTTTCTTTCTCTCTCTCTCTCTCTCTCTCTCTCTCTCTCTCTCTCTCTCTCTTTCTTTTCTTTCTCTCTCTCTCTTGCTCTCTTTCTTTTCTTTTTCTTTCTTTCTTTTTCTTTCTTTCTTTCTTTCTTTCTTTCTTTCTTTCTTTCTTTCTTTCTTTCTTATTTCTTTCTTGCCTTTCCTTTCTCTTTCTCTCTCTCTCTCTCTCTTTCTCTCTCTTTTTTCTTTCTCTTTCTTTCTCTCTCTCTCTTTTCTCTTTCTTTCTTTCTTTCTTTCTTCCTTCCTTCCTTCCTTCCTTCCTTCCTTCCTTCCTTCCTTCTTCTCTCTCTCTCTCTCTCTCTCTCTCTCTCTCTCTCTCTCTCTTTCTTTATAATCTTCAGATCTATTTTCCTTAAAGTCTGAGAAAGGTCAAATTTAAATTAATGATGTATATAAAGTTCAATGTGGAAAATCAAATGAAACCACAAAATGAGATAGTTGTTCCAACCTTATGAACAAAACACAATGATGAAATCAATTTAATTATGTATTTATGTATATGTAAATATTTGTTTAAATTTTATATCAGTTTTGATCCTGCAGCTATTCTAGCTTTCTCTACCCAGATGTGCAAGCTGACAAACTTATCTGTATAGACTATATCAATGAGTGTCCTTGCTTTCTGGCAGCCTTCAGTCAATGGAGCCCCAGCAAGAGATGAGGGCCAGGGAAAATGAATGAGGTCAGTGTGTTCAGTGGTTTTGTAGTGTTTTATTTTCCGGTTCCCTCCCTGCAGGTCACATGGATCTCACTGTGTCTTCAGGCCTAAGAACACAACTCGCTCAAAATAGCCTTCTCCAAAAACTTTTCTCTTTTTTTTGGGGGCGGGGGGGATTTCAAAAGCTCTCTGCACTCTGTCCTTCACAAATAGTAGTGATACCTGCTCACTATTAATAGTCTAGGTTTCCCTTTACACTGCCCATCCCTTTGAGTGTGTCATTTGCTTCTTCTGAGGCCATAAAAGATGATTGATAATAGAATGCATATGAAAAAAGATTAATTTGATATATTCTACCAAATCATGAACATGTTTTATATATTAAGGTTAAAACAATAAAGACAAAGTAAAGTGACAGACTTCTCACCCCAAACTTCTCTGCTCCCCGGAAGGAGCAATTTCATCTATTTCTTATATTCTATCCATTTACACACATATATTCTATCCATTTACACACATGTACTCAGATAATTTGTTCTCTTTGATACACTAGAAACCTGATAGTCTTCTGTGATTTGTCTTCAAATTTTTTTCTTACGATGGCTATTTCAATTTATTAAATGCTTATACTCTTACCAGTAATAATTTAAAGAACATCCATATGTGTAACTAATAAATTACTCAACAAATCCTTACTCAAGATCATGTTCTTCTTCGTTAAATAATTTTATTAAAATTATGATCTAGAAATTGAATTTCACTTGGAGTTCAAGTTTATCTTCCAGGTCAATGAATCTTAAGTTCATGTGACATTTTAACTACTAAACTCATTGCTTCTCTACAAATAACACTGTACTCACTAATATCTTTTTCATTTTTAATTTTAGTAGTTGCTAGAGAAATTTTTTAAAGATTTTTAAAAAAAATAACAGGGGCTTAAAATAAATATTATCATCAACAGCTTTGTTATTTATGCTTCTCTGTTTTTCCAACATTAGCATGTTGTAGAAAGACTAATTAGAGTAAAACACTGCTTGGAACATTGTCTTTATACAATTTCTTTTTAAAGTGTGAGAGAATGTTTGATAAAGATATCTTCACAGACTCTGACAATTATACAAGATTTAATTTTTAGTTAAAATTGGACGATTGTAATTTCACAGAGAATAATTATGGAACCTGGATTTCAAATATAAAGATAATGTTTATGTGATAAACTTATGATACGTTTAAATCACTTTAAAGTATAACAATTTCATACTTTTCAAGTATACTTTTCAAACATTTATTTATATTTTTAGTGGATATGACAGTGAATTTAAGGTAGTCTTAATTAGTTGATATCACTAATACTGCATACAGATCAACAACGATTGCTCTTTTACTAAATCTATATAATTCAAGTAAATAAGAGACAAGTTAAAATACATGAGAACAAAAGTTGAAATTTAATAAAATATATTGGTATTTTTATTTTAGAAATTAAAGTAAAAGATCATTTATAACTTTACTCCAACTTTGGTTTGTGATATTTTGGTTGCATTAGGCTATTGACAGAAAATATAAAATGTTTAAAAATGTAAACATGTTCTTATTAAAAATAATAATAACCATAATTGAGAGAGCTAATTCTAAAAATGCAATGTTGGTGAGATATAGATAGGTAGATAGATAAATAGATAAATATAGTAAGATATACAAATATCTGTATAGTTATGAAACCTGAGCTATTACCAGAGAATTTTCTTTGAACATTAATAAATATAGCATACTTTTTTAATTGAATGAATATTATATTTCATTCTTTATATACATTTTTCTGTATTCCTAACAACTGCCATGAAATACAGCTATAATTTTGTGAATTTAATGTTGAAGATACAGAGGCTAGGAAATTAAAATGCCCAAGACTACAGTTTACAAGCAGATTTCTATTTGAATGCAAGAGCCCCCATCTTCAGAGCCCCTACTGTTGTAACTATCTTGGCCTCTCTCCTCACTAGACAGACTCTTTGCCTGTGAAGATAACTCAGTTTCCAGTAGAGAAATTGATAATAAACAAAAGACAGAACACTATTTATGAAATATTCTAGGCTTATTTTCTGAATATTTCCTCCTACCCTTAGCTCACATCTCAAGATTTATATCTAAAGGAAGAGATACTTCAAAAAGACAAAAAGAAAAAATCAATACAATTTCTGGGTTTTGAGTTTCAAAAACTAGCCTTGTTTGGGTCAAGGAGGCAGCATTGAAGAACACAGACATAAAGACCTTATTTATAAGAATAAAGAGTCAGCTGTTCTGCATTTAGAATAGATAATAATGCTTTGGAGTTGTAGAGAGCCTAAAAATGGAGTTTACAGGCCATTGGTTCCCTAACAAGGAGCCCTTTTGTCACAGACATTGACCATTCTGGCCAGTGGTCCAAGTCAAAATGGAAGTTAGAGAGGTATAAATCTCCAGGTAGTTGGAGATCAGCAAGAAGGGAACATTCTTCCCCAATAAAGCAAAAGGATCAAGGTTTTCTCCATCCCAGCTGGGATAAACAACAAATTTACTGTGGGCGTTAGAGCTAAAGGAATGCAATGATGAAAGCCTGTGCTTGATGAGTGTGACTAATCAATGAATGGAGAATGAAAGAGTGACCTGCAGGACTAATGACAATAACCCATGCACATGACTCTGAAACATAGCAAACTGTGGACTGCAATGAGCACAGTGTAAATATGCTTAGGAAGTCCTGTGAGCATCCAAGGAAACCATTAATTATCCCAAGGAATAATCATCTGGTCTAATAAAAACATAGGAAAGATCCATTTTTATTTATAGGGTTTCACCTAATGTTTCTACAATGTTTCATGTAATAGAAATATACAATAACATTAGATAAATAACTCATTAGAGTTATTTTATTTCCTATTACTTAATTAAGCATGCCAAAAGTACAAGCATTCTGTAGGTGATCTCCATTAATATCATTAATTGCTATAATGCAAAAGCCTACAATAATAGGTTGGATAGAATATAATTTTTTGCACATATTTCCCCTTTGTCTTAAAGCTAGAAGCTGAAGTAAATCACATTGAGTACCTAAAATAAAATTTACATAGTCCTCATTCTATTTTATGCTGCACTGACTCTATATTATTACAATATAACTTACTTTTTATGGTGTCCATTTTTATTTTCTATCTCTACTTGCTAAATTATAAACTCCATGAAGGCAGATTTTTGCCCGATTAAAAGAGGTTCTCTATATTTGTTGAATGAATGAATAAGCACATTACATAAAATATTTTTACTGCTGATCACATTTACATCATGTTCAGTCTGACATTTTGGTTCTTCTGAAATTGTAAACCTGAAAATCTATGCATCACTGAAAATATCTTCAAAGAATCATTTGGATAAACAAAACACTAAATTGTGTGGAGCAGACCAAAATAATACACTTTAAGGATAATCTTTAAAATAAAGTAATTTGATCTATAAGCCAATGTTTCTATAATTTCTTCTAAATTATAAAGCATGTTATGAAAGTTTTTGTTTTTGGTTTGTTTTCAGGAGATTATTTTATTTTTCGCTACTTAATAGAAGATAAACAGAACAATATAGTTCTTTAAATGTGACAAAAATTTTGGTAACTGAAAGCTCCATGTTAATTGTTAGTAAACCTGATATTACATTTAGGTTAGTGAACTAAAGTTATAGTACTAAATATTCCTATTGCCATTCTATAAATGCTTACAATAAAAAGAGACCGAACAACTGAGATCAAGCATAATGATGTAGCCAATTTGTTAGCATCAAGGTTCAAATAGCTTTAAAAAATAAACAGTTGCTGTTATTGTCTGCACAAATCTGCTTCCTTTTCTTCTGGTAAGATGACTTCAATTTTTCTTGGAAATATACCTCGTTCTATTCTAAGACTGTGTGGGATTGATGCGAGGTCCAGGGGTTGGCATGTGACCACATAGGCAGGGCTATCTACATCCTATCCACGGAGAATGGCCATAACTCAACTCAGTGTTTGTTGAACATCATCCTGAAGCGTTTGCTACATTAACTAGGAAAGAGATATTTTCTTTTGCTAACCCTAGCTTTGGGAAAATGGAAGTCTGGACCTTCTAGTAAGGTTGGTATTGACATAGAGGAAAGCTCACCTGAGGAATGAAGATTTGGAAATGAAATATTTACAATAACACCATAAGCTTTCTATGTATGTATCAGGTCTCATTCTAAGTACCTGATACATACGCCAACACTGTGAAAAATATAACATTATACACACTACACAGTTGAGGAATCTGAGGCCCATGGACCTTAGGTAATGGGTAATTTTATAGAAATAGTAAGTAGTGGAACCAGAACAGTCTAGCAGAGGTCATGCCATTAAAAATGGCTGTGCTTAAAGCCAGGTATACCCCAGCCTTTGACCCCCACTCCTGACTTTTCATTAAATGAGTCAAACACCCTTTTTAAGTTGTTGGATGAATTTTTTTTCCCTTGATATTTGCAACCAAAAGTTCTGAATCATATAATATCATATTAATAAGAACATTATCAGGTAGACTGAAATAACCTAAAGGTCTAGTATATAATTTATCCTTCTAAACAATAAATTAACAGAGGATGAACTCTATGCACATTTGCATTTTAGTAAAAAGAAAACATCTTTAAAATGAATACTCTCTAGAGAATGTAATTTCATTTGAAATCTACATTTCCTAACAAGTCCTTCAAAATAATTTACATATGATTAATCTTTAAAATGTTTCAGTTTCACTGTTAAGACACCTTGTGAAATAAAATTAACTTATTTGCAAATAATATATGGTTTTTAAAAGTTCCCCTTCTAAGATAAACTTAGATCCATAACAATGAAACTCTAAAAAAAGGCTGTTTCTGAGAATAAACTAAGATGTACACTCAATAACAGCAAATAAACTAGCCATTCAAGTGCTCTTAGAGTCCTGAATGAAATTTTTGAAGGGGTTAGGATGTGACAGAAAAGCATTTTCTTTGTGAATAAAAAATACAATATTGTACTAAGTGCTAAATATTAAAAGCTATACTTAGCAAAACAGGAAATAAAATGTTTCCATGTCCAAAAATCAACGTTCTCAGCAAAAGGTTCAAACCATTTTAAAACTCAAATAATCAACCAAAGTATATAAAACTGAGGCTACAATCTAAGGATTTGAAGAACTCTTGACCTCTTTTACAGACTAACATGCCCCTTTTGAGTTTCCAGAGAACACGTGATTTTTTTTTCCCATAAAAATTTTTGTCAAAGGAGATTTTATTCTTGGTCCATACAAGAGCTTGGTTAATGTTTATTATCTTTCAATTGTCTGAAATTCCTTAAAAGGGTTTTAATTTGTAATTTTCCAGATGTCTCCATTCAGGAAATATTTTCTCTACCGTCAGAGTGAGTTTTGACTACAGAACTTACTATCCATTTTCCCTAGTCCTGTATTCACCAGAGAACTCCATGATAAATGAGGCTTTTTGCTGTAATAACAAGGAAAGAGTCTCTTTTTCTGAACTTAGGGTTGGAAAAATGGAAGCCTAGAACTGCTGTGAATGGTGGTTTCAACACAGAAGGTCGACCAGAGGAATGAAGATTTAAAAACAAAGTTTCTGAGGCCAAAATTAAGCAAATATTGCATTTCTGTGAAAACTTTTCTGATTATTTATTATAAAAATGTAATTTGATTATCGCTAATCTTTAGTATTCAATAGCACTCTACACTAAGAGCTTCACAAATATAATTCCGATTATGTAAAATGTGTATAAATAATCTTAATACAAAACAGAATTTAAGGAAATGCAACTGCATTAGAAACTGTGCTTTATCAATTTGTCTTCAGTCATGCACGATGGAGCTAATGAATTTACAGGACCTAAAAGAGCAGAATCCAGAAGCAATGAAAAGTTTCCCGCTTCAGTAGATTCTGCTTAAACAAGCTGGGGTATTTCTAGACTGTCACATCATCACTCGTAAAAACTTAACCATGCTGGTTAAAGGACAGAACCACTTAACACCACTCGGCTTCCTCTATTAAAGTGTAGGCCATCTTTTCAATCATCTCTTAGACACTTGAAACTGTCAAAGGATAGCCTGACTACAATTCAATATAATTTAATTATTTTAAAATTCCCCTTGTGGGATCCATGTGGCTACCTACCAAGAATCCATGTACATGAGTAAACAATTCAAATGAGACTTAGCTTCAAAAAAGTAAATGTGAAACGTTGATCCAGCAAAGCAGAAGTATTGACTCTTCTAGATTGGCTTGCAAAGTAATATCTACTTAATGGTAGTTATAAATGGCTTGTGTAATGCATCTGTCTCATTTTCTATTTAGTCTAGCGGAACTATTTGTCTCCTTCTGAAGTTATGTAATTAATGGGGAATGACCATATAACTTTAAGAATTAATGAATACTTTACACATTCTCTTTCCTGAGAAGTGTTGTTTCCTAAGAAAGATGGACAAAAGCTACAAGTCAAAGGAGTAAACTACATGAACTCTGGATTGTTCCAACTTGCTACCCACCTTTTATCCTTTGATTTTCCTATGAAGATTCAAACTTCTGTTTCAGATTGCTTTGGGGGCTTCAAAGAACTGGCAAGTGGAAGTAAAAGGGGCCAGATGCCTGCTACTCAAAGTGTGGTCCCTGGACCAGTAGCAAGGGCATCATCTGGGAGCTGATTAGAAATGTTCAGTCTCAGGTCCTTCCCCAGACCTGTCTGAACCAGAATCTACATTTTCGATCCTCATGTAATTTGTATGCAGGCCAAAGTGTTAGAGGTCCCTGAACAATGTTTAAGAACACTACAAATCCTAAAAGTCTATGACTATCTATATGTTAGTTTCTCCACCTTGACTGTTTCAGTACTGAACAAAAAGCTAGCCTTAATTACAGCCAACACTTATTTTATTGAATGTTAACTGCGTGCTTGCACTAAACACATTACATAAATTACCAGATTTGATGTTAAAAATGATTGCTTCTGAGGTGGTATTTATTACACAGAGCAGTGATTCTCAAACTTGAAACTGCACCTGAAGAACTCTAAAACATAAATGACTTCGATGCTGTCATTTCTAAGTACTACAGAGTGATGGGTAATTTCTGTGTGTGAGAAACATTCCAGAAATCTCACAAATCCTGAGTTTATTCCTTTAACTTTTATGCCAGATTTTAATATGGAATTAAATTCTTATTAAATTCTTGGAGTCCTTTATGTTCAAGTAACTCAGAGTCACTTTAAAGAAAATACCTAATTAAAATTCACATCTTTGTAAAAAAAAAAAAGATAAATTGTTACAACACTTGCACCTATATTACCACATTTCCTTCTTTCAAGAATCTTATTAAATAGGCAAGGTAAATAAAATAATGCCAGAAATAATTAGAAGGAACTGGAAATAAAGTATCAACAGCATAAAAAGTCTTAGTTTAGGAAGATCTTCCTTTCAGAATAGCCATATTTCCATCTTTTTCTACATGTTTAAATAGGGCCTTTCACATGTTTCAAAGCTACAGAGCAATTTTTAGTTATATGTGTTTATGTGTGTATATTGTATATATACAATGAGTACTTTTACATAAACATTTCTTAGTAGGCAAGAGTTATGTTTATATCAGCTTTCACCTAAATAAATCAAGTACTAGATGCTTGAAATAACATCCCCAGAAATATTAAAATAGGCAAAAAAATTTTTCTTAGATGAATAATTAATAATGAGAATTCATGCTCACTTTTCTTTTCTCCTAGGTTCTTAATAGGAATTCTTTACATAGTTATATATTCATTACACTAAGTAGGAGATAAATATTTTTAATTTCTTCCTTCAGGCCATTAATCCAATTAGTCTGTTAAGACATTAAATTATAGAAGGATAAGGGCAGCAGTAAAGACCTGACTTAACAAGCTTGTTGCAAACTCACATATTAGTTTTTAAAGTATATTTAATATACTAAGAGCATCTAGAATAAAATTTAAATAAATATAACTAGTGAAGGCTTTAGCTTAATCTGATATACACTCATGTGAAACGATAGACCTATCTGATCATGTGTAAAGTATATGTATGGGTGGGTCCTTCAGGAGATGATCTGACTGAATATTACGGCTCCTGGGAAGGTTTATTACATAAGGGATTAAACGTCAACCATTTTGGGAGCACTGAAGGGAAAACATGATTCTCAATTTACATCTATTTATATTGAGTATTCACCAACAAAATTTGTAGTTGTTTTTAATACTTTGCCTTGCACTAGAATTAAGACATTACCCACTACTGTTATGGTAATAAAGAATTCTCTTGTTTCTATGTTACAATTACAATGAATTTCATATTTTCTTATGAGAGCACATTGATAAATTCAAATAAACACTTGCTTCTGCATTCACTTACTATTACTGCTGTAATGAAACACCACACACTTGGAGGCTTAAAACAAAATAAATGTAGCTTACAGTCAGAAGCCAGGAGTGGGTCCTACAGATACAAATCAAGGTGTCCACAGGGCACTTTTCTTCTGGAGGCTCTAAGAGGAAAATCCATTTTCTTGCCTTTTCCAGCCTCTAAAAGCCACCTGTACTCCTTAGACCCTTCCTCCATCTTCAAAGTACATCACTCCAATCTCTGCTTCCATCATCACATCTCCTTCTCTGACTCTGACCTTTCTGCTTCCTTCTCATGAGGTCCTTGTGATCACATTTGTTCTACCCAGATACTCCAGCATAATCTCCCCATCTTAGTATCCTTAACAAAATTACATCTTCAAAGTCCCCTTTGCTGTGTAAGGCAACATTTTCACAGGTATCAGGGATTAGGACACCTTAAAGGGGATATTATTTGGGCCTACTACAATATTCAACATATACACATCTTTGTACTATATTCTAAACCCACTGGTCATACACACAACCGGGGATTTGGTACAGCCTGGCAGTGGCTCATAAGAATCGTTTATATTTCTTCTATACTCTGTGTTCTGTGATGTCACGTTAGTAGCTTCAAATGTTAAACATTCACCAATATACAATTAATTGCATGCAACCATTTTCTGCATAGTTGGGCTCCCTGCAGACCTCTAATGTACAAATCTGTGGCTGGTGAATTTATGTTCTGCTTCCTTGCTTTGGAAATCTTCCCACAGAGAATGAGCTACATCTCCAATGCTGATTAGGCCCCCATCCTCTCCCCTTTGATTCCATAGTCCCTTTCGAATCAAACTGGGACTCTCATTACATGCTAGACTTAGTGGTCTGATCTGCAGCCATCACCCACTGGCCACATCTTCCCTGAAGCCTTAACCCCAACATGCAAGCTCCTAGCCAGGGCCAACTTCATGGCCCTGTGACCTGTGCAGTCTCACAGAGCCCTACACTCACAATGACGTTTTGCTTGGTTCAATGATCTACTGTAAGCATCTTAAATTTCTTAACAAATGTGAGCAAGTGACCACACATTTTTATTTTGCACTAAGCCCTGAAAATTATGTGGCTGGTTCTGTACACAGTCTGCATTCTTAACTAAATATTAACAGGAACTTCAGAATAACTTTTACTCCCACACCACACAATGTGGGACACATAGGAGAATTGCAAATGAATATCTAAATGTGCTAACCATTATAGAACATTCTGTGTATGTGTGTATTTTGATTCAAATACCCCCTTTTGAATAATTCAGTCACTCTTAGTTTCAATATTTATTCTTTCGGCTTAATCTCCTCTTCCATGGTTCCAGCAAACTTTCAGTATATGAAACTTGTCTTATGTGAACAAATCAGAAGTAAGGGGGAACTCTGGTCCTTGGGAATACGCTGCCTGATGTCTACTAAAGTGAGGTTGGTTGAGTACCATGTGAGGGTATTTTGCAATGTTTGCTGCTGAAGTCATGTTGCTATGACATGAAGCCCATTTCATTTTCATCTAGATAAGGGACTTGTATTGATCATGTTAATGCTACAACCCAATCTGAGTCCCTGCTATGTCACTGAACCAAGCCCAGGTCTATGATGTGGGCTTTCCTAGCCCCTTAATATGCTAGACACCATAGCAACTCAACTGAGCTACACAGGACTTTACCACATAGGGATATAGGGTAGTACCTGAGTCCCTCCACTCCATCGGAAGAAAACTGAGGAACACTCCAGTGTGTAAACTAAGTTCTCTTTTTCTAATCTCTTTATTTGGCACAAACTGACAAAGTAGAATTATTCTACAGCCCTAAATCAAATATGAGACAAGAAGGTTCTTCAAGCCTTGATGTTAATATAAACCTCTCTACTATATCTTCTCCCTCTGGGACTTCTTGTCTCACTTCCAGTTTTACCCTATAACTGTCCCCTTCTTCTAATTTGAACAACTCCCAAAGTCACATGTGATAAGCAAAAAATTATAAATTGCTCATAATAGTAAATAACTTGAGAATATTTTGCTTTAAATTTGAAAATACTTCAACTGTTGGATTCCTAACACCATATCACCACAGGAGACAAAAAACATTCCTTTTCTAATGATGTTAAAAGAAATATGTTGTTTGATTTATAAAATTTGATGATGATTGAATTTCAAAAATTAATGTTATAATATATAATATTTGGTGGTAGGCTTTTTTATTAATTTAATAAAGGCAGTCAAACAATATAATGAGAAGAGATTTTTAAGCATCCCCAAATAACTCAATCAATTTCATTATGTCATGGACAATGGAAATATTATTGATAGTTTGGTAAAGTATTTCAGGATCAGGCACATAGGTTGTAGGGGTCTCCTCTTTTATTTTTTACTTCTATCTTAAAAGTAAAGTAGAATTAAAATAGGCCTTGATGCTCATATTCATGAAACTATTGTACAATAGATGTAGTTGGAACTAAAGGAATTTCTTTAGGAAATTTTAAGAAGAAAAGTATTTTATGGAAGTAAGACCAAAAAACTTGATAGCAGGAATTACAGTCTTTGAGCCACTTTTAATAGTCTTGTTGACAAAAGGGGTCCTTGACTACTTGAGTAAATAAAATATGCCTGACAAGTTTATATTCATAAATTAATATTTATTGAGTATCTATAAGATATGTTGTTTCTTTGACAGTACTCTAATTTATTATTTCAAACTTAGGCACTCCTGATTAAATATTCAAATAATAAAGAAAAATGTTTCCACATTCATAAAATTATGATTTCTGTGTTAAAAACTGGAGTTTGAAATTAGAATAAAAATAATTCTAAACCTCTTATTGCCTTGATAAAAAAAGATAGTAATAGTTCCTCAACTTTTGTTTTTGTAAATAAGAATATAGTTTGTTGTTAACATTCTTCAATTTGGGTCTCTTTTACATTTAATAATGGATGAATTAAACATAAGCAAAAGTAACGTTATTCAAAAGAGTATGAAGATACCCCAGGGTTAAAATCAATTATCAAGTATAGAGTTTGAATTTTAGATAAGGGATGAAATAAAAGAAAAACACTAAAGATCCTTTGACCCTGTAACTCTCTAAGGCACAAAGACATTCTAGAAGTAAAGTCTTTATCACATGTATAACAGGTATAGGAAAATAGAAAAAGAGACATGACAGAATATTGGACATAAACATATGTTGCTAATTGTACAATGAGTATTTATGCAGTTAAATATGTAAATGTACTTCTGGGAAAATAATAACTTACCACTACATGGAAACAACATCCTCAACATGTAAAGATATAAAAAGAAAAAAGAAAAACATACAAAATATTGCCAAGGAAGTTGTTTGGGAGATAAAGTATATAAACTTGGATATTCTTTTATGATGAAGTTGTAAAATGTGACAGAATGTCAATCAAAAGATCAAGACTAGAGACAAATTGTGGGGTTCATGACCCATCTGTTCCTGCACAGATGGATTACCTGCTCCTCAAATTACCTACAGGGCTAGGGACCTACTCACAACCACCAGAGGGAGATAGCCATTTGGTTTCATAATTTGTAGATCTATCAGAGTTACTGAAAATATAAGAAGAAAATATTTTGTTTAGTCTCTTAAGCTTTCAATTAGTCTTTCCGTTTAAATAAAAGCTGAAGGTCACTAAAAGAACAATATAGCAGAGTTTTTGTTGGGAATGAAATATGTAAATTAAGCCATGGATATCCCATTTTTCTTGTTTCTCCCATCCCCCTTACTGATCTTCTATTTCTTTGAACTACATGTAACTGGAGTCTCCTAATGAAAGAATTTTGGAATGTATACCTAGGGAATCTGAATTTTTAAAAACACAGTGATTCTGAAACAGGTGGTCTAAAGACCAACAATCAAATACTGTCTTAAACTTTTAAAGTCTAATTCAGCTTTCCTCCACCTCATTGAATTAATTTCTCAAAGATAACTGTTATTTTATGGAGAGTTAGCCTTCAGCACCCACTAGTAACCATCACCTTGTTCTGACCTCTGGAGAAACCCTAGTTGTTCTCAGGTGTGAGAAGTGATGTAGCATCATGAATATGACTATGGACTCTGGAGTCAACTTGCTATAGTTCAGGATCTGGCTCCACCCTTCTCTGGCTAAGTCACCTTGGGCACATTAACTTCCTTTGTCTAGTTTAATGATCTACATAATAGATAACTAATACCTGTACTAATTCACATTCTGATTAAATAAATATGCATAGTTATTGGAATCATATCTATAACAAAGTAAATGCACAACAAATGTTATTCAGCATTTATATTTCTGATATCTTCATTATCTCCTTAGGATAACCTTTCTCTTCCTCCTGCAAAAAATAAATTTAAGATTGCTTCCCTTTTCTTCTTTCTTTTGGCTATTTTATAACTCCTTCGTTATAACTATTCTAATAGTGAGGATAAAATCCACATCTTAGTTGTACAGATCAAATATGTACATAGGTCAAGTTATCTTTGATACCTTCTAATCAGCTTTTCCTCTGTGCAATTTCTCAACATCAACCACATTATTCTGAACTAATGTAATAGCAACTTCACAGCATACAAACAGGATTCTAATAAAGAACTTTGTTAATTCCTCATTCAGGCTGTATTCACTAATTTATTCCTGTTGTGAGTTATATATTTTGTACCAATGGCCTTTGTTAGAAGATTTACATAACCTTTTTTGGAATTGGGGAGTACGAATTATTCATGATAATTACTATTACATACATGAGTGTTTGTTTAATATATGTTAAATAAGGTAAATAAGTTTACATTAATTTTGCTTTTATTCTTCTCTTTGGAAACCCTAGCCTTTTTACATCACACTCATCAATTAGTTAACATAATTTTTGGTATTTCTATGCTTATGTTGAATCACTGAAATAAAATCTTTAAGTAAAGCTATATGTGTTTTTTATCACATTTTCTATCAGGTAAAATCTTGAATTAAAATTTGTTTATGTTCTTTCTCCTCTCAAGGTGAGCAAATTCTAAGTGAGTAGTATTTACTCATATCTTTGATTTCAACACTACCTGATACAAGTAGTTGCAAATGGGCAATGCATACATAAGACATCCTTTGTCCTTTTACCTGTATGTGCTGTATCAATCTCAACCTGGATAGTTTTAGTACCCATTTCAGTTCTCCAAGAAGAAATCTAACTTCACATAAAGTGTCAGTAAGCTAAGTTGTCTTTACTGGAGATTCTATAAGCAAGATGTAAGAGGGAATAATAGCACACGTTAGAAGGTAGCAAATTAAAAATTCTCATTAGGCATGTCTGTTCCCTCTACTCTCTCTATCCTTGACCACACTAGGGTGTTATTTTCTGACTTTTCTGGCTTGTTAGTCCCTAGACTCATTTGCTCTTCACTTTTCCAGTATTAGCTTCAGCAGGTCCGTTATGTCCCATTTCTAACTGAAAACCAACATAAGTAAACTCATCACAGTGTTTATCAAACAGTGAGCCCCACCTTTAATGTTATTTCATAATAATGTTAAAGTTATTTTGAAGTTTTGTTGGAAACCTAAATTATAGGGTCCTTTTTTCTACCTCTGTGAATTTTATTTGTATTTAGATTTAATATTTACCTAACTTTCATCCCATTTCCTTTATATCTTTCAGAAATGCCTACTATACTATTCTCAAGTGTGCAGTGCTGCTGTGGATTTATTTGTTTTTCTCAAATTTCCTGTGTCACTTTACTGCAATTTTGGAGAAAAAAAGAAAAGAAATGCATGTATCTGGTCTGCTTTTTTTTTGAAATTACTTTCTTATCTCTTATTTAAAGACTTGAAATTAATATTTTAAAAGACTACTTAAAAATTAATCAATAGAACCTTCTTAAACACACACTCAAATGCTCATATCATTGCTTAGAGTTTTTGAGAAACATGCACAAAAAGATGAAGCATGCCATGCCTGAATGAAGCTATCGAAACTGGGAAGCCAATTTAAATAGGGTTGGTCTTGAAATGCAAAATAACTTGTTCAGGAAAGAGAAATTCATATATGAAAGAATCCCACCTCTGTTACCTAAAACCCTGTTATCATGAGCAAATTGCTTTTAGGTGAAATATAAAGAAAACAAGTAAATAAAAACACACTTTCAAACCTAGAAAAGTGGAAAAGTGATTATTTTTCTAAGATTGAAGGGTAGAGAACCACTAAGACTAGAAGTGGTTGATAACTGAAAGAGGCAAAAGGTGATGAAACAAGTGGTAGTTCTACCTGTTCTAAACAGATGTGAAGTTCAAATGCACAAAAGAATTATGTGCTCTGCTTTATGCTATCACTGCTGTAAACTCCCAATTCCTGCAATTCTTCAAATGTGCCCAAACATACATGTACATATACACACAGAGAATGACATGGAAATATCTTCTATCCCAAATAAATTTTATTTCCAAATTAAATTGCATGCATTTAATTCATTCTTTTTTCTCTCTCTCTCTCTCCCAAGGCTCCCATTAATGTTCATTTCATCTAATTTTTTATTGATAACAAGAGCCCTGAAGAACTAGGTTCACTTCTTGGGCACAGTAGCCCACTGGGTCTCCAGACAGGGATCAGGCTGGATTATCAGCCTCAGATTGTGAAACTTCACCATTATCCCTGTTAAAGAGTAGCTGTTCAGGAACTGAGATTGGATTTTTAAAATCTCTGTTTTGAAAAAGATGGTATCCTCCAATGGAATTAATATCAGGTCCAGGTGGAGCAAGTGGCTAGCATCTAAGACTCTACCCCTTCTGAAATTTTCACTGTGTTTTCTCTTTAGAGAGAGAGAAAAAAAAATCAGAAACCTAGTAAAAATTTGAACATGGTAAAATTAGCATCTGTTACCCTCTCGCATATTTTTTTTCTTTAATGATAAAAAGGGAACTTAAGTTACTCAAACAAGTACAAAATGTCATTATATAATGTTGGGCGATTTAATATCAGCATTTTTTCATTGTCTCCCTTGACTGAACCTTCTAAAGATATGGTCAGTGTGTGAGAGAGAAAGAAGTATGAACAAAGCAATATTCCTTATTGCCACATTGCAATATGTCATATTTTAATTTGGATAAGATAACTTAAGAAGGCAGTTTTCATTATTAAATAAAATGATCCCAGAATGGATTACTATGAATCCACAAATGTACTGGCAAGTTCTAATTAGTCTATTGACATTCTATAAAAGCACAAATAGTCTTTGGAGATCAAAAGATGAGACAAATTTATATATAAAGGAGTTTATATATAAAATCAAGTCTCGAGGAACCAGAAAATTCTATGAAGCTATTTTGTTTCTATTAACTAGCACTGTTACAGAAGAAAGAGCAGCTTATAAATTGAAAATCTACTGACACTTTAAACCTCATCTGGGACAATCGATTGAAAAAGAAGAGAATAGATCAGTGAGAGCTAGAAAGTAAAATTTTATTTAGCTTTTCTGTTAAATAAAAGAACGTTTAATGCTAAGAGTATAGATAAAGGGGATAATACTTTAGATTTATGTGCTACAAAACGATGAAAACTAAAATACTCTGGAATACTATTAGATAAAACTGAATTATTTCAAAGGTTTCATCCCAGTAAAAATAAAAAACCAGGCTTAATAAAATAACTCAAATATGACAAAGACAGTGTGAATAAAATAAAGCTGCCACAATAGGTCAACTTATTACTCAGTCTTTCAACAAGCATTAACAACAGCTTAACCATGGAGAGCACATAAAATTGAATTAAATTATTTAGCCATAGAAGCTTCGAACGTCCTGAAAGTTGTACCCTTTGTAATACGTATTCCAAAATGCTCTTCTGAATCAAAGAAGCATTTTAATTCTAATCTTTGAATTTCTGTTTTTTGATAAAACCTTTATGATATTTCATTTTAAATTTCATTATAATGTTAACGGTTTTCCATTTTGAAACATATCACATAGCTGGAAAGCAAAATGACAAACGTGATCATAATCTCAACATTTAGCCATAAATTTTGCTTCCTTATTAATTTCTTTAGGGCAATTTAAAAATATGCATCCATAAAAACTGTGATGATCTGCAAACATGATTATGTTACAATGTATGTAATACTGTACACATAATATTGCTTATTCATATTTATTTTCATACCTGATAGAATTATGACAAAGTTTAGAAGTAGTTACCTTTGCAGAATTTTGGGTAATTTATATCTTTTGTACATTTTTTGTACAGTCCAGATAGAATAGTATTATTTTTATTATCAGAAAATAATTATTTACAAAACTTACCTTCCTAATAAATATAAAATCAAATATAAAATCAATTTTATCCAAAGAAAAAGTTAGTAAGGTAGGCATATTGTATTTCAATTTCTTTAGTTTATTATTTTCATGACAGGATGAAGTATGAAATCTCCAGAATATGATAGAATCTGTATGTTTAAGCAACTTTCGATTATAGACTACCCATCTGATATGTCAGTATTTTACCTCCTCTTTTTTTTTTTTTACTTCTTCTTTGAACAGTGTGCTAACATAAAAATAAATGTACTTCTGGAATACTAGGGAATACATAGTAATAAATTACAAAATGACCTATATACATGACTCTATTCTGCACAAAATATTTACAGCAGTTAGATTTGGTGAAAAAAAAATTTAAGGAAACACTGGCTTTGTTGTAACAATGTATGTTAAATGCTTTGAAAAATTCCATAACGTCAATAACATAAGAAAATACCCAAATGTATGTCATAAATTTGTTGATAGCCGAGTGTGAATTTACCAGGGAGATTGGTATATTGCTGATAATATAGACATGGGCAACTTTATAAACAAACAGTTATTTGGCAAGTGTCTAAATATCTTTTATTCTTGGCTATCTTATTTGTAAAATAACTTGCTTTGCAGAATTGGTAATTGGGGCTCAACAGATAATGCATATGAAATACCTGGACGACAAATGCTAGATCACTTTTTGTTCCCTTAGCATTTTTTTATGATAAAGCTTATATACAGGAATCATATGGAAAACACATGTGGGGAAAATATTAAATTTAGATACTTTTGCACAATAAAGCATATTCTGTATATTAGTAAGACAGCAAAAACGTTGGTGGTGTCTTAAGTGGATTCCCAGGAAGCAGACTCTAAGATGATTTGAGGGCAAGCAGTGGATTAGGGGTCTACACCTGTGATGCATGAAGAACGCAAGACTGGGTAAAAGGGTGAGGTGGGACTGTAACAGAATTGCCACAGTGACATCAGCAAATCTGAAGTTGGAATGGCCTTTTGGAGCTCTCTACCCACTCTTGAGGCAAAGGGCTGGGATACTTCCCCAGGGAGGAAGAAAATTCAGAAGTTCTTTAGATATGGTGATACCTGCCTTTGCCTGAGGGAAAAGACCTGGAAGAAACTCAGCAGGTAATATTTCCCAACTCAGCATCAAGGACCTTGGAGACTCAGGACAGCATGCACCCAGCGGGTGAGTCTGTGTTCCATATCACACCACTTCTACAAAGAATATTGTACTGCCTGTAATTGTAGTTAGGACTTATCTGGGGGAACAACGACTTCCTAATTAATTAGTGCACAAGATATGCTTTTTCACTGTGACTTTCAGGTGATCATTTATTCTAATATGTGAGATGACATGAGAAACACATATATTGCTCAGAAATACAGAAATCATATTTTAGATATGGTAATGCCTGCCTTGTTCATTCTTGTTCTTTGTAGTGTATAATAGGATATGCCTCTAAACATGCAATTATATAATTATATACATTAATTCAAGACAAAAATAATATATTTTTTCTATTCCTGAATGAATAATAAAAATGTGTTCCATGTATATTATTTATTTTATTTGCGTTCTTAAATAAACAACTTGTGAGAACAAGGTTGGATGAACTCAGGTAAACATCTCTATTGTTATAGTCCTTCCTTGACACAACTATATTTAATTATTTCCCATTTGAAATCTAAATTGAGGTATAGCTTTTCTGAAGATGGAAGAAATTCACAGCAGTCATTCTGGCAAGATTACACATTCAAGTAGAAGAATAAAACAACTATTCTTTCTCTAAATAAACTAAAAATTACAATTTTCTTGACTAAGAATTTATAAGATCATTTATTCTTGGGAATCCTTGTTTTTAGCTTGGTCTCTGTATAGTTAAAAAAACTACCATTAATATTTATATAAGGCTTGGAATTGGGCTCTTATTCTCAACAAGCCTGAAATGGTACAATTTTAGAGTGGGGAGATATGAGATATATAAAAGAAAATATTTCTACATGAATGTGAAGTACTAACTCAATTGTGAGGTTGATTGCCTGTAGGTAGATCCACCAGTAGTTAAAGGTGAGGGATCCTCTGAAGTATAATACGACTAAAACCACATGCTCTCATTAATTCATAGTTGTTTTCAATGACTACTAAAAAGAGCCTTGCGGGGGGAAAAACATAATAATGGGTAGAAAATGTAGCAATAAAATTTTATTATACACCATATTGATCAATGTATTATTGGGAATGTTATAGAATTTTAATTTTTTGATTATCTTATAATTATTTCACTCCTTGAATAAAAAAAGGCAAAGTTTCTACAGACTATTCATTTTGGGAAGACAGTAAATTTTAGAAGTGCAGGTTTTGAAATGAATAAGACCTGGGTGTGCTAGTTTGACCATTTAATAGTTGTGTGACCTTCTGTGTGTGTTTTTTTTTTAAAATAAATAAATAAATAAGAAAATGTACATAAAGCCTTTAGCATAATGCTAGCCCATAATAAGTGCATTGATATAATTATTTTAAAATATTTGATTTGAGGAAGCTTATTCCTAGGATTATAGTTTGAAAGTTGATGACTTTTCTAAATTTTGCCTGGCACTAATTCTGACTTGAGTTTCTAAACCAGGTGGATCTCTGTCCTAGTTTCTTTCTATGGTATCATCCATTACCTCTACAAAAGACATTTGTACATATCAAGGTAAATGAGATAAAACACCAAAGTTGACACTATCACCTCCAACAACACAAACTTAAAGAAAAACAGCTTGAAATTGAATCATGCTGTCTTAAGACAATTTTATCCAAATGTCAATGAAAAGGAACATGTTTCCCTTAAAAAAGTTCAAAATAGAGGCTCTGAATATATATATTAAAACATGACTTAAGTACATTTGCTTTACTAATTCATCTTATGCTTACAGAATTTAATAGCTTTCAATTACTTTCTGATGACAATTTTTATTTTTACTTCTCTTTGACCAATAAAGACCATGATTAACTATTTGCTAGGCAATAAAAGAGAAAAATGAAGTCTTTCAGTTAGACTATTCCTGCTTATTTATACTAAAAAACACAAAGCAAGGTAGAAATAATTTCTATTTAAAAATGTACAGTTTTTTTCTTCTCATTTCTTGAAGAAAAACTACAAAATTATATTTAAAAATTTGCATGAAGTCAAATATTTTAACAGATCAAAATTCATTCTCATTTTTAAATATCATTAAATTTTTCATAAACTACAGCACATTTACCAAATATGAAACATCTGAACAGAATATAATATTGTAACTCTTTGTAGTTGCTATGGTTTTAGCTCTCCAAAGTCCCTAATGGAGGTATCTACCCAACTCTCCCTCTCCTCCCCATGCTTCTTCTAATAAATAACCTTCCATATGCTTCCAAAAGTACTTTTGTGCTTCTTAAAAATTCTGTTCACTGCTAAATTCAACATATACAATAAAATAGTAATCTAAAGTGATTAAACAAACCAAGAATTTTCACTAGCAAGTTCAAACAACCACATGTATTAATAAATCCTATTTTATTGACTAAAATGCTACTTATAAAGATCTGTATTTTTTAAAATCAGTTGCAACCTTACCAACCAACTGAAGCCGCTAATGTGCATATGGCAAGGAGAAAATTCTGAGATTTTCTACATTAAATTACAGCAAGTCAGAGGGTAGAAGGAAGGGACCAGAGACGTTAATCAGTTAACAACTGCAGAGCAAAACCAACATGAGATTGCTTACACTTTTTTGTATGTATGTTGAAACAGAATTACTTTCCAGGTAGCTATTTCACTGATTATCTAAAGAGAATAGCCAGGCATCACCGACCACCTCTGCTTCTTACTTACCTTTGAATTTTCCAGACTGTTGTTTACCACCAATCCAAAGGAGCCAATATTTCTTCCTTACAGCTTATGAACCTATCCAATTTCACCTTCTCTCAACCCCCTTTACCTATAGCCAAGGTAAATTCTTCCAAAGCAACTTAAATCTTTTTCCCCCAAACTTTTCCATAGAAGAGCCCATCAACTCCAGGATAGCAGAAATGTTTATCTTTTACCTAGCCCTGTTGTTGTTGGTTCAGACTACAGGCTCCAAGACCTGGTCCTTTCCTGGATAGCATTTTGGCTCAATAAACCCTTTCTTTGACAAAAGTTTTTTGGCCATGAAAGTTTAACTCATTTACAAAACCCCACGTTGTTTTATATAAAATGCAAGAGGATGCCCATTTCCAACTAATTATATTAAAGGCAAATGTCAAGGAACTCTATTGTCAACTTTTTAAAATTATAACAAACATCCCAGTGGGCCATGATTGAAATCCTAATACCGTTAGGTATACACAACAAACAAAATTTCTTCTTCTCCTCCAAAAAGTTCTGAGAAATTATTTAGTTTAGTTTAGTATACTATGCTAATAAAACTTTTACTTAATTATTTTTCAGATCTTAAAAACAGATATTAATCCATCCTCTTACCTTCACATCTGCAGGTGCACAAATAACTTAAATTGATGATATAAAATTGAGAACATATTTTTAGGAAAGCTTACCATTGTCGTTTTTCAGCATCCCATTACTAAGCTGTTTTAATCTCTTCTGATGTGATTTGCCATTATAGTGGATCTGAGCTTGAGCAGTCGAATTCAGCTGAATGTTACACACGTTGCACAAAGTGAAATTTGTAGGTTTCTTTTCTCTTTCTGTTTTTCCCTCGAAGTCATCAGGTAAAAATTCAGCCTCACTCTCTCCATCTTGTGCACAAGTGAAATCTAGGGTTGCAAAGAAATTTATGAAGAAGCCCATCAAAATTTTTGGATTCCTTTACATTATCAAATCAAGTAGCAAATGAAGATTGTCTAGACTCTTGGAATTCAAAATTTCCACTTCCTCCCAGTTTAATAGGTTCTTTTTGTACTATCTAAAAATGAATAGCCTTTTTAATAAAATACAAATGGCAAATATTTTACTTTTTTTCTGTCAAATTATTTTACATTAACTGACAAGTGTTTAGTATACAGTATCTCATTTATTCATCATAACAACAGGTTAGGCACCATAGGTTTTCCTATTTCATAGCTAAGGAAACTAAGGTTAAGAGAAGTTAAATAACTTGCCCAGGGTCACACACTAATACACAGATTAGTTGGGATAAGTATTCAATTTTATTCATCTCCAAATTCCAAGTTCTTAATCATCTTGTTCTATAGCATTTATTAACATATTAGGTATTTTCCTCTGATTCAACCAAATAAAATTCTCTCATTTTTAAATTCCTTGCTATTAAGTAAAGTCCCTAACATCTGGATGGAATTATCCTACATATACCAAAATGTTAAAACTGTTTCAACATCTAAAATTTTATATCAGAAGAATAAAAGAGGTTCTGAACACCGAAGACAGCCTCATAATCTAGGTTTGAAACAAGTGATCTATGAATTAATTACATTTGCATGTATTATTTTTGGATAAATATAAGCTTTGTATACTCAAAACTAAGAGAAAAGGGCAAAAGACAATTCCAGCACCTCTGGCCTTAAGATAGTAATAATTAAGTAACTACAGTAATATATATTTTACCTTTCATTGACTAATCACTTAAGATAATAATGGCTTCTTTCTAAAATGCTTTTGTACTTTCACTACACAGGACTCTGTGAAACTCTTATGGTCCAGATATGATTTCTCTAATTCAATTTTCCAGATTTTTCAGTAATTCATTTTGTAGTCTTCAGAAATACTGACAGAGAAAGCAACTATCATTTTAATGTCCATTTATTAATTGCCTACTGTGTGGCAGGCACTCTCTAGGTAATGGAAACAAACTGATAAGCAACATGAAGATGGTTCTTGCCATTACAGGACTTACTGATAATGATGGAAAGTGCTTGGGCTTTGGTATCAGGCAAATGAAATAACAAATGCCCAAATAATGTTAGCAATACGTAATAATTGGTTGCTAGTAAATGTTTAAAAAGTAAAATTTCCAGAGATGACATTATACATGACTTTTAAAGCATCCATTTAATTTGAAATAACATAGAAAAAAATTTTTTAAATTAGGTTTTCAAAAGGTTGTTTTAATGTTGATAAACACATTGTTGTCAAAGGTGCCTGTGCAGTTTTAAATAAAGTTCATAAAATTAAGGTTGTATATCAAACAAGCAAGTATTTAAAAATTGAATGCCCATTCTTAAAATTTATAGTGAAATAGTAGTCATTCACTTGTCTCCTTGGTAGAAAAAATGAGAGTTAACTTTTATTTAACATTTCCTTATTTGAATTTGCATGGCATAAATTACATCTATGTATACATTCTTATATATTTTTTAAATATTCTGTGAGAAAGCAAATTAACTATTTCAGTAGTGAGGTTTTGTCTATTTTCATAACTGCTTTAGAAACAAATGATATTGTACTGTATTGGTCAAATATTAAATACATATGACATAAATATATATAAACTATATTCATATCATTTCACCTTTGAGAAAATTATATAACACAGCATTTTTCTCCATTTTACTTTTAAAATTGTAAATAGTGCATAATTAGTGCTATATAGCACCAACATAAAAACAATTTTGCATTGATCTTATTCCCCACTAGAGTGCAGTACAAATTTAAAATTCAAACTATAGTATCTGGAGATTCCCGTAACTCTGGACATGAAAATAGCATTACTGTAATTTTGTAAATATATAATACATGCACATATTCATATACACAATGTTTAACTTCAGTGGCATATATATATTATATGGTATGGTATATCTAATGTATTCCACATGAATTCACTGAAATGTAGCTATAACAATCAGACATTAAAGATGAATTGGCAGAAAGTCAGAAAAGCAGACAATTTAAATCAATCGTCATGTTCTAAGTTTTTTACTAATAAGCAGTAATTGTTTTATATAGTCTCCTGACTTAAACATCATTTTTGAACTTCAAAAATGAGGGCATTTTAATTGTAATATCTTACTTTTATAATAGCAAAATGATATAACAGATTACATGAGACAAATCAAGGTTAATGGATTGTTACTTCAATTATAGTTTTTATTACATCATGGCATCAAACTAAATTTGTCATTCTCAGTAAGATTATGGTTTTCACAAGGTGAAGAAAGCCTTATTGGATATTCATGGATTCACATACAAAAATTAAACTGGGAGTGGCAGGGTGAGATGTAGCATGAAACTCTGAAATGAATTTCTTTTCCTTTTTGAAGCAGTAGGCTTTAAAATTGTAAACTCAGAATCAGAAATTCTCTTTTGAGACCTCAGATAAAGAAAATCCTACCTTAGTCTTTAAGGGACTCATCATGAAATTATGGCTAGCATATCTCTGAGACCAAACAAGAGCTCACAATTTAATTTGAAAAATAAAAATGAAGGCAATTCTAATGTTTTTTAAAAAGTCATACTTCATGTAGAACCTATATTCAGTAATAGGTCAGATATATTTTAAATTTCAATGCAATGAATGGCATTCTTTAAAGTTTCAAAGTCCTATCAAAAAACTGTATTTTAATTTTTTTTCCAAACAAGGTGCAAATATTTTTCTATGTTTTGACCTGTTTTCATTTTTTTTTTTTTTAATTTTAGGAATCTCTTCTTGACTTGGTTATGTTCTCAGGGCTTTCTTGGCAAAACATGACCCCTGGATTTATGCTACTCAGTATATCTGTATCCAACCAGGGATGTTAAGGTTGGGTTATAAATCATGCTCTTAAGTTTTCAGGCCATATTTTTTATGAGGCTACTTTAAATATTAACTTTGTTCCCTTGAGAATGCACCAAATATCTTTGTGCTTTCATCTGTACCCTACTTTGCATCTAAAACAGCTTGTTGTAAAATTTAAGGGTGGTTTGCCTCAGAAAAAAACTTCTGGAGACCTAAATTAGAGAGAAATTGTTTTGGATTATACCTGGTGAAAAGTTATATCAAGAAAGAGAACAGGAGATGGTTGAAGATCATTGAAAAGTGATTCAACAAATGTATTCTCAGAACCTCCTCTGTGTCTAGCACTCTTTAGGCACTCAGGCTATTAGCACACCACACGAGCAAATACCCTAGTTATCCATGGACTTTGAGGATAGGGTGAAAATGTAGGCTATAGGGATTTTAGGATGACATTTGATAACCATTTAGATGCTAAGTAAGAATAAAACTGGTATTTAATGTGATTAAGATTTGGGCTTGTAAATTCAGCAATTGGATGCATAAGTTGTTAGTTTACTTTAAGAAACAGCTTTGCTTTCTTTCTCATTTATAGTATGTAAAGTCCTTGGATTTTCTTCCTTTTTTTGTTTTGCTTCTATAGACTCCATTTTCTTAAAATATATTTTTATATTTGGGTAATTTCAGCTGTCGTTCATGTCTACTTTTTTTAGAATATAGACTTTCTCATAATATTACCTGCATCAGTTTTATCATAACCATTCTTACTTTTAATTCAATATTTCCTTTCTCACACACCCTGCCTTCTATATCAGAGGAGTAGAGCAGACATTATTGATGATTTAGAATAACTTCAGGCTGCTTGAGAATATTTTGTCATAACAAGAAAAAGTTTGTGAAAAAATTGTATATCCTAACTATGGCAGACATATGCTATGATGGCCCCTATGACTTCTACATCATGGTAGTTAGACCCTTGTATAATTCACTTCCTTGGAGTTCAGGCAGAACCTGTAACTTGCTTTTACCAACAGAATATGGTAAAGGTGATGGGATATATGTGATTACATGTATGTGATGTATAGGATTATGTTACATAAGATAATAATGCTCTTCTTGTGAGGATTGTCTCTCTCTTGTTATCTTTGAAAAGGCAAACTGTCTTGTTACCAGCTTCCCTATGGAGAGGACCACTTAGCAAGGAGCTTAGGATAGTCTCTTGCAAACAGTGGGGAAGAAACTGAGGCCATGATAAAGAGCTGAATGCAACCAATTGCATTGAAGTCGTTCCTTCACCAAACCTTAGGTGAGAACACAGCCTTTGCTGGAATCTTAATAACCAGCTTCTAGAAGCCTAACAGAATCAAAAGGTCTGCCACAACCTCCCTTTAACAGTTTTCTAAGACAGTATTTTATATGTACATTTACCCTATGCTCTCAGATCATACAGCTTGTTTAGAGCCATTTTGCTCTAAAACTTGTAAGCCCACACAAAGTAACTGGTATGTCACTTAGTAATTTCACCCTGAGTCAGAGCATTTTAACTAGCCAATCAAATGGTGCTTTATGTTTAATTTTTCTCTTTTTGCTCATCAGCTGCAAGCTGGCAGAGGACCCAGGGGATCCAGCTAAGCAATGTCTGAACTCGATGCCCAGAAGCTATGAGATAATAAATCTGTGTTGTTTTAAGCCATTAAGTTTGCTGTTATGCAGCAATAGATAACTAAACACCATCTAACTCTTTTGCATTAATTAATAGTGAAATTAGGATATAATGCAAATTTCCATGGAAATGTATCTGCTTGCCAAGAAGTCCCACAACAACTTACCACCTCAGCTTTTTAAAAATGATTTAAGTCATTTTTCTCTTACATGCTTTAAAACATCCCAGCTACCTCTCTGACACCAAATATATAAAGTATGTTTGAATAAAAGAGATGGAAATATAAATAATTTCCCTCATGAAGCTCTAGATCACCTGATATGCATCCATGGCAGACATCACTAATCAATTATGACATTTTTCCCTCAGAGCCTGGATTTGGTTTTATAACTCACTTTATGAATCCACAAATTGTTCAGATTTGCCATGTAATATAAAATTTTATCTGTGATACTAAATACATTGACTAATGTATAACTGTCAAATTTGACTTAGAAATAAAAACCTGTTTTAAAAAGGATGAAAATATGTTGTAGTTATTGTTCACTATTTTTTTCATTATCCGAATGATATGTTTGAAGGTTGTTAATTAAGTTTGTAGAACTCACTAATTCTAGTCCCTATAAAAGAATCAAAATTGAAAATATCTTTGTTAAATTATAGCAGTTGTTATAAATAAAAAAAGTAATGCAGGGTGGTAAATTTGAGATAGAAAATAACCATAAAATTACAAGAGATATTTTTAATATGAAGAAGACTTTAAGAAAAATTTTGTTATACTCACATTTTTCAAACACATTATATTCAGATTTAAGTTTTAAATAGAAACTTAATATGCATGAATATAGGTCTATGAAGAAATGTGAAAGACCATTAAATATTAGAGGAAATTTATAAATTTAAATTATAAAAAATTTTCTTAGATCTAAAAGGAAGACTAAAAGGAACCTTAACAGTCTTAAAATATATAAAAGACTATTGTTAAATTGAAGACGGTTTTCAGCTTTTATCAATTTCTATTAATAAAAGAAAAATAATATGAGTTAAACTGTGACATAAATAACTAGGCTATACACAACATTATCAATAAGAAATTTCTTTGGTTGGATAATAAATTTTCATTTATCTAGATAGTTAAAATTAAATCCTTTTAAAGTAAAAGAATGGAATCTGTTCTTTCAAGTGTTTTGATTTCCAGAGAATGAAGTTTCACTAACAAGGATTTTTCATGAAATTAAAATTTCCTTTAATAAACATATTCACATTTCATCATCACTAACTATATTTTAATTTTAAAAACTAATTTTAGTAAGCAAGTAAACTATACTTTTTCCTTTGAATGTTGCTTTTTAATTGAATGAAAAGGTAGCAAAATATTGGGTTTTAACACTATTAGTGATATTTTCATCTTCTTTGTAGCATGTTTTTTCTTTAATTTTGTTTTTGATATACGTATTTTATGTTTTGTTATTTTATTTTTATATTCTAAAAAAATGTTAATTTGTAAACAGACAGTTCACAGCTTTATTTAGGTTAAGGTTTACTTAAGAGATGCAGGATACAAAACCACAAGTTTCAAATTTGTCAATAGTTGGATTATGTCTAAAAATCTACTTCAAGTGTCTAGTGAATTCAAAAATCGCTTTAAAGATTTCTGATGATGAATTTGCAGTGGTTGTGTCAAGAGCAAGGATCATCAAAGTGTGCTGCATGTAACATTTTCCATGTGTGTAGTCTCTAGAAAACCCTTGACCACTCTGGCTTTCTTTCTGCATTTGTAGAATAAAGTAGGTGGACAAATGATATCTGATGCCTTCTAATGCTAAAAAATGTAGCCTAGTTTGAGAAAATAACATTTTATACCCATGTTCATGCTATCATTATTGCCCTCAGTATAACGTGGGTTTTTTTTCTTTAGAATGAAATGTTTAATCTGATATTTATTTGGAGTATACATTTTCATACTCGATTTTCTTCTAATTGTGCCAGATCTTAAATCTTCAGCAATTTGTGTATTAATTGATAAGAACTCTGCTTTTGATTGACACCTCTTAGAATTAAACTCTCAGAATTAAACTACTCAAAGTCTTGATGGCCCAAGGATCAAGAATGGGCAAGGACTCTAGATTGCCATGAAGTCTCTTCATGTTTTAAGATTTTAGATTTGTCATTAAATGAACCTCTAATTTTTAAGTTTATGGTAGTACTATGTAGCTATCAAAAAATCCCTTTTTAATCTTAACTTTTGAGGAATTTTTAAATTAAAATGTTTTAAATAAACATGGCTTCCCTTCCAGAAATGCTGTGATTAGCAAAAATATTTCTGTACATTGAACATTACAAACTAACAGCTTTTGTTGATTATAACTACAATTTATCAAGTGATCTACATTATCTGATTCAAAGTGCCAGTAATAAAAATTGAAATGGCTATGGAAACTTTAAAATTGTAAACTTTAGGAAATGTATAGAACAATAATGAACTAGGAGAGAGAGAAATAGAATACTAGGAGAACATCTAAGCCAAATGAAATGGTGTGAGAGTAGATAAATGTTTAGATATAGTATTTTTAGTCTCATATTCATTTCTAACTCAATCATGTTGATCAGTAAAACAACTTTTATTGCAGCCTTAGCGCAAGCTAGACTACAATTCCATGTACAAAAAGCATGTATAGTAACAATCTTTTTTTCTCAAAACAATTCACAAATACATAAATATGATGCAAACTTTTCAATAGTCATTTAAATTTTACTTTTTTTAAAAAATGTCATCCCCACCTGGAAAAGAAGGCTTTTAAGAGAAATGTTAGTCATGTTGTATCTGAAATCTGTCCAGGAAAGAAAGGGAATTTATTGCTTATTCTAGATGTAACCGTATTAGTTCACCTGAGAATTCTCTGTGTCACATAAAGACAGGGCAATAGCAGAAACTGGCATGAAAGTAGATTTGTACTAAAATCATGCTTTTTTAAAATAATAATACTGTTATGAATTGGATATTGGCATAACTTGAGAGGTTATGGGCAAACAGTTTCATTCTTTTAAATATTTCAAAAGTCAACTTAGTTTTACATTCTTATTATGTAACTTAAGCAAGTTTACTCAATGTCTATTGGAAACAAAGTGAGGCTTCCACTTGGAAATAAGAAAAGTCTCTGAAGAATTAACCTTTGAAATCAACACACAATGGTTCAGAAAAGAGATTCACAAAGTTAGAGTAGAGAGAAAGAAGGCTCTGAGGCCAGCGCAAGCTCAAAGGTAACTTGAAGTAAGTAAAACAAAGGCATCCAGATATAAAAGAACATTGACTTCAAGGCACTGGTCAACCAGGAAAGCATGAAAAAGAGTCAGAGAGGTTAAATGCCACCTGGATCTATCAAAGCACTGTTTGGGGGAGATGGTCATGATTGTTATGACTATTTCTATTGTGAGAGATTTTGCAAGCTTCAATGTCCTGATATCATTGAACTCTCAGTTCTTTTAACTCTCCCTGTCCTGATTACACGAACACCAAGCAGTATTTTGATTTTGATCTGGCGCTCCTTATGTGGATATAATGGGAGATGTATTTACAAGGGGAGAATATACTGATCATAGGAATTTGATATATTGTTGGTCCCGTGGCAGTAATTTCCTACTGAACAAATGGTGTCTTAATTCATTTCATGCTCTGACTGGATGGACTACACCCCAGTATTCATAAACTAGTCTTATTCAAAACAAGTGTCTAGGGTGCTTGGCACCAATACTGTATTTGAAATGTGTTCACAACTAATTAGTATTTTATGAATGCCACTGATGAAAATGTTGGAAATTTTTTAGTGTTTTTTTTAAAGCTAATAGTTAACAAACACTTATATAGTATCTACTAGGTTCCATAAACTATGAAAGACTTTACAAATATTAATTCATTCAACCCTCAAAACATCACTAATATGTTGATTCAGTAATTAACCTAAATTTTATAGATGAGGAAACTGAGGCACAGTCAATAAGTAGAAGAGCTATATTTTGAATGCAGATTCTGTCTGGCTCTAGAGTCAGAGCCTAATTTTATCTTCAGTCTAGATTGTAACAAATGAGAAGATTCTATAATCTAAAATCTCACGTACAAAAAGGCATGTGAGAATGCTTAAGGAATATATGGGCATTCTTTACTGAAATTTCTGTATTTATTGGTTTAGTACCTTTATTTAGCAGCAACTTTTAACTGACACCTTGAAGTCTGCATACAGTAGTCATTTATTTTATTAAGACCTTTTAAAATAAGATTACCAAGCACTAATCAACACCATATGTTTTTCATTTAACTGGTAATATCTATCTATTTTTCAAGCTCATGCTAATGAATGGGCACTTTGGTTTAGAACTGTTTAAGACTTTAATTAATTTATAAAAATCAGTCAACTTGTAAAATATGAAAGCTCTCCTATAGCTCTCTATATAGACACTCACATTTATACATATGCTTAATTTTAAAAATAACATTAAATTTCATAGGCCTATGCTACTTCATAGTATTCAACCTTCTGTTTAAATAGGGAAGTGATCACTGAGGGGAGATTTGAATAGGGGGAACCCAAAGGAGGAAGAGAGAGAGGTAGGGAGGGAGATGTGATCATATTGGGCAAATAGAGATGGGTTTGTGGATTTGTAGACATAAAGCTTTAATAATGTGATTCGCATCATCTAGAGAAAGACTATATAGGAATATGCACCATCTTCATCATTAAAAATTTTACAGTTTTAGACTTGTCTTACATAACTCTCTTTAGGTGATTGACAATAAGTCAAACTGAAATATCTCCAAGTTGTTTTGCTTGGCATCTGCAAAACCATTACTGAATAGACAGGGAACCTAAGTAGATGATTCTGTATTGCTTTGTGTTCTGTTGGAGGTGCTCTGTTGTTCATTAAGCACAAGTTCTGCCTTCCAAATGATATTAGGATGTCTGAGAAAGTCAGCTCTACTTATGGAGCTATGTATATGCTAACCCTTATATGCCATCTGTCATTCTTTATTTTAAAATTCTTTAATTCTAACACTTTTGCTGTGATGTGTTTGCATTGTTTGGAAAATGAACACTTGCTCATTAAATTCAACAATAAAAATGGCCCAGTGGGTGCAACGAAGCAATAAAAGCAGTATTCTTGGTAAGTGTTGCTATCACAGTTTGAGATTTTATATTACTGCTGAGGAGTAATTTCAAAAACAATTACTTCTGGGCAAATATATTAATAATATTCAAATAGTTGAAGTTGGAAAGCAAACCTACAAGATGGTAAATTTGAAGTTTAGAGTGACATTCTGTCCATGATATGGTCCATCTCCTGGGCTCAGATCCTGGGGCATGTATTAATTTTATTTTGACTTGCACCCTCTGTGATGATAGCTACATTTTCAAGGTACAGCAAATAGAATTTTTAAGGATAATTCTTTTCTGTTACTAATTTATTTTTAATTCATATGTTGGTAACTTTGAGTTCATTCTAAATGAGCAAAAAGTTATTTTAGAGATGTCTAGAAGTAATTTCTCCAAATATATGTGCTAATGGTTTTGCTGTGGTTATTGACTGTAATGTCTAACACTCACAAGTTCATTAAAGCATTTGCTCATATCATAAATCATGAAGGGTCAAGTGTACATAAATAGTAACCTAGCAATATAAACAAACCCACTGGAACTATCTGAGTAACTTGATATTGAGGTAAAATCAAATATGGATTATATATAAAACTGATCTCTATGAATTATGCTTCTTCAGTATTTCAAGAAGTTGGAATGATTTAAACATGTCAATCCATAGAAAATGACAAGTAATATAATATAGGTGTAGGCCTTTTCTCTTTCTACATGGATAGCTTTTCATTTTTGTAATTTGGAGTATAATTTAAGCTATTTAAAAAAAAATGACAGTATGACCTAAACCATTTTACAATGATTATTTATAAAGAATAGCCTGTGAAACTCTAAAATTTTTCAAAAATCTTTAAAAATACCTAAAATTCATATTTTAACAATTTCCCCTCAGATTACATGACAGTTGTTATTCATCTATAAGATATATTCTCAATTTTAATAAAATTGAATTATTATTTTAATTGTTGATTTAACATAGTAATAAATTAAGCACTGTTATTTTCTTTATAAATATAGGAAGTGCTAAGCAGAAATTCTTTCTGTATTGTTAATTGGACTAGATAATTTTTATTTGTCTAGTTAAAAAATACTTTTAAGTAGTAAATTGTACTGATTTTTAAATCTTATTTTGTCTATTGTGATCACTTAGAATATCCCTACAGCATATTCTTTTAGAGTTAATTCTAGTTGGAGAATATTATGATAGAATATGAACTTTTTGTTTTTGTATATCTATGGTTTATAAGTCTTTAAACTGATACCTTTATTGTAAAACAAAGACATAGTAAAATAAATAATACTCATAATACAGTATTAATAAATAAATGTTTTGATGCATAGCCTAAAAATATAATTAAAGTCTATAATTAAAAGCATTTCAGTGAAGAAATAAAATGACCCAGACATTAGTATTACAAGCTTTTCAAAATTTACACTTTATGAGAAACATAAGGACAATGTACGAATATCTTACTACTGATACAGTCATCTAGAAGTGCCAATCTCTAAAAATTCAATAGTAATTCCCAGATCTATATTACAAATTAAGATTCTTACCATTTAAAACTTATTTCCATGCAGATTTTAGTATAATAATGATTAAAAAAATGTAATTTTCTTCTGCTCAAGCTACCCTCAAAAACCTGCACTCAATCCTTCCTCTCTACCCCATTTACATGATTCAAGTGAGTCTATCTACCACAGTCCGTGCTCCTGACCCCAGGGTTAGGAGAATGAACCCAGACTAAGAAATTATGATGACTTGTTCCAGAGGAAGACATATGACTCAAAACTGAGCCAGTCAGAGACCTGTGAGATTTGATGCTTAGTTGTTAAGACAGAGTTACCTTCTTTTCTCTAGATTGCAAGCTGTGGTGCCAGTGTTAACTGTCAACAGCTATTGCTTCCCCCTGATTAAAGAAATTCTATTGTAGCCTAAGAAAATAAAGCGATATTAGTCAGATTCTAAAACTGTTCCCAGAGATCCTCATCTCTTTGTATTTATTCTGCTGTGTAGTCCCCTTCCACAACGAATAAGGCTAACATACGCAACTAACAGGATTCATTGCAAAGATGATGCTATGCGACTCCTGAGGCTAGATCATAAAGCTTCTGCCTTGTACCCTTTTGAATCATCTTCTAGGAAGAGACACCTACTTATCACATAGTGAGGACACTTAAGCAGCTTTTCAAAGAAGCACTCACAGCAAGGAATTGAGGTCTCCTGCGAAGAGCAAACCAAAACTCACTAGCCATGTATGTGAACCACCCCATAAATTGACCCTCCAGTCTCAATCAGGCCTTCAAGTGATTACTGATGTTATAGCCAACATCTTGACCACAGCCTCATGAGAAACCCTGAGCCAGAAACATCTAAGATGTTCCCAAATTCAAATCTACAGAAAATGTATGAGATAATAAATATTTATTGTTTTATGTTGCCAAGTTTTGGAATACTCTGTTGCACAAAGATTGATAATTAATGCTGATGTTTAGTAGAGTCATGAAGAAATGGGAAGCAGAAAAGAAAGCAAAATTTTGGCAGAAGTGTTTAACCTCTGAGCCCTACTTTGACTTTCTTTCCCTCTTTGAGTTACCCTATCTCCTATCCGTCTCAAGTGTCAATAAATTTCTCTCTTTTATTTTTCTGCTTAGATACTTTATTTGGTTTTAAGTCACTTGGAACTTAACAGGGTTGATGATGATGATGATGATGATGATGATGATGATGATGATGAAGAAGACAGCTACCACTTAGTGACACCTCTAAAGAACCAGGCACTATGAAAGACTTAATAACTATTCTCTTTAATTCTTTAACAACTTGGCCTTTGTTGTTTTTATGATCAAGTCACAACTAAGTTTTCATATACATTAACCAAGAAACTAGGTTTTAGTCATAGGTCTATTTAATACCAAAGCCCAAGTTTTTTCTATTATGACTCTCTACAGTTCATATTTCCACATATCTGGAGATTGTTTAATCTCAGATAAAGTAAGAATAACTGTTTATATCACATTACATTCACAGGAAATTGTCAAATTTTAGTGGTTAGAAATTATTCTCTTGATGGATAATTAACATCTTAACCAGTTTGAGGAAGTCCTTCACTTTACTTACCTCTTTCCAACATTTCCCCTACAGGCAGAATAAATTTTTCTATCACTGCTAATTTAGAAGTTCATTCATAAAGCTAACATAACTCTTTTACAGTACAACCTTTATTAATTAGAAATGGCTTTCTCCAACAGATTATAAACTTTTTTAGGGTAGTAATTTGAGCTTAGTCATTTTTTTTCTTTTATTTTCTCCTATTATAAAGTAATACAATCATACCATTTTTGGAAATAAGAAAAACATTAAAATCTTAACACAATTATTCTAACACTATTTCTCACAAAATTCATTATGTAAAGTATTAACAGTTATTACATGGGAAGTATGAGATTGTAGAAAAAATGAGTTTGGAAAAATCTGGGTTAAACAAAGTTAGGCAGGACAGAAATCTTAGAATCTTTAATATATAGATTTGGTGACTTTTCAAATGAAGAAGATAGCACGCAAGATTTTCCTAATTTATTTGACCACAGAACCCTTTTATAACAAAGCTGTATTATTTATATAACCTGGTGTTCCATGGAACTTTGGGAATGTTCCATGGAAATGTTTGGGTAAGAACTGAAGAACCTATAAATAGGTTCTTTTCATTTTTTTTATCTTTTATTAATAAGCCTAGAATAAAAATCTACATATTTACATTATTTTTCATATATTCTGGATAATTTCCTTAAGGTATCCAGAGGTGCAGATATGAAATATCATTTCAAAGACTATGAGCAACTTAAGTTTTTAATTTATATTGTTAAGTGGCTTTCAAAATGACTTTACTCATTCCTACACTATAATAAAGGTGTCAGAATGTTAGTTTCATTGACTTTTTGTCAGCATTGGGTATTATATTTTATCCTTAATTTTGCCAGTGAAATGAATGGAATGTTATAACATATATCTATGAATATTTTTATTTTATTGAGAGGTAGAATACTTCTCTACATGTGTTTAATAGAATTTCCTCTTTGTGAAATACATATTCCTGCACTTTACTCATGCATGCATGGCAATTTGGGAGCCTTAACTGTCTTTTTAAAAAGCAGGTTTAGAATTTCTTGCTCAGTGCATATTATTTGGTCATGGTTATTGATATTTTAAAATTAGGTTAATTTAATATATATTTAATGTGTGTATATATATATATATAATTTTAATGTAGAAGATATATATTTTCTAATGTAGAAGATGCCATATTTATATATATCCTAATAAAAATATTAAACTCAATTATATATAATACATTTGTCATAAGTCCTACAGCCTTGAGTCCAGCTCTAAGTGGAAAAGTGGATAGGTGGAATAATGGATTACATAAAAAGGATGTGAAATAACATGAAATTTACACATGAATCAACATATTTTGTTTTTAAACATGAAAATAAAACAACTCCCCTGGAGCAAGGGCAGTGGGGACCAACACAAGACAAGCTGTGCTAACATTTGACAATTGAGTTATAATTGCCAAAACTAACAAAATCTTCATCTTTCTTAAATATACTTGAACAATAGTTTCATAACCCGAATGTTGCTTTTCCATCATATTTGCAACAGAGATACCGTAGAAGAGAATTTTAGAAGTTAAAATGTAAAGATATACATACATACATAATATATATGTACATATTCTGAAAACAAGTCTCTTTTTGGCGGGTCCAGCTTCAAGGTCATCTGCTAGGTACAGTCATATGGGCCTCACTCTCAGAGAGGCCCTTAATGTTCTATGGTCATTGTCTTAAAATTCTTAATAATTTGAATTTTTTTTTTTTGCAAGTGAACTCCAGTAGGACAATGAAGCATGCAACAAGGGTTTAAGGTTTGGACTTAGATGCCAGCTTTGTGCTTTCCCAGAATATATCCTTGGCTATCCACTCCCTACTCTGTCCCAGACCTGCTGATACCTAACCTCACACTGCAGCTGTTGTCACCCTCTGCCAAGAGAGATGACTGAATTGTGTTTGCGGAAGGGCTGCATTCTTCCCTCTACCCCTGTGGGGGTCTGGGCATAGGCAGGGTGCAGGGTCAGAGATGGACACATATGCTCTGTAATATCTTGAGGTGGGGAATGTTGTTGGTCATCCTGACTTGGGGCTCCCACTGCCACAGTACATTTGGTGACTCAGCACAGATCTGAACTTCACTTTTCCTTGATCCAGGTACCCAGTAGAGGTTGCAATCTGTTGGGTATCACCCCTCTGTCATAGGTCAGGGTTGGGGACCTGTGAAAAGTAGAGATTGACTTTCCTGGCTTCAGCCAGGTTATACTATGTCAGTCCCTGAGGGAGCAAGACATTCTAGCCAATAAAAAGACTATGACAGCAGGGAAGTGATGAATATGTGGGGCACAGAAGATTTTGATTCCATTTTTATGCCCTTTCACTTTACATTGCAGCTATACCAGACTGAGGAACATAGTAAGGATTTCCCTCCCATGAAACTGCAGACCCCTCATCCTGCAGCTTCTTCTTGGTTAAACCTAACAGTGGCCCCTCCTTCCTCCATACAGACAGGCAGCTTCTTCTTACTTGGTTACAAGGGCAGTTATTTAGTGGAACCATAGTTTCCTCTTTATGATCTTAGAAATATTAGTGGACAAACAAAACAAAATATGTAAAGATGAACCAGCCTTGGTAAATAAGAATATCTACTTTAAAATACACCATTCTCCCAGAGGAACTTCCATAGACTATGCTCCAGGTGCTGAAACAGGCAGAACTAGAACATTTTTTAACCATAAGAAAGAGAAAAGTTTGCCCCACTTTATAAACCTTAGATCAGAGATTTAGAAATGTCACTTGTCAGAAAACCAGAAAAGAAGACTTCTCTCTGCCACTCCTGTCACATTCTTTATACATGAAAATTGCTTTATAATTTCTAGTTGCAACACCAAAGGCACACACTATAAAAGAAATAATTGATAAACTGAACTGCATTAAAATTAAAAACTTCTGCTCTGCAAAAAATAAAATCAAGAGAATGAGAAGACAGGTCACACACTGGGAGAAAATATTTGCAAAAGATTCTTCTGAGAAAGAAACATTATCCAAAATATATAGAAACATTAAATCCTTTTTGAAATGATAAGCCTGACTGCTTATTTTGACAACTGTTACTAACCACACTGTTAATGTGAAAAGTTACTGCTTACATAAATGAAAGTAATGAAGAGAAAAAAATACACACACATATATACACACACGGACCTCTTAAAACTTAAAAATAAGAACACAATCTAATTAATGGGCCAAAGGCCTCAAAAGATACCTCACCAAAGAAGATATACAAATGACAAATAAGCATGTGAAAATAAGTCTCACATTAGATGTCATCAAAAAATGCAAATTAAAACAACAACAAGATATCACTATGCACCTATTAGAATGGCCAGAATCAGGAACTCCGACACCATCAAATGCTGATGAGCATATGGAGTAACAGGAATTATTATCCAAGAATGGTGGAACTGAAAAATGGTCCAGCCACTGAACAAAGATAGTTTGACAGTTTCTTAACAAAACTAAATGTACACTTACCATATAATCCAACAATCAAGCTCCTCGGTATCTACTTATAGGAGTTGAAAACTTATGTCCACCATAAGTTTTGTCCATCAGTTGATGAATGGATAAACAAACTGTGATGCATCCAGATAATAGAATATTATTTAGTGCCAAAAGGAAATGAGCTATCAAGTCATGAAAATACATGGAGGAAAACTTGATGCATATTACTAAGTGAAAGAAGGCAATTTGAGAAGGCTACATACTATGTTTCTAATTATATGCCATTCTGAAAAAAGGCAAAATTATGATGACAGGAAAAATCTGTGGTTTCCAGGAGTTGGAGAGAGACTGGAGCAATGCCTGAGCAAAGCAAAGAGGACATTTAGGACATTGAAAATACTCTGTATGCTATAATAATGATAGATGTGTCATTATACATTTGTCCAAACCCACAGAATGTACAACACCAACACTGAAACCTAAGGTAAACTATGGGCTTTGGGGATCATTATATGCCAGTGAAGATTCATCAGTTATAACAAATGTCCCACTCTGGTGGGGGTGCTGATAATAAAGGAGGTATGTATGTGTGGGGGCCATGAGCATATGGGAAATCTCTGTACTTCCACTTAATTTTGCTATAAATTTAAAGCTGCTCTAAAAATAGCTTTGTTTTTTTTTTTTTTAAATGTGAAGATTGGAAGAAAAACGTGAAAAATAGAGACAACTTCTGCCATTTGCAACCATATAGGTAGACTTGAGATTATCATGCTCAGTAAAATAAGCCAGACAGAAAAAGGAGAGAATCACTAATTCCACTAATATGTGAGATATAAAACGAAGAGCAATCAATGGACAAGACAAACAAACAAAAACTCATAGACACAGACAACAGTTTACCAGAGGGAAAATGGGGAAGGAGGAGGTAGATAAAAATAAAGCGAGTCAAATATATGATGATGGAAGGAAATTTACCTTTGGGTGGTGAACACACAAGGCAATCTACACATAGTGCATTATTGAATTGGACACTTGAAACCTGTATAACATTATTAACCGATTACCCCCCAAAATTTAAATATATATATTAATAAATTTAATGACACCTTTTCCTGCTTTTTGAACAAGACACTGTATTTTCATTTTGCATGGGACTCGCATATCATATCAACAGAACTGTTTGTTGTGTATGTGCTTTGCAAATACTTTCTCCCAGTCTGTAGTATGCCTTTTTATTCTATTAACAGGGTCTTTTGTAGAACACAGATTTTAAATTTTGATGAAGGAAAATTTATTTTTCTCTTTAACGGACTGTGCTATTGGTGGCATGTATGAGAGCACTTATCCTGATCCAGTTCACAGCGATTTTTCTCCTAGATTTTCTACTAAAAGTTTTATAGTTTTATATTTTAATTTTATAAATCTATGATCCAAACATTATGAGCAACTTCTGTTTTGATCTATATTATTTAATTTTTTTTTGACAATCAATATTATTTACCACTTCACCATCTTGCCCGGACTCTTATCTATATTATTTCTACTTAAATCTCACTCTTCTTTTGGAACTATGTTTAGACCAATGTTAGAACTTTTCTCAAGGAACCATATATCACCATTTTAATTTTTTTCTATATTTTAAAAATGTTGTTTTCTACTAATGCTTCATTGCAGATGATTCTACTGAGTTGTATGACAGTTCTAAAAACTCTTTTCTGCTTGATCAGTTGTCTGGTCAACCCATGCATTGAGCTTGTCACTAAAGATTATGTATTTCAGTTCTAAAAATTGAATTCTACTTATTTTTACATATCCTAGCTCTCTGGTGAAATTCTACATATTATTTATTTTTGTCGACATATTTAGTTATATTTTATACCTTCAATATCTGAATAATCTGTGGTCTATGGCTCTACTCTTCACCTTGGTTCTGGTAATTTTTCCTGATATGTTTGAAAATTTGTATTGAATGGTGGGAAATGTACATTAAAATTTATAGAGGCTCCAGAAGATGTTTGTACCCTCCACAGAGAATTATTTTCCTGCTGGCCTTCAACAAGGATTGAGACAGATCCTCTTGATTCAATCAAAGAATGAGATGTGTAGAGTGTGGGCTTTTGGCCTTTGATTCTACAGTGTATATCTTCATGAGACTCGGATAAAAGTCATGGAATCTACCCCAGCTTTTCTTCCAGACAGCGAACTCCAATGTTTTTCTCTACAGCTCTGTGAGTCCATCAGAAGCTCTTTGAACCTGGTCCATCAGAAGCTTTTTTGAACTTTGATTCTGTTCAGTTTCTGGGAGTCATGGCTTCATACAGTTTAGAATTAGACAAATGCCTTGATGAACAAAAGATTCTTGAAATATCTCACTTTTGCAGAAGTGGCGGGAGTTCTTTTTCTCTGGCATCTTTCTTCTAGTAGTCCTGCCTTCACTTATTGTGTCCAGTTTCAACCAGCCTTTTATTGTCATTTTCTGTAGCTTTTTCAGTTGTGCTTGAAGGGAGGATTGGCTTGATAAAATCCACTCTGTCACAGTCAGAAATGGATATCCGTTTACTTTATACCCTATATATTTATCTGTTGCTTTTCAACAAGTATTTATCCATGAATTACTTATATACAATTTATAAAAAAGTAAAATGTTTTAATAGTCTGGATTAAAAGGCTGGGGAACAAAAACCAAAATTGCAAAGAGAATCATAAAGATATGAAAATATTTAAACAATGATATAGAAAAGAGAACCAAAATGAACAATGAACACTTAAAATCTGTTTTGGCAAGTTCACATAGTAAGTTTATAAGGTAAAATTAAAATTAAAAATAGAAAAAGAGCTTTTATTGATTTCATGTTCAGAAGAAGAGGACAGTAGTATTCTCAATTTATGGTATTGAGGTAACCACTGATATTTGCAGCAAAGACATATTAAACTTGATTTGTGAAAGGACATTCAATGAAAGATAGTTTCAGGATAATTAATGATACAGTACTAAACATATTGTGAAAAAAGATACTAAGTCTCTTATACGTAGAAGACAACTGATGAGATCTTATTTGTATAAACAAGCTTTCAGTGAACAGATATATAAAATGAGAGAGACGCTAGGTTTTGTTTCATTCAATGAATAAATTATAGGTGTTCAAAAGCAAAGAAATTTTAAAAACAGTACCACAACACAAGCATTGCTTTGGCATGTTTCAAATCTACTTTAGACTTCTTATATTGTTTTTTCTCTTGTATTTTAGAACAAAATTTAAACAAATGATTGCATATTTGCATTGCTATTATTAAAATATGTACATGGCAAGCTAGCATGGCAATCATGGATATTTTAATATAAGAGTAAACAATTCTACTCATAACCTTTCCTCAGTATTAATTTAATGAGAGTTTTCCCCATCATTAACTTCCATTTCCAATAGGAGTTCACCATTTCTTTAAAATGAAAAATGGTGGTTTTAAAATTTACCATATTGTCCTGATGCTACATATTAATTGAAGAAAAGGCGGTAGCAACTTTCTCACATTACTTTTTCCATTTTAAGGTATGAAGTGTCTCACCCTGTCCCTCCATCACCCCTATTCTTCTATCTCTGTTTCGCCAAGCTATAATTGTCTGTCCAATATAGATCACATTTTACATCTCATATCAGAGAAACATGTGGAAGGAAATGAACGTTATAAATAACACAATTCAAATATTTTATTCAGTGCATACTTAAAAAGACAGCATCATTAACAATACTGATTGATAATAAGGCTGCATGCAAGATCTATCCAAAAAGAGAGTGTTTGTACCCTGCAAAAGAATGAGATGCTAAGCTATGGAAATGTTTACAGTTTCAAGTTTCACTTGGCAGGTTCCACATAGCCAAGGAATTAGACTTGCTGACTTCATGTTTGGCATTAGTATCTGAGAGTGTGATGTACACTAAAAAAGAGAAAGAGGGAACTAACAGGTATACATTCTTACTATCTGCCAGAAAGGAACTATGCTAATCCTGCAAAACATGCCCTATTGTCATTTTCATTGTTTAGTTGGGAGTACTGAAGCCAAATTTTTAAGAAAATTTTCTGAAGACAGATTTTTAATACCAGAGTTCTGACTTAAATGAGGTAAAGCTAACTAAATGGCCAAAGAGGATTAATAGAGTTAAAAAATATGCACATATATGATGTATAGGCAGAATTTATGAATTATACTATAGGAAACAGGGTAAATGTGGAGCTTTATAGAGACTCAAAATATAATGATTGCAATTGTGGATATTTATCATATGTGAGAAACTCTTTTAAGACTTTACCTGCCCTGATGCATTTAATCATCAAAGAAACTCTATGGAATAAGAACTAGTATTTTTTTTTTTTTGAGTTTAGAGGTAGAGACTAGTATATTTTTTGATCTTATAGAAGGACACTGAAAGGTTAAGTTTATAAACTAGGAGCTGTCAGAGAAGAAACCGGAAAATCCAGGATCCATGCGCTGACCATTGCACTGCACAGCCCTAACAGAATTTATATGATACATTTAATTAGGAAACTAAAAAAAACTCAGTTTACTTTTATTCAACTTTAAGTACAGCAATTCCATAGTCAACTGAGAGATGTTTAAAATATATTTTTCTTCATTTCTGTTTTACTTTTTTAAAGTTTAAATAAGATCTAACCACTACTTTTCCATTCTTCTAGTCATAACAAAGTTTTTACTCACATATGAAAATAGAAAAGTAGATGTGACTATCTTGATAAAACAAATATGAAAATTCTTTTAATTTGATAATTTTTACAAACAAATTATTTTGGCATTTCCCCTTTGAACTGAAATGTAAAGAAAATCAGTTGCTAACTGAAGAAAAAACACATACAAAACTGAGTAACATTAACACAAAAAGCAGTGTATCAGGCAAATTGAAATATTAAATGAAGCTTTATGAAATTTATTTAAATATTCTATTGGTGGCTTTCGCACCAAAGTCTTTTGTTCCTATTTGAGATCAGTAAACTGGGAGCCTCAAGGACTCCAGACTGATAAGTTACCTTCTCTTTGAGTTTTATTTTATTGTTTAAAATCTACATAATAACAGTTCCCCACTAACACTTTACTGGGGTGATATAAAAATTAACTGAATTAAAATACAGCATATAAGAAAGCTCATGGCAGAGGCTACCAGTAAATTTTATTGAAACCACTGTTTCTGGATTTTGATACTAACCTTATATTTTACAAGATCAGGATGAGAATGGTTTAAAAAATGGTAGTTCATCTTCTGGGTAGAGTTTAGATTCATCTATGCCTTCTTCATATCACAAGCAAGTGAAGGACTTTGTAAAGAGATAACAGGAAATGGTAGCAAAATCTCCTGATGCTGCCCAGGAAAGTGTCCCTGGGTGACGCAAGAAATATGGGCTTTAGGGCCTTTAAATTGCTTTTCCTTTATGATAGCTTCTGATAGGTGTTATCACCATCAGATGTAAAGTGATCAGCAGTTTCCAAAAGCTATAAGCTGAGTCAAAACCAAGGAGAAATAGGAGTTGAATCATACAGAGTCCTTAAAGCTAAAAAGGCTCCTAGAAGATCAGTTGATGGCCTTGTAATGAGATAACAGGGAATCCATGTTGCCAGTTTCTTGCCTCATTTGTAGATTCCAAGGTGATCCCTGCTTAAAAGAGTACAAATTTTAAGTGTCTCAGTCTTTGAAGTGATCACCTGGAGTCACTGACAATGGTATTACAGTGGAGAAATGCAGGCCATAAAGCATCCTGCTTCTCAGATTCATTCAGTCAGCCCATAATATTTGCTCAAGGCACACTGTGAACAAAACATTGTCACACACACACACACACACACACACACACACACACATGCACACACACGCACACGCACACACATCTTAGCAGAATTACAAAAAGAAAAGCAGATATGACACATTCCTTTGAAAAGCAAAAAGTTACAAAACAGCTTCTTATAAACATGTCACAAATGTTCACGTTTGGTCTTATAAATACAAAATTAAGCTGTTAAAATAAATGTAGAAGTGGAAGCTAATTAGAGAATGTGAATACAATAGAAACAATAGGAGTTGGTTTAACTGTAGAGTATATCAATACTTCAAACCATATTTAGTAAAACTATCATGTGTATTTCATTAGTAATATTTTCAAATTCCTCTATTTTATATCTGGTAGTTATTTATAGTAGTACATTTTTATAATAAAGTTGATTTGGGGAAGAAAAATACAAACAAGAACTATAAGCAAACCATTTATTGTTTTTTCTATGCACTGGCAATTTTTTTTTTTAGTATTTTTCTAAGACTATTCATCGTAAGTATTCCTGAACAATATTATTTCTTTACACTTATTTTTGAAAACTCTAGCAAATATTGAGTTACTACTAGTACCCTCCTAAGTACACTAATTTATTTGGCTTTCATTTGTGATTTAATCTTTAATGAACAATCATTTTCTCTTTTTTTCTCATGTAACAGCACAACAGTACAAACATACATATAAAAGTCAACTCAGGATAAATGTGGAAATTATAAGGCAATTATTTCTTCAGCCTTACCATGGAGAGGGTATTAGCATAAATATTCTTTCCAGGAAAACATTTATTTACCATTGTAATGGGACATATGTAATATCTGACCTTAATTTCCAGGCATCTAGAAAACCCCTTTATTCAAAATTATATTAAGTTATATTAAGAATATTATATTCTGGATTATATTTTGCTATGTGTTAAAATGTTTTGAATGAAGTAAATCTATAGAAAATTAAAAAGGTAATTTTACAATATTTATATCAGCCAACCTCTTGGAAAAGATTCTGTAGAGGCGAGGGAAGGAGTCATTGAGTGGTAATTGCACTGCTGTGCTTACTACTCATTTAGAGACCTGCATTAATAATCAGTAAGTTCTATCTCCAAATATTAAATATATATTAAGCTTTTACATTGATTAATATCTTAAGTAGATAACATAACAGGGATCATTTTCTTTTCTATTTTGGATAGGATGAAAAAACAATGAATTTGAATAATAATCCTATACTTACATCCCTGAAGTAACAGAGGCATCTGTAAGTGAACTGGGAATTAGGAAAGTCTATTATACGTAACATTAATGAGCACAAGGGCTTAGTCAGTTAAAATATATTTACTGATCACCCAAAGAACCCATAAATCTGTAAGCGAAAAAAAAATGTGTGTTAAAATACCATACCAAGAAAGAGTTGATTCAGATTAAGAAAACACGTGGTTTTTGATCTGAAGAAGCCTACAACCCATTGAAATTAAATGGATATGGCTTAATATAAAACCTATATAAGTAATGTATCTGGCATTGTATTTTTAATATGCATAATTTTTTTCAGAAATGAACTCTTGTCAATACACAAAAGCCTACTGAGAGGTAATTCATTTCCCAACCCCTCCAGTCCCCCAAACTATCTTCCTCTGCCAAATTCCCATTTCACACACTGGCCATAAGTTTGGCAAATCAATTTTTTGGTTAATTGACTTTTTGACAAATTCTTTTTGACAGTTGATCTTTATCAAATGGACAGATCCTGAACTATATCACTTCCTAACTGATTTCCCCCAACTTTCTTGATCTAGCTAACTTCTTGGGAAATGAATTCATCTTTTAATATATAACTTATCTCTCAATTGCTTTACCAGGAAAATCTTTAAGTCCCCCCAAAATCCCCATATTGGCATCCTATGCTTACTCAGATGAAGAACTGATTTGAGTGGGAGGAAAGTATTTGCATAGTTGTTTGTCATTCCCAGTAGATTATAAATCCCTTAAAAAAAAAAAGGACTATGTCCTATTCATCATTATCTCTCTAGCCCATACCAAATGCTTAATAAAGCATTTGATGAGTCAATGAATATTTCTCAATATTCACAATGACTGGAAAATCAAATAAATGTCAGGAATATGTAAATGTCAGTAGCCACTTTTATCACCCTGGGCTCCCATATTTTCAGATTATCTAGTTCTCTGAAGCCTATTGCATAGTCAATGGATCATGAAACTTCACCTCAGAGACTGAAGCACATTCATGTCACCATTGGGCAGTTAGCCCAAACAGAAGATTCAGATTCTCTCATGTTAGCATTGAGAAGTTAGATTCAGAGACTAGATGTAGAGTTTTATTTGAGTGGGTGAACTAGGAGGGGATATACAGCAGGAGAAGCAACTTCTTTCTGAATATGACACCAACAAAATCAAGTCTATAGATTAAGAAAGAATGCTGCCTTGGGACAGAAAGAAAAAGCAGGAAAGAATGAGAAAGAGGGTAGAAAACAAAAGATCATGTAGGATAGTGAGGCAGTAGGGGAATGGGCAAGAAAGGTTACAGTGGTTCCTGAGTGACATATATCTTGCACATACTTTTATAGAGACTTTACTGAATTTCTCGTACTACCATTTGTAAGATCACCTTATATACTTCCTGTAAATTCCTTCATTTCCTATTTTCTTTCTAAATATAGCTTGATTGTGTTTTTAATTCAACAAATGATCCCTGGGTCTAGATAATAGATACCTAAGCAAGGTGCTCCATTCAGAAGCCTTCTTCAATTTTCTCAGCTCTGCAAATACACTTTAGATATGAGATAATTATTGATGCACAAATGATAATTTTCTAAGATGTTGTGGCAATAGAGAAATAGTATTTTTCATCATCAGTATACCTAGCTTTCTTTTCCACAAAGCTCTATTTTCTATTGCAAATATAAAAAAAGGCCTGATAGTCTCTGGCTCAGTTATTCTTTGTAGGCAGCAACAGACAGAGGAAAAGGAAGGCAAATGAGTAGAAGGAGGTGGATGATGATATTTGATGAAATATTGCATTGCCCCACTTACTTACCACAGCTCAGTCTCTGTTCTAACCATCTATCAGTCCCTGTTCCACGAAAGGACAAAAACAAGACGGTATGAAGAGATGCTTTCATCACTTCTTACCGTCTTGCTACATTTCCATATGCATATGTGTATATCTTCCTGTAATGATTTTTAAATCAAGAAGATTGGAGGAGAAAAGGAATCGATTAGCTCAGATCAAGTAGCTCTGATCTACCCTTTGTAAGGTAATAAATTGTTGACCTTTGGGAAGCACATTAGTGATGCTTCACTTACGAGATTCTCTTTTCTTGGAACTAATATGTCTCTAAAATGTCAAGCTTTATTCTCTCATCTTTAAACAAATCAGCCTTAATATGTTTCTCCTGTCAAGTGATTATTTTAAACAAGTCAAAAAGACCATTCCTAATGTCAATCAATATAAAGATGATTTAGGAGAGAAAATGTAAAGGCAAATAAAAGCTTATCTTAGGGTTATGTAACGTATACTGCCTGTTTCCTTTTTATAATTAGAAAAGTAAGATTAGGGCAAAGCTAATTGTATAGCTACAGTTAATATGGAACTACTAAAACTAAAGCATTCACTTGTTCTCTCATTTATAGCCCTTCTGAGAAGAAATCAGTCATACTTAACTGCAGGATACTGAGCTAAAATGCACATCCAAGTTAATTACTTTAAGGTAAAAAGAACATAAAATATGTCAATTTAAAACTAATGAAAGATTGCTTAAACATCATGGTTAGAGTACATTTATTTAGAGGTAGAGAGTAAGGTGCTAACTAAAATCTTTTTTTTTAAGCCTCTACTGAATAAGGTTATGCTAGACGAGAGTGGGCCTCTGTATTGTTTGAATCAGCTATGGTGAGGCCAGCAGGTCAGGAAACTATTGTCTGATGTCTGTTCCTGGGATAAGGACAGAAGAATATGGCCTTCTGGAGTATAAAAGCCAGATAGAGGAGCTGGTTCAGAATATGGACTCTAGATTGGTAGGATGGCATATCAAAGATGTTGTGACAGGCAAGTCCTTTATTTACTATCTATAGAACTCAGCTAGCCCTGAAAGGGGCAGTTTCTCCAGGATTAGCAATACCCCAAAATGTCAAACTATCGTAAAATACAGAAATAATTTTAAAATGTGATTAAAACAGCTACTAATGTTACTGGTATCCTTATAAGAAGGGCAGATTTGGACACAGGAACATACATCTGAAGAACACAGTGTGAAGAAGAAGGCAAAGATATAGGTGATCCTTCTACAAGGCAAGGAATGCCAAAAATTGCCAGCAAACCACCAGAGGCTCGGCCAGAGCCATAGAACAGATGCTCACAGCCTACAGAAGAAAGCAACCCTGCTGACACCTTGATTCTCAGACTTCTAGCCTCCATAAATATAAGACAATAAATCTTTGTCATTTAGCCAACCAATCTGTGGTACTTTATGCCAGTCCAAGCAAACAAATATAACCTCTAATGTCTTCAAATTAAATTGTCATCCAACAAACATTTATTTTACTTCTACTCCATCTGAGACACTGTGTAAGGTGTTGTGAGACAAATAAATGGGTCATAGAATTGCTGCCTCTATAAAGTTTATAATCTGAGAGAGAAAAAGAAATATTTATATCAGAAATCAAAACCAAATGCTACAGGAGTCTTCTCTATTGATGTACATAATCAAATCAAATACATAACTATTTTGGTTCAAAGTGAGGCAGAATTTTTAAAAAAAGTTTTTTAAGGAAATTCTGACTACAATTTCAAAAATTTAATTTTAAAACTTTTTAAACAATAGCCATGTCCCTGGAATCATAAAATGAAGTGAGTCCTAGATAAAATGACCACATTCCAAGGTTGGGAGAAGCAAAGAGTGTGACTTTGGGAAAGTAAACCCACATTTCTAAGCCTCACTCTCCTCACCCACAATCATGGGAATGTTGATGTCACCATTTCAGTACATCCAGGGAAATCAAATCAGAGTACTTTCAAGTCAAGAAAACACCCTGTGCACATTAGACATTATTATTCCAGCCTTCTATAGTCATTTTGTACCATAATATGACAGTTTTCTGAGTATTGATTCTAGTTGATTTGTTTAAAAACATTGTGGTTACACTATGGTTTTAGCTGCAATATTTTTATAAACCATCTAATTTTAAATTAAATATATGTTACAGACATTTTTAGACCTGTATTTCTGGAAAGTACTTAACAGGACTGCCTATGTAATGGCTATATATTTCAAGCACTAAATAACTGTGATTAGACTTAAACGACTAAGCTCTCCTGTTGCTGTAGAGCTGATATTTTCAAATCCTAAGAAAATGTACCAAAGGAACCACTATGTGTGGTGAAATCTGTGAGACTATCCATTCACATGCTGGCTGCAGAAAGCCAAGAGCAAACTGTGGCCTAAACTATGGAGCGCAGCACAGGGTAGTATGAAATCAGAGGGCTCTCAGTCTTGACTGGGCCATATTCTAGCTATCTAGCTTTGAGAAAACTGAGACTGCTCTAGCTCTTCCATATTTTATAGATAAAAATAGTTAAATTCAGGACCCAGAAATATCGTGATGATGAAATGAGGTAATGGTATGGAACAATACCTAGAACAGTGACTGGTTTATAGTAAATCCTCAACCAAGTATGGAAATAGTCAAATGATAAAAATTCCTAATTCCAAAAAATGACGTTTAAAATCTTTAACTACCTAGGAAGGCAGGGTTTCCACTTTGTGTATCAGCCATGCTGGATCAGGTAAATGTCTTATTTGTATATCTCATGGCTGCAAAAATAAAATTTCTTAGGGCAACACAAAACCCTTTATACAAACTTATGTGCATGAACAAAATGGAGGACTGGTTTTCATTTCAGGCTCACTTTGGGTGCAACTGGAACTCCCAGAAACTAACAAAGAAGGAGACCATTCCTTGGACTATTGCATAAGTAGCAATTACAGCCATTAGCAGTGACCCAATGCAGTTGGTAAGTGATATGGTATAACTACAGCTATTAAGCCACATCTGGAATAACCTCTATCTCCAGTGCCTAAAAAGATAGAGGTAGGTAGCATCTAGTTACTCATTAACTGTTGTTTGCCAAACATTGTATGAGGCACTGAGGTAAAATGCTAAACAAAGTAGACATGGTCTTGTCCTATTAGCATTGAAGATGCTGTAATTTACCATATAAACATTAGCCACACTATCTGAAAATGCTTTGTGTTAGCCGGAAACCAGTCCGTTCTCTGTGTGTGTGTGTGTGTGTGTGTGTGTGTGTGTGTGTGTGTGTGTGTGTGTGTGTTTGCCGTGGAATGCTTAACAGCTTTCCACAGCAACCGACGAGTGATCATCATTGGCTTCTGAAAGTCGCAACTCAACATACTAAAATACACGACAGTGATAAATAGGAGGAAAATCACATTAGTGCTGCTTTGGTGCTATGAAACTAGACATCCTATAATTCTTTTAACTTGTGAAAAAAACAAGCACAAGATAGACATAAAAAAGGGATGATTAGTTTGCCTTTTCCAGATGAATGGGAATGTTGTCATATGAGAATAAATCTTAGGAATATGATTGAAACAACTAGACCAAATTTCCACTAACCAATTAACAATTATTTACTGAGTCTTAATTCCATATTCAAACATAAACAAAAGTTATTAGCTATTTGAATGTTAATGCCTAGTTATATTTATAGCATAAAATCATGACAATTCAAGGAATAATTTGATAACACCAATATAGATATAAAGAAGTATGTCTGTGAATGCCTCTACATGTCTGTCTCTGTGTGTGTATATTATACATATGTATATACATATATTATATTATGTACAAATAAACATATTCATTTAATTATATTCATATTTATTTATAGTACTTTTCAGAGTAAAAGGAATATGAAAAGGAATGATTATAGAAAGCTCCATGAAGGAGAGGAAGAGATTGACATTTTTAAAAAACATTTTTCTTTAAAATTAGCATGTCTGTTATAGAAAATAAAGAAAACAAATAATTATATAAGGAAGATCATTTAAATAAACATTTTGGTTTATGTTTTATTATTCATACAGAATTCACACTGCTCAGGCATTATATCAGTTTTAACATGATTTCATATTTTGAGTATTTAATAGCCAAACAATATAAATGTTTCATAATTGATTTTCAAATTCTTGACTATAAGGCATTTAGGTTATTCCAAATGTACAGTCATCCATTGCTGTTATTTTCCAAGGATAAAGTCTTAAAAGAAATAGTAGGTCAAGGACTGAAAGATACTTATCAGTTTTCCAAAAGTGTGCATCAATTTACATACTTAGATACAACATAAATGTAAAAATGCTACCAATATTTATTTAATATTGAGTATATGAAGGCCAGTTTGATAAGTGGTATGCTTTAATTTGCAATAGTTAATTTCAAGGTTAATTCATTTTTCTTGTTTCTCTGTTGTTTGTGACTCTTCTTTTGTGAATCACCTATTCACATTTGCCCTCATTTTTGGACTGTAATGTTTTATTTGTATTTATTGCCAAGAGCTTTTCAGATGACAGAAATATTGTCATCTGACTTTTACGCATTTATTTAGCTATTTATACACAGTGGCCATTCGCATCTTTTTTATATTTCTATAGTAGAGAAAATTTTTATATCTATGTAATCAAATCTTAGATGGTTGCTTATTGTAATTTCTTTGATTGTTTTTGTTAAAAATTTCTCTCTACCTCAAAATTTAATATATTCTCTCCCAATTTTTATTGTATTTTCCCCTTCTTCACTTCTAATTCTTCAAATGATCAGGAGTTATACTTTTATATTAGTTGCTGGCTCTCAGCATCTTAAGGCTTTTACTAACTTGACAGTTCTCTTTTGCTTTCAAAAAGAATTTTTAAATACAGATTTTTTGTCCAGAATTTTTATTTGTGCAAGGCTCATCTGAATTATCTAGTCAGCCACTACTAGAGGCCTCACACTTTGCCACTAAAATATAAACATACAGAGGAGGACACAAAGAAATGGAAAGTTATTCCATGCTCATGGATTGGAAGGATCAACATAATTAAAATGGCCCTGTTACCCAAAGAAACATACAGATTTAATGCAATCTCCATTAAAATCCCAATAGCATTTTTCAAAAAAATAGAAAAATGTAATCTAATTTATATGGAACCACAAAAGACCTCTAATAGCCTAAGAAACTCTGAAAAAAAAAAAAAAAAAAAAGAACAAAGCTGGAGCTACTAGACTCCCTGGCCTCAAATTCTAATATAGAGTGGCGATAATCAAACAGCATAATATTGGCAGAAAAACAGAGATATAGACCAGTGGAACAGAATTGAGAGCCCAGAAATAAACAAGCATATAGAAAGGCAAATAATTTTCAACAAAGGGGTCAAAAACATACAATGGAGAAAAGAAAGCCACTTCAATAAAATTGACCTCACTCTTTTTATTTACTACAAGAATTACATGGTATAAATGTATCATAATTTAGCAATTCTTCTTTTGATATATATTTCAATAGCACATTTTCTCAAAGTTCAAGCTACAAGCAATAAGAATCAATTGCCATAACTCAGTCAACTATGAGCTGGTATTTTCTGCAGCTCTCTTCCTGGTAGAAAGAGGTATTATTTTTTTTCTGTTTCACATATTCTGGAACTGACTTTGAAGAAATGTTATTTTTTAATAATTTATAATAGATTTAGTAGAAATCTTCTATAAAGGCACATTAGAAACACTCTGCTCACCAGAAAATTCCTCTTTCAACGTTCTCTCAGCAGCATTACCGATGTTTTTCATCTTTGTTTTTATTTCTACTTTAGAGTTTCCCCTTTCTATGTTTTCACGTGTATTGTCAAGGGAATATTAACAAACCAACCACTACAAATTTAGAAAAAGGAAAACTGAAAGCATATTCTGCCCAGTCCACATGAGTCGATCATCGATCCTTTTTCCCTGACAATGTACATTTTACAACCTATTCTGCAAATAATGTTCAGAAAGATCAGACTTTAATTTAATAGTTATTTTATTTCTTAAGAGAATAGGTGGCATTTTATTAATAAATGGAGTCTTATTATATTGTACCATAAATCCATAATCCTTATCAGAAAGCCTTAGGACTAGATGAGTATTTAGAATATTTTGGATCTCATAAAGATAATGAGGCACACACACCATGCATAATATAACACTCTCAGCTCTTTCTAGAGTGATAACTCATAATTAAATACATTAATATTTATATATGAAACATATGAATATTTATACCAAGTGGAATAAATAAAAATTTTGGAACAGTCTTGGATCAATTCAAAAAAAACTTTGCTCAAACTCATAGTCACAGACAACAGAAGGGTGGGTACCAGAGAGGAAAAAGGTGGCAAGAGGTAAAGGGGGTCAAATTTATGGTGACAGAGGGAAACTAGACTTGGACAAGGCAATATACATATGCTATGTTACAGATTTGTAACCTGAAAACATATAATATTATAAACCAATGTCACCTCAATAAATTTAACAAAAATTTTAAAAGAAAAAATGGTTGCCACTAAATGAGTTTTAGTAACAAACAGATGAAAAATGTCTTGGTTTCAGAAATTCATGGATTTTGAAATTATAGATAAATGATTACAGACCTTAATCTACAGCCCTTTTCCCAAATTAAAAATTCAAGAGTCCTTTTTTGATAACTTTTTCCCCTTTCTCACTATATTTCAACATGAGTAGTGTCACTCCTAATTATCTTTTAATTTATTCTGTCTGTCCTTTCACTGTCTTTATTTCAAACTTTGTCTCTCACCTGGACAGTATTATTACTTCCTAACAGTTATCTGTGCTCTAATCTTTCCCAATTTCACTCAGAATAGTATAGGAATAATGCAAAAGTGACCATCTAAATCTCTACTGGAAAAACTGCCTTTCAACTTAAAACCATCAATGGTACCCATCTCCTGCAGGTAAAAGTCCTTGATCATCTGATCTCTCTCTTTTTCTAGATTTTTAAAATATGTTTAATATACATAGTATTCCTACATAATATTAATCTCAGAATTTTCCATATACATCATATTCTTCATACTTCTGGGTCTTTGCATGTGTGGTTACCTCTGTATGGAACTTTCTTTTACTTCTCAATCATATAAACTCTTACAGAGTCATTTAATGTTAAATCTCTGAAGCTTTCAGCCATCCCTTTCCCAACATACATCACCACCACCATTATCACTTTTACTAAATATTACTTTCTACTATGTTACTATGGTTATTTGGAGGGCTTTTTTTAACCAGAATTTAATTTTTAATAATGTTTGGTCTATCGCCATAGATATAGTTTATTTATATTTCAAAAAGCATTACCTTGCAAATGCATTATTGTCCAATTTTCCTTAGGAAGGAATAATTCTCACAGAGATGATTAAAGTAATCTCTAGAGAGTAGAAAAATAAAAGTCTTCTTTCATTTCTATATATGGTAGTTTAATTTCTTCCAAAATAGTGTAGCAATAGCAAGTTATCAGATCCAAAATATTTATTAACCTTATTCTCTAATTAGAAGTGACATTTGTATGTATGTGTAAACACAGAAAAATATGTATGTATACACACCCGCACACAAGACACATGCATATACACGTGTCTCTCTTTATAGATGTAGTTATGTTTACATGAATACTAGAATGAAAAACCTTTTTCTTATTTTTTTATTCATAGAGGTAAAAAATTATTATGATGAGTTTAATGTATTAATTGCCCAACTTCCACAATTATCAATTCACAGCCCATAACATTTCATTCATAAATATGATAATCTGTATGCACATTAACATTTGACAAGCATCTCTTGAGAATGTTCTTAAGACTGAATATATTCACTGATTTTTAAATTCACGAAGATAATTTTGATAAATGATAGTTTAATTTCATTTTGCTTTATTTTATAAAGATTTCTAATCACTTCAGGGCTTATGAGAAAATGGATTTCTTTGTAGTGGCGTGCCTTTGATATTTTTAATAAAAAAATACTACTAATTTGTTCTTTTTTAACTTGGTAATATAACTATCCTAATGGTGTATAGTCTGTATGGCTGACAGTAACTAAATTACAAAGTGTATGTTCAAAAAACTGATGCAAAGATTGAAAAAAATTAGACTTTAATTAAATATAATTTAAACTCATCTTTGTTTGATTTAATTTAAGCTTTGTCTTCTTTACTCATTAAAGCCTCTAAGCTATCCACAAAAGAATATCTCCATGATTGAGTAGAAGATATGAATGCCCTCAATGACCTCACGGAGAAACCATATGTTTCCTACAATCTTTTAAAAATCTAATTATATAAAAGATTTCATTAACCACTCTAAATTCTGCTGACTATAAAGCCACATAATCTTCACCAGCCAGCCTCAGAATAAAAAAAAAAGAAATAAGAAAGCCTGAGATGTCAGCCTGTTGAATGAACAAAACCTCTATCTACTTATTTAAAGTCATCTTAAAAATACAATAAGTTCTAAGGTCAAATATATTTAAATTAAGGTACCACAAGGGTAAAGGTTACTTCCTTCTATATCTACATAAAGACAATGACAATAAACATAAGACAAGTCAACTTTATTTTGAACTTGTTTAGCATAGCTGGAAATGAACTAGGTTTGCCTAACTGGTAGGAGAATGGGTTAGCTATACAGACTTGGGCAAGCTATCTACTGCTTTTAGCTTTAGTATCTTCATCCATAAAATGGGAATAACAGCAACCTATGTTCCATGGCTGTTGTAAAAACCAAATGAAAAAAATGTATATAAAAGTGCTGTTACAAATTATAAAGCTTTAAGTGAAATGTGAGCTTTTGTTCACTAGGTAACTTAGAGTATATGCTACGTACCAGCTTAGCATTCCCTACGCATTTATTTCTGAGTTTAAAATATCTGAATTTAAATATCTTCAGTTGAAGCATGTATTCTCCATTTCATCTCTACCTTTCTATGCTCTCATTCCTTCAAGACATGTTAAATGGTTTTACTACTGTTGTGAACACGAAGGCACAATAGACAAACCCAGTGCCCATTAAACCAAACTATGCAGTAACTGGCAAAAGATAATAAAAAAAAAAAAAAATAGCAGGCCCATGGAGAAGACAGTTTCGATAGTGATGTTCAAGTTAAAAACTCAAAGAAACACTATAGGGAAAGCAAAACATTGTGGAAGATCCTTGTCAACAAGTCAGGATAAGGTCCTATCAAAGTTAAGCTATTCCTATTAAAGTGATCTCATCACTACCCGCAGTGGGTGGAGCTTGGGACACTGTTTCCATGAGGTTTAAGGCCTACCAAGGCACCAGCCACCCAACTCAACTGACCGAGCACTGCCTGTGGGCATCACAGACACACCCTGGGAGCCTCCAGGACACCTTTGTTCACTACAGTTGGGCTACAAAGTTGGTTCATCACCAAACAGTAATATACATTTCTATGTCTTTTTTATTGTTGTTGTTCTCAAAGACTAAAACGTATCATCAGAAAATCTGATCCCTGAAAAAACACCGATACGTTCCTAGTTTTAAATCTCAAGGACAAAAGTCTGAAAGTTTTCTAATAATATTAATAGTGGATATATATTTACAATCATATTTAAAATCACGTTCCAAACTTTTTTCACACTTTCATATCTCTAAATTCCTGACTTCACATAGTAATCATTTGCTACCTTTTCTTTTTATATTCAAAAATAATTCTGATTGAATAGTATATGCTTTAAAAAATGACACGTATAAACTGGAATTCAGTATTATACCCAGTAGATACTGGTGGTAACCCTTCCACATCTTTCCACCATTATTACTCCACTGTGCACTGGCCTGATGTCCAACTCTTGGCACATGCACTTCTTTGCCTGAGGCTTTTTTGCAACCCAAGCCTACCCTGCACCATGTGGCAGGCAGGCCAGAAGTGACAGAGAATTAAATCTTCCTCTCCAGTGGAAACAGCTTTCAACTAATAGCTAATGGGAGTTTGTATATAAATACCCAGCCCTCTTGCTCTCAATGTGAACGTGTGTAGGGTTAGGAGTGTGGGGGTGGGAAGATAACACTGAGATATGAAAGGTATGTGTTCTACACAGGCTCCCCTATTTTCTTCAGAGGCATTAAGAGACAAAAGCCCACTGTGACAGCTGCATGATAATAACCCCTAAAGGCTGCCTTTCTCTCCCTGTTTCTAATTTTCCATTTCTCTGCTAGTATTTGCTGGGTTCAGCAACCAAAGAAACTATTTAACCTCAAATCCTTATCACAGATCTCTCAGGGAATCAAAGACAGAGTAATATCAAAATATAACAGATATTCAGATTTAAGAAGCATTTATTTGCTAGATTTATATAAATGTAATCTTGTTAATATTTATCACTAATATTAACTTTAGTTTAGTTTAGTTTAGCCAAAATGACTTTTGTACATACACTTCTTTTCAGGAGTTTATATGTATCTGAAAGAGCATAGGAAGGGATCTCTAAACCACTTCCTCAACCTTAAACTACCTCTGAATTCCCTTGAAATTAAAACCCCACTGGCTACTTTCATATGCATAGTTATTGTACCTTCACTGCAGGATCAAACTTGAAAAGTCAGTACAAGTGGAAAAGAATCTCAAATGATCTCTCCCAAAGTAAATGGAAGTGAAAAAAAAGTATCTAAGTACTTGCTCATTTTATATCAATGTTCTCTTCCAAGTTTGGTCCTATAGATAAGAAAAAAAACCCTCCATTCCTTTTTTAAGAGCATTCACTTTTACCACAGCTGGGCACAAAAATTATAAGCAAGCTCTCAGCAGCAATAAAGGTACTTAGAAGCATGGGGCCTCAGCATGACAGGCTAGTGAAATCTTAGAATCATAAACAGACAAAGAGAAAGGACTGTCATTTGAGAAAGCTACACACATCACAAGTGAAGAGAGCTCAGCAAAAAATAGCTGAGGATTCCCTGGCCTGAGAAGATTACTGTTTTATAAAGCTTTCAGAAGTTATCTTCCAAAGCTCAACTGTTTTGCTCTCCTATCTGGAAGTGAGAAAATACTCTTAAATTGCAAAAACAGTAACCTCGGCAACACATGTAATAATTACTTTTTGTTTGTTTCAGAATCTGCGATTCAAGTTACCAAGCAGAACATGAATTTCATTTGTTTATGATGTGTTTTGCTATGACTTTTTTTCCTGGACAAGCTTTCAATAGTGTCTCTTTTGATGTCTAGGTCATCCATTTATAGCATCCGCTCTACGCGTACTTGTCAGTCATGTTTTTATTTTCATCATATTCTTTTACCCTCTTCACTTGTCTTGTTTTTCCCTCTATCTCGTCATCTGTCATTTTATCATACGGCATTAGTTAGCATCTGTGTTGGTTTTTCTATCTACTGACACAATGCTGACAACTCCAATGACCTTAATATTCTCTCCAATCAGTCTTTTTACATATTTAATCATACCTTTGAGCTCATCCATTCTTGACATATTTCTGCTTGCAAAGGCCAAGATGGAGAAGTATGAGCTAGATCTTTGCTACTCATAGTGTGATTCAAGCACATCAGCATATAGCAATAGCTTGCTAGAAATGCAGATTCTCAGGAGGGCCCAGGCTGGACCTACAGAAACAGAATCTGCATTTAAAAATACCTCACATTATTCATGTGTACATTAAAGCTTGAGAAGTTTTAATATAAGTAATATAAATGGTAATAGATAGAATTTATAGTTGTTTTAAATTTTTATCGTAAGGACATTCGTTACTAGATTGGGAGCCAGTGAGTGATAAAGCAGGAACTGTAAGGATGTCACAAAGAAAAAATAAGCAGCACTTGACCATAGGACAACTGGGAACTCCGAATCACAGAAAGGGAAGGTAGCTGAATGCCAGGCAGCACTTATTTGAGGAAGTACGTGTGGTTTCAATTACTTAGTCTTTAGAGATTTCTAACCCAAGCCAGGAAAGCATCAATCACCAAAGGAGCCTAGTTTAGAGAGAGGATGTACAGGTGTCTAACTGATGGATCCTTACCCAAGATTCAATGGATTGGATGTTTTTAGATTCTTTGCTGTTTTTCCTTTTCTCTCATTCTGTTTCTCTTCTTATTCTCATCTATCAACTATCTGGACTTCTCAATCTAGATACCAGATTCAATGTTTTACATGATGCTTCCAGTAAAACACACTGAAAACCTTCACTTTTTGATCTCATACCCTTCTCACTACACAATCTCCAAATATAAGATTTTATGTTTTTAATATCCCCTTACTTTTCAAATGTTGCTAGAATAAGTAAGAAATACACTGAATATACTAAGAAGTCATCAGCCAATTCCATGCTTCATGTTAAAAAGGCCTTATACATTTTTCTTAAATTTTTAATACTAACTCTCTATTTCCTACTTTCAAGAAAGGCTTCAGTTTCTACTTTCTTACAAGGAAAATCTAGGCCATTTGATGTACAATTTCCCCACTATCTTCTCTCTGCCACAATTCCTGACATAGTCTTTATATCCTGAAAATTTAATTTAACTAGACTCTTTTGTCATCTAATCTCATTTGCTCTGATTAATGGAACATTTTTTTCCTCTTTTTTTGTTTTGTTTATATGTTTTTAAATTCTACTTGTATACTTATTTAATGGTCAGTTCCCTCTTATAACCCATAGTCCTCTGGGACTATTTTAAATAAGTCATTTTCTTTTTAGTACTCTCTATTTAGTTTCTCTATTGAGTCCTTTAATTTGCTTATAAACACCCTCAGTTATTTTTGCTCTCTCAAATAGAGCAAATTTATTTGTATTTGTCCCTTATGGCCTATACCTTCCATCACTAATGAAACTGCTCAGAAACATATTCTACCTACTCAGCAATGAAAGAGAATAGATAGATTACTGATACATGCAACAACATGAATCTCAAAATCACACTGAGTACAAGAAGCCAGACACAAAAGATTACATCCTATATTACTACACTTAAAGAAATTCTACAAAAGACAAATACAATCTGTAGTGAATGAAAGCATATTCGTGGTTGCCTGGGGCAACAAATTTAGGGGACTGAATTGAGAAGGGGCATAAGACCACTTCAGGGAGTAATAAAAATATTCTGTATTTTGACTGTGATGATCTATATAAATTCATCAAAACTCATTGAATACACCTTTAAAATTGATGCATACGATTGCATGTCATTTATGCATCAATAAAGTTGATTTAAAAATATCCCCACTTATTGTGCACATAACCTCTACACTAGATTATTAACCGCTAGGATATTTGGCTCCTGTTCACTGACGCTATTTCAGCGAATGTCACAAATATAGTCCTAGTAGTCTCTACCTTCTTCTCTTCTTTTGACTTCTAAGGATAAATGATTTATTTAACTTCCTACTTATTTGAACATTCCTACTCCATTTCTTCCCCTAAATTTTTTCCCTGTACTATTATTCTGATATTTGGAAGCAATTCTTTGGTTTTGTTAAAAGCCCACTGTGTTGCACATAAATGACCATGATTTCCTAATACTTTAATTATCCTCTCCTTTGTGACAAGATCAAACTCTTAACTCTTCTGTCTCCTAAACTGCAACCCTTAGCTTTATCTCAGAGTTCACACATCTGAAAACAAATCCACTCCCCAATCTTAAACCAGCCACTCCTCTTAACTTATCTGACAATTTTGCAGTCACTCAACTTAAAAATTTCAAAATAATTTTATCTGCACCTAGTCATACCAAACATTGACCAGGTATGCAAAGACATTAATTGTACTGACTTTCAAATTCACATTTTACTAATTCCATTATATCTGTCTGAACTCAGGCTTGTACCTATTGCCTTATCAATACAACTGATTTCCTTTCCCTCAGAACTCTCATTTTAAACATCATCTCCTCAATATATTCTATTTACTGCCATCAGATTTATTGCCTAAAATGCAATGTGGTGGTCACTCCACTGAGCAGCTCAATAAACCACAAAGATCATTTCAATGCCTTTCGAAGACAGTCTCATATCTTGAGCCTTGGCAATCTCTTCCTCCGTAGACTTATTAAATTATATCATCAAATCCAAATCATGCATTTCATCCAGTCTGAAAGAGTTCTCCTAGATGTCATTCCTGAACTTCTGTTTTATTCTTCTCTTTGATTAAAAAGTCTCCCACCACAACCTTAACCTATACATGTATCTTGGGATAATTATCAATGCCTTGATGACAGAGCAGGTCTCAACTCCTTATGACCAAATTACTTGTTTATCCCAATATTTAGCAATTACATACTCCTTTATATTTTAGTGATTTGAATTAACATGCATTTTATTTTTTCAGACCACTTTCTCTCTGAATGAAGATGCTCTGAAATATATCTTTGTGAAGAGTGTCAACAGGGCCTGCCAATTGTAGGTGCTCAATAAAAATGGCAACTCCACAATATTTTACAAACCATGCTGTCTTATAATCTTATTAATATCAAATAATGTATTTTAAGGCTACTTTTAATACCTAGAAAGTCAAAATATCTTTAAGAAAACATGTTTGTAGCACCAAATAAGTAAATATAAATTTTCATTTTGTTACGTGTACCAAATCTCATACACCTAACAGGAAGATTTTATATTCTGTCAAGATTAGGTTGGAGCCATCAAGGCAAGAGCCAACTTTTGGTAAAAAAATTCCTAGGAGGTCAATTAAAGACAATATCTATGTGTATATGAGGTTTACTGTGTGTATAGTGTGTGCGTGTGTGTGTGTGTGTGTGTGTGTGTGTGTAAATCTGTGTGTATCTAAACAAAAACAAAAATAAGCTGTTCCTGTAAGAACCCAGGATTTAATCTTCAGCCAGACCTAAATCTGTGCCTTTTACATATATTCATATCCATCCACTACGTCTTCTCAAAAGTAGTGAATACTTTAAAGATTTCTGTCCATTTTAAACTGAAATAAGGATATAAATCTGAAAAATAAATGTGGAAAAATAAATGTAAGTTTGTAATCATGAAGGAAGGTAAAGTGAGGCTGATTACTACGGAGAAAAAAGGAAAAGATGACATTCATTTACATGGCAAAACACTCAGAAGCCATAAATAAAAGATGGATAAAATGAAAATCTTAGAATCTTCCGCATAGCTAAAATACCGAAACAATGTGAAAATGACAACTAGAGACAGTATATGCAATTCTTATGCTGAATGGAGAGTTTTGCTAATGTTTTAAGTGCTCTTGCAAAATAACACAGTTAACTAAAAAAAAAAAAAGTAGTCAAATGATGTATGTAGACAGTTCCTTTTAAAAAAGAGAAACAAATAAATAAACATAAAAATATGCTCAATTACACTGAGTCAAAAATTGGAAATCAAAAGAATTTGTAGTTAATAGACTTAAAAACACTGTGCTAGCAATGGCAAGAGGAAACAGAATTATACACATAATATGGTAGCAGTACAAATTGGTACAATCTCTTTGAATGATAATATGAAAATATACATTAAAATGAGTGTCTAAATTAAGGTCTAGCAATAGAGAAGTGAAAAAATATTTATTTGTAAATTAAAATTCAAAACTGTCAATGTTTTTTAACTAACAATTTTACTTCTATAAATTTTCAACAGAGAGATGCTCACAAAATATACAAGGTATAAGATCAAAAATTATTGCAACACTGATATAGCAAAGAATTTAGAAAAGACTCAAAAGAGGCCATGGCACATCTAGAATAATATATAGCCAGCACAAAAAATAATATAAACTTTAAGTGCAAATGAAGCAACTTGAAGAAATCACTTAAGCAATGGTATCACCTGGGAAAGAAAATTTTATAAGTACATGTAAGTGTGTGTATTTGTGATATATGTGTATATTTACATAGGTACACACATTTATTTATATATAAAAGTATTTCAAATTACTTTGATCCTTGTTATCATTAGAGCTGGCTAGGAGAGAAAGAAGAGTTTCAATTATAATGGTATTTCATATGAGGATTTATTACTAATATTATCATATTTATTGTTACATTCAAGAATTTTCCATGCTACCTGCTATGGTAGCTTTAAAATATAGCTTCAAATTATTTGAGACTTTTTCTATTAAAAGGTGGAGGTCTTTGTTTCCTTGCCTTGAATCTGGATGGTGGTGTGACTGCTTTGATCAATAGAGTATGGTGGAAGTTACACTACATGACTTTTGAGACTGGGTCATAAAAGGCCATGAAACTTCTAGCTAGTTTATTGGGGATACTTGCTCTGGAGAAGCCAGACCCTGTGTAAAAAATTTAATTTTCTTGAGATGACCATGCTTGAAAGGTCACATGTAAATACTCTGGTTAACAATCATGGCTGTACACTCAGCAATCAGCCGGCATCAACAGTCAGTTCTCAGACTGAGCCAGCTTTGATATCCTGCTCGGCCAACCCTTCAGTTTATGGCCAACTTCATGGATATTGGACATGTGCAGCCACAGAGAGCCTCATGCTCTAAAAGGCCCTACACTTTGTATAGTGCCCTTTAGTCACCATATTAAAATTTAATGGTTTTATCTTTGAACTTGTGCTTTGTAAGTGAATTCCAATGGGACAATGGGGTATGAGAGTGAACAAGAACAATCTCATAAAGTAAAATGGTTAATTACTGAAACTCTACAAATCAGTTTTCTAGATTTTGAATTCCCTTTACCAGTTCAGTTGAGCCATCTTCAACAAATGGCTTCTTTTTTGTGTTTCAGTGTCCTAACCTATAAATGAAGTTTATAATACTACTTTTATATTCATGAGACTATTAAAATAATTAAATTAGATAATTCATGGAGAGTATATGAAGCAGTGCCTGGTGCATACATGTTCAATAAATATTAGGTAGTACCATTAATAATGGTATTATAATGACAGATTTTTACATTATTTTAATAAATATATTTTCCAGTTCTTCAAAGTAATAAACAATAGATATTACCTAGACCATCATAAGATTACAAATTTATATTTTACTGAAGGTACTGAACTTCAAATGATAAACCATTAGACATGAAAAGATAGCAAGAGTCATTCCCAGCATCTCTAAGACATTTAAAAAGTATATGCTGGAGAGAATGCAGAGAAAAAAGAACCCTCATACACTGTTGATGGGACTGAAAATTGGTACAACCACTATGAAAAACAGTATAGAGGGTCCTCAAAAACTAAGAATTGATCTATCAAGTGATCTAGCAATCTCTCTACGGAGTATCTACCCCAAAGACTTGAAAACCTATATCCAAAAAGATATAGGCACATGAATGTTCATAGCAGAATTATTCACAGTGGTCAAGACATGGAAGCAACTGAAGTGCCCTATGATAAATGATTGGATAAAAAAGTCATGGTACATATTTACAATGGAATATTACTCCGCCATTAGAAGAGATGAAAGATTGCCATTTGCAACAGCATGGATGGACCTAATCATGCTAAATGAAATAAGTCAAACAGAAAGTTTTAAAACTAAATGATATCACTTATATAAAGGATATAAACCTAGAAGCAACAGAGATGACTCATGGACATGGACAATAGACCAGTGGTTATCAGTGGGTGAGTGGAGTAAAAGGAGTTAAGTATGTGGTGACAGAAAGAAATCTAACAATGGGAGGGGAACACAGAATGCAATATATAGATACCTTACTGTTAAAATGTACAGCTGAAACTTAATGAATTTTGTTAACCAATGTCACCATAAAAATGAAAATGAAAATAAAATAAAATAAAGTATACTAGGTAATACTTCTTGAACAATTTTATTTTCATGAAATCATCTCTTCTCGAAATTTCATAGTTCACTATATTCAATTTTATATATATTCCACATATATTCCTTTACTTTTTTCTGAGTTAAAAAGCAGTTACCATTGCTTTCATTTACTATGAAGAAAAAAATACAACAAAAAATGCAACGAACCATTAACATTTACTTATAGGAAAAAAAAACAGCAAGAGAATAATATATCAAAGCAAAAGAAAGTATGCAAGGCTAAAATTTAGTGCCTTGATCTATAATTTTTTACTCCCAGATTCACAAATCTCTAGACTATTTTAAGGATACTTCAAGTTTTGCTTTCTGGACAACGGTGTTTTCAAGGAAGACTGATCCAAGTGGGAGGCAGGGAATCAAACAGCATAAACAATGATGTCTGGTCTAAAGTACACAGTATGCAAGGCTAAAAAATATTCTGATTTTCAAAATTTAAAATGTGATTTGCAGAATGTCACTCAACTTGTCCACTTTCAGGTTTTCCAAGCTCCAAAACAGAAACCTTTATCTCTTAATTTCCTTGATTGAAACTAATCTGTTAGAGAGGATTTTAATAGCCATTTAAATCAGATTTCACTATTTTTATTTCTTTAACTCTGAAATTATATTCTATACCCTAGAAAGCATTTCAGTAGATTTTTTTAAAAAATTCTTTCTATAATCTTTCTTATCAAAAAAATGAGTTTGAGGGTTCTCGTATCAGTTGAGTTCACGTGTGTATGTGGCAGTGGACTCCATGCATGTGGGCACATGATTTTTTAAGGAAATATTACAATGTCACTTACCTTCTTGCAGCTAGCCTCCAGAAATTCTCTAGTCTCCCATCTTGAAATAAAATTATCATTTACTCTGCTCTCTTAAAAGGTTTTTTGTTGTCTTTTCTCACTCAGAAAAAAATTTTAAAGAAATGACTTTTAATTTATTTCCAACTCAAAAACTAGTATAGCTGAACAGAAAAGTTTAAAAATACAGAAAAGTATAAAGAGATTAAAAATTTCAACAATCCAGTAACCCAGAGTAACAATTTTCAAATCGTGATATATTTCCTTTCAATTATCCCCCTGCTTTCCTTTCTCTCTCCCTTCTTTTCTTTCTTCCCTCCCTTGCTCTATCCCTCCTTTACCCCTTTTTTTCATTCTTCTTAATCTTCATTTTATTTTCCAGGATTCCCACTGTACCACACTAAACAATAAATACTATCTGTCTCCAGACTATAAACCTTAGAGAATAAATTCTATTAACAACCAGCACACGTGCCATTGCCTCCCAGAAGTCTTTTGTGACCACCCTCCTAACTTTCCTTCTACAGATCTAATCATTTCCTCTTCTGTAGTACTTAAGTGCATGTTTCTATTGTTGTAAATGAAAGTATAATTAGTTTGCTTCCACATTCATTGTTTCTATTACACTATAAATACTTTCCACAACCCCATACACACTTAAGGCCATCTGTGAATGTCTGTTCAATTCAGTAAATTTATGCATCTTGAATCCTAAATACCCAAAGAGGAGATCATAAGTAGCAGGGATTGACTATATGTTTGACAAGAGGATTAAATGAATAAACTCTCCTTGTATTCTAAGAAATTGAACTAAGCTAATTGCTCTAAAACTTTTCCCTCTTTTCCTAAAATAAACACTAAATAATATTCTCCAAAAAAAAAAACCAAAAAAAAAAAAAAAAAACAATTACCACATTGAAAGTGAAAGAAAGCTGAATATGGGAGTGGGGTAAGAAATTGGCAGGACTTTGGTCTCTATAAATAAAACCAACTTCTAAAGGGCACTGACCCCATGCATTTGTTCTCCCTGACTCCTCCCAAACTTACTCTTGTATCCTGTCTCTATATCAATTCTTTTGGCCTTGATAGCAGTCTGGTCTATGTTCACAATCTCTTTGTTCACCTCCACATGGATTTATCTCTTGTCTAGATGGATAGGCATTGGCCCAACTTGATTCAGTTTCTAAATCATGGACAAGATTTATTTTGTGTTCTGTTTAGACACTTATAGACATTTGAGTTTTGCCTGCTACAGGTTCTGGATTTATTATTTCTATTATTTTATTTTATTTTTTTTTATTTTCAATTTACTTTTTTCAGTGAGGTACACTGGTTAATGAAATCCAGTAAGTTTCAGGTGTACAATTTAACAGTAAGGCATATATATGGTATTGCATTATGTGTTCCCCTCCCATAGTTAGATTTCTTTCTGTCATCACATATTTGACCTCCTTTATCACATCTACCTCTGCCCTCCCATCCTCCTCCACACCCACTGGTAACCGCTAGTCCACGTCTATAAGTCTCTGTTTGTCGCTTTTAGGTTTATATGCTACGTATGAGTGATATCACGTGGTTTTCAAAATTTTCTGTCTGGCTTATTTCACTTAGCATGAATATCTCGAGGTTCATCCATGTTGTCACAAATGGCAATATTTCATCTCGTCTTATGGCTGAGTAATATTCCATTGTATATATGTGCCACAGCTTCTTTAGCCAATCATCTATCATAGGACACTTCAGTTGTTTTCATGTCCTGGTCACTGTGAATAATGCTGCTATGAATATCCATGTGCAAATATCTTTTCAGACATGAGTTTTCAAGTATTTTGGGTGAATATCCAGTAAAGGGATTGCCAGATCATATGGTAGACCAATTCCCAGGTTTTTGAGAAACTTTCATGCTGTTTTCCAGAGTAGCTGTACCAATTTGCAGTCCCATCAGCAGTGAATGAGGGTTCCTTTTTCTCTGCATTCTCTCCAACTTTTGTTATTACTTGTCCTGTTGATAACAGCTTTTCTAACAATTATGAGATGACATCTCATTGTGATTTTGATTTGCATTTCTCTAATAGCTAGTGATGTTGAGCATCTTGTCACATGTTTTGGCCATTTGTATGTCTTCTTGGGAGAAGTGCCTGTTCAGGTCCTCTGCCTATTTTTTATTTTTTTGGCTCATTTGTTTTTTGTTGTTACTGAATTGTATGAGTTCTTTGTATATTTTGAATATTAGGCTCTTATCAGAGGCATTACTTGCAAATATATTTTCCAGTTGTCTCTTTACCTTGTTGACAGTTTTTTCTTTCTGTACAGAAGCTTTTTAGTTTGATGTACTCCCATTCATTTATTTATTCTAAGCCTGCAGCCCCTTGGGCCTTAATGAATTCACCTTAGTTTTTGGCTTGGGAAATGTTATCTTTCACATCTATTCTTTTCTGTAAGGTAGACAAGCATGCTTTCATATTATTTTCATTTAGTTGAGGCTGAAGTGAATAATACTTAAGAAAACATTTTTCTCTAGAAAAAAAAACTATATTGTAGAATATGTGTTTAATACATATTTTATAAAGCAATGCCCATCATTTGAAATTTCAGTCACAATTGCAAGATAACTCTCGTATATTCTGAATATAGTACTTATTCTAATATTTTATCACAGTCATGTTAATTGTGAAGAGCTTCTTTAAAGAAGATGGAAAACTATTCTAAATATTCACATCCTAAGAAGTAGAAAGTTATTTGTGGATTGCACTAGGGGAAAAGTTTAAATTTAGGATGAAAACCATAACAATTTATTCTGTAGTTAAGAGATTGATTCTCAGTTATCAAAACACAGCTAGGAATTCAATGGAGAAAGGATAGTCTTTTCAACAAATAGTCCTGAAACAATTGGACATCCACAGATAAGAAAATGAGCCCTAATACATTACTTGCATTTTATATAAAAATAAACTGAAAATTCATTATAGCCTTAAGTGTGAAATATAAAAATATAAAACTTTGAGGAAAAAAGAAAACATCTTTATGAACTTGAGTTTTTAAATAAGACACCAAAAGCATGACCCACAAGAGAAAAAAACTGATAAACTGGACTTGGTCAAAATTAAACCATTTTGTGACAGCTGTATGAAAGATACAATTAAGAGAATGGAAAACTAAGCTATGGACTACAAGAATATATTTGCAAATTATATCCAGGTAAAGGATTTGCATCTAGAATATATGATGAATACTTTCCCAAAAATGATAAATTAATGACAAATAAAAATATAAAAATTTGCTCAGTATCTTTATTAGTAAAAAGCAAATTAAAACCAAAATGAGATAAAACTCTGTGTCTATTAGAAAGATTAAAACCAAATAGGCAAAAACTGACCATATGAAATGCTGGTGACAGTGAAGAATAACAGCCTCTAATTCATTGCTAATGAAAATGCAAAAGCAATTTGATGTTTTTATTTTTGTGTTTTATATAGTTAGACACACATTTACCACATGACCTAGCAATCCTACTCCTATTTATTCATGTAACAACATGGATGAATCTTAAATCTATTTTGCTGAGTGAAGGAAGCCAGACCTCTAAAAGTACAGGTTGTGATCATTTATCTGACATTCTAGAAAAGGGAAAATAATGCTGAAAACAGGTCAGTAGTTGCCAGCAGTTAGAAAAGGAGTGTTGACTACAAAATGACCACCCTCCAAAATTTTTAGGGTGATGGAAATGTTTTATATGCTAATGTGATGATGGATCCGTGCCTATAGATATGTCAAACTGGAAAGAACTATACATGACAAAGAGTAAATTTTACCATATGCAGTTTAAAAAAAAAATCAACTGATGGTAGGGGATCCAGGACAAAATGCAGATTGTTACAAATGAATATAACTGTATTACAAATATTTAACCTAATCTTACTGAAGAGGATTGGGGAAAAGATGCAGATCTAATTCTAGGAAATGGTGTTTTGACAGAATACTGCAAAGCTAAACATAAATGAATTATATATACAAACACTGCATGGGTTATTTTAAAAGTACTTTTCATGTAGTTTAGGGCTGAACAAAATATGGCTATCCCCTCTGTGAACCACTACTAAAAATGAGTTGCTTCCTTGTCCAAAGAAATAAATAATGGGTAATTAGCAAACTAAGAAACAATATATAGAATTAGAGACTTTGGAAGTCAGAGGCTCTGCATTAAAGTTCAAAGATATAAGAGAAGTTGTAGAGTTGTAGAATCTAAAGAAATCGGTTTGACGTGTTGAAGGCAATGACAGGTTTGAAAGAAAAAACAGCTCTCAGTATCTATAATACAGAATCCAGTTAGACTATGAAAAAGGTGAAACTTACACTGTAACTAAGCAATTTAAAAGGAGTGAAAAACATCCCAGACTATACATATATGTGTATATACCTTATATTAGAAGTCCTGTTCATATATACATTCTAGCTTTAAAAATAACACCTATAAATTGGCAAACTCAGGAGTGACATTGAAATACAAAGAACTTTTAGTAACAAAGGACAATGAATCTTCTTTCTTGATTTTGTGTTGCCTTTTTTTTCTAAGAGCAAATTTAAAGCTAAGAAATAAACACAAACACTCCCTTTTTTCCTTTTACTACTATAGCCTTGAATGAGGATTATGAATTCATGGTAAGTTTAAAGACAAAATGCAAGTTCCACCATTTACTAAAAACAAGTAAGTAACAGGAAATACACCTCAAGATGCTGAGATCATGGCTAAGTTAATGATGCAAGTCACCATTAGTAATTCATTGAAGTGATTCTCCAGGGAAAATGTTGGTCCACAGTCCTGGTATCTCTGAAGGGAAAATCTATATTTGTGTCTCCTTAAGATGCTTCCTCGGGGACACAAGATTCTTGGGGAATATAAGAGGAGGAAAAGTGTCATAAACCTGGCCCTAAAAACAAAGAGAAGAAATATATATCATCGTTTTCATTAAGTAGTTGTGTTTCTCCCTTTAAGGTAGAATTAAGATTTTAAAAACTATTTTCTTCCGCAAAGTAGCCATTTCTGTGTGCATGCAATCAATACATAAAGAAAAAATTCTATTTACTAACAATCCTATATTACAACTCGTTGCAATAAAGGCCACATATTTAAAAGATCACTTCTAAGGGGAGAGCAACTAATACTTTAATAACTGCTGTGTACCATGCATATTTTAGGTGCTTTATAAGTAGCATTTTACTTAGTCTTCAAAATAATCTAGAAGTACTCTAAAGGTTACTTTACAGATGAGGAAAGAAACTAAAGTTTAAAATGTCAAGGTCCTTCTTGACTCTACATTTCTCTATTAGCCTAAATAAATATTGTCCACTTGGGTATGCATGAGACAATCCAGAATACCAAAAATAACCCATATTGATCTATACACTTTAAAGTTTTCTATATTTTCTTGAGAACTGATTGGTATTTTTGCTTGATCAAAACAAACGAATGGTTATAGGCAATTATGTAAGGCATTGGACTAAAAAATGTAGAAACTGCAAAGAAAAATAAAATTTACTATCTAGACCCAAGAATCTTAAGATTTTTTGGGGAAAACAAAATGGAAACATAGAAAAATAAATAATACATTTTTAAAACATTTTTTAAGCTTGCGATATAATAAGTCTCCTAAGAGATTCATTCATAATTAAGTATTAAATGAACTATCTATGATAAGGAGTAGGACGTATGCTAGACCATTGTTCCATGGCAACAAGTGACAGTCAGGTTTTTTCAATTAGCCAGCCTGCCCAGCCTCTCCTGGATGTGTAATCATTGAAGGGCTCTGTGTGGTAGCTTTCTCAGTCGACTACCACCTCTGTTTTTCCTAGCTCAACACCTGACAGCAGAGACTAACTAGACCAGTGCTACTTTAAGTGTGATCCACTGATGAATGCTAGCCTAGGCACTGTTTGTTAAAACAGAATAAATTTAGACATTGCAAGTGAATACTTAAAAACTTCTACAGTGATTTGACAGGATAATGTCATGGCTATTGATTCACATAAGATATTTGGACTTGATTTTTTAAATATCTTTGTTTTATTTATTCTGTTTTTATTATGTTTTATAAAATTATAAGTCTGTAGTCAGTTGGAAGTAAAAACTTAAAAAAAAATAAATAACTGGTCTTTTACTACAGATGGTTGGAGAAACGTCCTATCAGAGTTCTTGGCCATTGGGAGAGAGGTGTCCTCAATGAACAGGCTACTGAGAAAAATCTCAAGTTACTGATCAGCCTCACACCTGATAATAAGTAGGTTCCAAGCCAGCTACTTTCAAAGAAGGACCCACTTAGATGGCAGTGGTATAAAACTTCAGTGAAGCTTCTTACTGTTCCCTTGTTCACAGGATTTCTCTCTTTCCCTTCTTCAGCCCATGAAACATTAATCAGACTAGAAAAAGAACTTGTGTTTCATATGCTTACCTATTTCTTTCTGTCTTACGCCCAAGCCATCAGCATGCATGTTTAAGTGGTAAAAAGTACTTAAGTGCTTTAAATTCGGTGGCTCTATGATAACTATCATCTAGAAAAGTACTGGGGACATATGTCTGATTGTCTAAGCCGAGTGCAGAAATGGGGTATTATGGGATACGAATGAAAAAATAATTGAAACTGAAAGGAAGGATATCACTTTTATGAATTAATATTCGGGGATATTCCACTACAAACAGAACAATAATTTCTTTGTAAGGACAGACAATTGTTCCAGGCTGAGTTACCAGAAAAAATTTCATGAAAGAAAACAACTCAGAAAAAAAGAGAATAAAAATGGAAGAAATTTGATTATTGCATAAGAAGAAAAAGAACATTTTAAGGATGGCCTAAATGGGAAACTATAAAAATTACACTAAAAAGCCTTTATCTACATTATATGACAATACATAATACATTCAGTGACATTGCATATATGTTCGATGTGTTGTCACTCATTAACAATGTGCATGGTTCACTGCTGCACAGTGGAAAGCTGCAGTAATGTGGAGTGTAAGTACACTTCTACCAGTCCCTGCAAGTACATCTGCGGTTTGTATCTCTCCACTGGATAGCCTTGGGCCTGCAGCATTACTGCGTGGAAACAGTCAAGAGACTTCCTTCAGATCTGGAAAGCCAACAGCTTACTCCTCGTGGCCATATCATCCAATCCAGCCCTGGAAATCGTCCAGAGAGTCCCTCATCATTGGAAATACTGGATGATGTGTTAACCTGTTTGACTCACTCAAGGTGGCCTTCTCCTCCCTCAATGGCTATCAAAGACAGATGTTAAGCAGTCCTTTAGCATGGTCAAATATGTCAAACGTTGCCTATGCATCTAGATCATATGGCTATGCTATACATGATGAGCAGAATGATTTGAGCTAAATCCTTGAGGGTGAACATTTCAAAGCAAGGAACAGGGGGTTTTCAAAGGTTATCTTTGAATATCTTGATATTTGGCAAAAAGAGCAATCTGGCCCTAAAAATATATATAATTATATCCTATGGCAATGGGGAGTCACTGAAGATTGCTGAGCAAAAGATTAATACGTGAAAAGATGTGTATTGAAAGATGGGTTGAGTCCGAAAATAGAGAAATTAGTCTATATTATGACAGTGGAAATGACATGAATCACTGCCCAAGTCAGTTTGGGGCAATGAAAATGAAAGCCAAAGATTTCAGAGTGTTTGAAAGGCAAGAACGGGATATGCACAGTGGCTAACTGCATTGTTTAAAACAGAAGAGAGGAAGGCAACTCAGGATTTTAAAGGTGGCGAAACAATGGCACTGTTACCAGGAATGGACAAGTGAGATGAAGATCTGGGTTTGGGTTTAAGAGATGTTCAGAACTTTGGATATGAACGGAACTCAGTCCTTTATCAAATGGAGTGTTTGATCAACAGCTAAAAATATGGAACTTAAGCCCAAGATACAGGCAAGAGCGCCTTTGAAATTTATCTTTTAAATATTTCTGATAATAAGGACTGGGAATTTACAGTCCATTTCAACAGCCAACCTTTCATTTAGTAAATATCTTCATTGATTTAGCACTCCTCCACCACAACCAAGTTATCGAAAAACCACTTGAGATTGTATTTTTTATTTTCTTTTGAAGCCAACAAGCCTCTAAGAAATCTACATTTCCAAAAAGTGTTAGTACCCCATGCAAGAACCCTCCTAGGGAAAAAAAAATTAATTAGCCATTATTAAACTTTTATTCCAGGGTTCACAATGCCTGCAGTTTGTCACAATGTGTTACTATGCTGTAACTGCCTAATACTTGAGAAGTGATTTACCCTAAAATTGTGTTAGTCTTTAGAGAGTTTCAAGAGCTATTCCCAACATAATTTAAAGCAAAATCATTCCAAAGAACAAAACATGAATGAAACAGAAAAATCTCAAAAGCAGAAAAGTAGAATATAATAAATATTTTAAGATATATTCTTATTATCAACCTAGGAATTTCTTTTTTATATTTTGCATCTCAACAAACACTCTGTTCAGAGTGAAACCCTTAACCATGTTGAATCAGGATCATCTAATCTAAAATAGGAGTCATGGAATGATTAATATTTAATGTCCCTTTCAGGCACACTAGCTCCCAAAGTACAATTGGTAAGTTTAAAGTAGGATCGGTTTCAAAGTATGTTTAATCCCACTTAAATACAAATAATTTCACAGTCTATAACTGTACAATGAATTATAGTTTTATAGGACTTTCCAAATGCAGGTATTTCACACCTCACAGGTATATTCAAAACTAATAACAAGTATTTAAAACATTCCAGGTACAGCTGTTATTTTTTTAGGGAATTTTTTGCATCAATATTTTTAGCTCATCTGCTATAGAATTTGACCTGGCATGTACCCAAATGAATAAACATCAGATCATTAAATCTTCCAAGGTCTCAGTACCAGTTGTGATTTCCAAACTTTATGCTTAAGGAATTGTGACCTTGGCATATCCAGGATCCAAAATGGACTAATTTATTCTTATTGTCTGCACTTGTATCAAAATTGCCAAAGAAACGAGGAAATGATTACCTAGTGAATAGAAGACCTATGTTCTATAAGTCCCAACTCAATGGCAAACTAGAAATGCTGTGGCAATATAGACTAGATGTGTCCTGATTGAATTCATATGGTGAAATCCTAACCCCCAGTCAATGATGTTAGGAAGTTAGGTCTCTGGGAGAGAATTATGTCATGAAGGTGGAGTTCTCATGAAAAGGCTGGAGAAGAGACTTGAGGATTTGTGCTCACTCCGTCTGCTCTCCCCACATAGGACACAAGAAGAAGCTGGCCATCTGTAAACAAGGGAGGAGGATTCACCAGACACCAGATCTGCTGGCACCAAATCTTGGACTTCCCAGCCTCCCAAACTGTGAGAAATAAATATTTGTCATTTAGGCCACTCAGCTTATGGTATTGTTATAGCTATCCAAGCTGACAAATGCATCTTGTGTATTGCATTCAAAGAAGCTGTAAAGTTCTAGTTTGAGGAGAAACTACAAATAATAGATTAATTTCAGTGACTTTTTAAAAATTTTCAGTTAATTTACTCTTTACATAAAGTTTTATTAAAGAGGTGTCACAGTAAAAAGAGAGATGGTATTTGTATTTTGATTTTTTCACCACCATTCCTACATGATGTAAGTGTCCTGGTGCTGGTCTTGCTGTGATTTCTACTTTCCAAAGGAAGCATGCTGCTGTTTTCACTGCAGCAAATTTCATATAAACCAGTGCGTTCCCAAATATTTAGAAGTAGTGCAATGTGAGTCAGCTATTTGACTTTGCAAGGACAGGATAAGCAATAAAACTGAAAAAAAAAAAAAATGAGAGAGCACATTTTCTCTTCCATTCTCCTTAATCAGCATTTTAAAGTCACCTGGTGAAAGGCTTTTAATTTTAAAATGGCAAATTTGTTTCAGATTTAACAGCTCCCTCCCTACAATAGACTACAGATACATAGACTGCATAGCAACTATATGATGGATTTAGTGAAAACTTCAGAAGAAAAGTGATTCAGCAAATTGTTCATTTGCTCTTTCTTAAAAAAATAAAAAATATATTTTTTTCAGTCTGTGTGGAAAATATTTAGTCCCACCTGCCTTATCAGGAGGATGATAAACTTTTCGAGTCTGACACAATTAGAAGGAATTGTGATTGAAGTTGACATGAAGAATCACTCTAATCAAGTAATAAACACTTTGAATCATTTTCAGGAAAATCCTCAAAGTGGTTTTGACTTAAGTGTCAGAGCTCAATCTCTGCTCCTTATGAAGAGAGAAGGCTGAGTCCCAAGCAATCTCAGAGATGCTGACAGTATCACAAAGCCAGCCTACCACTACTCCTATCATACAGTATTTGTGCAGGGAATTCGGACACCATAATAGATCTTAGGATCAGATTTATGAAAGCATGGAGAATGAGAGAATATTTTAAATTACAGACATTTTTAATGGTTTACACAAGAAGAACTATATTTCTTTTCAAATCTAGTTTTTTGTCTTTCTCTAGAATATCTCTCAATCATGAGTTACAGCTAATAGCAAAATCCTTTTTTAGCCCCTGATTTTCATATGGAAGGGCTAAATTGGCCTTTTTGCCAACTTCTGTCCACTATGAAGCATGATGCCTGCCATAGAAAAAATAATGTACCTTATGTGCTGTAAACACCATCCTCAATACAAGAAAGCGTTCACTGAGTGACCCGAAGGTGACCCGAAAAACTACATAGACATAAATGCCAAAGGAAACTCAACTACCAAGTAAGAACCATACTCTGAACCACAGCAATGAACTTTGAATAAGTGTTCTCTCACTCCAACTCCTAGAATTAATTTTGTTATAAAATTAACTGAAATGCTCTAGTGTTGCTAACTTTATAAGATTTGAGAAGCTTTCATTTTCTTAAACTATGATCAAATGGGAGCATGGAGAGCACTGCATTCAATAATCCTATGATGAAGATAGGAAAAAAGGATGTCCTCTCACAAATGACTTTGAGAGATGCTCTACCAATTCTCTGTGCTTTAAATACACCTATTGTAATAGTTTTTTAAAGTTTTCTAATAAACAATTTCTGTGCTTCCTTAGAATTCCCATAGCTCTAATTATGAGGCTTAACTCCTCAAATATTATTTTCAGAGCTAAAATTTGGTTTAGATAAATCTGTAGCATATTTGATTGCACTTTTATCAATTATATGCATATACACAACAACACACTGTTCAATTTATATATAAACACAATTCAATTTATCCACACACATATAATTTTATTTATACACTTACAAGTTTTTATTTATATATACAAACAGAATTTTGTTTGTCTAGTATTTTCTGTTAAATTTTAAATTTCTGGGTATCAGGAAGTAGAACTGAAATGGTTATTTCGTTCAATTATCTTGGACCATAAAAATGCAGATTTATTTTCCATTTTCTTTGTTAATAATGTCCTTTGGAGTGCTGATTATTTAATATATTAAGCTGACTGGTTGGCAGAAAAAATATTTTTAGTTAATTGTAAAACTAGAAATAGAAACATTTTTCCTTAAGTCTAAAAACTTAAAGTGGTAGAAGAAAAAAGTGTGCATATTTGGCTCGTAAATATAACAAGCTTTAAATCATTTTTAAATTATATGAAAAATCATTGCTGATGATAATTTAAGCTCCATGTAACCTATATTAACAATTATGTCAATGAAAAATATGAGATATTTAAAATGCATATTTTGATGATGATTTGTTAGAGATGTTTTAGAAACCAGTCTTATTCTTGAAAATCACACAAATTTAACTTACTTTGATTTTTTTCAAAACTTAACAGAATGGTGTTTATATATGAAAATTTTCATAGTTTTCTAATATAACAATTTGCAAGGCAGAGTTCCCTCATGGATTCAAGAGTATATGCATAAAAACAAAAATTTTACTATGTCCTCTATGATTTCACAAAAAGCATATAATAGACTTTGATGTCTACAAAAAAGTGACAATATCATCCAACACCCTTCCATCAAGCTGATAAAGGGGTTCATTAACCACACAGAATTGCTCTCTGAATATTCTGTTTCCCGGAATCAGACAAATCTCAACATTTAGCATTCCAGCATAATCAAGGTTATCCTACACAATCACTGGCTTTGCTAATGGGAGACAACTCTGACACTCAACCTCTCACCTGCAAGGGACTTAATGACCACACATTCTGTACAGGATCATAAAGGTGTCTGGGAAGAGAAAGGTAAGTTTTATTTGAGCTTGATAAAAATTGAATGTCTGGACTTTGAGTCATTTAACAAATATATACTGGGCTCTTAATTTCTGATTTGGGGATAGAGAGAAGAGAGACATAGACCTCAGCTTTCATAAGTGCTATGGGGGAGGGCAGAACATTAAAGAAAATCACACATATATATACAATTAAGATCAAGGTTACAAGAAATAGTAATTGAGCCTCTCTAAATTGACATTACTCTTCAGGAAGCACAGGCTTTTGGATTTGGATTCTGATTTTGTTATTTACTTGATCTGCAAACTCGACAAAGTATTCAACATCCTTTAATCTTCTTTTTCTCAATTCAAGAATAGAAATTTATTCCTATCTGTGACAGTTTTAAAGAGGAACTGCAAACTTTTTGTTATATCTCCCATAAAAAGGTACAGCTTTGTCTCTTTAATTGAAGGTAGGCAGTGACTGCTGTGACCAGTATCAGTGATGCTCTCCTATTCAGGTGAGGTAAGTGAGATCATGCAGCTACACCTGTCTCTCTTGAATGCTCCCCCTTGGAACGCATCTGTCAGGCTGAGAGAAACCCAAGCCATAGGGAGAGATTATCTGTAAGTTCCCTGGTTGATGTTCCAACCTAGCCACATGTCATGTGAAAGGAGAATCCATTTAGCAGTAGACACTTCAGAGGGTTTTTAGTCTGAGGTAATTTCACTTGTTTATTTCTGCTTATGTTGCCTGTGCTTGTAGTGTCATATCCCCCAAAAAAATCATTGCTAAGAAGCCTTTTTCTTGATTTCCTCTAAAATTTTGATGATTTCAGGTCTTACATTTAACCATTTAATCCATCTCAAGTTAATTTTTATAGAATATAAGATAAGGGTCCAGGTTCATTCATTTACTTGTGGATATCCAGTTTTCCAAACACCATTATTGAAGAGACTGTCATTTCCCTAGATGTATTCTTTATGACCTTGTCAAAGATTAGCTGACTGTAGACCTGTGGGTTTCTCTAGGGGCTCTCCATTCTGTTTCATTAGTCCATGTATCTGCTTTTAGGCCAGTTCCATGCTGTTTGGATATTGCTTTATTATACAGTTTGAAATCAAGATATGCAATGCCTCCACCTTTGTTCTTCTTTTACGAGATGGCTACCCCCAATAGTTTCATCTAGGTGTTCCACTCACTCCCAGCCATTAGAGTCTCCTCAGTTGAGAACCTAGACTTGTGGAACAGACAAGCTATGTTTATTCTGAATCTCCTATCTAATTTCCTAATCCTAGGATCTATAACCATAATATAATGGTTGCTGTTTTTATGTCAATAAGTTTTGGGTTGGCTTCCTACATGCAACAGATAATCAAAATCCCAACCTACATGGTAGCAACTGTGATAAAAAAAATTGTAAAGCAGAAAGTATAGTGTCTTGAACATAGTAAGCACTGAGTAAAGGGAAAAAATTTCATTACATGGCTTGTCAAAAACTCAAAAGAAGTGCCATATACATGATAGCAAGACAGTCTTCTGAGTATTGAACATTTTACAATCTTCAAGGCATCCCATCATTATAATTCTTATCTGTATTTAAGGAATAAAATAATATATTATTTAAAAAATGTGTATAAATAGAAGAACACAAAGCATATCCTACCACATATCACTCCTTAGGTAAGGATGAGATCAGCAGTCTGATTTATTATGCTAGAAATTGAGGATAGAGATACACTGTAGATAAATCCATAAATAACTGAAGAGCAACAGCAATAGTTTTTAATAAGCCCTTTCAAGTCTCCGAGGAATGTGCAAATGTGCATTATTTGAAATCATGCTGAGCTTCAACTTCTAAGTATTGGAAGCTAAAATAGCAATGCCTCTATTTATACGTATGTCCACGAGAGTCTACCTAAAAAAAAAAATAAAAAGAAGTATATGCCATGTCAGCTTTTCTCTTCTGGAGAGAAGGCTTTGCATCATGGGGCCTAAAAGAATATTAATCACTCCTTCTAGGCTAACTGGGTACCAAATCTCCTCTCAGGCAGATGTTTTCAAAATTACCCTAAGCAGGTACATAGAATGGAAGCTTACTTCTGCCAAAAAACAAATCTCAACTTTTATATAGCATAGTTAAATTGAGGCTATTTCTAAGTGTTTATAGCTATTCACAGTCAAGTTTGTAATCTGAGAAAGAACAAAGCAGAGAGGTAAGAAAATTAAGGTATTTTCCCCAAAATTTATTTATATATAATAAAACAGTGCTATACAATTATATAAGATACAATGAAAAAAACTGAAAATATATTTATAAAAAATTTCTAGAATTCCGAGTAGGTTATATCATGTTTTTTTTTTTTAATTACAAAAGACCTTTAAAATGTTTAAATTCTTATTTTACTAGAGATGCTGAAGTGGATTTATCAATTTATATTTTTAACAAACACTACACACAATGGTGATTTTTTGCAGACAGGTATATTCCTTATTATTACCCTTCCTAGGCTACCTCTCTCTTTACATTTATTTTAATGTCATTTCTTTCACATTGAAATTACTTTGCTTTTAACTAGTAAATTAGGAAATATTGCCCCCAGTATTCTACAAGCTCAATCTGAAAATGTGTAAGCAAAATATATTTGCTACAGAAAACCAACTACATAATTTGGAAATCCAGTACAAAATAAAAATGTGGGCCCCTGTTTAAGAATTTCAGAATGATAAAAAAGAGTATTAAAGTATAGAGCCTTTCTAAGCACAGGTTCCTGTGTACGACATGGGTCACAAATGCATAAAGCCAGCCCTGGCTGCAAAATATTTAAAGACTACTGCAGAAACAGAGCAGTGACTAAGTGAGCAAAAGGCAAAATGGTCTATCAATGGAAAGTTCCAGTGAATCTGTGAGTACCTCTGGTTTTAAAATTGAATCCTTCTTGCCAAGAAAATCTTAATCTAAAAACTTCAATAACTTTACTAATTGTTTAGAATTTATTGAAAACTTTAATAAACAGGGTTTCCACACTTGTATGCCCATCCAAAAGCCCTCAACGCTTAAATCTTGGGATCAGGGAAAGACCCAGTAATCACTCTTGCCTCAGCAAAATGAAAACATCAAGCCTGAAAATGAATTGCACCACTGTGGTCCTTGGAATATTAATTCAGGTTAGGAAAACTTCTACTCCAAATTTAAAAAATTTAGCTGATACCCATTTACTAAAATAATTAACACCACAATTAATAAGCCCCGAAAATCTGAGATTTCAAAGTAAATATGTAACATTAGGTATTCCTACTTAACTATCATCTTTCCAAGAGTGTTAACTGTAATCTTTCTTCTCTGAACAATTTAAGATGAGGTGTTCTTGTTTTAAGTTCTATAAGAGAAATAAGCACTCCACCATCGGTATTTTCATAATAATGTTTGTCTATACATACACACACCAAACAGAGAGAGTGCTGTATATTAGAAGATTTAATTTTGTGCAACTCTTTCTCTACCTATTTCTCTATTTGGGAACCTCCTAAGTGAGTGTCTATAATTTCACAAGTTTCTCTGTCTTTTTCTTAAACCAAACAGGATTTCTCAGCTTTGAGATTATGGACATTTTGAACCAGCTAATACTTTGTTGTTGAAAAGCTGTCTTGGGTTTTATCTTAGGCCAAGATTTCTGTCCTATTACCCACTAGATGCCAGAAATATCCCCCTTCCCAGTTTTAAGAACATAAAATGTATCCAGACATTCCCAAATTCTCCGAAGGGTAAAATCACAACACCTCCCCCACTCCCATTGAGTACCCCTGCCTTAGGCCTCCCCATTAGAAACAATGAAATGAATAGAACAATGGTTCAGAGTTTGGGCCTGGGATCTATAGATACTATTTTTAGTTCCATGTCTGTCACTCAGATGTCCTAGTGACCTAGGAAATTCACACAATCTCTTTAAAGGTCAGTTCCCTCCTTTGAAAAATTAGAGTTTGTGAGATTTATCTTTTAGGACTGTGGTCAAGACTAAATGGATAAAGTTATAAAGTGCTTAGGTTAGTACCTTGGCACATGTTAAACATTCGATAAAGGTTATTTAAAAACTGCTATTGAGACACAACCTAATTCAAATCGATAAAATGAAAATGAAGAGATAGGGAAGGAAGAGACAGTGATCCATTCCAAAATTCAAGGCTTGTTTTCCTTCATTTGGATGTGAACTTTAGGCTGTGGTATTATTTGCTTTAGAATAAAAAATAGATTTAGGCAGCTTTAAACAAAATCTTAGCATGTATTTTAGATCATCCTTTTAAAAGTAAATTGTAGGGAAGAAGACTGGTAATTAGATTTTATACTAATATACAGAATTTTTTGCAGTTTGAAAATTGTTTGATATTCATTTAATTAGAAAAGAGTAAGTGATCACCATGCTGAGCATAAATGAACACAATAGAAAGCAGCTTAAGATGCTGATGGTTCCTTCTTACAAATCCTACTTTTGAGGTAGAACAGATGTGCTTAAGTGCATCATTACATCACAAAGTAAGTAATGTGATAAAGGCATAAACAACCTCGGATAGGGGTCAAAGATAAGAAAACTACTGTTATTAAAGGTATTTACCATTTATTTAGGGATTATTAGGTGCTGAGCATTGTGCTAAGTACTCAAGATATTATGTCAGTTAACAGTATCTGGGTATCTAAGGAAGGCTGCAGGAGGTGTTGAAGGATGATTCATGTTCATCCAATACAGGGAAAAAAGAAGAGCATACACGGGAAAGAAATACCTTTTGCACATAGGTGCTAAAATGTGTGGCATGTTTGAGTGAGTTCCACAAGTTTAGTGTGGTTAAAGCATAGAAGCTTTTCTGATTTGAAAAGACAGAAGTGAAAGCCAAGAGGTACATTGGCCAAGACTGTAAAAACGTCTCTTACTCTAAGCTAAAGAGTTTATTTTTTATTCTATGAGCATCGGGAAGTAACAAATGACTGTGTTAAGTCCCACCATAACACTGTAAAATATATTCTTAAAATGATTGTGGTGGCACAGTGTAAACCTGAATTGATGAGCAAGGGGATTGATAATTGATAGGCTGTTAGAAGATGAAGAAAAAGTGTTCTGGACAAATATTCATCTTCTACTCTGAGGGAATGGATAGACTATAATAATAATAATAATAATAATAATAATAATAATAATAATAGAGATAACATGGGAAAAATCACTTTTAAGGGTAGGAAAATGCTAAGTTTGAATATTTGGGGGATACCTAGGAAAGGCTACCCATTTGGTTGTTAGAAATAACTATTGAATCTTGAGTGGGAAGAAGTATTAAGATGTAAATGTAAAAACTTGTAGAATAAATTGTAATTGAAACCATAAGGTTAGTTGTAATCAAGAAAGCAATTAAGTTGACCAATTCAGATTTTGAATTTCAACTTTGACTTCAACATCCCAGCTATTATGAACTATAAAAGCATTCCTGATTAGTAAGCTATTACATCAGTTATAGAGATTGAACAGTTTTCAACCAATACAATAATAATAGTTTTCCTTTTAATAATATTCAGGTGTTAAATAAAAATGTCTAATGGCAAGACGTAACACATTTGTGTGAGATGGGAGATTCACCAATGACAAGATTCCAATTTCCTTGTATTAAATTTTATAGTTTTAATACAATTTAATTTGAAATCTCAATGAAGCTTTTTTGTCAGTCATTTGAAGTTTGATCTAGAAGAAAATTAAATAATAACAATCAAGAAAATATTGCATAAATGAACACATTAAAAATATACTTACTGAAACAGTGCAGCAATGGCACAAGAATAGCCAGATTGCTAGAATAAGGAAATCCAGAAACAAGCATAAATATAACAAGAGAAGCAGTTCAAATCAGTAGGTAAGTAAAACAGTATTCAACTTGTGCTGGTTTAACTGTGAGGAAATTAAAGTAAAATGAGATTCCCCTAATCAAATGACACACACACACACACACACACACACACACACACACACACACACACATTTATATAAAATCTTTTCCTCAGCAAAATATAAAAACAGGAATTTTAGTAGTCATGACTACCCAAAAACTATTTTTTTCAGTATGTTTTAAATAAAACGGCATGAACAAATTTAAAAGCACATAATTAACTAGGGACAATACTTGCAATATATAAAAACTAAGAAAGCACTGGTGACCTTAATATACACAGTTCCCTTAGGATAACTTGAAAGAGAGAGAGAGAGAGAGAGAGAGAGAGAGAGAGAGAGAGAGAGAACTCTCTTGTAAAAGCAAATGCAACAATAGACATATTTAAGCAATTTATAAAAGAATGATAATCAATAATAAACATTTCAAAATTTTTGAGTCTTACTAGTAAGCATTATACAAATTTTTTAAAGTAATGTGTAATCTGATTATTAAAATGGCCAATGTATATGTACATGTTTACTTTTGTTTCTCACTGTAGGCAGAAGACATATATATAATGCTGGCTGTACCCTCCACTGACAGAAGCCTTCTCAAGTGTTTGACAGTGTCTATCAGGAGTAATTAATCTGTGCATTTTCTTTGGCCTAAAACCTCTTCTGTGTTTATATTACAGCTATTTACAGTTACTTATTTTTCCATTTCCTTACACATTACAAAATGTGTATTATTTCCTAAATATATGACATTTTATTTATTGTATAAACTTTTAAAAAGATTGATAGGCAAAAACAAAGTTTGTAATTACCAACACTCTGAGCCAAATCAATACTGGCACTTATTTTATAATCATGTAAGATTTTTCCCCCACAAATGAGATATTATATTATTTTTTAAATTTCTATTTCCCCTCCATTTATGTAATGTGGACATTAATAAATACACATGTATATAATTGTTTTACTTCTGGGTATATTTCATCTTATAGATATAAAATAATGTACTTAAACATTTCCTTTGCTTTAACAGTTAAAGTGTTTCTTTACTTTTAATCTATATTCTTAACAAGGCTAGATGAATATTATTGAATGCATCTCTTTGTAAACTTTCCAATTATTTTTTAAGAAAAATTTTTAGCAGTAAAATTGTTTGTCAAGGTTTTTTGATGCATATTTTCAAGTTGTTGCCAAAATCTTGTGTCACTTCACACTCCTACATGCCTATTCCTCAGCCTTTAAAAATACCATAACATCATTCTTAAAAAAATACCATTTTGATAACAAAATTTGATATTTAATGTGCATTTATTAGAAAAATAAGTCAGGTTTTATATGCATGTTTAATAATAGTTTGTATTTATTCTCTTGAGATTTTATATTCCATACCCTAAACTCAATTTTTTTTAAATTGGGACTCATTTTCCTTATTTATATATAAGAATTATTACTTTATTAATAAAAGTCTTTCCAAAATATCACAGCTATTTTTTTGCTTTGTCATTTATATTTGAACTTTGTTAATAAGGAAGGCTTTTGATTTTCACCACATCCAATAATTGTCACAAAATTTGAACTTATCGATCATTTTCTTTTGAGATTTTGCCTAAAGGGTCATACTTCAGCTAATTCTTTCCCAATTTGACTATGTATTTCTGTAATTTTTTGCTTCAGAATCTTTGTGCATATAAATCATGAGGCAGCAAGGTAAGCTCCTTCTTCCTACAAATGAGATAGTGATAATTATAGTTTCTGTCACATAACCTGTTTTGTGACTGCTATTTTTGTTAAGTAGTAAAGTTGTTAAGTTGTTGTTAAGTAGTTAACCCACTGTCTTTTAAGACCATATTTCTATAACCAAAAACGTCAGGTGCTATCTTTATGATATACTTACTCATTTCACTAATGCTTTAATCACTGTCTTTTGCGTGTCAACTTCTATTGCTATTTTTGTATATAAGTGATGAACCAAAAACACTCCCGTGTTCATGGAGCTTACGTTTTTTTAGTGGAGAAAGACCTAACACAAATAAATGCTTAACAGAATTTTGTAATCCTGTAAAGTTAAAACAATGAATTAATAAGGACAGAGAACATTTCTCAGGTTAAGGAAGACTTCTTTAAGAAAGTTATCGATGACCTGAGATCTCACAGATGAATGATGCTTTCCAATCAGAAGGAAAAATAAGATTCCTGGAGAGGCATAAAGACTACACAGAAGAAACTGGTGGATGAAATGCCATGACCACAGTAGGCTTTCTCTCAGATTCCAAAGGCTATTATTTCCAGATGACAGTCAATAGGTTTCTTACTTCCAGAAGAGGAAAACCTGCCACAATATTTTCAACCTCTTTTTGGTAAACTCCTTACCTCATTCTGTATCTGCATTCAAATCTTCCATCCTTTAATAGGATGTTTCAATTCTACACTCAAAGTATAAACTTCTATTCTTTACATTTCTCAAATTAAAGAAAAATACCATGAGGCATTAAATTCCAAGAAATGCTATAAAGATTTCAACATTTTTCAGTCAGCAGACTAATCTCTCAATATTTTGTCCAATGGCTTAATTATATCTCAAAACTTTGTCATTTAATTGCAATTTTATCATCATTTCCTCTTCTATTTTTTTGGTAATTCCTCCTCTGTCTTCTCTACTCTGCATCCTTCTATTTTAAAAGTATGTTTTTTTTCTAGATTTTCAAATGAGGTTATTATCTATGTTCAGTCTATATATTTTAAAAGGCTCATCATTATTTGTTGGAGATGAAGAAAAATAAGAATACATCCACACTGCCCAGCATCTGAGTAAAGAATAGAAGATTAATCCTGTTGACCTTCCCTCCAAAACCCCTTTTAAATCTATTTTGTCCCCTTCACACTTACTCTCACTTTCTCCTTTCAGATGGTCTTCCTCTTCACTTTGGACAACTACAGCAATTTGCCCTCCTGTCTTTTTTTTTATAGTGCCAACTTAAACTTCTTACTTGATCACTGCTCTCTTTTAACCCTTATATGTCTCATATATATTTACAGGATAAAGTCAAATTCTTCCCTAATCTAGTTTTATCCTATTTTCTCAGCTGTATTTTTCTTTAAAACCTTACTCAATAATTGATCCTTCATCAATACAAAGGAAACTGTGAATCAACTTGTAAAAATATCGGTTCATATTTCTAAGATCTCTACAAATATTATTTCCCTGACTTAAATATCCATTATATATATATATATATATATATATATATATATATATATATATATATATCCAAAAATTTATTTTCACATTCTAAAACTATGTTAAGAGATAGTATCGACATTGAAGGCATTTTAAATGTTCCTCCAGTCCCCCCCAAAATAAATCACTTTTGTGCTGTATGTGAATTTTGTACACAATTTATATATTGCATTAATCACTATGTACATGCATGTTTGTAATTCTATATCTATCAAACTCAGTCGCCTCTCTTGACAGTGAATCCTGTGAGGATTGAACATATAACATAACCTTTAGTAGAATAAATAAGTGGAGAGTAAAACTATTGTGGTACTGACTCCGATTCTCACTAGGTAATCAAAATGCTTAAGAAATATAAAATTCCCAGTGACTACTTAAAGATCACACATTTGGTACCTAGCCAATTTATACTAATGTTTACAAAAAAAAAAAATTAGCAGCAAATCCTACAAAATATCTTACATTTAATATTTTAATTAGCTGAGATTATGCAGAATGATTTAGTAGTAAAATAGTTATGCATTATACATAAGTTTTATAAAGACAAACTCAGAGCTAAATCTTTCCTATAGAGGTGCAATAGAATTTTTTACAACTAGAGCAGACTGTACTTTTATTCTGTCTACGGAAAACTTTGCCAAAGGAAGTTAATTATAATAATTTGTTTTGCAAGGATTGGGGTCCACTACTGTGAACAAGCTGCAAATATTAGCAGTAATATTTGCCCTAAAAAGGGAGGGGGACATAAAAAAATAAAGAAAAAAATTGTTCATGAGCCACACTTATACAACATTCAATTAAGAAGAGTAAGAGAAGAAATAACAGTGTACTATTTTCTCAGGTCAATATTTGTAAATATTAATGAAGCTTAGTTCAAAAGTAAACTGAAATGAATATTTTTTATTTTGGAAGAGATTTACAAGGTACATATATTATCATGAAAAATATTTTGCTTTTAGCACAAAATTTATTCTTTAAAAAAATAAATTTATTTAAATTAGTTTCAAGTATACAGTACATTGGTTACACACCTATATCGTTCATAAAATGATTTCCACAGTTGCTCCCTTCGTCCCCTGGCCCTACACTTGGCCATCCATTCCTGTGCCAGGCTCCCCATCCTCCCGCCCAACTATCAACTATTAATTTGTATTTCTTTAGTTCTTCACCTCATTCTGTCAGCCCCCCAACCCCCCTCCCCTCTGTCACCAAGTTGTCTACTATATTTGTGAGTCTGTTTTTGATTTGTTCTTTTTGTTCTTTAGATTCCACATATAAGTGAAATCATATGATATTTATCTTTCTCTGTCTGACTCATTTCACTTTATTCTTTTATAAAAAATGACCAAAAAAGGTCCTCTCTGGACAGCAGAACTTTTAATATCCTGCTCACCAAAAGCACCTAAGAGCAGATTTGATCTACTTTGACCTACTGTAGAAGTTCTCAAACTGTTGGTCTCAGAACACCCTTATACTTTTAAAAATTATGAAAATACCAAAGAGGTTTTATTTATATGGGTTACGTCTATTGCTCCTTGCCATATTAGAAATGAAAACCGAAACAGTTTAAGAATTTATTGACTTCAAATAAAATTATAGTCCTATTGCATTTTAAAATACACGTTTTATGAAAATTTTCTGTATTTTCTAAGACAAAAATAAGAAGAGTAACTCTGTTTTGCAATTGTGCAAATCTCTTTGCTCTAGTAATCAATCTGTTGTACCATACTGTTTTGCTTGAAGTATATGAAAAAAAGTCAGTCCCCTGAAGGCATACAGTTAGATAAGAAAGAACCCTTTAAAGTCCTTTTCCAGATAATTGTGGATATTATTTTTTGATAATACAACAAAACTCAACATGTGGTAGTTTTGTAAAGTTGAGCTGCTATGCGGATTCTGAAATTTTATTAATAAACTATTATAAATTGATTTAACATGTACCTTGAGTAAATCTTTCTCTTGTGCATGATTTCATAACATTATGTAGAACTCATTTGGAAAATATTGGTTCATTGAGTTTTAATGATCTTCCAGATGGAGGTACATTTTTATTTTATACACACACACACATACACACACACACATATATGTATATATAATATATGTGTATATATGTGCAGTACATTTACATATAAAAATATATATGTGTAACATATGTATTTAAAATGATCATTGAGCTAATTAGGAAAGTCATTAAAATTGAGAAATTGTCTAACTCATGGTTGCAGTTTCAAGTTTTCCAAAATGCAAATTTTTCTTTGAAAGCTTGAATTTTATCATTAGCTGACAATACTAAGAGTTGGTTCCTTGAAATGATAGGCTCACTTTATTCTGCCAATTTCCAATGCCTGAATAACCATAGTTTGTCAGTTGTTCTCAACTGTAATTGACATTTCATGTTAAAACCTGCTAGTTTAGCCTGCAATTCCAATAGTCATTCCACTGCTTTTCCTGGAGGTAACTGTCATATGTTGGTATATAGCAGCAGTACTGTACGTGTACTTATTATTTTTTGTTACTAGAATATTAAAAAGATGTGTATACTGAAGGTTTAAGACTTAATAAAAGTTTTAATGCTTCATAGGAGAAATAATTAAATAATTAAATAAAACCAGAGGCTATTTAGGGCGGTAAAAATTCTGTATGAAAGCATATGATAGATACATGTCACTATAAATCTGTCCAAACCCATTGCATGTACAGCCCAACATAATGTAAAATGGGAACTTTGGGTAATTACAATGTGTCAATGTAGGTTCACCAATTATAACAAATGTGCTGCTCTGTTGAAGGAGGCTATGCATGGGGGAGGGGCAGGAGGTATATTAGAATACTGCACCTTCTCTTCAATTTCACTGTGCACCTAAAATTTCTCTAAAAATAAATTTTTAATAATTAAAAAAGTTGTGTGCACATGGTGTGAAGAATTTAATGACCCCTGGCATAGTTGGTGGCACTGCATTGATTTGTGTTAAGAGCTGGCATTGTTGCCACCTTTGCTTTGTACACTGTCAACGGAAATGTCAACACAGTGAAAAAAAAGCAAATAAAAATCATAGATTTATTATAAAAATAGTTTTTCCCTTTCATGCTCTCTGAAAGAGAATTATTAACTTTGCGCTTCTCTACTTTCAAGAGCTTCAAAATCCATATAAAAGAGAAAAGAATTGTTGGGACATTAAAATGTAATAAAGAAAACACAGAAATTCAATGTGTGGAAGAGATATGAACCTAGTATGTACAATTAATAATGTAAGGATACAAAATTAATCAGATTATTTTCAATGTGCTCCACTCTAAGTAGTAAATTATTCAAACACATCTCATTCAGGCTCTCTGTGCTAATATAAACTTAAAAAAATTAAATTATACTCTAATTAAAAGTTGTGCTTATTGTATCCAATAAATGAAAATTACATTAGAATTGATTTTGATAGGTTATAAATCATTTTGTAATCTCATAAGAATAAAATTGGTATGAATTTGACAGTAAAATATTTTAAAATTTTTATTTAATAGAACAAGATTCCATTAATAAAATAGTTATAAATCTGCCTGCTTTAAAAAAGAAAGCATTTTTACCTAACACAATAAATATCTTCTCATTTTGCTCAATATAAAAATGCTAATTCAACTATAAATTTTTGGTTATGGTTTTAATTTTAACATTGAATTCCTATTATTTATCAAACTTAAAAATTATAGCCAGATTTTTCACTTCTGAAGAAATGTTTTTACCAATTTTTCAATGAAACTCATTTTTACTGCAATACGTTTAATAAACCCAGCTACTATGCCATTATTTCAAAATTACATTAAAACATACAAATCATGAAATCCTTCAGAAACTTGACTATATGTATAAGAAGTAAACTGAAATTAATAACTTACAGTGTTTCTCTCATAATTATTTATTTATCTATCCATATATCTACCTAAATACCTTTCTACCTACAAATTTCTATTACCTCCAACTCCCTGCTTTTCCACACACCTCAAACAACAAATTATATCAAAGGGGTAAGACCAGACCTTGAGATATATTTAAATAGCTGGAGAAGAGAGAAAGAACAAACCAGAGACTATAACATCATAGTTAAAAATTAGGTGGAAAATAGTACAGTCTATCAGAAAAACAATTCAGGAAATGGCTTTACAAAGCAAAGCAGTATGCAAATGAATCGAATTGGCTTGGTGAAGCCTATGCAGTAAGCATTAAAAACAATTTCTGAGAAATAGTTGAGAATATCTGATCAAAGCTATTCCAGGAGCTAATGTATATAAAAATGTTTCTTTTAAAGGAGACCAAAAGAAAAAGGTACTGTTAATCAATGTGCTGGATTTACCCCTCCAGAACAAGTCTTCACCCTTCCTCATAATATTCTATGCCAAGAAGCTCAATGTGCCCCAATGGGCCTCTTATTTTTTTTACTGAACTGAGCAATGAAGGTGGAAGTGGGTGGTGTCAAGGAACCTTGAGGGTGGGGGAAAGTGAGATGGAAGTTTTCATCTGCCTTTGCCATAATGCCTGTAGTTTGCTGCGATTATCTACCAAAGGCCACAGATCATATCTGCTGTCCTCTTCCACTAGGGGTTCTCCCTGAGTTTCTGAAATTCATCTCTCCTCTTCCTCCTCACACCTAAAGATGGGAATTTGCTTCTAGTCCTGTGAT